>LR991067.1:22417157-23617157 GCA_905163555.1 Notocelia uddmanniana
GCCTTTCGCAGTACGGCATTAGTTGGCAGCGTAGGTGGATTCTTTCCACCAAATTCTTTAAGTCGCGCGGCCTCTTTACGACGCCATGTGATCGCGTCCTTGCGGGTGTCGATGAGAGAGTCCGCGACTCTTTGCCGCCGTACCCCTCGTAACTGGCGCCGTTTTTGGCCAGTGTGAGCCTTTGGCTGTAAGCCTTCTATGGTTACTTTCAAAACTACATCAACATCTTTCGCCGGCTCTTTTAACAAGGTGCCCCGTAGTTTAGCACTGCATTCACGGCAATGACCATCGAAAGTTAAATAATACCGTGATATGGCTGTTTTATTTATAGTATTATTTTTAGATACAAACACACAACTTAAATGATGTTGCACCCACAAGGCTTCAGCCACGATATCGGCCCATCCTGCACGCAATTTCCAATAAGATCTTTTACCATATTCTTTCTCGACAGGTTCGATGGATTTCCATTTTTGTGATGATATGACCAAATTTACAATTTTGACTACATCCGTGTCAGTACATTGGTCACTGTATAAACTACTGCTTTTGTCCATTGTGATCGAATCGACTTCTGGTTTTATGTCAAAAAATGTCATTATCCGATCCTTGAAACTATTTCGGTTATTATTAATAATAGTGTGTATGTGTTTAGCAGTAATTTTTGAACCCTTTTCTGCCATCATATGCGAAATGGTTTTATATACTTCGTTCGACGGAGGAAGAACGCGCCCATTTTCATCAATGGTCCGAAAGTCAGAATCGAGCAATATTTTTTCCAACTCAATTTTGTTATATGCTTGCTTAGGTTCATTCATATTGCATATTATTATGTAACAATACAAAATGTATTTTTCTACGAAAACATCTATCCACGAAAGCAATTTTCAAACTAAGAGACAACCGAAACGAACAAATTTCAACTACCACTAACTCGACTTTCGGTCGAACAACGCAGCCTTCTATAGAATCTACGTTGAACAAACGATAGCGCCATCTAAAGTGCGACCAGCGCCATCTAGTAGAAAATTTGAAAATATGATCTAGATAGATCAATATATTTACTCTCATAAACTAAACAAATATTGTGAGGCTACTAATCATTATTACATCTGTTATTTTATTAAGTAATTATTGCATCTTATCTTGTACGCTATAAGAACACGATTTTTTTTATCTATAAATCTGCCTATACATATTGTAAAACGAAAGTCGCCGATTACTTAACCATGTTAGTTATGTATAGTAAACTCGGAACATTTCTTGGAGCATGTTTTATTTTATAAATCATTGACGTTGCGTTAGAAATAATTAAGCTACAGCCATTTTATTCCTTGTTTAGCCGTTAATATTAACTATTTCATAGTTTAATACTACTTGCCAACAGATGACGTTGGCTGTCCTGATTTAGCAAAATTATATTAATATTTTCTAGTCTTAAAAATTACCATAATGTTCATAAAAATATTACACACGATTATTATTTGTTAAACCACCCGAAACTTACTGTGTTTTATGTCTATGAGACATAGTAATAGTGGTTACTAATAGACGTAAAACACAGTGATTTTCAGGTGGGCACCCGAAAATCACTAATCAAAATCATTTGTAATATTTTTATGAACATTATGGTAATTTTTAAGACTAGAAAATATAAATATAATTTTGCGAAATCAGGACAGCCACCGCCATCTGTTGGCGAGTAGTATTAAACTTGTTAAATATATGCTTACACTGTCGCTGTATTGGTAACAAACTAGCTACCTATCGCAAATCTGTTCTAGCTTAGATAAGTGGTCGAGGCTGCTTGCAGGTGTCACCTCAGACACCTGTACTCTCATTATCTATGTATACAATAAATCTATAGAATATATATATTTTCTACTGTAGCACTGTTATTTAAGTTATTTTGTAGTAATGTAATTTTATATTTAACTATATAATGTATATTGTTTTGAAAAAATTACACCTCGCCGAGTTTCTTACGCCGGTTCTTCTCGTGGCAGAGGTATATTTTTCCGAACCGGTGGTAGTTTATTGACGTTCATAGGTGCATGTAATATGCCTAATTTGAAGAATAAACTACTTTTACTTTTTTTTTTACTTTTAATCTCTACCAGTATTTTCAGCCAGTATCATAAGAGAGGGTTTTTTGTCCCGAAGAATCTCAGGATCTGCTGCATAGATTTATACAATTTTCGTCTTACAGGTAGATTATTATCATGGCCTTGTCATAGGATAGTTTTTATTCGATTGCGACGTTTAATAAACTTGTCAAAATACGTGACCTATATGGATATTCATTTTCTTTTAATACACCACTCGAGGGGTATTCAATAGTTTTTTATTCCGCACATTAAAGCACGTAAACGTAAACTCCGCCATTTCGAGAATCTCATGTCTAGTGATACTCGCGCCATTAAGACAAATCTAATGTAAAGACATAATATATCATTTATCAACACGAGTAGTTACGAGCGGACATACCTATGTCCCCGAAATGTAGGAACAGGAGCGACTCGTAGCGATTCGGGGACATAGGTATGTAGACTCGTAGCGATTCGGGCGGTGGACAAAGGTGAGAAATAATGCAGAAGTTCTTGAAAATTGACTCCCTTTACTAAATTAAAGTTTACATGATTAGATATGATAAAGCACGCGTATGCGTTCAGTAGCTGTGTGTTGAGAGTGCTATGTCCGCTCGTAACTACTCAAGGGCATATATGTCTGTATGTACATACGTACACTAAACTGTACTACATACATTAATATATATTAAGCCTAGTAAATACCTTAGATTAATAATACCAAACCATACGTAGTGTTAAGCAAGATGATTTTTCATATACGTAGTTGTCTGTTTAAATTCTATGGTTAACCAAGATGAGTTAGAGCGGGACAGATTAACGAATTGTCTCCATCTGAAAGCTCATACCAAAATTTAAAACCACATAATTATAATCCAAAACGCCATAAATGTTAGTTCAGTACAATTTGCAGTAATGAAAGCGGAGACACTGACAGGTGAAGTCGTGTCAGATATCACTTATCTCCCCCCCGTGGGTGCCCGCCTTGCCGGGGCGGGGGGCTTAGTAACCGTGGACTGGGTCATCCACGGTGAAGCTAAGAGGCATCCAGGGCCGGCCTGTTTGGGCTGCCGGCTGGCCCGAGGAGGGCGCTCCCAACGGGCTTACTTAGCCCGTTAAGGATGCGTTATGGTGGTGTAACAACCCCTAAGGGGAGAACTTTAATGAAAACTTATGGAAAATCAAGGAAAAGTCTAGCTAAAAGCCTAACTAAAATTTCCCTAAAGTTCCTAAAGTATACCTAAAGCTTTATACTTACTTTACCAGAAAATCTGAAAACCAGGATTTTCCTCAAGTTGCTAATACGTACTAAAGTTCTAAAGCTTTTATTAAAGTTTCTCAGATCTAAATGCTAGGGTTCCTACTATAGGGAAAGAAAATAAATCAAACAAAAAGTTGAGAGAGAGAAATAAATAAATATATTATAGTGGCACTCTACGAAGATACGAACATCGATCTGGAGGAAAACCGTTCTTTAGCAAAATAGTTATTATAAGGTATATTTGGGTACTACATGTACAACCAAAACCTCTCGTCATAGACTGGAATAAACCACACATTATCGTATCAAACGATTGGCAGTCCAGGCTGTGACGTTACCTCATTGCTAGAAATAGCCACAGATAAAATCCATTTCGGCCAGTTCCAACAATACAATTGTTGTATGGTGTTCAGGAACTCCCTCACAGGTTGAGCATTGGAGGTATGGCAGATCGTCATGGTACAGGTGTAGTTTGCGATGGTCTTCATTGGTAGTCAGTTGTTCGCAGCGCTGCTGCTGGTTGTTGGCGCTGGTCTGGTAACATATGGTAATGTGCGCAGGAACGCAGTTGGATATAGCGTTGATGGATGCTTGGCGGATGTCCACATTGTCATGGTACAGCAGTAGATTGATGGTGGCCTGGATCTGGTCATCGATTATCCACATGGAATCTTCTGAGTATCACTGATCTGGCTGGCACGCTATCCTTCTCTTAAAAAGGTTTGATTTCGCAAAACCTTCCAAACGCCCGAACTATGGCATAGAAACCTACTAGATGTAATAATCAATTGAATGTTAAACACTATTTGAACCCTACTTATTTAACTACCTACATTAACACAACCAATAAATACCCTACACTAATAATGCAAAACCAATGTTAACCGCAAAACCTATGAAAATAATATATACAAAAACTACTCAAGAATTCGTAATGAATGTGTTGGATATTATCATGTATAATAAATTGTGATAAAGTTCATTCGAAGTTATAGAAACATAGAATACGACTAGACACATACATCATTCAAATACTTTAGAGGAGATATTATTTCAATACGAAACGCATAACCACTGTTAGTATATCACGAAATGTAAATCAGGCGCTACGTATTACATTATAAAATGATACGCCCAAAACATCAAAGAATTAATAAATCTCGCAACATTAAAATAACACTGATTCGATACTATAATCAACATGAACATGACACACTCATTATTATAATTCTATCCTATAAAGATATCCTACAATCTTCAAGTCAGTAAAGAGTCTGTAACGCGCCCGTGAATCAAGCAAGACGTAAGCCTGTTTGCTACCGTCATTGTATAAACAGTATAAATAATTTATGATCTATGATCAAGGCATAATAGTTAAAAGTATAAAATTCGGTAATAACCAGCTCGTATGAATAGCACCTACGCAACTCAATAAATGAAATAGTACACACAAAATCCGCCACCATAATTTGGTAAATAATTAGCATGCACAATAAATGTAGGTCAAATAAAAGTTATTTATTAAATCGGGTAGTAATCAAACGCCGCCGATGTACCTCTCATATAGCAAATATATGGATAACTCGGTTGTTAAATAAGCTAATACGACACTCGATAGCATAAAATGCATTTTTAACGGATAAAAGAATAAACTGAAATTATATTATCATTCATTTACGGGAATGTGATATGCTAATCTTGAATCATCATACATACCTAAATCCAGAGGGACTCTGGCGAGATAAATATGCATGGATAGCCATATTAATCTCCGGACTGACAAATATGGCCCGATTCTTGGATTAGCAATACCTAAATAACGTCTCACTTCAATAAAACAAAATTAAGAGAGGAAAACGGACTTACGTTTGTGGTTTATCTAGTCAAATAACGGAACACTTTAATATATCACCAATATTTGCTATACGAGGTTTTAAGACATTCGCTGACAAATAAATCCCTGTGAACAGAAAGGATTATTCACACACATCCTAAATATCCTAACATAATGAAAACCCTACAAGAATCCCTAGCCTAGACACTACACTTTAAACGACTCACATGTTACTCCTGAAGAACTAAACCACTGTTTCTCGTTGCTCTGGTGAAGGCAAAAAGTCCCCAAAAACGTTGTGAATCTCCTTATATACCCCCCTCATCCGATCATCAGCACCACCAATATCACGCGATCACTATGTTTTTCCGTAAATTTGGAGGGAACGATTCTCATTGGTTTTCAACCTAAATCTGAAATACTATTGGTTGACAAAACTCGCAAGTTCTCCTACTCGACACCAGACACCTCCATCCACTATCGCTATTCCTTTTAATACCTCACTAAAATAAAATGTCACCTATGCAGAAACAATTGCTTACTTTATCATAAATTTCATTTTAGCTGGGTGATCATAAAGTCAGGCGCGAGTCTACCCGCTCAAGCCGGCTCGGCAGCTATTGCTATTCAATTAATAACTTCCATCAACGAGACTATATCTTGACACCGAGATCCGTACTAACAACTCGTAGTCGGAGGTCAGACCTACACTGGTTCTCCTAAGGTGAGGTCATTTTACTTCAACTTTAGCGCTGTGAATGATGTGCTCACAACTCGTATAAATTCAGATGGCTACAGATATCGCTACTGGACCTACCAAATGACGTACTTTTGACACGGTTGGATTATTATCTCTTGTCAGTTAAGCAACTTGTCGCTAGATGGCCCTGCCTGGCCTAAATAAACATTAACAAAACTTTGTTAAAGCTGTTCTAATAATTATACTCGTATTGATAATACTATTCTGAAATACAATAAAAATACATTAAACTTGGAAGATTTTATGAAGAAATAGTAAATAATCGAACCTATTAAAACTTAATTTAAAGCCCATTAACTTTTACCATGAAAACCTTCATCGATAATGAAAATTCAAGAAAATAAATAAGCTTTCCCGATTTTCCCAAAGCTTAGAAGCTTTCATGGGCTGAGGGATGTCGTTCTGTTACAGTGGGACCGAGTTCTGTGGCCGAGGTGGGATCGCAGGGGGAGAGGCGTGATGGTATTACGGTTCGCCACTCTCCCTAACCCCTGCGAACTTGGCGGAGCCGTTCCGCTGTTACGGCGTTGGTGGGACCGCAGAGGAAGAGGAATGCCGGTATTACGGTGCGCCGCTTTCCCTATCCTCTACGGGCGAGGTGTGGTTCGTGGCGGAGCTACAGACCTAATCCGCCACCGGGCACCGGAAGTTTTTCCGGTACCCATGAGCTCCTTGTAGCGGATTCAGGGGGGTCCGCTACTGTAAAATATGGAGGTCGAGGAGGAAGGCACGCCGAAACATCTGGCGTGCCTAACGTGGAGGGCCTCCGGAAAGGAACCGCTTGGGAGCGGTTGCCGCCGGCGGGGTCGCGAATGTGTGCGCAAGCGTTCCCGTTGACCCTCGCTACAAGGCAGCGAGGCGGCGAATGGGTACACCGTGGGTCTCATTAGCCTGTACGGGAGTCCCCCATAACCACTCGGGTCACCCCCTGCGCCCGGGTGGAATGCGTACTTGAAATTGCGTGTTACTCTTTTTAAATATATCAATAGCGTATATCAGCGTTTTTTCGATATTCTTTCTCAGAAGGGGTGAAAAAGGGGTTTCAAATTTTGTATAAGGAGCAAATATTTTTTGAAGTGAGGGATTGTAAACTTCACATATATGTAGACTCTCTGTTTAAATACAACAGTTACGTATTTAAGCACACGATTACCCGAACTTACTGCCGCAATATATCCTGATTTACAAAATATTCACAAGATATCAATAGAATGTTTGTGCGTACGCTATTATTTATTTACTTCAAAATGCTTTTGAAGCTGAGAGCGCTCAATACAAATCTTTCGATTCCGTCATACAAAGCAATGACGCCGTACACTATCCTGTGGAGTTCTTAATATAGTTTAAACCCTTCTAGCCTTCCACCTCACATACTAAATGTTAAAGTTGGAGCACCTGTTATGTTAGTAAGGAATCTTAGACCGCCTAAATTATGTAATGGAACTAGATTACACATAAAAGCTCTCCATAAAAACGTTATCGAAGCTACAGTAATCACAGGTAGCGCTCGAGGCGAAATAGTGTATATTCCTAGAATACCGATAATTCCATCAGACTACCCGTTCGAGTTCACACAATTCCCTGTTATAATAATAATAAAACCGTTTATTCGTGAACACAGTAAAATCATAGCATTATAGTACAACTGACATGTATTGTCACGAAACGGTCCCATCTCAGCTAAATGCGGGCATTGTTGCCAGCGCTGGTCTTCCGATGGGACCGCCGAGTAAAATCACGGTGGGCAACAGGTTGGTCTTGCACCAAAAAAAAGGAGAAAAATATATAATAATAATAACATAAAAACAGTCATTTAAAGTTTAGACAGCCAGAATGAGTGACAAAAACTGAATAAAACGAAGGTTAACAATTTAAAAATAATATAAAATACGTCAAAGATTATGCTTCATGACTATAACATTATATTATGTACATATTACATTTTATACATATTAGGTTATGCTTCATGACTATTATTAAATCCCAATCACTGAAAATGGCAGGCTGCGCAGTACGTTCGGTTCTCCATACAAACGTAATTATGCTCTCATTTTAAAACGCCAGGCTAGAATAACATGAAACTTTGTATACACAATGGGATCCGGCATATCTAGGTCGGACCATAGTTTCTGTTGCTTGAAATTATAATGGAGAAAAAATACAGAGATTATTAAGGTTTTCATACAAGCCGTAACAAAATCAAAAAGCCGCTGTATTTTTTTTCTTTTACAATTTATAGCAACAGAAACTATGGTCCAACCTAGACATGCCGGATCCCATTGTGTATACAAATTTTCATGTTATTCTAGCATGGCGTTTTAAAATGAGAGAGTAAATACGTTTGTATGGAGAATCGAGCCAGACCGAGCGTACTGCGCCCACTTAAGAGAAGACTGTTTCTCTCACGGTTAATTTTGCGTGGCATCTTCTAGGGTGAGTTCTGCCAGCAGTCTGGTCATCTTAGCCCCCAAAGGAAATGCCGCTAAGTGATAAAAATATAGTTTTTTACACATCAATATCTCAAAAACCGTTTACATGTATACAGGTTGATAAATTCAAATGAGTCAGTAGGGAGAAGTCAGAAACTATGAGAAATAGCGAAATCTGTTCTTAGGAACTATGGCGTCGATTTAAGATTTAATAATAATGGCATTAAATATTTTTTTTACTCTCAGACAACAGGGAATCGAACCTGGTCAAAATCTTTGTAAGTAATGTTATACATTCTGCAAGTTGTTGAGGATGATGCGAATCACAAGTCACATGGAACATATTTTTAATGGAATCTTGTTTGAATAATCGAAAAATATTTTTTTCTCAAACATGCAATGAAATATTGATGTTGTATTCCTTATAATAGGCTGCGAAGTATGACGTTTCAGGTGCGGCTAGGACAAGAGGTCGTTAATGCAATTTCATACAAATGTTGCAGGCCTAGGCCGGCAAAGTCCTCTTTTTTGATTTCCATTCCACATAAATTTGTGGCACAGGCATCATGACATTCTGCCACTATGCGTATTAAACATAAAACATTGATTATTTGTTGTTTATTTCAATGCATGTTTGAGAAAAGCACTATACATACCCCGGCGGGAAATATAGGGTTGCCGGCCTTAGACCTATCCGGCCTCGCTTCGCTTTTGTCCCTTCGCTAACCCCTTTTGTCCCGGCCTCTGTAGTAATGTACTATTTTTGATCAGGTTAGTTCCTTTTGGCTTTAAACTTGGCTGGAGACGCTGCCGCGTGTCTAGATCTAATACGAAGAAGTTATTTAAATTTTCTTTTATTCTTTTAAAAATATGTAATAAAAAATAAATTGGTTTATTTATTTAGCTGCATCCTTAACCGTACTTGTGAGTCGTTTTCATTCTCGGTAGTTCGGTTTGACGTGATAACCGAACTAATGGAAGCAAAAGTGTTGCAGTAGTTCGGCCCCGGACTAAGCAACCGAACTAGTGAAACTATAGATTCCCAATAGTTCGGTTCGACGTTAGAACCGAACTAATGGGAAAAAAATGTGGCAGTAGTTCGGCCCCGGACTAATCAACCGAACTACTGAAACTACAGGTTCCCAATAGTTCGGTTTGACGTCATAACCGAACTAATGGGAACAAAAGTGTGGCAGTAGGTCGGCCTAGGACTAATTAAACGAACTACTGAAACTAGAGGTCCTTTTGTAATGCACAGGTACCGTCTAAAAAATTCCAATTTGGTTGGTTTCGGGACCTCCATCTGTCTCTTCTTCTAATATTCTAGCATCAGGCCTTAAAAATTTTGCCTTTTAACAGCAGTCAGTCACAACTCCTATATAAAAAAAGCCAATGTATGGCGATCGAACGCCTGTCATGCCAACCTACAGGACAATTGGTTGTCTTGTCAATCTGACAAACTTGACAAAGTCAAATACGTATAAGTACATTAATAGTATACGTATAAGTAAATTCCAAAACACGTTACTGAACTTAGCAATTCTAAATTCAAATCTGTAGTAAAACAAACACTTATTTCAAAAGCATATTATAAGGTAAACGATTACATCATGGACAGGGATGTTTGGCAGTGAGTGTCCTGAACGGCTAATCTATCGCGAAAATAGGTTTATTACTGTAGCTTGTTATTTTTGTAGTAACTGAGACTGTAATTTTATATTTAACTAAACAATGTATATTGTTTTGAAAAAATGACACCTCGCCGAGTTTCTTACGCCGGTTCTTCTCGTGGCAAAGGTTTATTTTTCCGAACCGGTGGTAGTTTATTGACGTTCATAGGTGCATGTAATATGCCTAATTTGAAGAATAAACTACTTTTACTTTTACTTTTTTTTTTGTTATACAAGGGTGCAAAGTTGTACTTTATCCGCGAGTGTGGTATTGAATAACCAGCTAGCGAAAGCGAGCGTAGCGAGTGTTTCAACACACGAGAAGTAAAAACTATCAGCATATCACATGTGAAGTTAGCATATCATCTGCTGAAACTTAAAAATAAATATTTATTTAAAACTTGACACCAGACCCTAGAACTCCATAGTTCTGTACAGAACAGAGCCAAAGCTATCTTTAAAGACCAAAAGCAAGCCCAGAACTGCTGAAAAACTATCAGCATATCACATGTGAACTTTGCATATCATCTGCTGAAACTTAAAAATAAATATTTATTTTAAACTTGACACTAGACCCTAGAACTCCATAGTTCTGTAAAGAACAGAGCAAAGGCTATCTTTTAGGACGAAAAGCAAGCCCACAACTGCTAAAAAACTATCAGCATATCACATGTGCAGTTTGCATATCATCTGATTAAACTTAAAAATAAATATTAATTTTAAACTTGACACTAGACACTACGACTCCATAGTTCTGTACAGAACAGAGCCGAAGCTATCTTTTAAGACCAAAAGTAAGCCCACAACTGCTGAAAAACTATCAGCATATCACATGTGAAGTTAGCATATCATCTGATTAAACTTAAAAATAAATAATAATTTTAAACTTGACACTAGACCCTAGAACTCCAAAGTTCTGTACAGAACAGAGCGAAAGCTATCTTTTAAGACCAAAAGCAAGCCCACAACTCCTAAAACCCTATCAGCATATCACATGTGAAGTTAGCATATCCTCTAATTAAACTTAAAAGTAAATATTAATTTTACTTGACATTAGGCCAAAGAACTCCAGAGTTATGTACAGAAAAGAGTTAAATCTATCTTTCAAGACCAAAAGCAAGCCCAGAACTGCTGAAAAACTATCAGCATATCACATGTGAAGCTTGCATATCATATGCTGAAACTTAAAAATAAATATTAATTTTAAACTTGACAATAGACCCTAGAACTCCAAAGTTCTGTACAGAACAGAGCGAAAGCTATCTTTTAAGACCAAAAGCAAGCCCACAACTCCTAAAACCCTATCAGCATATCACATGTGAAGTTAGCATATCATCTAATTAAACTTAAAAGTAAATATTAATTTTTAACTTGGCATTAGGCCGTAGAACTCCAGAGTTATGTACAGAAAAGAGTTAAATCTATCTTTCAAGACCAAAAGCAAGCCCAGAACTGCTGAAAAACTATCAGCATATCACATGTGAAGTTTGCATATCATATGCTGAAACTTAAAAATAAATATTAATTTTAAACTTGACATTAGGCCGTAGAACTCCAGAGTTATGTACAGAAAAGAGTTAAATCTATCTTTCAAGACCAAAAGCAAGCCCAGAACTGCTGAAAAACTATCAGCATATCACATGTGAAGTTTGCATATCATATGCTGAAACTTAAAAATAAATATTAATTTTAAACTTGACATTAGACCCTAGAACTCCATAGTTCTGTACAAAACAGAGCCAAAGCTATCTTTCAAGACCAGAAGCAAGCCCACAACTGCTGAAAAACTATCAGCATATCACATGTGAAATAAGCATATCATCTAATTAAACTTAAAAATAAATATTAATTTTAAACTTGACACTAGATCCTAGAACTCCAAAGTTCTGTACAGAACAGAGCCTAATCTATCTTTTAAGACCAAAAACAAGCCCAGAACTGCTGAAAAATTATCAGCATATCACATGTGAAGTTAGCATATCATCTAATTAAACTTAATAATAAATATTTATTTCAAACTTGACACTAGGCCCTAGAACTCCATAGTTCTGGCTAGAACAGAGCCAAAGCTATCTTTTAAGACCAACAGCAAGCCCACAACTGCTGAAAAATTATCAGCATATCACATGTGAAATTAGCATATCATCTAATTAAACTTAAAAATAAATATTATTTTTAAACTTGACACTAGACCCTAGAACTCCATAGTTCTGTACAGAACAAAGTTAAATCTATATTTTAAGACCAAAAGCAATCCCAGAACTGCTGAAAAACTATCAGCATATCACATGTGGAATTAGCGTATCATCTGCTGAAACTTAAAAATAAATATTTATTTTAAACTTGACACTAGACGCTAGAACTCCAAAGTTCTGTCTAGAACAGAGCCAAAGCTATCTTTTAAGACCAAAAGAAGGCCCACAACTGCTGAAAAACTATCTGCATATCACATGTGGAATTAGCATATCATCTGCTGAAACTTAAAAATAAATATTTATTTTAAACTTGACACTAGACGCAAGAACTCCATAGTTCTGTACGGAAAAGAGCCAAAGCTATCTTTCAAGACCAAAAGCAAGCCCACAACTGCTGAAAAACTATCAGCATATCACATGTGAAATAAGCATATCATCTAATTAAACTTAAAAATAAATATTAATTTTAAACTTGACACTAGACCCTAGAACTCCAAAGTTCTGTACAGAAAAGAGTCAAATCTATCTTTCAAGATCAAAACCAAGCCCAGAACTGCTGAAAAACTATCAGCATATCACATGTGAAGTTTGCATATCATCTGAATAAACTTAAAAATAAATAATAATTTCAAACTTGACACTACACCCTAGAACTCCATAGTTCTGTCTAGAACAGAGCCAAAGCTATCTTTTAAGACCAAAAGCAGGCCCACAACTGCTGAAAAACTATCTGCATATCACATGTGGAATTAGCATATCATCTGCTGAAACTTAAAAATAAATATTTATTTTAAACTTGACACTAGACGCTAGAACTCCATAGTTCTGTACAGAACAGAGCCAAAGCTATCTTTTAAGACCAAAAGTAAGCCCACAACTGCTGAAAAACTATCAGCATATCACATGTGAAGTTAGCATATCATCTAATTAAACTTAAAATAAAATATTAATTTTTAACTTGACATTAGGCCGTAGAACTCCATAGTTCTGTCTAGAACAGAGCCAAAGCTATCTTTTAAGACCAAAAGCAAGCCCACAACTGCTGAAAAACTATCAGCATATCACATGTGGAATTAGCATATCGTCTGCTGAAACTTAAAAATAAATATTTATTTTAAACTTGACACTAGACGTAAGAACTTCATAGTTCTGTACATAACAGAGCCAAATCTATCTTTCAAGACCAAAAGCAAGCCCAGAACTGCTGAAAAACTATCAGCATATCACATGTGAAATTTGCATATCATCTGCTGAAACTTAAAAATAAATATTTATTTTAAACTTGACACTAGACCCTAGAACTCCATAGTTCTGTACAGAACAGAGCCAAAGCTATCTTTTAAGAGCAAAAGCAAGCCCAGAACTGCTAAAAAACTGTCAGCATATCACATGTGAAGTTTGCATATCATCTAAATAAACATAAAATATAAATAATAATTTTAAACTTGTTACTAGACCCTAGAACTCCAAAGTTTTGTTCAGAACAGAGCCAAGTCTATCTTTTAAGACCAAAACCAAGTCCAGAACTGCTGAAAAACTATCAGCATATCACATGTGAACTTAGCATATCATCTTATTAAACTTAAAAATAAATATTTATTTTAAACTTGACACTAGACCCAAAAATCCATAGTTCTGAACAGAACAAAGCAAAAGCTATCTTTTGAAACCAAAAGCAAGCCCACAACTGCTAAAAAACTATCAGCATATCACATGTGAAGTTTGCATATCATCTAAATAAACTTAAAAATAAATATTAATTTTAAACTTGACACTAGACCCTAGACCTCCATAGTTCTGTACAGAACAGAGCCAAATCTATCTTTTAAGACTAAAACCAAGCCCAGAACTGCTGAAAAACTATCAGCATATCACATGTGAAGTTAGCATATCATCTAATTAAACTTAATAATAAATATTTATTTCAAACTTGACACTAGACCCTAGAACTCCATAGTTCTGTACAAAACAGAGCCAAAGCTATCTTTCAAGACCAAAAGCAAGCCCACAACTGCTGAAAAACTATCAGCATATCACATGTGAAATTAGCATATCATCTGCTGAAACTTAAAAATAAATATTTATTTTAAACTTGACACTAGACGCTAGAACTCCATAGTTCTGTACGGAACAGAGCCAAATCTATCTTTTAAGACCAAAAGCAAGCCCACAACTGCTGAAAAACTATCAGCATATCACATGTTAAACTAGCATATCATCTAATTAAACTTAAAAAAAAATATTAATTTTAAACTTGACACTAGACCCTAGAACTCCAAAGTTCTGTCTAGAACAGAGCCAAAGCTATCTTTTAAGACCAAAAGAAGGCCCACAACTGCTGAAAAACTATCTGCATATCACATGTGAAATTAGCATATCATCTGCTGAAACTTAAAAATAAATATTTATTTTAAACTTGACACTAGACGCAAGAACTCCATAGTTCTGTAGGGAACAGAGCCAAAGCTATCTTTCAAGACCAGAAGCAAGCCCACAACTGCTGAAAAACTATCAGCATATCACATGTGAAATAAGCATATCATCTAATTAAACCTAAAAATAAATATTAATTTTAAACTTGACACTAGACCCTAGAACTCCAAAGTTCTGTACAGAACAGAGCCTAATCTATCTTTTAAGACCAAAAACAAGCCCAGAACTGCTGAAAAACTATCAGCATATCACATGTGAAGTTAGCATATCATCTAATTAAACTTAATAATAAATATTTATTTCAAACTTGACACTAGACCCTAGAACTCCATAGTTCTGTCTAGAACAGAGCCAAAGCTATCTTTTAAGACCAAAAGCAAGCCCACAACTGCTGAAAAACTATCAGCATATCACATGTGAAATTAGCATATCATCTAATTAAACTTAAAAATAAATATTAATTTTAAACTTGACACTAGACCCTAGAACTTTAAAGTTCTGTACAGAACAGAGCAAAAGCTATCTTTCAAGACCAAAAGCAAGCCCACAACTGCTGAAAAACTATCAGCATATCATATGTGAAATAAGCATATCATCTAATTAAACTTAAAAATAAATATTAATTTTAAACTTGACACTAGACCCTAGAACTCCAAAGTTTTGTACAGAACAGAGCCTAATCTATCTTTTAAGACCAAAAACAAGCCCAGAACTGCTGAAAAATTATCAGCATATCACATGTGAAGTTAGCATATCATCTAATTAAACTTAATAATAAATATTTATTTCAAACTTGACACTAGGCCCTAGAACTCCATAGTTCTGGCTAGAACAGAGCCAAAGCTATCTTTTAAGACCAACAGCAAGCCCACAACTGCTGAAAAATTATCAGCAAATCACATGTGAAATTAGCATATCATCTAATTAAACTTAAAAATAAATATTATTTTTAAACTTGACACTAGACCCTAGAACTCCATAGTTCTGTACAGAACAAAGTTAAATCTATATTTTAAGACCAAAAGCAAGCCCAGAACTGCTGAAAAACTATCAGCATATCACATGTGGAATTAGCGTATCATCTGCTGAAACTTAAAAATAAATATTTATTTTAAACTTGACACTAGACGCTAGAACTCCAAAGTTCTGTCTAGAACAGAGCCAAAGCTATCTTTTAAGACCAAAAGAAGGCCCACAACTGCTGAACAACTATCTGCATATCACATGTGGAATTAGCATATCATCTGCTGAAACTTAAAAATAAATATTTATTTTAAACTTGACACTAGACGCAAGAACTCCATAGTTCTGTACGGAACAGAGCCAAAGCTATCTTTCAAGACCAAAAGCAAGCCCACAACTGCTGAAAAACTATCAGCATATCACATGTGAAATAAGCATATCATCTAATTAAACTTAAAAATAAATATTAATTTTAAACTTGACACTAGACCCTAGAACTCCAAAGTTCTGTACAGAACAGAGCATAATCTATCTTTTAAGACCAAAAGCAAGCCCACAACTGCTGAAAAACTATCAGCATATCACATGTGAAATTAGCATATCATCTAATTAAACTTAAAAATAAATATTAATTTTAAACTTGACACTAGACCCTAGAACTCCATAGTTCTGTACAGAACAAAGTTAAATCTATCTTTTAAGACCAAAAGCAAGCCCAGAACTGCTGAAAAACTATCAGCATATCACATGTGGAATTAGCGTATCATCTACTGAAACTTAAAAATAAATATTTATTTTAAACTTGACACTAGACGCTAGAACTCCATAATTCTGTACAGAACAGAGCCAAAGCTATCTTTTAAGACCAAAAACAAGCCCAGAACTGCTAAAAAACTGTCAGCATATCACATTTGAATTTTGCATATCATCTGAATAAACTTAAAAATAAATAATAATTTTAAACTTGACACTAGACCCTAGAACTCCATAGTTCTGTACAGAACAAAGTTAAATCTATCTTTTAAGACCAAAAGCAAGCCCAGAACTGCTGAAAAACTATCAGCATATCACATGTGGAATTAGCGTATCATCTGCTGAAACTTAAAAATAAATATTTATTTTAAACTTGACACTAGACGCTAGAACTCCATAATTCTGTACAAAACAGAGCCAAAGCTATCTTTTAAGACCAAAACCAAGCCCAGAACTGCTGAAAAACTATCAGCATATCACATGTGAAGTTAGCACATCATCTAATTAAACTTAAAAATAAATATTTATTTTAAACTTGACACTAGACCGTAGAACTCCAAAGTTCTGTACAGAAAAGAGTCAAATCTATCTTTCAAGATCAAAACCAAGCCCAGAACTGCTGAAAAACTATCAGCATATCACATGTAAAATTAGCATATCATCTAATTAAACTTAAAAATAAATATTAATTTTAAACTTGACACTAGACCCTAGAACTCCATAGTTCTGTACAGAACAAAGTTAAATCTATCTATTTAGACCAAAAGCAAGCCCAGAACTGCTGAAAAACTATCAGCATATCACATGTGGAATTAGCGTATCATCTGCTGAAACTTAAAAATAAATATTTATTTTAAACTTGACACTAGACGCTAGAACTCCATAATTCTGTACAGAACAGAGCCAAAGCTATCTTTTAAGACCAAAAACAAGCCCAGAACTGCTAAAAAACTGTCAGCATATCACATGTGAATTTTGCATATCATCTGAATAAACTTAAAAATAAATAATAATTTTAAACTTGACACTAGACCCTAGAACTCCAGAGTTCTGTTCAGAACAGAGCAAAGTCTATCTTTTAAGACCAAAACCAAGCCCAGAACTGCTGAAAAACTATCAGCATATCACATGTGAAGTTAGCACATCATCTAATTAAACTTAAAAATAAATATTTATTTTAAACTTGACACTAGACCGTAGAACTCCAAAGTTCTGTACAGAAAAGAGTCAAATCTATCTTTCAAGATCAAAACCAAGCCCAGAACTGCTGAAAAACTATCAGCATATCACATGTGAAGTTTGCATATCATCTGAATAAACTTAAAAATAAATAATAATTTCAAACTTGACACTAGACCCTAGAACTCCAAAGTTCTGTCTAGAACAGAGCCAAAGCTATCTTTTAAGACCAAAAGCAAGCCCACAACTGCTGAAAAACTATCAGCATATCACATGTGAAATTAGCATATCATCTAATTAAACTTAAAAATAAATATTAATTTTAAACTTGACACTAGACCCTAGAACTCCATAGTTCTGTACAGAACAAAGTTAAATCTATCTTTTAAGACCAAAAGCAAGCCCAGAACTGCTGAAAAACTATCAGCATATCACATGTGGAATTAGCGTATCATCTACTGAAACTTAAAAATAAATATTTATTTTAAACTTGACACTAGACGCTAGAACTCCATAATTCTGTACAGAACAGAGCCAAAGCTATCTTTTAAGACCAAAAACAAGCCCAGAACTGCTAAAAAACTGTCAGCATATCACATGTGAATTTTGCATATCATCTGAATAAACTTAAAAATAAATAATAATTTTAAACTTGACACTAGACCCTAGAACTCCATAGTTCTGTACAGAACAAAGTTAAATCTATCTTTTAAGACCAAAAGCAAGCCCAGAACTGCTGAAAAACTATCAGCATATCACATGTGGAATTAGCGTATCATCTGCTGAAACTTAAAATAAATATTTATTTTAAACTTGACACTAGACGCTAGAACTCCATAATTCTGTACAAAACAGAGCCAAAGCTATCTTTTAAGACCAAAACCAAGCCCAGAACTGCTGAAAAACTATCAGCATATCACATGTGAAGTTAGCACATCATCTAATTAAACTTAAAAATAAATATTTATTTTAAACTTGACACTAGACCGTAGAACTCCAAAGTTCTGTACAGAAAAGAGTCAAATCTATCTTTCAAGATCAAAACCAAGCCCAGAACTGCTGAAAAACTATCAGCATATCACATGTAAAATTAGCATATCATCTAATTAAACTTAAAAATAAATATTAATTTTAAACTTGACACTAGACCTTAGAACTCCATAGTTCTGTACAGAACAAAGTTAAATCTATCTATTTAGACCAAAAGCAAGCCCAGAACTGCTGAAAAACTATCAGCATATCACATGTGGAATTAGCGTATCATCTGCTGAAACTTAAAAATAAATATTTATTTTAAACTTGACACTAGACGCTATCCATAATTCTGTACAGAACAGAGCCAAAGCTATCTTTTAAGACCAAAAACAAGCCCAGAACTGCTAAAAAACTGTCAGCATATCACATGTGAATTTTGCATATCATCTGAATAAACTTAAAAATAAATAATAATTTTAAACTTGACACTAGACCCTAGAACTCCAGAGTTCTGTTCAGAACAGAGCAAAGTCTATCTTTTAAGACCAAAACCAAGCCCAGAACTGCTGAAAAACTATCAGCATATCACATGTGAAGTTAGCACATCATCTAATTAAACTTAAAAATAAATATTTATTTTAAACTTGACACTAGACCGTAGAACTCCAAAGTTCTGTACAGAAAAGAGTCAAATCTATCTTTCAAGATCAAAACCAAGCCCAGAACTGCTGAAAAACTATCAGCATATCACATGTAAAATTAGCATATCATCTAATTAAACTTAAAAATAAATATTAATTTTAAACTTGACACTAGACCCTAGAACTCCATAGTTCTGTACAGAACAAAGTTAAATCTATCTATTTAGACCAAAAGCAAGCCCAGAACTGCTGAAAAACTATCAGCATATCACATGTGGAATTAGCGTATCATCTGCTGAAACTTAAAAATAAATATTTATTTTAAACTTGACACTAGACGCTAGAACTCCATAATTCTGTACAGAACAGAGCCAAAGCTATCTTTTAAGACCAAAAACAAGCCCAGAACTGCTAAAAAACTGTCAGCATATCACATGTGAATTTTGCATATCATCTGAATAAACTTAAAAATAAATAATAATTTTAAACTTGACACTAGACCCTAGAACTCCAGAGTTCTGTTCAGAACAGAGCAAAGTCTATCTTTTAAGACCAAAACCAAGCCCAGAACTGCTGAAAAACTATCAGCATATCACATGTGAAGTTAGCACATCATCTAATTAAACTTAAAAATAAATATTTATTTTAAACTTGACACTAGACCGTAGAACTCCAAAGTTCTGTACAGAAAAGAGTCAAATCTATCTTTCAAGATCAAAACCAAGCCCAGAACTGCTGAAAAACTATCAGCATATCACATGTGAAGTTTGCATATCATCTGAATAAACTTAAAAATAAATAATAATTTCAAACTTGACACTAGACCCTAGAACTCCAAAGTTCTGTCTAGAACAGAGCCAAAGCTATCTTTTAAGACCAAAAGCAAGCCCACAACTGCTGAAAAACTATCAGCATATCACATGTGAAATTAGCATATCATCTAATTAAACTTAAAAATAAATATTAATTTTAAACTTGACACTAGACCCTAGAACTCCATAGTTCTGTACAGAACAAAGTTAAATCTATCTTTTAAGACCAAAAGCAAGCCCAGAACTGCTGAAAAACTATCAGCATATCACATGTGGAATTAGCGTATCATCTACTGAAACTTAAAAATAAATATTTATTTTAAACTTGACACTAGACGCTAGAACTCCATAATTCTGTACAGAACAGAGCCAAAGCTATCTTTTAAGACCAAAAACAAGCCCAGAACTGCTAAAAAACTGTCAGCATATCACATGTGAATTTTGCATATCATCTGAATAAACTTAAAAATAAATAATAATTTTAAACTTGACACTAGACCCTAGAACTCCATAGTTCTGTACAGAACAAAGTTAAATCTATCTTTTAAGACCAAAAGCAAGCCCAGAACTGCTGAAAAACTATCAGCATATCACATGTGGAATTAGCGTATCATCTGCTGAAACTTAAAAATAAATATTTATTTTAAACTTGACACTAGACGCTAGAACTCCATAATTCTGTACAAAACAGAGCCAAAGCTATCTTTTAAGACCAAAACCAAGCCCAGAACTGCTGAAAAACTATCAGCATATCACATGTGAAGTTAGCACATCATCTAATTAAACTTAAAAATAAATATTTATTTTAAACTTGACACTAGACCGTAGAACTCCAAAGTTCTGTACAGAAAAGAGTCAAATCTATCTTTCAAGATCAAAACCAAGCCCAGAACTGCTGAAAAACTATCAGCATATCACATGTAAAATTAGCATATCATCTAATTAAACTTAAAAATAAATATTAATTTTAAACTTGACACTAGACCTTAGAACTCCATAGTTCTGTACAGAACAAAGTTAAATCTATCTATTTAGACCAAAAGCAAGCCCAGAACTGCTGAAAAACTATCAGCATATCACATGTGGAATTAGCGTATCATCTGCTGAAACTTAAAAATAAATATTTATTTTAAACTTGACACTAGACGCTAGAACTCCATAATTCTGTACAGAACAGAGCCAAAGCTATCTTTTAAGACCAAAAACAAGCCCAGAACTGCTAAAAAACTGTCAGCATATCACATGTGAATTTTGCATATCATCTGAATAAACTTAAAAATAAATAATAATTTTAAACTTGACACTAGACCCTAGAACTCCAGAGTTCTGTTCAGAACAGAGCAAAGTCTATCTTTTAAGACCAAAACCAAGCCCAGAACTGCTGAAAAACTATCAGCATATCACATGTGAAGTTAGCACATCATCTAATTAAACTTAAAAATAAATATTTATTTTAAACTTGACACTAGACCGTAGAACTCCAAAGTTCTGTACAGAAAAGAGTCAAATCTATCTTTCAAGATCAAAACCAAGCCCAGAACTGCTGAAAAACTATCAGCATATCACATGTGAAGTTTGCATATCATCTGAATAAACTTAAAAATAAATAATAATTTCAAACTTGACACTAGACCCTAGAACTCCAAAGTTCTGTCTAGAACAGAGCCAAAGCTATCTTTTAAGACCAAAAGAAGGCCCACAACTGCTGAAAAACTATCTGCATATCACATGTGGAATTAGCATATCATCTGCTGAAACTTAAAAATAAATATTTATTTTAAACTTGACACTAGACGCAAGAACTCCATAGTTCTGTACGGAACAGAGCCAAAGCTATCTTTCAAGACCAGAAGCAAGCCCACAACTGCTGAAAAACTATCAGCATATCACATGTGAAATAAGCATATCATCTAATTAAACTTAAAAATAAATATTAATTTTAAACTTGACACTAGACCCTAGAACTCCAAAGTTCTGTACAGAACAGAGCCTAATCTATCTTTTAAGACCAAAAACAAGCCCAGAACTGCTGAAAAACTATCAGCATATCACATGTGAAGTTAGCATATCATCTAATTAAACTTAATAATAAATATTTATTTCAAACTTGACACTAGACCCTAGAACTCCATAGTTCTGTCTAGAACAGAGCCAAAGCTATCTTTTAAGACCAAAAGCAAGCCCACAACTGCTCAAAACTATCAGCATATCACATGTGAAATTAGCATATCATCTAATTAAACTTAAAAATAAATATTTATTTTAAACTTGACACTAGACCCTAGAACTCCATAGTTCTGTACAGAACAGAGCCAAAGCTATCTTTCAAGACCAAAAGCAAGCCCACAACTGCTGAAAAACTATCAGCATATCACATGTGAAATAAGCATATCATCTAATTAAACTTAAAAATAAATATTAATTTTAAACTTGACACTAGACCCTAGAACTCCAAAGTTCTGTACAGAACAGAGCCTAATCTATCTTTTAAGACCAAAAACAAGCCCAGAACTGCTGAAAAATTATCAGCATATCACATGTGAAGTTAGCATATCATCTAATTAAACTTAATAATAAATATTTATTTCAAACTTGACACTAGGCCCTAGAACTCCATAGTTCTGGCTAGAACAGAGCCAAAGCTATCTTTTAAGACCAACAGCAAGCCCACAACTGCTGAAAAATTATCAGCATATCACATGTGAAATTAGCATATCATCTAATTAAACTTAAAAATAAATATTAATTTTAAACTTGACACTAGACCCTAGAACTCCATAGTTCTGTACAGAACAAAGTTAAATCTATATTTTAAGACCAAAAGCAAGCCCAGAACTGCTGAAAAACGATCAGCATATCACATGTGGAATTAGCGTATCATCTGCTGAAACTTAAAAATAAATATTTATTTTAAACTTGACACTAGACGCTAGAACTCCAAAGTTCTGTCTAGAACAGAGCCAAAGCTATCTTTTAAGACCAAAAGAAGGCCCACAACTGCTGAAAAACTATCTGCATATCACATGTGGAATTAGCATATCATCTGCTGAAACTTAAAAATAAATATTTATTTTAAACTTGACACTAGACGCAAGAACTCCATAGTTCTGTACGGAACAGAGCCAAAGCTATCTTTCAAGACCAAAAGCAAGCCCACAACTGCTGAAAAACTATCAGCATATCACATGTGAAATAAGCATATCATCTAATTAAACTTAAAAATAAATATTAATTTTAAACTTGACACTAGACCCTAGAACTCCAAAGTTCTGTACAGAACAGAGCCTAATCTATCTTTTAAGACCAAAAGCAAGCCCACAACTGCTGAAAAACTATCAGCATATCACATGTGAAATTAGCATATCATCTAATTTAACTTAAAAATAAATATTAATTTTAAACTTGACACTAGACCCTAGAACTCCATAGTTCTGTACAGAACAAAGTTAAATCTATCTTTTAAGACCAAAAGCAAGCCCAGAACTGCTGAAAAACTATCAGCATATCACATGTGGAATTAGCGTATCATCTGCTGAAACTTAAAAATAAATATTTATTTTAAACTTGACACTAGACGCTAGAACTCCATAATTCTGTACAGAACAGAGCCAAAGCTATCTTTTAAGACCAAAAACAAGCCCAGAACTGCTAAAAAACTGTCAGCATATCACATGTGAATTTTGCATATCATCTGAATAAACTTAAAAATAAATAATAATTTTAAACTTGACACTAGACCCTAGAACTCCATAGTTCTGTACAGAACAAAGTTAAATCTATCTTTTAAGACCAAAAGCAAGCCCAGAACTGCTGAAAAACTATCAGCATATCACATGTGAAGTTTGCATATCATCTGAATAAACTTAAAAATAAATAATAATTTTAAACTTGACACTAGACCCTAGAACTCCAGAGTTCTGTTCAGAACAGAGCCAAGTCTATCTTTTAAGACCAAAACCAAGCCCAGAACTGCTGAAAAACTTTCAGCATATCACATGTGAATTTAGCATATCATCTAATTAAACTTAAAAATAAATATTTATTTTAAACTTGACACTAGACGCTAGAACTCCATAGTTCTGTACAAAACAGAGCCAAAGCTATCTTTTAAGATCAAAAGCAAGCCCACAACTGCTGAAAAACTATCAGCATATCACATGTAAAATTAGCATATCATCTTATTAAACTTAAAAATAAATATTTATTTTAAACTTGACACTAGACACTAGAACTCCAAAGTTCTGTACAGAACAAAGCAAAAGCTGTCTTTTGAAACCAAAAGCAAGCCCACAACTGCTAAAAAACTATCAGCATATCACATGTGAAGTTTGCATATCATCTGAATAAACTTAAAAATAAATATTAATTTTAAACTTGACACTAGACCCTAGAACTCCATAGTTCTGTACAGAACAGAGCCAAATCTATCTTTTAAGACCAAAACCAAGCCCAGAACTGCTGAAAAACTATCAGCATATCACATGTGAAGTTAGCATATCGTCTAATTAAACTTAATAATTAATATTTATTTCAAACTTGACACTAGACCCTAGAACTCCATAGTTCTGTACAGAACAGAGCCAAAGCTATCTTTTAAGACCAAAAGCAAGCCCACAACTGCTGAAAAACTATCAGCATATCACATGTAAAATTAGCATATCATCTAATTAAACTTAAAAATAAATATTAATTTTAAACTTGACACTAGACCCTAGAACTCCATAGTTCTGTACAGAACAAAGTTAAATCTATCTATTTAGACCAAAAGCAAGCCCAGAACTGCTGAAAAACTATCAGCATATCACATGTGGAATTAGCGTATCATCTGCTGAAACTTAAAAATAAATATTTATTTTAAACTTGACACTAGACACTAGAACTCCATAGTTCTGTACAGAACAAAGCAAAAGCTGTCTTTTGAAACCAAAAGCAAGCCCACAACTGCTAAAAAACTATCAGCATATCACATGTGAAGTTTGCATATCATCTGAATAAACTTAAAAATAAATATTAATTATAAACTTGACACTAGACCCTAGAACTCCATAGTTCTGTACAGAACAGAGCCAAATCTATCTTTTAAGACCAAAACCAAGCCCAGAACTGCTGAAAAACTATCAGCATATCACATGTGAAGTTAGCATATCGTCTAATTAAACTTAATAATTAATATTTATTTCAAACTTGACACTAGACCCTAGAACTCCATAGTTCTGTACAGAACAGAGATAAAGCTATCTTTTAAGACCAAAAGCAAGCCCACAACTGCTGAAAAACTATCAGCATATCACATGTAAAATTAGCATATCATCTAATTAAACTTAAAAATAAATATTAATTTTAAACTTGACACTAGACCCTAGAACTCCATAGTTCTGTACAGAACAAAGTTAAATCTATCTATTTAGACCAAAAGCAAGCCCAGAACTGCTGAAAAACTATCAGCATATCACATGTGGAATTAGCGTATCATCTGCTGAAACTTAAAAATAAATATTTATTTTAAACTTGACACTAGACGCTAGAACTCCATAATTCTGTACAAAACAGAGCCAAAGCTATCTTTTAAGACCAAAACCAAGCCCAGAACTGCTGAAAAACTATCAGCATATCACATGTGAAGTTAGCACATCATGTAATTAAACTTAAAAATAAATATTTATTTTAAACTTGACACTAGACCGTAGAACTCCAAAGTTCTGTACAGAAAAGAGTCAAATATATCTTTCAAGATCAAAACCAAGCCCAGAACTGCTGAAAAACTATCAGCATATCACATGTGAAGTTAGCATATCATCTAATTAAACTTAAAAATAAATATTTATTTTAAACTTGACACTAGACGCTAGAACTCCATAGTTCTGTACAAAACAGAGCCAAAGCTATCTTTTAAGATCAAAAGCAAGCCCACAACTGCTGAAAAACTATCAGCATATCACATGTGAATTTTGCATATTATCTGAATAAACTTAAAAATAAATAATAATTTTAAACTTGACACTAGACCCTAGAACTTCAGAGTTCTGTTCAGAACAGAGCAAAGTCTATCTTTTAAGACCAAAACCAAGCCCAGAACTGCTGATAAACTATCAGCATATCACATGTGAAGTCAGCACATCATCTAATTAAACTTAAAAATAAATATTTATTTTAAACTTGACACTAGACCGTAGAACTCCAAAGTTCTGTACAGAAAAGAGTCAAATCTATCTTTCAAGATCAAAACCAAGCCCAGAACTGCTGAAAAACTATCAGCATATCACATGTGAAGTTTGCATATCATCTGAATAAACTTAAAAATAAATAATAATTTTAAACTTGACACTAGACCCTAGAACTCCGGAGTTCTGTTCAGAACAGAGCCAAGTCTATCTTTTAAGACCAAAACCAAGCCCAGAACTGCTGAAAAACTTTCAGCATATCACATGTGAAGTTAGCATATCATCTAATTAAACTTAAAAATAAATATTTATTTTAAACTTGACACTAGACGCTAGAACTCCATAGTTCTGTACAAAACAGAGCCAAAGCTATCTTTTAAGATCAAAAGCAAGCCCACAACTGCTGAAAAACTATCAGCATATCACATGTGAAGTTAGCATATCATCTAATTAAACTTAAAAATAAATATTTATTTTAAACTTGACACTAGACGCTAGAACTCCATAGTTCTGTACAAAACAGAGCCAAAGCTATCTTTTAAGATCAAAAGCAAGCCCACAACTGCTGAAAAACTATCAGCATATCACATGTGAAATTAGCATATCATCTAATTAAACTTAATAATAAATATTTATTTCAAACTTGACACAAGACCCTAGAACTCCACAGTTCTGTACAGAACAGAGCCAAAGCTATCTTTAAAGACCAAAAGCAAGCCCAGAACTGCTGAAAAACTATCAGCATATCACATGTGGAATTAGCATGTCATCTGCTGAAACTTAAAAATCATATTTATTTTAAACTTGACACTAGACCCTAGAACTCAAGAGTTCTATACAGAACAGTGCCACAGCTATCTTTTAAGTTCAAAACCAAGCCCAGAACTGCTAAAAAACTGTCAGCATATCACATGTGAAATTTGCATATCATCTGAATAAACCTAAAAATTAATAATAATTTTAAACTTGACACTAGACCCTATAACTTCGGAGTTCTGTTCAGAACAAAGCCAAGTCTATCTTTTAAGACCAAAACGAAGCCCAGAACTGCTGAAAAACTATCAGCATATCACATGTGAAGTTAGCATATCATCTTATTAAACTTAAAAATAAATATTTATTTTAAACTTGACACTAGACCCTAGAACTCCATAGTTCTGTACAGAACAAAGCAAAAGCTGTCTTTTGAAACCAAAAACAAGCCCACAACTGCTAAAAAACTATCAGCATATCACATGTGAAGTTTGCATATCATCTGAATAAACTTAAAAATAAAGATTAATTTTAAACTTGACACTAGACCCTAGAACTCCATAGTTCTGTACAGAACAGAGCCAAATCTATCTTTTAAGACCAAAACCAAGCCCAGAACTGCTGAAAAACTATCAGCATATCACATGTGAAGTTAGCATATCATCTAATTAAACTTAATAATTAATATTTATTTCAAACTTGACACTAGACCCTAGAACTCCATAGTTCTGTACAGAACAGAGCCAAAGCTATCTTTTAAGACCAAAAGCAAGCCCACAACTGCTGAAAAACTATCAGCATATCACATGTGGAATTAGCATATCATCTGCTGAAACTTAAAAATAAATATTTATTTTAAACTTGACACTAGACGCTAGAACTCCATAGTTCTGTACAGAACAGAGCCAAAGTTATCTTTTAAGACCAAAAGCAAGCCCAGAACTGCTAAAAAACTGTCAGCATATCACATGTGAATTTTCCATATCATCTGAATAAACTTAAAAATAAATAATAATTTTTAACTTGACACTAGACCCTAGAACTCCGGAGTTCTGTTCAGAACAGAGCCAAGTCTATCTTTTAAGACCAAAACCAAGCCCAGAACTGCTGAAAAACTATCAGCATATCACATGTGAAGTTAGCATATCATCTAATTAAACTTAAAAATAAATATTTATTTTAAACTTGACACTAGACGCTAGAACTCCACAGTTCTGTACAGAACAGAGCCAAAGCTATCTTTTAAGACCAAAAGCAAGCCTAGAACTGCTCAAAAACTATCAGCATATCACATGTGAAGTTAGCATATCATTTGTTTGAACTCTGTCTAAATAATTATTCAACTTTAAACACTAGATCCTAGAACTCCAAAGTTCTGTACACAACAGAGCCAATGCTATCTTTTAAGACCAAAAGCAATCCCAGAACTGCTCAAAAACTATTAACATATCACGTATGAAGTTAGCATATCATTGAGATAATCAATGATTTTTTTATTGGTTATTTTGGTAGAACTATGATTTACAAATGTCAGGAACTATAGCGGACGATGTAGTTAGGTCTTATATCGATTTTTAGTCCATTCGGAGAAAAATGATATGCTACGTGAAGTTAGCATATCAATTAGTCAAAATCCTTATAATTTTTTTTTTCACTTAAAGGGCTAGAACTGTTGCTAAAACCTATCAGGAACTATAGAACTATGTTGCATGCGAATAGAACTCCAATTATTTCATGATCTGCTGGTACTTGATATGCCAACTTCACAGACATCCGATTGTTACGGGAGTTGGTGCTACATGGGCATTTGACATGATCTTCGTCTTCTCCATGTTCATCCTTAGACCATGATGTATGTATGTATAACACTTTATTGCACAAAAAAAAACAACCGCTGCCGCTGTCGCACCGGTTTTGTGTCTCTGTTCTTGTGTCATTATGATATGATGGCTGGCGAAATCAGCTTGTAAATAACGAGCACGCGCAAGTCTATTGCTAGTAACGATAATGAAATAATGAAAAATCGAATCTAATACTTAGCGAACGGTCATTCACTCGCTTACACGGAGGAACCGCTCTTTAACCGGTAAATGGATTTCGTTCCCTCTTCTGTGCTCCGAGATATTAACCGGTTAGAGCGATGTTCTTGCGAGCGTAACCTCTTTTATGGGTTAGACTTTCAGTGTGATTCTAACAGTACGTAAAATTAACCGGGTCACAAGCCCTGCTCGTAGCCCATTTAGACCGTCATGTAGAGCCTACATGCTGTGCTACATGATGCACAGCCGATCAGGTGGAAACGTCATAGTCGCTTGACAGGCCGCAAGTCGCGTAGCGCTGCATATAATCGCACAATAACGGGTACTTATTTGGAGGGCAATTTTTTTCCTTCTTATCTCTCTACCGCTCGTCTCATCCCTCGCATTCTTTCTGTTCATATCTTCTCTCTCTCTGAGATATTCTATTTTTTGTTTACAAGGACGCTCGTTTTATTAGATCTCGACCATATATAAGTAGGGCAATTTGTAAGTTGATTGGTGTGATACTTATTTAGTGTTCCAATATCCTTCTGATTATGAGTCTTATGAACACCTTATAAATGACGTTTGTATTATACTCATAGAGGGTAATTATCTACTACTTAGTACATATTCAATTAATTAATTTGGAAATGTACTTAATATATAACTGGTATAAAAATTGATGGAATAGATTTTTGTAAAGAGAAGTCGTTAATTTTGGATATGAAAATATTTCATTGAACTAGTTTTAAATCTCTCACATGAATTATGACTATTATGAGACAAATTTAAATCTGCTAAAGTTAAATATGGAATAAAATCAATAATCATAGGAACTTGTTTAATTAAGGTTAAACTTTTCAGACAGCGATAATCCGATGATAGGATTACGAAAATATAAGGCAATTAAAGGAGTCAAAGTTATGTTATATTATGTATGTAGAGCATTTTCACTTAAAATTTTGGCAGAGATTTTGGAATATTCTGGACTGATTTGTATAGAATAGAAAAGAAAAACTTTTATTATTAACACACACACAATTGGGTAAGTAGCTGAAACAAAAAACAACAACAAATGAAAAGAAAACTGTCAGAAAATGGTCCCAACCCAGCATGTAGCTGGCGTGATCACCAGCGCTGGTCTTCCGTTTGGAATCATCACGGCAGACATCAGCGCACGAAAAAAATAGCAAACATGACAGAATGAACATAGGAAAAAAAACATCAGTATATAAATATTTACTGATGATAGGAGTTCTACGTCCCCGGACGACGAAGCGTTGGAAGGCCCCGCACGAGGTGGGCTGACAGCTGGGTGCGGATGACGCAGGACCGGTCGTTGTGGCGGTCTCTGGGAAGGCCTATGTCCTGCAGTGGACGCCGATCCGCTGACAATGATGATGATACGAGCAGGCCTTTAAAACGTTATGAAAATAAACGATATTATAACGATATATTTCGTTAGTGTTTAAAATTTCGTTATAATCATAATCGATAATCCTCATAACGATATTTGATATCATAACAAAATGAAAATCATAATCTTATATTATAATGTTATTATAACGTTATAATATTGCTTAAGATCGTGGCGGTGGCGACAATGACGTGCTCGAGTTTGACGTAAATGTCACAGCGCACGTAAGAGCGAGACTGTGTGCGAGACAGAGATAGCCTATAACGTTATAATAGCGCTTCACAAAATATCGCTATATATATATATATATATAAAAAAAAAAAAATAAAAAAAATTAAGCGTTTATTCACAAAAAACAGTACTCTTTAACAATTTCTTTAACTTCCGCCAAACTGTATAACAGTTTGTTGGCAGAAATAAGCTCCCTTTCCTTACATTACTGTTATATATATATATATATATATATATATTGCTTTTTATTCATAACGATATAATGGATACTGCTATAAATGCGCGCCAAATATCGTTTTCATGACGACCTGTTTAGCCTAGTTGGTAGTGACTCTGCCTCCGAAGCTAGAATAGAATAGAATAGAAATAATTTATTGTTTACCATGTACAATTAGGTCTTAAATTAAGTATGTGAGTAACAATGGCAACCCATTTCGGGCATACAATGATAAAGTTACTTAAATACTACTTCAGGTTAGGAACTATTAAACTGGAAGTACTCTTTTAAATCATAAAATGTATTATTAGCTAGAGGTCCCGGGTTCGAATCCCGGCCAGGGCATTTATTTGTGCATTTTTCACGGATATTTGTTCGTGGGTCTTGGATGTTTTCTATGTATTTAAGTATGTATTTATCTATATAAGTATGTATATCGTCGTCTAGTACCCATAGTACAAGCTTTGCTTAGTTTGGGACTAGGTCGATTTGTGTAAGATTGTCCCCCGAATATTATATTATATTATTATATCATTTTTCGTCGCGGGTGTCCGCTGGATGCGGGTGGCGCAGGACCGGTCATTGTGGAAGTCTTTGGGGGAGGCCTATGTCCAGCAGTGGACGTCATTCGGCTGAATGATGAAATATCGTTTTAGGTAAAGTGTTTTATTGACAAAGCCGCGCTATAAATCATAACGATATGCGAAAATAGCGCTATTACAAGGCCTGGATACGAGGATAGATATACATGTTAAGGATGATTCAGTTTCGTGTCCGGACCGGCCCGTTTTCTTCTAGAGAAATACGCCGGCCGTTCCGTTTGCTGTCATAGAAAACGGGCCGGCCCGGACACGGAACGGTCTACTGTGAATCATCCCTTATGGTAATCACCTGCGGTAAACTGCATGCTAGCGCCATAGCCCACGCGCAGTACAGCATCTGCTTGCTTCTTCTGCGTGCCGCAGGCAGACGCAGCGGGTATAGAACCGCGAAGTACCTGCGGCGAAATAAATTGGTCAGGACTAGTACAGTCTGCCTACTTACCCGACAGCGCCAGAAGGAGGGTTACGCTTTTCGAGAGTATGTATTTATGTGTAATTGTTTCGCACGCTCTGCGGCCTGATGAACGGCTCAATGGATTTTAACTTGAGAGGTGTAGTTAGATTCGTATTTACTGTTGGAGTGACACTGGGTATAGAAAAAAACTAAATGGCAGATTATTGGCGCCAAATTCAAATGTTTCGCAAGCTCTGCAGCCTGAACGGCTCGTTGGATTTTAGCTTCAAAGGTGTTAATTGTGTGCGTGTAAATGATGGTAGTTTCAATAAACAAATACATACCAATGTATGGAACACCAAAAGCAGTCGGGTTTTTTAAAAAATCTTTTAATTTCTTTTGTTTACCTAATATTCTTCGGCGATCTTCGGTTTCGACGACAAATATACTGTCAGCTGCAAGAGTGAGTGCGATAGCGATAGAAAGCCGAGGTATTGGTAAAATATACAGACTGTACTCTCTTTTTAGAGCGGCAGGGCACAGCGGAACGATTTAAGAGTCCTTATCAGTTAAAGTGTCGGGCCACGTGCAATGTAGGGTTCCGTCGCTGTCCATCCATGACATTATTCGGATTAAAAACATGGAAATCTTTTATTACTCTATACTTGGCATAACCAACAACATATCTTAGTAATCAATGGTAATTGTACTTGGGTTTGCTTTTTTCAAGTACATTTCTTAAGATCGGCTATTACTCATTAACTAGTGATGTCTACTTAGCTGTGATAGTTTTCCTTTTAAATTCTTACTAATATTAATACGAATGTAACTGTTGGTCTGTCTGTCTGCTACCTCTTCACGCTTAAACCGCTAAACTGATTTAGATGGAAAGATAAAATGGTATAAAAGATGTCCCTGAAAGTCTTTGAATCCTGTTACCAAACACCCTGTTTAACTCAGTTTGACTCAAAAATCGAGTAATTGCACTTTTCGTTAGGAGCGCAGAATTTAATAGAAATTATTTCTTTAATATAACGAATTGCACGCGGACGCAGTCGCGGGCAAAAGTTAGTTCATTATATGTACTACTACCATGATTTTTTGACATTCCAACCATTTAGCTGGTGGAGACGAGTCCCCCCCCCGCACTGGACTCCAACAAAATTAACAGTTTAAAAAATAATATAATGCAAACCAATAGCTAAATCAAAAAAGAAAGCTCATATTCTTTTAACGATACCCCACACGATGGGTTTTCAATTCAATTCAATTCAATTAATTTATTTCAGTTTATAATCCATATACACATTTGTTAGTAACAATTAAAAACTTACAAAACTGTTAGTCAAACGTTTATGAAAATAAATATTTTTTTTTTAAAGAAAAAAAGATTGGTTCCCCACTTTATATGTAGGGGAGGGTTTAACCTAAAAAATGTTTTTCCAAAATTTTATAATACCGTTTTGTTAGCCTGGTTGATAAGTATGTATACCCATACCAAATTACAGTCTTCTAGTAGTAACGGCTATTGAGCTAAGCCGCGGGCAGACGGACGAACGGAAATGGCGAAACTATAATGGTTCCTTGTTTACTACGGAACCCTAAAAAGTATTAATGGATGATTCACACCAAACGACTGGAGTCGGCTTGTACCCCACTTTTTTTATGACATAGGAGGCAAACGAGCAGACGAATCGCCTGATGGTAAGCGATTAGCGCCGCCCATGGACACTCGCAACACCAAAGGGGTTTTAAGTGCGTTGCCGGCCTTTAAGATGGGAGTAGCTCTTTGCTTGAAGGTTTGAAGGTCGTATCGGTCCGGAAATACCGCAGGCGACAGTTTAGCTGCGCGAGGCAGTTAATTTCTGGAGAAACGCACAGTTGAGGACTGCCAACCATGGAAACCTTGTCGCGTTGGGCGATGGCAGAAGGAAGCGGCCAGGGATTAATCCGAACAATTCCTCGGAGCACTCCCCGTAATACATGCGGTAGAAAATGCAGAGCGAGGCTACATTTCTACGTAGCGCTAAGGACTCAAGCCGATCCGAAACCCGCTGGCAGCCGACAATTCGAGTTGCTCTCCGTTGGATGCGGTCCAGGGGGAGACTCTGGTGGCGTGCGCGCCGACTCCGGACACTTGTGACTCCAGAATAACTACAAGCGTTATTATGTTACCTACCTTTAGTGATATGAGGATTCGCTGTTTATAATGTGTCCAGTAGAATGTAAGCGGAAAAAAACTATTTTTGCTTGAAACTTTATATTTAACTTCATTGAATTTAGAGTGTATGAAACGATATTTTTTTATAAAGAATTCAAAACATACATGTAAAGTATATGCTATTAAGTCGCAAAAAATATGCGCACGATAGACATCAGCACATGCGATGGTCCCCTGCAGCGGCCGCGGCACGCGCACCACAAAGGAGAAGAGAAATTGTCAAGATACCTGTTAATTGCCACAGAAAATGAAAGGGTGAAGCATTGGCTGTTAGTTTGGATGTAGCGAAGGCCTTTGATCGCGTTTGGCACAAAGCACTTCTCTCGAAGCTTCTATTCGAGAAACTATGTGAATGGGTCAGCAGCTTTCTAGCAGACAGAAGCATAAAGGTCGTAGTTGACGGTGTATGCTCTGACGCCATGTCTGTGAATGCTGGTGTCAAAATTAAAAAAAAAAAATTCTTTATTTGCCAGAATATGGTAACAGAGTAAGATCTTTAAACTGGATTCGTTCATGCATATTCAACCTGCATGCAGGTGTGCAAATTATGACAATGTCAAGTCTAAAATTTAAATGTCAAGTATAAAGTTTTGTCATCACATTATCATATAATTATATCATTCTTAGTTAAAATTACCTATGTCATATTGCCAAATATTCGTTGACACTATAAAAACATTTATCCTGTAGCCATTTTGTCAACTTACTTTTAAACGATTTCTTATTTTCTAGCTTAATATCATCAGGTAAAGTGTTATAAAGGACTATACATATGTTGTAGTAATTCTTTTTATAAATAAAGGTTTGGCAGCGAGGCTGGTATAACAGATTTCGGTATTGAGCCCTTGTATGTCTAGCACTGGTATCATATCGATTGGTAAAGTGACTAGGGTTTTCCTTAATAAAGAGACACGCGTCTCTTATATAGACGCATGGAAGCGGGAGTAAGTTAAACTTTTTAAATAGGGGTTTACAGCTTTGCAGAAACCACGCATTGTCCAAGGCCCTAACGCACCGTTTTTGGAGTCTAAATGCTCTATCCGAATCTACGGAATTTCCCCATAGTAATATTCCATAGTTTAAAACGGAGGAGACGTAGCCATGGTACGCTGTTAGTGCTGCATCTAGTGACACCGTTTGTCTCAATCTTCTGAGTGCAAAAACAAACCGTTCTAGTTTTTTGCAAACATTGTCAACATGAAGTTTCCAATTTAAATTTATGTCAATATCAAAACCCAAAAATTTTTCATTATCAACTAATTCTACACTTAAATTGTCATAATTAATTTGAACAGGTCGCACGTTTGAATTATATGAACAGAATTGCATTGCTTTAGTTTTTGTTATGTTAATTTTCAATTTGTTACTTTCGAACCATTTTATTGCTTCTGCTAATGTAATGTTAACTTTTGATTCATATCTAGTATGACAATTGCCGTCACCATGTATTAAAAGTGTTGTGTCATCTGCGAAGATAATGCAATCCTGTCTTTGTTTTAGACAATTTGGAAAATCATTAATTGCTATTAAAAATAATAATGGTCCAAGTATGCTTCCTTGCGGAACGCCGGTTTTTTTAACTAATGGATCGGACCTATACTTTTCTTTGATGGCGGTGTTATTATTTTTGCGAACAATTTTTTCAATTTCTGTATATTGTGTTCTTTCCTTTAGATAACTTTGTACCCAATCGTAGGCTTTACCTCTTATTCCATATACCTCTATTTTTTTCAAAAGAATTGAATGGTCGATAAAATCAAACGCTTTACTCAAGTCTAAATAAATAGCTGTGATTGGGTTTTTTCTATTTAAACACTCTGTGACAGTTTTTACTAAGCTCAACCCGGCTAGAGTAGTGGACTTCCGTTTGCGAAACCCAAACTGTTTTGAAGTTAAGATGTCATATTTATCCAGGAACTCGTTAATTCTACATAATACTGACTTCTCAAATACTTTCGACAAAATTGGAATTATTGTTATCGGTCTATAATTACCTGGATCTGTTTTGTCCCCCTTCTTGAAGAGTGGTTTTACTATAGAGAGCTTTAATTCAGTTGGAAAGACTCCGTCCATAAAGGATAAGTTGATTATGTATGATAAGGGGCGACAGATGATATGAGCACATGACTTAAGAACCATTGTTGAAATGTCGTCGTATCCAGTTGTTCTAGTATTATTTAAGGACATGAGTATTTTGAGGATTTCATGTTCGTCTGTAGGTTTCAAAAAGATCGAACGGGTGTTGTGTAATGTGTTCTCCAGTTTTGTAACTGGTGGGTTGGTTGGATTATTATTATCTGTTAGATTTATCAGGTAATTGTTGAATAAGTGACATATTTCGTTAGGATCTGTGTAGGATTTATTTTCAAAAATTAATTTGTCCATATCATGTTTGTGAAAATCGTTTGATAAACTTGTTGAAATGGTTTTCCAGGTGGCTCTACATACATTTTTACTAAGTTTTATGAACTTATTGTTGCATATTTGTTGTGCTTTAAGAAGGCACGATTTAAATATCCGGTTATACTGCCTATATTTAATTTTATTTCTTATATTATTAAAACCGGATGACCTAAATTTGTAATACAGTTTGCGTTTTGTTTTACTAGACTTTTTAATTCCATACGATATCCACTTGATGTTCCTAGGACGAGTGTTCCTTTTAACTTTAATAATGGGAAAGCATAATTTATAAAATAAAATGAAAATGTCATAGAAATGTTTGTCCCTCAAGGCTGAAAAAATAAATAAAGAGTGAGAACTTTGCTCGTTCAATAACAGCAAAATACGCCCCTGCATATATACGATATCGACACCCGATGAGCTGCCGTTATCAAATTACGGACTTGAATCCTTTCGCCTATTCGACACGTATATTTATGGCTGCTATAAAATGGGCTGTTAACTAGATTCACATAACGTAGCGTGATATAATTCTTTGTTTTCGACCGTCCTTCTTCGTCCATTTCACCATTTGTATAGTAAAGGAACCGGGAATATCGGTGGTGCAAGCGACGTTTCCGTTCAAATATTGTTTATTTGTATTGGGATCTATTGGGCTATATGGGATAAAGATGAAAATCAGTAGTTCCTCAATACGATTTAATCCGTCGATATAATCTTATACAAAATTAGGCTTATTTTCTGCTGACACATAATCACACCTTATTCTAATTCGTATAATTATTTACTAAGACTGAACCGCTCTCGACTGCAGCCATGAATCCAATGCCCAACCGCTCCAGCTCCGATCACGCCGCCAATGTGCGACAGTGGCGCCACCGGAAGTAATCAAGCTCTGAACCAATTATTGTTTAGTTAAATAAATGCATTCCCGTTTTGCAGATATACCCGCAATAATCATGTTAGGTACTTATTTAATTAATCATTACTCTTATAATTGCTCCTTACATTTGTGTTGGCAACTATAATAATTATAAAATAAGGTAATTTTGTAGTAATTCGATCAAACAGGAGAATTTACACAGAACCAGATTTAAACTTGCACAATTCTAACACATTATTATTAGAGGTAGTGATTGGGACTTAAGTCTGCTATTGCCAAGCTTTCACTAGTATTCAAATCAAACCATTGGATTGATTTTCATAAAACAAAAATCATTTCTACAGTGGAAAAGTAAGTAATATCGTTGAAATTTCCGCCGTGGAATCTCTGTAATGTAATCGTATTAAATAGTAAATGCAAACATCAAAAAACATCGTTCATTATTTATATCACCGGCCTTTGTTAGTGTTGTATGTTGGTCGGGTGACAACCGTAGTGTACAAGTGACTAATAAAGATCAAGTGCGGTACGAGTAATTAGAAAACCGAAAGAATTTGATACCCGCTAACGCCGGTCTATTTGCGAAACACTGAGTGACCGCAAAAGGTAAATAAATTTAATATGACGTGATTAAGAATTGACGTTAATAAGACTTTCTGACTTGGCGGGGCGGGAGCGATGTGTCATAGGTATTTTGCTCTTTGGCGTGAATTTACCGATGTGAAATTTCCTTACTTGACAAAATACTGTCAGTAATACGTTTGCGCAGTAGTGATATCATGCGCAGTAGTAATATCATGCGCAGAAGTGGGGCAGTACTGCATTAGTATCGGTTGACACTGACATCTGACAGTTTTCTCATATCGTACCGCCCCCGCGTCGCCAAGTCAGGAAGGCGCCTAAGTCCCGTTTACTAATAATACATACATACATAGGAATAGAAATTATCTGTCCGTAAAATATTAACGTTTAACCCCTGTGTACAAAAGTCTAAGAATCCCAGACATTTTCAAAATATTGTTATAGCTATTAGTGTTCTAGATATTCACGGAAATGTGAAGGAAGCCTGTACCACCGTCTATATGACGTCACAAGGCTGAATTGTGGCAGTCACAATACTCACAATCACAACGCACAAAAAGGACAGCAGCACACTTTCTTTTGTATATCCGCTTTACTGGTGCTTCTGTATGACTTTTACGCTGTGTCACTCTCTTTTAGAATGAGAAACTTTTGAAATTGACTTTTTAATATGAAATCGGATTTATTTATTTATAAACTCATTAAATATGTACACCAAACATTTCATTATTTCTAATTACTGCTAAATTATAATTTGAACAAGCGTTTAAAGACACAGTGAAGTGATTTGAATTTGAATTTTTTTCATAATTTAAAAATGAGGTTATATTTAATTTATTATCTTCTCTTTGATTTAATCGGTAAAAACCCTCTAAAAAAAATGAAATGCTGTTAATTGGTATAGACCAAGGGATCGTAAGGTAAGGTAAACAATAAAAGCTATACCTTTTACCCCTTTCATTTCGTTCTGCTTTGCAACTCTCTCTTCCACAGAACTATATCGTTCTGTGCTCTCTTCCTACCTATGAATCCCACATAAACAATTCTGTTTAATTGCTTTTAAAAAAATATTAATGACAAGAGTTGTTACATTTAAATATTTTAACATACCCCCTGTCTATACTGTCTATGCAAAGCATGCATATTACAAAAATGTTGTCTATTACCTAACTTACAACTAAAGCTAATAAAAGCTCAAAGATACAGCATTACCAAAGAATAAAATCTACATGATAAGAGCCATCACTATAGCGCTATTCTAAATTTTCTATTTAGCAGGTCTCTTTCACACATTGTGTACCTATTTTTCTTAAAAGTAGCCGTTCTCAGCTGTTTATCTACAACGAGCTTGTTAGTATTTCTTTATGGTTTCTAGTGTGCGCTGTTTTAAATAAATTCATATTATGCTTCACGAATTTTGAGTATTCAAATAATAATATGTAGAGGCAAGGCATTGGAGGAATTTTATTTTTAACAAATACAGTTCTATCAATATTTGAACAAACGACGTGTACCAGAACGACGACGAAATAAATTCACTACTTTAGCCAGCTTTGTACTACAAAAATATGTATTTACTAATCTTAATGATGAAAGCACCCTTTCATGCTTATTTTTAGACCTCATTAAAGCCTTCGACACCGTCGATCATGAGATATTGTAACGAAAACTCGATAAATACGATATATCGTAGAGCCTTAAATCGCTGGGTGCGAGCTTATTTATGCAATAGACGGCAAATCACTAGAATTTCAAAATTAGACGAATTAACAAATTGTCTCCAAGAGTATGACTACAATGTCAGACAATGCGATATGAGAGTTCCGCAGTGGAGTATTTCGGGCACTCTGTTGTTCCTGCTAGCGTCAATTAACGATCCCGCAGGCAAAAACACAAAAATGTGTACAGTTAGCTGACGGTGTTTGCTCGCAATAATGTTTTGCTGTGATGACTCCAACAATGCTGGTTTATATGAACTGACCATAAATGAAGTCCTCAAAATATATATAGAAATAAATAATCTTAAAATAAATACATAGAAAACTAAAACTCAATTTTCGAACTACTGAGCTAAGAACATAAGTTTGAACGTAGAGTGCAATGAAGAAAAAAAGAGCAAGTAGAAATCGTAAAATTGATCAAAATTTGTCTTGAAAGAGTAACGTCGATATTGTATGTAAAAAATTGTATTCCTTGGTTTTCGCTCTAAAACAATAAGACTCATTAGTTTGGAAACTGCCATCACGGTCTATCACGCAAACGTAAGTTCAATACTTCGTTACGGGATAATATTTTGGGGAAGCTCTTCAAAGGTTGGCAGAGTATTTCAAGTACAGAGTAGCACAAAGAAATGCTTCCGAGCGATTAATTACGTAGCATTTAGTCTTGTCACCCACTTTTTTCACAATATAAATTACTCACCTAGTATTCATATTAATGAAAAAGTAAAATTGACAAATATAATCAATCGCTATTCGATCTAAAAGACAATAGAAACAAAAGACACTGACTCATTGGTCCCTGGCTATGCCTGGTTCCCGACTAAAATTATATAGACGAAATTGTTATTATATGGCGTCGTTAAAACTCAGACCTCAGAGCTAACCTCGATTAGAGACCAGCATGGAAGTTTATTGAATGATGAGGAATGCATATTAGGGAGATGGAAGGAATATTTTGAAGGTTTGTTTGAGAGAGAAGAGGAAAATACGTCAGGAGTGAATGATAATGCACTGCCACATGAGGAGTGTAGTATTAGTATGGATGAAATTGTAAAAGCTTTGAAAGGAATGAAACCAGGAAAGGCAGCGGGGTATGATAGAATTTCAGTCGAGATGCTGAAGGCTGGGCAAGGCGTCGTAGCAAGTCAGTTGTATCGCCTTTTCAACTTATGTTTTAATACCGGCATAGTTCCAAAAGATTGGTGCAAGGCGGTCATCGTGCCACTGTACAAGGGAAAGGGCTCACAACTTGACTGCAAGAACTACAGGGGCATTAGCTTACTCAGCATCGTTGGCAAATTATATGCGAAAGTGTTGATTGAAAGGGTAATGCAAGAAACCGATGAGAAAATATGGGATGTACAAGCGGGATTTAGGAAAGGTATGGGATGTACGGATCAGGTCTTCTCTTTACGATGCATAGCCGAAAAATATTTGGCCCAAGGTCAAAAGGTCTATTGCGCGTTCGTGGATTTGGAGAAGGCCTATGACAGAGTGGTGAGGAATGAACTTTGGTCGGTACTGTCCGGATATGGAGTGAGCGACCATCTCATTCAAGCTCTGAAATCTCTCTACGAGGATTCCTCTGCTTGCGTGAGAGTAAACGGGTCCTACACTGAATGGTTTAGCATCGAAAAGGGTGTTAGACAGGGATGTGTAGCGTCACCGTGGCTGTTTAATCTATTTCTGGACAGTTGTTTGCAAGATTTGAAAGACGATGAATGTGGGTTGGAAATGAATGGGTTGCTTATCAAATGTCTACTCTACGCTGATGACCAGGTTTTATTAGCGTCATCGGCTGAGAAGCTACAGAAGATGGTAACTAGCATGCACAGATTATTTGCGAGAAAAGGAATGAAAATGAATGTAAGCAAGACGAAAGTGATGGTATTTGAAAGAGATGAGTGTATGACAGTTTGTGAAATTGCTGTAGATGGAGAGAGGTTGGAGCAAGTGGATGGGTTTGTGTATTTGGGGACTTTGTTCACGAGAGACGGTAAGCATGAAGGAGATATTGAAAGGAGAGTGATAGCTGGGAATCGAGTGAATGGGGCACTTCACGCCTTTATGAGTAGCCAGAAAGTGTCAGAAAAGGCGCGGCTGGCCGTGCATAGAGGAGTGTTGGTGCCGACACTAATGTATGGTAGTGAAAGTTGGGTGTGGCAGAAGAAACATCAGAGTCGAGTGAATGCAGTGGAAATGAGAGCGCTGAGAAGTATGTGTAGCGTTACTTTGAGAGATAGAGTGAGAAACACCGTTATAAGACGGAGGTGTGGAGTGAATGAAGATATAGTGACGAAAATTGAGAAAGGTATGCTAAGATGGTTTGGACATGTAGAGAGGATGGATGAAAGAAGATTGACAAAACGAGTGTATGAAGGAAGAGTGGATGGAAAAGTTGGAAGGGGAAGACCTCGGCGAACGTACTCCGACCAAATCGGAGACATTCTGCAGAAAGGCCAGGTCAGGAGTACCCTAAATCGGCGCGCATGCATGAAGAATGTTATGAAAGTTCATGAAGCGAAAGTTGTATGTCAGGATCGTAGCAAGTGGAAATCCGTGATCTCTGCCTACCCCTATGGGAAACAGGCGTGATTATATGTATGTATGTATGTATGTATGTATGGCGTCGTTGGTCTATAACTCCATTCCCCCAGAAATCAGCAGAGCTGCTACCGCGAAATGAAAATGAACGAAGTTCGAATATCTCCCTCTCTGTCTGGTGTGTCTCCGGTAAACAGTTTCTGCAAACCCCTAGGCTCGTGGTAAAATACACTGGTCTGCAAAAGAAGGTATAACACTCATAAATGTGACGATAACTTCTGTACTATTTAAATTAGAAACTTGAAATAAAAGCATTATGTAAAAAATTTAGTTCTGTTATATAAACTCCTTTTTGACAACCTCCTTTTATAAGATGGCTGAAAAAAAAAGAAAAAAGAAAAACGCTCCCTTTTTAAATGCTATAACTTTTTACTTTTAGCTTTCTTGAACAAAAACTGTTATATCTTCTTTTGCAGGCCAGTGTATAGTGTTTCTACTCAATGAAAGAATTCCTGGAAAACAGTTCTTGTAGATTTTTAAATATTAATTGACTTTGCTTATACTCTAGAGTTAGACATTAATATTATATTAATAGTAATACATAACAGCATACTAAAACGTAAATTAATATTTCCAATTAAATTATATAGAACTAGTATGCTGTTATGTATTACTATTAATGTTAATTAAAGGTAATTAATAGCCTCGACAATTTGAATTCCATTATATTCATAAAATTGGCATGCCGGAATTCCTGTTGAATATATGCTTAATCAATTTTTATTGTAACAACTGTATTTCATCATATTTAGCAAATAAAATATCATTTTATTTCATTTTAGTGGCTTTCAGGAGGTCATTGGATATACTCCACATATCGCGCGAAGACATAGTGGCGGGGTCAGTTTTCCGACCTAACCTTTTCCACTTCGCTCTGTCACATTATCATACGTAGGATACCAGACACTCTATCATGTCTTTCAGCACATCTTTTCACCTTGTTTCACATTCGCCACATCAACTAAAAAGCATTACTTATTGCGTTTGCAAATTTACTTTTTATTCCGCAGAAATGAAATTATATTTCTCTAATTCTCAATATCCCGCGAGAGCTTGCAGTTCTAAACGCAATAAAAAGAGGTTTATATTTCAAACGCAATCTGGCAAACAACATTTTATACTTAGCCAGTAGCTACGTACTCGTGAAGTTGACGTATTTTCCGGCTTATTACCAAGGAATAAGGTGCAAACATATTTTTGTTTTAACCCAGCCGGGAGGCAAGAAAGTAGGTTACTACTTTTCAACTCTATTATTTTAAGGTCAACACTGGTAGACCGCTTTCTTGGCTGACTAATATACAAAGCGCTTCTAGTCTTTGGACTTTGAACGCAAGGTTTGCAATTCCATTTGAAAAGTATTAATGAAGGCCTTAATAATTTAGTTAATAGAACTGCTACTGATGTAAAGTCACGGACTTTAATTGGTAGCCTACTACGAAGCTTCTTAATTAGGGTTCCGTAGCCAAAATGGCTAAAACGGAACCCTTATAGATTCGCCGTGTCTGTCCGTCTGGCCGTCCGTCCGTCCGAAAACTTTTCCATTTAAGTCAACCGTTGGTGAGATATTAGCTGTCAAAGTCGTAAAAAGTGTCCCCCCCCTCTAATTTCCAAGCTATGAAGCTTAAAATTCTGAAAAAATCAAGATGGTGTAAAACTATAGATACTTTAAAATATTTTTGGTTTGAACAAGATAGGTTTAACGGTTTTTGAGTTATTGCTGAAAAACTGTCTTGCCCAAACAAAACGGCGTAAGTGCCGTGGCTTCCCTATGAAGATACGACCTTGTTTGATTTACTGTATTGTATAGTGGTTTTAAATGTAGATTAGGAGGTGTCGGTACGGAACCATTCTCTGTGCGTGACCCGACACGCACTAAGCCGGGTTTTTTTTCTGCTGCCGTAACATAATACCAACCTTTAACCCAGTAGAAATAGACACTAAAAAAGTGTAATAGTAGTTGTTGGCGTAACCGACACCAAATTACAGCATTGTAGTAGTAACGGTTTGTGGTCTAAGCCGCGGATGGACAGATGGACGTGGTGATGAATGATGCTTGCTTTTTATAATGATAATACTTAACCTACTTAATATTAGAAAATCTGAGTATGGATAAAAAAGAGGAAAAATATTTCCAATCCTTAGTTCAACACAACAACATGTTATTATACACCGCGGGCCCAAATAATCCGAAAGATTTTAACCATGTATTTTTAACGACACTACGAGTAAATAATGTTATATCAACATGGGTCCAATTATTTGTTTTAATTAAACTACCATTTCATTACAAAACAAATCAAATTTAACTGACCGCTTCTTTGTGAACAAATCTTAATGTGACTTGCAACAAGAAGTGTCAAGTCAAAAAAGTAGTAGGTGGCTACGTCACGCCCTAAGGTGTGTTAGACTTGAGATATTTCAACTTGAGATTTGTTTTAAATATTTAATATCTCTTAAATTAGTTTTTGGTAGTTTTGGACTATATTTTATGTTGTAGCACACTATATACTCTAATCAGGCTCTAGAATAGTTGGTTTAAATCTTTCGGGTTATAAGGGCCCACGGTGTATAAGTAGTATACGGACTGCAGTCGTGAACTGTTAGAATAGGATTCGGGTCTGTATTTCTTTCTCAAGTTGGTATGTATGCCTTTGTATGCGTTCCTGACTTGCGTTTGCTTGGTACCTGTCGACGGAGATGCAGACGAGGACGTTCGACGACAGGTAGAGGCCGAATGCTCGCAACACCAGAAACAGTTTGCAGCAGAAGTTGCCGGCCAGCCACGCGTTCGTGAACTTCCACCCGATCTGGGGACAAGATTTCAATTCAATTATTTGATACAGATAAACAATACAAAGAAAAAAGCGGCCACGTGTGTGTCGGATCACGCGCAATGTAGGGTTCCGTAGCTGTCCTCTAAGTAATTAGTGAAAATTTATCCTTGTATTATGAATTTATGATAGTTATACGTACGAAAAATATAACACGATAAACTCTCGCGCTTTATTCGCATTGTGAAAAAAAAACGTATTTGGGTCTAACGCGAAACTTATTTATTTACCTTAATTAATTTATGTTTTAATTCTGAAAAAAAAGAAAATTCGTTATGTCCTTTATTTTTGTGTGTTAGGTCCTATACCAACGCTAGATTTAAGATACTACCACATTATTTCTTCATTATTATTGTGTATTGCGTATGGATCTTTGTTATCTGAAATAAATGATTTTTTATTATATAAAAGTAGCTTCCCGGCGAAGGAAAACATCGCGAGGGAACCAGTCCAACAGGGTCTAGTTTCTCCCTGGGTTGGAAGGTCAGATGACAGTCGCTTCCTTAAGACTAGTGCCGTTGGTAAATGCCGATTCATCCCATCACTATCACCTCAAACTACCCTTTTTTATCCTATCCTAACCTCATACATTTGCATACCTGACTGGGGGGGTAGGAAAACAAAAAACCTTGACAGCTTTCTTCTACTGCACGTCGTCGGGTCGAGCACACGGCTCCCTTCGATATAAAACTCGCGAGTGAGCACTAAACTGAAAATCAGCGCGATTTCATCGCCGATCATACCTACGCCCCCGGGGCAGAAAAAGGATAAAGGAGTTCGCAGCGCGCCCAACTCCACCAAGCGCACGTGGGGCAGATATAGGAACCAGGTTTGCCTCCCTAATCACTTTTTCTCCGCCTTCCAGCCGTGAAGATGAAGATGCCACGATGAGGACGATGGTAAGGATTATGATGGCTAAAATCATAATAGATTTTACCCGTGTAAACTACCGTACTAGTGTCTAAAACTAATTTCATCATGTTTACTCGTAGGTATAATTTTCGGAATAAAAACTATGAAAATACGCATTTCCCTCCGGTTGTGGAATGAGCTCCCTGCTGAGGTTTTCCCGAGGGACTACAATACGCGCACGTGAATTAGGAGTAGCAGGCGTCCATAAGCTGCGGTGCTGCTTAAAAATATATGGAATTCCACTGAGTTTGACAAAGGTGCGCGGTATGCCACGCAGCACAAGCAATCATGCTTTAGGCAAGGGTGTCTTACCATCTCGTGGGGCAAATGCATATTATGCATTTTTGGCACCCTCGTGTTATAAATTTGAAAAAACGATACCTCGCTAAGTTTTTTACGCCGGTTCTTCTCGTGGCAGAGGTTTATTTTACCGAACCGGGGTAAACTGCCACCCCGGTTCGGTAAAATAACCCCATGACGTTCATAGGTGCACTTATATGCCTAAATTTAGGAACAAATTACTTGTACTTTGTTTTACTAATGTACTGGAGCAATTTTGACGCGGGATTAATGTGTGGCCTTTGTTCTTGCATTTGGATTAAAGAAGTCTCTCACATTTGTCGAAGTTCGAAAGTGACTCGTGAAAAGTTCCACACTGTAGCAAACTCGTTTAACTCACGGAAGCTTTATGTTACCAAATAAAAGTTTTAATGAGACGCGAGTGTCGCCCACTGAGCGCTCCCGTGTTTTGGAAGGTGTTAAGCTGTTGATCCTGGCTGCCGTTTACAACAGCATTTAACGTTTAGACAAGTTAGCAGCCTTTGGGCGCGCGGGCGGCTTGAAAACTAACAGTCAAGTTGCCCACTCACTTGAAAGGCCTCCCAATAAGATGTAGTTTCCCTCTTGTGTTGGAATTGGAAGGGCAGATGGCAGTCGCTTCCCTAAAAACTAGTGTTAATTACGCCAATTATTGGGATTAGGTAGTGGATCCTGCGAGTATTTCAGGGTGCAACTGTACTGGGATAACGCTAAGATGGTGAAGATGAGTGTAACCCTAAACTTCTACCGCCTTGTATAGACAGATAGATAAAACATTTATTTGCTTGCTACAAGTACAAAATCACAGTAAACCACAAACACATATATACAAAAACAGAAAATAAAAACAGAACAGACAATTGAACAGAAGTAAATATTAAAAACAAAACTGCACACGGAACTACTTCCTGACATAGCATATACTAGGACGTCGTCCAGATATCCCCACTTGTCACTACTGTTTATTGACAGTTTTACATTTGCGAAGTAGTTAATAATATTGCGTGCATGGAAGCTGGGTGGTATGGATAAAACGACACAATTTGACTTTGAGAAAGAACCAAAAATCTTGATAAGTAAAGAAACTGAACAATAATAAAAACAGAAACTACAAGGTAAGTATGTATGATCTTAGTCCAGATATCCCCACTTGTCACTACTATTTATTGACATTTTACATTTGCATAATACAACACAATTTGACTTTGAGAAAGAACCAAAAAACTTGAGAAGTAAAAGAACTGTGCTGATGATACTACCTCTAACTAGCGTGAGAGACGTCAGAAGAAACAATAATGACCCGGTAAAAGAAAAAATAAAGTAGCCCACAGAGCAAACAGATTGAGATGTAATAGTAATGAAAGCGACGAACAACACACCTCTGAGAAGATTACGTTAAGTTTTTAAGCGTGCATAAAGTCAACTTTACGCACGCTTTACATCAATATAAATGTCCCCGACGCAAAAAGAGGGGTGTTATAAGTTTAACATGTCTGTCTGCGATTTTCGATTAGTTTTTTTTTCGTGTCATAGATAATTTTATTCCGAGTGTTCTTAGCCATGTTTCATGAAAATCTGTTCAGCCGTTTTTAGGATATTGAGCTTTGAAATGAAAATGTCGGGGGTTTCTCAACTTTTCCAAGATGTACTCATCTATTGTTGTACAATAAATGACAGATCTACCTAGTTATATACAATATGTTTTCAACTAGCTGCTCGTTTGTCCAATTTAGAAAAAACCTGTCAAGCACGAGTCCGACTCGCGCACCGAGGGTCCCGTCCCGATATCCGGATAAATTGAACGCCTTGGGTACAGCGCCATCTAACGGCGCTTTAGTTACTAATTTGCGCGACTGAATATCGTAGTATGTATTTTGGTTTTTCAAGGATAATTCTTTATCACGTGAACCGTTTCCAATACTATATTTCTATTTGAAATTATAGGCAGGATGTTCAGCATAACTGGTAAGCTGTATAGCTGGGTGTATAGCTCATGGTAAAGGGTCGCAGGTGACCGCTGGATGCGGGTGGCGCAGGACCGGTCATTGTGGAAGTCTTTGGGGGAGGCCTATGTCCAGCAGTGGATGTGTTTCGGCTGACATGATGATGTTCAGCATTACCTCATAGGAGTTTACAAAAGAAAATTTATGGAAAGGGGATTATTTTACAAACTTAGTTTAAAAATTTTTTTGATGATAAAAAAATATATAATCTGGAATCTGTCCATTGGCAAACCTCGGAGATAAAGGGGTGAAGCGGTATTTTTATACATTTAGCTTTATAAATCGAAATTTGTCCACTAGAAAAAAAAAAGAAATAATGTTTTAGAATGTATACTTCAAGTCCTTTCATATGACACCCCACTTGACATAGTCACTAGACTTTGAACTTTGGGCCCCCGCTGGTACAGTCACCAGCATTAATATCTGCCTAACCAAAGGCGGCAAAAATATCTGACACGTCCTAACGGCCCTACAAATAGAGTCGTGTCAGATATTTATGCGCGCTTTGTTGTGGCAGATATTGGTGCTAGTGACTGTACCGGTAAATATTCACAGAAAAAAAAATATGTATAAAAAAACATGTTTACGGCATCTGGGTTGGCCTTTTTTATAAATTTTCCAAATTTCAAATCGATAGCATAAGTAGTTCTTGAGATATTTGGCAATGTGACAGACAGACAGACAGATAGAGCGGCACCATAAGGGCTCCTTTTTATTACCATTTTGGTACGGAATCCTAAAAAAATACAATTGTTATTTTACCAAATGATTACTTTATACGTACAGTACAATGGCTATTTAAGATGCCCTCTCTCGCATATTTATGACCCTCGCCTTCGGCTCGGGCCTCAAGCATCTGCGATATCGGCCTTTCTTTGTTTTACGACCCGTGTTGTGTACACAATTTTACGTCACCACTTGGTCAAAAAGTGGGTTTTACCGGACGTGCAGCGTGCGGAAAAACGCGCTTTTTGGCAAGGTGTGGAGTAAAATCATTTTCTTTATGTAAATTGTATCTTTACGTAACTCGAACGTTCGCTTATGTCACTAGTAGTGTGACAATAAGGTATGGTGTAGTGTTTGATGATGATGATTTGGCAAGTTGACAGCTATTTCATACACTTTTATCAATGGGTCTCATACTTTTGAAAAAAGAACTAGCAGATTTTAATAGAAGGAACAAAGTTGGTTCTAGATATACATATATATTCACATTTTATTACTATGATTATCGAATCAAGTTTCAGAGATCCACCCTGTGGTTCTCTACAAAAAATGGTGTATATTTTAACAGCATGAACATATTCATACCATACCCATAAAAGTAACGAAAGTCCAAAAATATCTTCTGATAAATATTTTTAATGAATGCTTATCTGTGGGCAAAGCAGTGGGCGAAATAGTGACGGTAAGTGCTCTAATAATGTTCTATAATGCTTAAAACAAGTTTGGTAATGGGGGATAATAGAAACACAACACCGTGCCTCACCTTGTAGTACAGCAGCCAGGGACGTTTAAATCACTTGTATACTTACCGATATTAATAACTTCTTAAGAAGACTTTTTTTTTAAATGACCTAAATTAAAAAAAAAACTAAAATTAAAGAAATAAATAATCTAAAGTAAGGGGTCACATTTTTATCTTCCTATTTTTGTAACAGATTACCTCTCAACGTGCTTACTACTCTCTCTGCGTGCTCTGCGTGATCGCATCAGGAATGAGGCCATCCGCAGCAGAACCAAAGTGACCGATGTAGCCCTCCGAATCGCTAAACTTAAGTGGCAGTGGGCGGGGCACATAGCACGTAGAACCGATGGCCGTTGGGGCGGAAAGGTTCTCGAGTGGCGGCCACGTACCGGAAGGCGTAGCGTGGGCAGGCCCCCCACACGGTGGACTGATGACCTGGTGAAGGTCGCGGGTGTCCGCTGGATGCGGGTGGCGCAGGATCGGTCATTGTGGAAGTCTTTAGGGGGGGCCTATGTCCAGCAGTGGACGTCTTTCGGCTGACATGATGATGATGATGTGCTTACTACTTACTTTAAAGACGTATAATGGTTGCCATTTTATCATTTATCGTCATAGATAAGACACCCGTCACTATCGTACTCGTACTACTCGTACACTTGTCAGAACGTGACAAACACACGTGGTTTCGTAAAGCACGCCACAGCATAATTAATTGTACTTAGTACGAAGATCCTACTTTATATAAAACTGAAAATCATGCAATTATATTGGAATATAATAAGAAATTTTCAAATGAAATTTCAAGGCTTCACTAATAAAAACACGCGCCCCGGAATCAAAAGACGGTTTACTTAACCGGCTTAGACCTCCGATTTTGCATACAATTCCATTATTCCGTTTCGCCGCAGGCAAAACGTGATACTTCACAGTTATAAGGAACATAACGTTAATATTTCATTTCATGTTTGAGGAAAAAATAATCCCATCAAAATCATAAATGTGAAAATGGGAGCCAAGTTCAATAATAAGAATATGCGATGCTTGGTTGTCGTCTTCACCGAGAAAAGAATTGAGATCTAAATGGGTGCCAAGTTCCGTAAATTCTCTGAAATGGTACCAAGTCCGGCACTACATTGTTTACAGTAAAACTAATTTACTGCGGCTTAATGCATTTTGAGCTTTAACTTGGCAATTTTCTTAAATATCCAAGAGCTTTTATGATATTATAACATAATTCATAGAAAACTGCCAAGTTAAGGCTCAAAATGCATTAAGCCGCATTACTGTAAACAATGTAGTGCCGCACTTGGCACCATTTCAGAGAATTTACGGAACTTGGCACCCATTTAGATCTCAATTCTTTTGTCGGTGAAGACGACAACCAAGCATCGCATATTCTTAATATTGAACTTGGCTCCCATTTTCACATTTATGTTTTTGATGGGATATCATTACTTTTTGTAAATTTTTGCCAAATGGTGCTTTTTAAGAGCGAATGCACGAGTTACTTTACAAAATACCTAAATCACTATAGGTGCACCTCAAATATTTGAAGTTTCCTCGATTTATCCAAGACCCTAACAAAAAAACTTCAAACAAAGAAAGGTTTTTCCAAATCGGTTAATAAATGACGGAGTTGTGAGGTAACTAGCATAAATAATAATAATAATAATAATAAAAAAAAAAAAAATGACGCCGTCAAAGTCAGACGTGTTTTTTACAATTTTTTCTTGATTTATTTTATAATACTCATTTATCCGTGCATATTACTATATTTTTGTACATACTTACACCTAAAATGTACCCATTAGCGCACATGAGCACGGAACGGATGTAATAAGATGATAACGAGAAGTAAAGCAAGTCTCGAAAAAAAAGCGTCAAATCCACAAAGCGCACGCCCACCACCTTCGCCCGCCTCATCCTCGTCAGCATCGTCGTCGGAGGAGTTCGCCACCGCTCCCGACACCAGCAGCAGCAGTTCGAGCGACGAGTGCGGGCCGCCGCCGCCGCCGCCACGACCACCTGCGCGGCGCGGGCGGCCACCGCTGCCGGCACGCTTGGGGCCTGCGGGGCATCCTGCTCCGCCCACGGCTCCCGCTACCGGTGGTATAGTGCGCCGCATGCAGTGGTCGCAATCGATTAACGAGAACTGCATGCGCGCCTACTATGGGGCGACAGACGGAGGAACAAATCTGTCCGCGTACCGTGATAGGATGCTTCCTCTGTTTCGGGCGCTTGAACCTGCCATCTCTGTATCTGCGCAACGGCTATCGGATCAAGTGCGCGTCATCCAACGGCTCAAGCGGTTGGATGACGCGACACTTGATCGGCTCCGTCTGGAGGCACTCTCTGCTCGCGCAGCCTCCGCTTCGGCGCGGAACCCATCCGCCACGTTGCCGGCTCCGGTGCCCGCACTCGATACGGCACCGGGGGCCGATCCCAGTGCCGACGAAGGCTGTGCGAATCAGAGTGTAAGTAGCCAAGCCTATGAGCAATTGAGGAGGGCTTTGGAAGAGGCGATTACGCAGTATCGCTCCACACCCAATTCTAGGCCGCGACTACCACGCTTGCCCGTGAATAGACGCAATCTAGCGTTAATGGGAGCCCTGAACGATCTCCTAGTCCCGTATTTAGGGGCTAGCGAAGATTTGATTGACACGCACTCAATTATGTACTGCGGGGCCATCGCGGCGTGCCGTGTTGCTCGCGTCAAGTTTCCGGACGCTGACCGGGCACCTAGGACCGCCGGGAGTGTCCCTACCTGGCAAGTGCGAATTGAGCGGCGTGTCGATACGTATAGGACTCTCATTGCAAAGCTGATCTGCTTCAGAGGGGGCAATAGCCGCCCCCGAGTCATGCGCTTCGTGAACCAGGCCTTCGCGGGGACTGGTATCAGGCCCCGTGACTACATGACCTGTGTCACGGAACGCATTGACTTTCTGAAGCAGAAAGTTTATGCATGGGCAAGCCGTATTCGTCGCTACAGAGAGCGTCTGGACCGATACCAGCAGAATCGCCTTTTCCAAAGCGATCAAAGGAAGGTATACCGGAAGTGGGATGGAACCGACCATCGTGTGTCTGATGGACAGCGACCGGATGCTACTGCCATGGTTAACTTTTGGCGTAGTATTTGGTCGGTTCCTGTCGAACACAATGAGGGCGCCTGGATGGGTGTTGTCGAGCGTGAGTGTGAGTCCATCGAACCCATGGGGTCTGTAACCATCAGCCCCGCAGACGTAAGTTGTGCCATCCGTACGGCTCCGAACTGGAAAAGTCCGGGTCCGGATGGATTGCACAACTTCTGGTTAAAGTGGTTTCGGTGCTCGCACGCGCGTTTGGCAGCACAGTTCCAGCAAGCACTCGAGCTCGGTTCCCTACCGCCTCCCTTAACAACTGGTGTCACCTCCTTGCTCTACAAGTCCGGTAGTACCACGGAAGCGAAGAACTACAGACCCATCACGTGCTTGCCGACGCTATACAAGCTCCTTACATCCATTTTGAGAGCAAAAATTAACACGCACATTGTTGCGAACAACATTTTGGCCCCCGCTCAAAATGGATGTAGGGTTGGGTCACGTGGTACTAAAGAGCTCCTCCTCATAGACATGACCATTTGCCAACGAGTCCGGCAAAACAGAGGGACCCTCTCGACCGCCTGGATTGACTATAAGAAGGCCTATGATTCGGTGCCTCATTCATGGCTGAGGAGGATCTTAGAACTGTATAAAGTTGATGCAGTTCTGAGATCCTTCTTAGTGGCTTGCATGGGGCAGTGGACCACAGTCCTTCGTCAACCCGGGGGAGGAGAGGGCCCCTCTGGCCCGCAGGATTCCATCAGGATTGAGCGAGGTATTTTTCAGGGTGATAGTCTGAGTCCCTTGTGGTTTTGCCTAGCGCTGAATCCGCTCAGTACCCTGCTGAAGGATTCAGGACTAGGTTGCCAGCTACGGAGAGAGGGTGAGGTCATTTCTCATCTGCTCTACATGGACGACCTCAAACTATTTGCACCAAATAAACATGACCTGTTGGAGCTACTGAAAACCACAGAGGCCTTCAGTAGTGCCATCAAAATGGAATTTGGTGTCGATAAGTGTGCGGCCATGCATGTACAGCGGGGGAAAGTAGTAAATTCCACAAATTTACAAATTTCTGAGACAATGTTTCTCAGATCACTCTCCGAAGCAGAAACCTATAAATATCTTGGTATGTCACAGTCTTTGGGTATCGAGGGTGGAGACATCAAGCGGGCGGTGAAGGAGCGCTTCTTCTGTCGCCTGACAAAAGTACTCAACAGTTTTTTGTCGGGCGGCAATAGGGTGCGTGCCTTCAACGCCTGGGTGATGCCCTTGCTTACATACTCCTTTGGCATATTAAGGTGGACTCAGACTGAGCTCGATTTCCTGGATCGAAGAGTGCGTGTACTGCTCACTGCGCACCGTATGTTACACCCACGATCTTCTGTTATGAGACTGTACATCCCGCGGAAGTTTGGAGGTCGCGGCTTCTTAAATGCCAAAGACCTCCACAACCGCGAAGTGTGCAGTCTCAGGGATTACTTCCTAAACAGTGAGTGTGGGATGCATCGTGACGTAGTGGCAGTAGACGCATCTTTTACCCCGCTCTCCATGGCAAACGAGAACTGGCGCAGACTTAACGTACTAAGCACCGAGGACCGCAGGGCGGTATGGAAGAGTAAGGAGCTACATGGGCGGTTCTACAAGGCTCTTACGGGGCCCGACGTAGACCTGCTCGCGTCGGTGAACTGGTTACGTTTCGGGGATCTCTTTGCGGAAACCGAAGGTTTTGTCTGTGCAATTGCGGACGAAGTTATCATGACGAACAACTACCGGAGATATATCCTGAAGGACGGTACGGTTGACATTTGTCGGGCATGCCGCCGTCCCGGAGAGTCGCTCAGGCATATCATTTCCGGTTGTGGTCATCTTGCTAACGGCGAGTACTTGCACAGACATAACTTGGTAGCCAAGATTATTCACCAGCAGCTTGCTCTTCTATACGGTCTTGTGGACTTCGAAGTGCCGTACTATAAGTACACACCTGCGCCAGTTCTCGAAAATGGTCGTGCCACGCTCTATTGGGATCGATCTGTCATCACGGACAGGACTATTATAGCCAACAAACCTGATATCGTGCTGACAGATCGATTGAAGCGCCAGGCAGTGCTCGTCGACATCACCATCCCCCATGATGAGAACCTCGTGAAGGCCGAGAAGGACAAGGTTAGTAAGTACCTAGACCTGGCACACGAGGTAACCGCTATGTGGGATGTTGATTCGACGATCATTGTCCCGATAGTCGTCTCTGCGAACGGTCTAATTGCGAAGAGTCTCGACCAACATGTTAAGAGACTCTCGCTAGATGGCTGGGTCAAGGGTCAGATGCAGAAGGCGGTACTCTTGGACACGGCGCGGATAGTCAGGAGGTTCCTCTCTCTGTCGCCCTAACCACCGGTAGCTTAGGCCCCGCCTCGCTGCCGGCGGCACTCTAGGTTAGGTTTTTTATAATGCTTTTATATTTTGTATGTATATTTTTATATTTTACATTTGATAAATTTATTGTAAAAAACCTAACATGTGAAAAAGAATAAATAAGGAGAATAATAATAATAAAACTAAAAAAAACACTGTTTTCAGATTTTTTCTGGTGTACACGCACAATGACCAAGCTGCATGCCAAATTTCAGCTTTCTAGGTCATCTGGAAGTAGGTTTTAGGTTTTAGATTACTAGTCAGTCAGTCAGTCAGTGGTAAAAATGCCGTTGTTTGGAATTTAATATCTCAATAATTATTAAACCTATATTTATGAAATTTGGGATTCTAGGTGTTCTAAAGAATTTTTATACATGTACCAATTTTTTTTTGTGTTAGGTAGATTTGGAGTTATTGGGGGTCAAAAGTGGCTCCAACTAACATTTCATTAGAGTGTAACGTATCTTTAATAAAATATCATTCTAATTTCTAAGTAAGTAAACTTCCTCCGGCTTCGGTACTATTTGTAACCCGTGGGCGTCAAAACCGCTTTCATGTTTACTCTCTGTGTTCTAGATAATAATGTACCGAAAATAAATACATTTTAAGTAGGTATTTACTTTGACTGAAAGCTTTGGGCATTTGAATGATATAAATAATTCATCAAAGGTTATGATTAATTTGCTAATGCATTATAATCGGTTTTTCATTTACATATGGTTAGGTTAGGTCATAAGACTCATAAGAGACTTAATGGGGTGTCCCTAGTTCCTTGGAGCTTGGGACGGATGTTGGTGTGGGATGCTACCTGTGTAGACACACTGGCACCGTCTCACCTCCAACGGACTACAGGAGAAGCAGGTGCAGCGGCGGAAAATTCCGAAATTCTAAAGCGTAATAAATAGAAGGGCCTCGGCAGAGAGTACAATTTTGTACCTTTTAGCGTCGAAACTCTAGGTCCATAGAGTCCCAGCGCGCACAAGTTATTTAGTGAAATTACGAAACGTCTGGTTGAGAGAGAGACACATAGATACATTTTTTTTTCTTTTGTTAGGTATTCTTGTGATAGAAAGAATACTTAAACACATAGCACATAGCACGTAGAACGATGGCTGTTGGGGCGGAAAGGTTCTCAAGTGGTGACCACGTACCGGAAGGCATAGCGTAGGCAGGCCACCTACACGGTGGACTGATGACCTGGTAAGGGTCGCGGTGTGACGGTTTATCAGTCGCAGTAAGGTAGGTAGATTGTAGCCGGTACAAATCAAACTATCCGGAATCAAATTTACAATGAATTTATTTAAACTAAAAAGTGTAGAACCGACTACCTAGTCGGTTCTACACTTTTTAGTTTATTATGGGCAGGCACAGTAGGTGAAACAAATTCTCGTTATTGGGGTCACTTCCCTGCAACCACTATCGGCGCGCGTTGAGGCGAAATTTTCAAGTCCGGTATCCCGGTCCACTGCTGTCCCGTACTGGGACCCACTATACTACCGAAGACCCAGTCCGGAATTCCGGTCCACTGTTGTCCCGTACTTGATCCCTGGAATTCCCGGAAAATAGCCTTTTCACAAAAAGTCCAATTTCGTACAAGTAACTGCGACGTCGGGATTTCGGTGTTTAAATTCGCTCGCATTTTCTTTGTTGTCAGGTTTAGTGAACCCCAAAGCATTTCATGGTGATCTGAGATGTGGCAGTCACAAGCAAAATTAACATTTTTATTACCTGCGAAGGTATTGAAATCAAGTTTACAACATTTTATAACGAAATGTGTCCATCTAATTACAATGAGACCAAAAGTGTCCTAAATAGCATTTTAACTATGATTGTGGATTTAACTACAATGTATTTAACTAGAATTAGGCATAATTTATTATATAATGTATGAGTTTTTACAAAGTAGGTAGATGAATATTTCTAGAAGCACTTTAAATCGTGATATTCCCAGCAAAACACTGATATTAAAAACTACTGATTTAGAAAAATGTACAGTAAAAACTAGTTATTTTAATAATTCACAACACTAAGTAGTATTTAATAATTCACAACACTCACCCGATTCGGGGAAATCATGGAACTTAACTTTACCACATCGGTTAAATTTAACTTTACTTCACTCCAAAGTATCTGTCACACCACAATTTAGAAATATAAAATATATGTAGAAAAATCAATCTGTAGATTAGAGTGGTTGACCTGTCACGGTCCTCGCCGTAGTCCAAATGTCAGCCGTCCGTGTCTCGTTCGCTGGTCCGGAGCGGCGACGTTTTACGCTATGCGTGACGTAATTCTTTGTACACATAACCAGTTTAACTTATTAACTTATAACTAACGATCGCGGTTTATTCTTTTGTATGTAAATGTATTTTATATTATTGTAGTATTTATTTAATTATTTTATTTTTTAAATAATTGATATGCTATACTTAAGGTTTTTTTTATAGTATTAATAGACATATTTTAATAGAAATAACGGTAAACCGTTACAGCGGGTGTCCGCTGGTTGCGGGTGGCGCAGGAACGGTCATTCTGGAAGTCTTTGGGGGAGGCCTACGTCCAGCAGTGGACGTGCTTCGGCTCCCATGATGATGATAATGATGATGAAGTTTTCTTGTATACATTTTATTTGTACATAAATAAATGTACTTCCTTACATAAGGCCCATGGTTCACCTCTGTTATTATGAGATGACATAAGATTGAAAATATCAGATTTCAAGCCAACATGATCATTAACATTAGAGTTACTGTTAAAAACGGGGTATTTGCCATGTACAGTCAGCTGCACAGAAACCTGACCCCCGTGCGTACAAACTTGACCCCCCCGTGCGTACAAACTTGACCCCCCCGTGCGTACAAACTTTCTATGCAGGGAGGGTCACGTTTCTCTGCAGCTGTCAAATTGTCGGCCTATTTAGCCCAGTTGGTAGTGTCACTGCCTCCGAAGCTAGAGGTCCCGGGTTCGAATCCCGGTAAGGGCATTTATTTCTATGGTTAACAGAGACATTTGTTCCTGAGACTTGGATGTTTTCTATGTATTTAAGTATATATCTATTAAATATATTGTCGTCTAGTACCCATAACACAAGCCTTATTGAGCTTACTATGGGACTAGTTCGATTTGTGTAAAAATTGTCCCCTAATATTTATTTATTAATATTTATTTACTAGTTACCCGCGCGGCTTCGCCGCGTCGACGTACTACGAACAATGCGCGAAGCCACGGGATAGAATATGCGTATTCGGAAGGTCGATTACAAAGTCGATTTAATAACATTCGTGCTTGATCATCACGGCTAGTCGTCAAATTTACAGTAAATGTAAGCCTTATTTCAAGAAATAAGATCTACCTACTATCTATGAGAATTTCTATGAAAAATATGCATCTTAGCAACTTCAGTCAATTTGGCCATCTGATAATAATCAGATAATTTTAGTGTTTTGAATGTGTGTGCGTTGATTGTTTCAGTGTAATGGTGCGTAGTAATAGGAATATTTTATATGTGTGGTTTTTTATGTGTGTGTTATCTTCCCCAATTTACAAAATATTTTGTTCGGTAATGTGCGGTGATGGCGTCTCTTGTCTAAGTAAGGCTCTCATAAGGTACGCAAACTCAGAGTACCCCAGAGAAGACGTCTAATAATAATACCGTTAGCGAGCGATATGATCATATCATATGCTTACTAAATTGAATAAGAGCGACTGTGAGGGATATATCATTTGTTGTCTTTGTCATAGTTCCGCAATTAAGAATGTTCTGTGATATGACTCCTATCCTACCCTCCCTTAGAGTACTCCTGAGAAATTTTCAAATAATAATACCATTACCGAGGTCATGTACTAAATGGAATAAGAGCGACAGAGAGAGATACATCATTTGTAGTCTTTGTCATAGTTCCACTTTTTTATTTGCCTCATTATCTAGTATGTCCGCGTCATACCCGCCCAAATTAAAGAGGTTGTTTATGATAAGGCGCCAGCCGTTTAAGACAAATTCTCAATTTAGGTGGGTAAGAGCTTTTCCGTCCCCCTTGGTGGAACTCGTACTCGTATAGGATCTCTTTAGAAATACTCTAAGTATCCTCATAACCTATTCTATCTAATCTAGAATAAAACAATGCATGCTACATTGCCAATATTGGTATTAACATTTGATGCCAGAACCACACAATGGGCCATTATGGGCCAACGTATAGTTCGCAGTTATGCATTAAAGGATGAAAGGCCATCGCTTTCCATCAGGTGAGACTAAGGCCAATCGCCAGTCAGTCAATCATAAAAAAACATATTTGGATCTCGTTCCACCGCGTAACTGCGTCTTGTACGTGGCCCATCATGGCCCATCGTGTGGTTTTGGCATGACAGTTGTGAGGTCTATTTTGTCAAGTGAAGTAACTGGGTTAAAATCTTTCGTTATATCTATCTCTATAACACTTGCTTATTGGTGTGATAGAGAAGGAAATATAATGAACTTCGATCTTCGGGTGTTTCGGGTAGACTCCCTGAAAACCGGCACTGTCACTGTTGCAGGTGACACTGATACGGTATAATTTTAACTTTTAATTGAACATGTTACCAATAGTGGTAATCTTATTCATACTTTCAATGTACCTACGCCCTTTTAGAACGTGGCAGTTTAACGTGACCATTATCGCCCTTATTTTGGACATGTTTACTAAAACGTAACAAAGAGAAATATACATGTCCTCTAACTTTTCGAGTATTATTAACCTTTTCGACGCTAACAACGTACCTATATTGAGCACCAACGGTCCGAAGCCAACGACGTATATATCCGTCATGGCCTCTAATGAGATATCAACCTACATGCATTTCTATAGGGTCCAACTTTGCGTTTGACATCCTCAGACAAACATTGATGAATAGCAAATTAACCCCTTGAACACCATACTTTATGAACGGCAGTGACACTTACACGTCAACTAAAGAACGAAGGTGATTTTGCCATCGTACGTCATAACTCCCATGTTGTCGACAATTAAAGGGTTTAATTATTTTTGACGTCTTAATTTTGTTAAAGTATTTAACCTTTTAAGCGCACTATCAATAGAACTGCATCTAGGTTGATATCGCATCGGACGCCGTCACCATGACGGATATATTCGTCGTTTTGTCGAATCAATGGTGCGCATATATGTCGAATACGTTATTGGCGTCGTAAAGGTTAATTAATGCAACATTGTTTTCTCGTCGGTTTGATCTGAATCCACCAATAAGTAACGTCTACTAATTGCTGTGCTGAAGCTTATGATCACCCTACTGGTATGGCAATAGGTGGAAGAGAGGCACACTTAGAAGGTTAACTGGAAGAGATCCCTTAAAGGGATAAGTTCGCCTTTGTACCGATATAACCGAATTTATCTGTACTATTTCTACCTGTGTTTTGTGTACAATAAAGTATTTACGTACATACATTACATACATACATTACATACATTACATACATATTATACATACATTAGACAAAGCTAGCCTCTTCTCTTTCAAAATGTTTTGCAGCTTATCTATGATTAACTCAGAAACAGTTCTGTAACTCACAACGTAAAGTTTAATTTGGTTTGTCATTGTTTTGGCAGATATCAATATCAGTCAAGATATACGGAACGTATATTTGAAACGTCATTGGTTTGTATATCAACTTCTTTGAAGTATAAACCATGACAATTTAATATTGACATAATTAGAGCACATTAAAAAGAAAGTTGACACAATACGTCTGTCATTTATGTAAACTGTAAATACTTAGACCAAATATTATGTATTGTCTTGTAAACAAATTAGTAATTTTACTTTCGTTTATTGTTAATAACATGGAGTATTTCTCGACTCAAAAGTTTTATATTGTAATGCTGTACCAGATATTTCTTAGAGGAACATTTTAGTTCATATTTAATTTTATGTCATCCGGAATCATACCATAGCCAGTTCCCAAGTCACGTGGAGGTCACGTGTAAACCAAGCTAAATTTTGACACCTCGTACAATTCTACCAAGGTAAGCTGACCCTTCGCTTGTATGCGGCGTCATCGAACACTATTTTGAGGCTTATATTTGTCGGGGCATCCAGGATTTTTCGTAAATATCATTTTATTAATTTTCCAGGACAAAAATAAAAAAAAACTAAGACCTTATTGCACATCTGCAGGATGGGACGAATCCTATGGTATATAATTTATCAAAATCGGTCCTTAACTGTAGATCTGATGGGCATTATAAAGATCGGCTTCGCGTAATATATATATAGATAGATAGAAGATAGATGACGTACATTACTTTATGTGAGTCAATGATATTTTAAGTATAGATACGTTACCCGCGTACCTAAAGTGTGCCGCTATAAAGACGCTAAACATCGCCTATTGGCTTCAGTCGCTCCCGGGCAAGCGAGAGAGGTGAATGTTGACACGAGTTCCCGCCAACGACGTAAGTGACCTTAAAAATGCCGTCATGCGTGTTGCGAAAGTGCACTAATTATACACCCAAACGTACTAAGGCAACAGGCGTCACATACCACAAGTAAGGAAGCTGAAATTATGTTATTTTTTCCATTTTATCCTTCAATTCACCAAATATGACGCCATGAAGACGCTGTCTCAGAGAAAGAGACTACCTCTCATTTGCAAACGACACTCGTTTGCAATGAGAGTGATAAAGACAAACAGACTGCGAACATAGATTAATGCAACAGATGCGTCATACTAAATCACATTCAATTCTAGATTATATGGGTTACATAGTCAACTTCAACTTACTGCCCTATTTATTTCTTCGGGTTTATTTAGAAGAAAATAATGCTGTAACTATTAAATGTTAATTTTTAAAGTATATCTCTGAGTACCAGTGACGAAAAGTAAAGAAGTGTCGTTTCTTGTATCCTAGACGAGGTCGGTCTGTAAGAAGTTTTTGTTGCTTGATAGAAATATAATCGATTGACATCAACAGGCATGAAACATTTTTTGACAAGATTAGTTTTGCTGTCTGTACATTTATTCAAAAATCCGTGTCTGAGTCAATTATTTTGTAATTCTTTGACGTGCCTGCTACGCAAACGACAACCCGATAGCGGTATTACCATTACTTACACTCGCTATCATCCGTCGATTAATAGGTAGAAACAGTTTGCACCTTCTGCCCAGTGTTAGTTTCTTTAATCTGTGTCAAACGTGCGGTGATTGGTGTTCCGGGTGAAGTCTGTCTCTTTCTTATGTATTATTTTGGTAAAGCTATCTCTTTTACGCTTTCGATGAAGTGTGCGTATTGTAAACAATAAAACAAAATACGAATGTGTGATGCCGCGATGTTGGAAGCACTTTTTGCGCTTGTAATGTTCGAGCATAACCTATCTATACTTAAAATATCATTGATGTGAGTTCCCAATATTTTCAGCAGTGTTGCAAGCACCATTTAATAACACAGTTTATACATGCTAAATACCTCGGTTTTAATATTAATTATGATATTGAAAATGTCAATTAATTGGTTAGTTTGGGACTTGCTAGATTTGTATAACATTATCCGCCAATATTTATTATCATTATTATTTTACTATAGTATTTTAACCCCCAACGCGAAACCGGGGTGTTATAAGTGTAACATGTATATCTGTTTATGTGTGTCTGTATATGACATCGTAGCTTTTAAGCGGGTGAAACGATTTAAGTGCATTTTTTTATCTGAAAGCAGGTTATCCAGCTATGATTCTTAGATATGTATAATCAACATCGGTTTAGCTGTTTTTGTGATATTTAACTTTGATGTGAAAATTTTGGGGGTTTTTCATCTATTCCAAGTTTTCAGTTATCAATCAAACCACTTACTTACTGTTACTTTCGCGATTTTTAAACAAAGTTAATGTTGTTAGGCACCTTCTGCGCCGTGTACAGTTGCACGCCCTGTATTTTCTATCGGTTACATAAACTCATATTGCTTATATCTATGACATTATGATGGATACAGTGGTAAGATGATGGATCAGTTTCAGTCTGTAACTTGAGGTGTGTGTAATCTGGGAACTAAGCCGCTTCGGAGAGGTGTGGGCTTATATCGATGGAATAATTACACTACGAGTATACACAAAGATTCTTGGTGCGTTACAACTCGAATGGCGGTTATTTTATATATTTATTTTCAACTACATTGCACGCACATATTTTACACATATAAAACAAAGTCGTGTTAGTGACATCTATCTTTTGGATTCGTCTCGCTTCAAATAGCAGAATAAATGTTAAAATTTTGGCAAAATATAACCAAAAATCGCATATACAATTTGCAGGGATAAGGGGCGGTATAGCTTTCCTAGTATTAAAATAAGAGCAAAGAGCGGACTTTATGGCAAAATACATTCTCTGCCAGTCAGCGTGCCAGTGATTATACAGCCAAATCACGAATTAATAGTACATTACTACAGAGGCCGGGACAAAAGGGGTTGCCGGCCGAAGACATATAGACTGAGCGAAGCGAGGCCGGATAGGTCTAAGACCGGCAACCCCATTTTTCCCGCCGAGGTATGTATAGTGCTTTTCTCAAACATGCAATGAAATAAACAACAAAAAAATCAAAGTTTTATTTTTAATACGCGTAGTGGCAGAATGTCATGATGCCTGTGCCACAAATTTATGTGGTATGGAAATTAAAAAAGAGGACTTTGCATGCCTAGGCCTGCAAGATTTGTATGAAATACAATTAACTACCTCTTGTCCTAGCCGCACATGAAACGTCATACTTCCCAGCCTATTATAAGGAACATAACATCAATATTTCATTGCATGTTTGAGAACAGCTAATTCTATTGTTGTTTAATCACGAGCGCTCGTTCCGGCGGTGAGTGCTTGATGTGCAATTATAAACTCTGTATGTATGTATTGTAAAACTTACTTCCCCAGTCGGGTTGCTCCAAATATCAGCTAGACTTTGTATTGATGTGCCCTACATGTCGTAAATACTAACCACAGAATAAATAGGTTATTTATTTATTTAAACTTTATTGCACAAAATATAATCGTACAAATGGCGGGCTTAATGCCAAATGGCATTCTCTACCAGCCAACCATTGGGCTAAACAGAGATTTATGAAAGGTGCAAAGAAAAAAAGTTTGTTAATTCTACTAAGAAAATGCGAAGACAAAATCAATATAAACATTGTAAATAAACATACATAAATACAATATATTCATATAAGTTACATACATACAAGAATAGATATACTACTTTATATTAAATACATACTATAATTATAGGGATGGATTCTATTCGAATTTTTGTTTAAGCATATGCTTACGCAGCATTCGCTTGAAAGTAAACTTGCTTGGGGCTTGTCTAGGGGGGTGTTATATTTATTAAGTAGTTGTATCTACAGAGTACTCGTAGTTAAATAGCACTTTTTTAATTTATGATGTGATTTTAAGAAATCCCGGGTCTGTTGTATGCCTCTTTCCGATTCAGCCAACCTTAGCTTAAATATATTTGTAGTAACTTGTCGTAATGACCGTCCAATTGAATGGAAACCTTATTTTTAGAAAACGTTACCAAATTATCCAATAAATATTCAAAGCGGCACTCGCTTGAACCTAATATTTATTTTGCTCCTTATAAAACCCGAGAATTTCCATAAATATTCTTTTCTACACAAAACGTTCTAATCTCGTTTTTTCCGGCCAACCCGCGTATGATATTCTCATTAATAAATAAATTGGATCACAATCTGGTACAGAAAGGTTCAATTAATATTTTGCGTCGTCAATAGGACACTTGGGCAGTAATGCGACGGTCCCGTGTATTTTTAGGACTGGTTACATGGCCAAGGCAAGTTATATAAGTGATTGAAATATCAATCGATTATTTTACCTATTTATCATTCAATCACTTTATTTATGTACAAAGAAAATATAAGCAAGATTCATCATCATCATCATGTCAGCCGAAAGACGTCCACTGCTGGATATAGGACTCCCCCAAAGACTTCCACAATGACCGGTCCTGCGCCACCCGCATCCAGCGGACACCCGCGACCTTCACCAGGTTATCAGTCCACCGTGTGGGGGGCCTGCCCACGCTACGCCTTCCGGTACGTGGTCGCCACTCGAGAACCTTTCCGCCCCAACGGCCATCGGTTCTACGTGGTATGTGCCCCGCCCACTGCCACTTAAGTTTAGCGATTCGGGGGGCTATACACTTTGGCGGGCGGTCACTTTGGTTCTGCTACGGATGGCCTCATTCCTGATGCGATCACGCAGAGAAACTCCCAACATAGCTCTCTCCATTGCCCTTTGGGTGACTTTAAGCCTTCTTATGAGGCCCATAGTAAGCGACCACGTTTCAGTGCCTTATGTCATCACTGGCAACACACACTGGTCAAATTTTGAGACACTGCGGAATATTGGACGAAAAGATGTGCCGTAGCTTCCCGAAGCAAGATTACTTAACCAAAATTTTACAAATAAAATGAAAACTAACTTAAATTTAAAACAGGCCCTTGAGGCATTGTACCGAGCGAGAGCGCTCGTGGCCCAGCGGCGTCCGCGTACCGCGTGCGGTATGCGAGGTTAAGCAATGTGGGCGCAGGTCATTTATTGGATGGGTGACCGCTTTGAGTGGTTACTAACTGAGCGCTCTCGTGCTTTGAAAAGTAAAAGTAAAAGTAAAATTAGTTTATTCTTCAAATTAGGCATATTACATGCACCTATGAACGTCAATAAACTACCACCGGTTCGGAAAAATATACCTCTGCCACGAGAAGAACCGGCGTAAGAAACTCGGCGAGGTGTCATTTTTTCAAAACAATATACATTATATAGTTAAATATAAAATTACATTACTACAAAATAACTTAAATAACAATGCTACAGTAGAAAATATATTTTCGCGATAGATTACCCGTGCAGGACGCTATCACTGCCACACATCCCTATCCATGATGTAATCGTTTATCTTATAATATGCTCTTGAAATAAGTGTTTGTTTTACTACAGATTTGAATTTAGAATTGCTAAGTTCAGTAATGTGTTTAGGAATTTTATTGTAGAATTTGATACAATTTCCCAAGAACGACTTTTTCGCCTTTACTAGTCTATAGAAGGTTATTTTGAGTTTCCCAGTATTTCTCGTGGCTATTGGTTTATCAGCGTTCGTTGGAAAATTGCCCGAATTCTTCCTAACATACATTATTATTTCAAATATGTAAAGGGACGGCAGGGTTAGAATATCTATTTCTTTGAAAAAATCTCTTAATGAATCACGCGACCCCAAGTTATAAATTGCTCGGATAGCCCTTTTTTGCAAAATAAAAACAGTTTCAATATCTGCAGCTGATCCCCATAAGATAAGACCATAAGTAATTATACTATTAAAATAAGCAAAGTAAACTAACCGTGCCGTTGCCACATTGGTAAGCTGCCTTATTCTCCTGACTGCAAATGCAGCAGAGCTCAACCTACTTCCTATCGCTGTTATATGGGAACCCCACTGCAATTTTGAGTCCAATGTAATACCTAAGAATACAGTAGAAGTAAAAGGCACGTTAAGCCGTTGATCCCGGCTGCTGTCTATGACAGCAGTCGTTAAGCCAAGTTAGAGGCCTTCGGGCGGCCTGAGAACTTCTAACAGTCAAGTTGCCCACTCACTTGACAAAGGCGTACGAAATAATGCCATACGATTAAATAAAAATAAGGCAAGGATGCTGACAGCATTTCCTCGCTGTATCGCAATGCTGATACGTTGAGCGAAGAAGTCGCCAGCTCTTCGGTCACCAGTTATGTCGACCAGACGCTTCGCAATTTCCTAATTATTAAATACGGTTGAGACTTGTAACTCCGCCTATGATGCCTATCTTCGCGCCAACTTCCAAGTGAACACAACATAAAATCAAAATACGCAGTCCAGGCGAAGTAATAACGGGATTTGAAGGCCCAAACAGCGCCTTTGGATGAAAATGAATCCAAGCAAAGATAGACTTTATACGCAAAGTTTCGAGTTTCTACGGTAGCCGAAGTTTAAAATTAGGTTAAAATTAATAAAAAGCGAAGTTTAAATTAATGTTTAGGGGTTTTATTCACTTATGGTCGAAATACCTTGTGTATGATACTAAAATGAACATTCCTAATATCAAGAAAAAAACCTCTAAATAGTTTAAATTTTCGTAAACCTTTTACAGTAGCATTTCATTTGTGGCGAGGTTGCAGTTCTAACGTAACCTACACTCCTGGCAAAACTAACTACTGCAGGGTATATGAGTCAGCTCGTGACCACGGATGTCGTGACATATTCGAAACGTCGGGCATACCTCAGATGAATAAATTTCAGTTTTTTACGCGATTTAGTGTCATTTACCAATAATATAAACACTGCAGAGTAATCACATAACGTTTCCCACGTATTAGTAAATTCTTTCTTTGTAAATGTCATTTACCGCTGTAAAAATCTGTCATTTTTACAGCGGTAAATGACATTTACAAAGCCCGAAAACGTTGCGTAACTATCCCGCTGTTCCCGGTAAAGAGATTAGATTAGAACTTCAACATCAACTTATAATCTACTTTAAAATAGGTTAGGTTGAGTTAGAACAGTAATCTTAACAGTAATTAACGATTAATTCTATATATAAAAAATATATACCGCGAGTCTGCTTTTCTCCGATGTCTGCGATCGCCCATAACAAAACGCGCATAAATTTCTCACACAACTTTATTTGTAGGGCATAGCAATATTAGCAATTAGGACGTTTTAAATATTACTGCCGCCTTCGGTTTGGTACGTACATTACCACAGACAAAATAATAGTTCGACATGATGCCTACGGCCGCTTTCTACCATCGCACCGCTCGCCGTCGGCAGGGCATTCATCCTCACACCTTAGAACTTAAATGGTCGCGTACGGTACGGTTTCAGAGGAATTTCCTCCCTCGGACGCTCCGATTGTGGAATGAGCTCCCTGCCGAGGTTTTCCCGTCGGACTACAGTATGGGGTTCTTCAAGAAAGGAGTGTATAAATTCTTAAAGGGTCGGCAACGCGCATGTGACACCCCTAGGAGTTGCAGGCGTCCATAGGCTGCGGTGACCGCTTACCATCAGGCGGGCCGTACGCTTGTTTGCAACCCACGTAGTATAAAAAAATAGGTATTAAAAATTAAGGTGAAAAATCTCTAGGTATTTTTAGAACAACCGTGTAGACTAGAGCAAGAATAGGTCTACGGTCTCCCCCGCCTGTCGTAAAAGGCGACTAAAGGGGGTCACCGGGGTTGCGAGCACACCACGTGGCGGGGACCACAGCACCCGACTATCAACCCCAGGGAAGAATTGATAGGAGCCAAAAGGAGTCAATGGCAGGGAGGGAGGGGGCTCCAGTGCGTTCAGTAGTGAGATCCTGGAGTCCTCCGCATTAGAGCGCAGATGGCGGTCACCGTGGAGTTTTTAGTGGATAGAGATACAACACAACCCAGTCATTCCGTTATTAGATTATGTAACCGCATCGCATGTGCTCTAAGAAAGAATACCGGGTGTTTGTCTATTTTATTCAATTATAAGACTCGAACGCAACCTTGCTCAGTTAGGTGATCGCTGAGCTAGTATTTAGGTCGAACTCGTGTATGCAAATTAATACCCCCTTTCCTAATAGAGACATCTGAACAGGACCACCATATTCTTCATCTCTTTCACACCTATTCACATACGTAATAATGTCTCGCACGCTCCGAGACTTTAGCTTAACGCGCGTGAGGGCAACGCGAGCTGATTTATATGTGATTGGTATATGGAGCGGTGAACAAAAATATACCCACTTTTGGCCCTCAGGGAATGCCCGGTCCAATCAGTGGAATATTTCGCTAACAAAGAGCTCTCGGGAACTCATTATGCTGCATTGACATTCTAACGAATGTACTGTAGGGAATTGGGTATTTCCATATGTTAACATTTATAACAATTTAAATCATAAAATAATATGGGACAACAAAGATGCGAAAATAGTTAATTGTGCAACAAGAGATCAAAGTTGGTTTTTGCTAGCTGATTACGAATGCAGAGCAAGTGAACTTAAAAACTGCGACTCTAAAATACGCGAGACTCGTGTGAAGAGAACTCTAAAATTGAATCACGAGCGTAGCGAGTGCAGTGGTGTGTATACTTACGTAACATCGGTGACAATAGAATAATATGGCACTATGGCACCACTGGTCTGATGATGCAGTCGGAATATGGTCGTAAGAACCCTTAAAAGGTTAGCTGGAAATGATCCCTTGAAGGGGCTCGCCTTTGTACGTCTACTTTTTGTTTGTTTCTCATTTTGTCATGTTTTATGTGCAATAATTGTATTGCACGTACATAAACTATATAAGATAAACTTGTCGTGTTTGGGCCCGTCGGAACCCTCTTAACGAGCTGTTAAAGACTGTGCAAAAATACACGTCGTCGTCAATAAAAGCTCAATGATATATTTATTTGTGGTATGAGGTATTCCTGAACATTGAATATAATAGAATATATTTATTTGTGAATTGCTGATGTTTGTTATACGAGTATATCCACAGATTTCAACTACCTAAGTTCCGCCTTGCGCCGTACAAACATATTTTGACATTGAAAATGTCTTTTCGTTCGCTCCAGTATAGGGTCCCATTTCACGAAATAGTGCGATCCCCTTATATTTCAGAGAGTTGTAAAGGTATGATATTCAAACTAGGCTCAAAAGACGCGTATTTACGAGATGTGTAAGATGCAAAGAGAATTATTTGAGAAAGTCCAGAACGAAAAAAGTTTTGGCCGAAATAGTGAAAAAAATATTCAATTTCCTCCGATTTTTTCATTTTGGCACTCGATATTTTGGAAACGAAGAATGATATCAAAATTTTGATCAAATCTCCTCTGGACAATTTAGTCGGCTACAATTTGAGCCTAAAACAAAGACGATCGGGTCAAGGGTTTGCGTTGTAGCCTAACCTTTTTGAAAGAAGTCAAAACGTCAGAAACGACTATTAGTAGGTAATATACTTATATATATTTTTAAATCAACACAAATGTACAATTGTAGTTAGTTTTAGTTTTATATTTTAAATTGTTTAAATTAAACATGTATTGTTTCTATAATAAATTATTATTAATTATAGTTCGAGACAACAATAGCACATTATTGCAGTGCCCGGGAAATAGCAATTCGTGGATAAGTCAATGATGTTTTGGAAGACCAATATCTTCCAAAACCTTGGCAAATAAAATAGTTGATTGAGATTGCATAAAACAAGCCATTTTATCCGAGACAATTTATCGACCCGAGCCGCAGGCAATGGTCGATATAAAGTAGAGGATAAAATGAGTTTTATACATGAGTTATACATCTGCTTTTCACTTCGATTGCGAGAAAATTAAACAAATAATCAAGGTTATGATATCATATAATTTATCCTTCTCCTGGGGCCTAGGGTGTCATGTTGAATTCGACTTTGAAAATTCTTGTTATAGTTATAGTCGGAGTTTGGAGGTCGAGTTAATTTGAAGTCGCCGTTATCTTGCGTGAATATTAGTATAGTGGCAAATGCCTTTTTATGTGGTACCGGTAACTTGGCTGCGCTTTAAAAAATTGCCAATTTAATAGGAATTTTGTATGTGAGCTATGTTTATATATTATACTAGCTTTTGCCCGCGACTTCGTCTGCGTAGAACTCATTCTCGCTTTAGAATGATTTGTTTTCCCATACATCTTTCACCCTTATTTACACCACCTTAAGAAATGATTACATTCCAGGTCATCAGTCCACCTTGTGGGGGGCCTACCCATGCTGCGCCTTCTGGTACGTAGACGCCACTTGAAAACCTTTCCACCCCAACGGCCAACGGTGCAATATACCCCGCCCACTGCCATTTACGTTTAGCGGTTCGGAGGGCTATGTCGGTTACTTTGGTTCTACTGCGGATGGCCTCACTTCTGATGCGATCACGCAGAGATACTCTCAGCATAGCCCTCTCCATTGCTCTTTGAGTGACTTCGTGCCTTCTTATGAGGCCCATAGTAAGCGACCACGTTTCAGTGCCATATGTCATCACTGGAAACACACACTGGTCAAAGAGCCTCGTCTTGAGACACTGCGGAATATTGGACGTAAAGATGTGCCGTAGCTTCCCGAACGCTGCCCAGTCGAGTCGGGTTCGACGATTAACCCCTTTCTCAAAATTGGACCTACCTAACTGGACAGTCTGTCCTAAGTATATATAATCGTCTACAACGTCAAGTAAAAGTGTCCGAGTGTAACGGGAGTTGGTGCTACGTGCTCGTGCTTTCAAAACGAATGATTAAGCTTATTTCAGAATATCAAATTACCGATTCTAGAGGAATGAAGCCCGTAAAATATTACATGTACAATGATAAAAGTCTCGCTACGCAGTTCTTCCTTATGTAAGGTTGAGGGCCGAAGGCCTGAAGCAGAGAGGCGTGACACGAGAGGCTGAATGCCGAGTTTCCCAACAGAGTGGATTCTTCATGTAAAGTTGATAACTAACGGGCGGAAACGGAGTGGCAAGGCAAATTCAAACAGAGCGGGATCCTTATATAAGGCTGAGGACTGAAGGCCCGGAGCTGTGTGGCACGCACACCCCAACAGAGCGGCTCCTTATGTAGGGCCAAAGGCCTGAAACAGAGTGGCAATTCACGCGAGACCGAAGGCCGAGAGTCCCAACAGAGCGGGCTCCTTATGTAGGGCCGAAGGCCTGATGCAGGGGCAAGGCATGCGAGTCCAAAGGCAGATCATTCACACAGAGCGGGCTCCTCATGCCGATCATTCACACAGAGTGAAGTGTAAGGCTGTTTGTATATTATATATCAACTAAATTGTACACCGACGATACAAAGACTGCATTGAAGCAGCTGTTTTTGTATTTAAGCATATGAAGGCAAACAATTCCAAAGTATCGCAAATTTATTTTGATTTACTCGCAATAATAGACCTAATTGCTAAAAGGTTATGCTTAAAAATAGCGTCATCAATCAGAAGGAATTATGATATTTCGGCTTTGACATATCGAAACGTCAGCTTGTTTACAATACGTCAAATTCTGCTATGGCTTAAGTTAAATTTATTGACACGCCGTTATAATCCCAATTGACTGAAGCTTAAAGTTTAGAATGGCGTATGAGGATTTAAACACCTCGTATCATAGACCATATTTGCACCCCCGATTTCATCCCTTTGAGGGTGATTATCGGGACAAAAAGTATACTATAAGTGAATCCAGATTACATACTGTTAGTACACAAAAAATCATTTTGATCTGTTCAGCCGTTTTTGCGTGATTGAGTAACAAACATTCAAACATCCAAACATCTAAACTTTCGCATTTATGATATTAGTGGGATATCAACCAAATTGGCATAACGTTAGCAAATGTAATGCATTTTTTTATTTTGTTGAGTTCATTTTCAATGTACCTTGATGGTCGTGTAGTGCATGAGATCTGTGATTTTATTTTTAAACTACCTAACATTATTTTATCTTAACAACCACTTCAGCCTTGTTGGTATATTTTCGAATTTCTTACTTTGAATATTTAACATTTATATATTGACGTTTGTAGTGATGAGGCTAAGACGTATCGTCTGTCAAATCAAGCGATTATTAACAACATATGGTCGCATCGATTTTACAACCGGGTCAAAAAACTACGGAAAGAAACGTAATAAGCTAAGCGCTCAGTAATATTGAGAAATTTCGACAAGTGATTTTATTTCAACATCATCTTTGTTTCGTTCAGAAATCAATAACTATAGTATTCCTACACGGCAAAGGTACATTCACGGGTCGTTCGTTATTTAACTATTTTTTCACGTTCATTCTATTTATCAGAAAATGCAAAACTGCCTCTGCCGCAAAAAAGCAAAACCGTTTCGTGCTTGAAAGTGCCATAATTGGATCAGTGTCAAGCACTGGAACATTTATTTTTATTTATTTAGAGATTGGTAGGCGGGCGTGAGGTAAATCCAGGCAATTTAATTAAATGGAAAACATACTCGTATCGTGACGCGGCTGTGCGGACGGGGAAGTTTGAAAAACAGAACAGAAGACCGGTTTCAATTGTCCAAAAAGAATCAGTTCTTCACATTATGTATAACAGCGATATTCACTAAAGAAATTTATGTCTTCGATTTAAACCACTGTACTGTTTCTAAAAACCGGTCAAGTGCGAGTCCGGCTCTCGCGCTGAGGGTTCCGTTCACATATCGTGAACCCGTCCCGACCCCATTAACAAATCTTAACAGCGCAATGTAGAAATTTGACGCCATTTGTATGGGTACAGCGTTATCTAACGTTTAATCTTTTGATAATAAAAAACATAATATAGATAGATATAAAATAAAAATAGAAATAATAGAATAAAAAATATAGTTAAGCAAGCACTCATAAAATCAGAATATATGTAAGCACCTCTACAAAAAATTAAACATACTAGTATATATATATATAAATTGTAAACATGGGGCTTCTCCCAACACCATTGTTTTTATACAATCTTAAATAATAAAAGATTCCTCAAACTACGAGTAGTTTGCTCAATAATGTAACATTTAAGGAAATAAACAGTTTTAATTTTTTTTTAAATATAAATATTTTTTTTCTGTAATATTATATTGATACTAGATTTTGCCCGCGACCCCGTCCGTGTGTAACTAGTTATATTATAGAAAAAAATTGCTATTAAATTGTTGTAGGCGCAGGGTTAAATATCGCTCGCCCATACAAACTTCTACCCCCTCCTTCATGCTAGGTTCCTGTATGTGTTCCTGTTCCCGGGATTCAATATATCTCTATACCAAATTTCATTTTAATCGGTTTAGTGGTTTAAGCGTGAAGGTAAACATACAGACAAAGTTACTTTCGCATTTATAATATTAATATGTAATTATATTATTATTTAAAAATATATATAAAAATAATAATATATATATATATTTTTTTTATTTGTAATAATATTATAGTATACTATTTAGTATGGATTAAATATAAGAAACAACAGTTCGTAAGAAACAACAAAACTGTTTTGGAACAAACTCGTGATAACTGCTGCACGTCGCATCATAATCTAAGAGCCAGGAATAAGTTAACTAATACATTTAGCAAAATGCAAATTGTCAGATCTGGTACTCACCATATGTCAGTGAAAATTTATAATGAAGTTCCTTTTAGTATAAGGAAAATAGTAAAATATAAGACATTTTGTAATAAACTAAAAGACTTTTAGTTAAGAATAGTTTCTACACCCTAAAAGATTTTTTCGAATTGAAATGAAATTGTAATTCATATAAAAGAATAATAATTATTAATAGGTATAGTAATTGACATGTTGATATTATGTATTCAGAATTTTAATTACAATTAAGTTATTATCTATATTTAAGTTAAACTAAATATTGCAGAGCCCTAACAGGGTTTATATTGGGACACTTATCTACTTTTAAGACCTTTGTAACCATATAATGCAATAAATGATGATTATGATAATGATTATAGCAATTTTCAAAATTCCTTTCTCGGCGTTTGATAAAAAAATAAAAAATAAAAATATTGGGGGACAATCTTACACAAATCGACCTAGTCCCAAACTAAGCAAAGCTTGTACTATGGGTACAAGACGACGACAAACATACTTATATAGATAGATTGATTTGAGTATATTATCAAGTATTTGGTGTAGAATTAATAATAATTCATTCAGCCGTTTTCTAACTACAAAAGCCCAAACTTGGTATGTTTCGAATTTTTTTTCACAACAAGTAGGTGCATGTAACAATGTGATACATAACTACTAAATTTGTCTCTAATAATAGTTAGAAAGATAAAACAATCATTTAATGAAAACTGAGTCGGTAACGCGGCTTTGCTTGTTATGGAGACTTGCGTCCATATGCCACATTGTCTGTGTAGTGCGTACCATCAGACAGGCCATATGCTTGTTTGCGACCGTCTGAGTGTAAAAAATGTCGTGGGTTAAGTATCGATTATCACATAAGTCAAAAGCTAATATTGTAAACCTACAGCTTTGAAAATTATCCTGTATTCTGCGTCTAAATCTCAAATCCGCAAAATCTCCTCGAGTAGTAAAAACCCCGTCTTATTCACGGAATAGCTGGCCCAGTTTGTCTCAATTTAATTATAAGATTAGCTGTACTCATCTCGTCCCGTAACCCCACGGCCTCGTAGTTGAGTATAATTAAAAAGAAACAAAAGAAAAACGCAAAAAATATGCCGCTGAAAATCAGTAAAGAAGGCGTCTTTTTGTGGTAGCTGCGTATGTTATGTGTTTTTCTTTGTTTGTCTGTCTGTTTTTGCCTTGGCATCACTTCTCTTGGGGCGGAAAGGTTCTCGAGTGGCGACCACGTACTGGAAGGTGCAGCGCGGTAAGGGCTCCACAAGGTGAACTGATGACCTGGTAAAGGTCGCGGGTGTCCGCTGGATGCGGTTGACGCGGGACCGGTCATTGTGACACTCTTTAGGGGAGGCCTATATATATGATGATGATGATGATCACGTGACTGTTATGTGTATGTAATGTATGTATGTATGTTTAAGAATTTTTGTGTTTTACTGTCTGTTTATGTGGCTCGCCATAACTTGACGAAAACAAGCGAATATTTTTAATGTAACTTTCATTAACACGTTAACAATGTCTTCAAACACGCTCATCATCATCCTCCTAGCGTTATTCCCAGTACAGTTGCATCCTGAAGAATGCCTGGGGTCCGCTACCAGTTCTTCAAACACGCTATTGATTGTAAAAAGTCTTAAAGATTATGGTAAAGAGAGGGGTTGCACTTTGTAACTGAAATTTCGGAATTAATTAAATAAATTTTCCCTAATTTAATAGCCATTATTACTTGACTGGAAAGTAAAAATAACCCTATTCAATATTTGTGCTACAGATCTGACAACATATGAAGAAATAAGGGATGAAAAATAGATACTTACCCATGGTAACTGTGTATGAAAAACAATTTTTTTATTAATAACTGAAAGACTACTTATACACAATTACATGATATATACGTTTGTGCGTCTAAAAGCAATAAAACAAATGAAACAACAGAATCTTTGAAACTAAAATTACGTATTTTTAATTTGGTCAGGAACAAAATGGCCTTTTCTTTAGATACCGTGTTTTGTGGATATCCACTAGAGATAAGGTAATGTGAACTAATTATCCAATCCGATTGGATAATAACTTAGTTTGCAATTTAAATACATTTTGTCCACTCAGAATAGAAAGAAGAGCTCGAACTGCGGCCAGTTAAACATTCATTTCATAAAATCAAACGCTTGCATTCGTACTGCAATATTGGCCGCCACTGCCGCTGGCTTCCTTTCAAAAGGCGTAAATACCGCAAAAAGTGACCCGGCCGGATGGAAAAAGCTATTTTTTTCCCGTTTTTTTATTTGAAAAACAAATGCAAACGAAAGCAAATAGAAAAGCGACTTCAAAGAGGAACAAGCTATGTTTACTACTAGAAATAGTCTTTTCTAGGAAAAAAGGTTTGATCATAAAAGTCATCCATAAACAAAAATGTTGTTAAATTGTGCAACTTTTAAATGTTAAAATGTTTCGTTTTTAATTTCACATTTATAGAAATTTACGCGTTAAATCTATTTAAATCATTTAGAATTTCTTTTCATAAAAAAACAAAGACCTCAGAATGTCTTCAACGTTATCCTACCCTTACCTTATCTTAATAAAAAGGGGAAGTTCACAATTCGATTGTAATTATTTTTAATGCCGGTTACCTCAGAACTCCATCATTTATTAACCGATTTGTTTTTTTTTGTTCGAGAAGCTTTATCTCCAAGTTTGTCTCATACAATATTGGTGAAAATCTGATGACAACATTCATCTCATCAGGAATCGAAGTCTGTTTTTTAACCCCCAACGCAAAAAGAGAGGGGTGTTATAAGTTTAACGTTTCTGTGTATCTCTGTATCTGTGTGTCTGTGTATCTGTGTATCTGTCTGTGGTATCGTAGCTCCCGAACGGATGAACCTATTTTCATTTAGTTTTGTTTTGTGTCATAGATAATTTTATCCTGAGTGTTCTTAGCCATGTTTCATGAAAATCTGTTCAGCTGTTTTTGAGATATTGAGCTTTGAAATGAAAATGACGGGGGTTTTTCAACTTTTCTAAGTTGTAGTTATTTAACATTTTTCTAATTAGATTTACCGTGACTTGTAACTCAAATATCACGTGCGAATTGGAATAAATACCTCCGTTTACTTGACACAAGTTTGAAGTGTCATATATTGAGACCAGTGGATGACACTCATCCACTGGAATGATTATTATCATCAGCCTATTTACGTCCCACTGCTAGGCACAGGCCTTCTTTCATAGACGGGAGAGAACGGGCATTCTACCCCACGTTGGCCCAGTGAGGGTTGGGGACTTCACGCACGCCTTTGTATTTTTTCGCAGTTGTATGCAAGTTTCTTAACGATGTTTTCCTTCATTGAAAAGCTAACGGTATTTTAAGAGTCCCGTACCTCATAAAAAAAACGAAACGGAACCCTTAAAGGATCACGTTGTTGTCCGTATGTCTGTCTGTCGGCCAGGACCGTTTATCTCGGTAACGCGTAGAGGTATCGAGTTGAAAAAATCATATACTCAATTCTACAGTCCCTAGAAACTATGAAAAAATCCAACTTCTAAGTTAACTTTAAAAAATACACGGCCGTTTATGCCGCAAATCAACATTTATTTCGGCGCTCTCAAGGGTATCAAATTTATAGGGTACTTTCCGTTGACCTACAATTATGAAATTTGGCAAATAATATCGTTTTATATTACAAATACAAGAAAAAAATCTGAGAATTATACATTCTAATTAAATCATGCAAAATATAGTTTTTATTTAAAGTACGTAAATGTTACAAATTTGTAAGAAAGCCTTGGTGGGCGAGGCCGATTCGCAGTTGTCCCGGTTTATTTATATACTAAAAATATCTAATGGTGTTATTCCATACATAAAGTTACGAAAATTCATTGTTACGTTTATCCTAAATTTCAAATAAACAGGGCGGAAAAAAAAATAAGGGCCCTTGAGGGAAACTACCTTAAAACGTTGAGATAGCTCAGTTTGCTGAAAGGATACATTATTTTATTTCTCCTAAACAATAAAACTGCAAACACAGATTTTTGAAATAGAAAAACCATTTTTTTAATGCTGATTAAACAAACATTTCTTTTTTTATTATTTGTTGCTTCTCTTCTATTCTAGAATAAGTAGGTCGGTCTTTAATAAGTTTTTGTTCCTTGACAGAAATAGGATCGAGTAGCATCAAACATTTTTTTGTCAAAAAAGCTTTGTTTTGCTATCTGTACATTGTCCAAAAATCTGTGAATGCAGTTTTAATGCTTAGAAGAAATAAAACAATGTTTCTTTTCAGCAAATTGAGCTAACTTAACGTTTTAAGGTAGTTTCCCTCCCTTAATATTATACTTACCGGTGGTGTATACCTATTGCAAAATTCAACACGCGTCGACATGTCGATCTTAGTAACCCAATCCTCCTGGATAAACAGATTAATTAATTGAATTCAATTTACGAGCACTAGATTGACGGGCCGGGCGTCCCTCGTCTCAACCAGAAATCTACTACTTCTGTAAAATGGCATAATAAATAAATAGTTTCTGTCAAAGTTAAATTCTTGTTCTGCCAACAGTACTTTTTTGCATAATTACCTATTCGCTGGTTACAATTAGTTCAAACACTATCTCCCTTATTCATAAACGTCCATAAAGCCTCTATTAGTTCACAAGACGCTAAAGTTGGTTTGTCCTTATCTGTCACTTTGACATTTATGTTTGTGAGAGAGGGACAAAACAACTTTTAGTTAACAGAGGTTTGTTAAGTTTTATGAATAAGGGGATATAAGTTTTTCTTGCGTAGTTTAGCAGTAGCTATGACCATCTTATGTCTCCATCATCAGATCAGTCGGTGGTGCATTGCATTGTCACCGAACATACATAAGAGTCCGCAGTAAGCTCGGTTCTCCATAAAAACGTAGTTTCGCTCTCATTTTAAAACGCCATGCTAGAATAACATGAAACTTTGTATACACAATGGGATCCGGCATATCTAGGTCGGAAATTATTAAATGTTATTTCAGCAAGGCGTTTTAAAATGAGAACAAAACTACGTTTGTATAGAGAATCGAGTTAAGCCGAGCGTACGTGTACTGGGGACTTGTAAGTAGTTACCCTTATTTAGTTAGACACTGCGAAGTGCGTAAATATTTTAAATGATTGAAAAAAGTATATATCTTTTTCAATCATTAATAATTGACAACTTCAAAAAGTTGAAAGACCCCCCACATTTTCACTTCAAAGTTCAATATCTCAAAAATGGCTAAACTGATTTTGATAAAACATGTCTAAGAACTATTGCTGAAAACCTGCTTTCTAACAAAAAAACAGCATGCAAATCGGTCCACCCATTTAAGAGTTATGATGCCACACACAGATACATAGATACGGATGTGAAACTTGTATAACCTCTCTTCAGCGTTCTGCGTCGGGGCTTAAAACGGTGGATATTTTCAACAGAGCCGGAAACAATTAGAATTTGTATCTTTAAGGAAACCTTAGGTCTAGGTTTTAGCATAAATTATGCTAAACATTGTATAATGTATAATAACATCATCATTATGTAAGAATGTTTGTTTCTGCAATTATAAAAAAATAACTATATGAAAACCCAACGTTTCGCCAAACGGGCCTAAAGAAATATGGAATGTAAGGAGAGTTGGTTTCATCTCTTCTTTAATATACCCGTACCCCGTACGATATCAGGAAGGGAAGCCTAGGTATCTAACTAAATAGAGAATACTTAGAATAGGGCTACGGTCTCCGCCGCCTGTCGTAAAAGGCGACTAAAGGGGTCACCGGGGTTTCGAGTATACCACGTGGCGTGGACCACAGCACCCGACTATCAACCCCGAGGAAGGTGACGTTGATTGATAGGAGTCAAAAGGAATAAAGCGCAGGGGGGTAGTGCGTTATGTAGTAAGATCTTGGAGTCCTCCGCATTAGAGCGCAGATGGCGGTCACCGTGGAGTTTTTAGCGGATAGAAATACCACATAGCTCAGTCATTCCCCGACGACGGGGTACCTGGATCGTTTTTTTTTCTCCATGAAAAAATGGTATATAACTAATGAAGTACTTGTGACTAGCTCCGTTGGCTCAGCGTCCCCATATATAAGGTAGGTTAATTAATAAGATATTAAAATGGTAAATTAATATGAGATGTCGTTGTACTAAGGGTGGTATTCCAATGGCCCAATATCTTTGTCCAATACACATTTGATCAAAGAAATTATACGATTTCATCAAACTTGGAAGGGACCTCGACATTTGACAAAGAATCTGATGACATTTTAATCAATATGGCTACGCATGAAAAAAAAACCTTGGTCAAACATATTGGATAAGTGGAATGGGTCTCCGTCAAAGAAATTTGATCAAAGATTTGACAAAGATATTGGATGAGTGGAATACTACCCGTGGTACTCCACTCATCCAATATATTTGTCCAAAATACATTTGATCAAACAAATTGGACGATTTCATCACGATGACGAGTATTTTCATACGTACATAATGTACGGTCAACCAATTTCATTTCTGGGCCACTTAGTACCATGTCACAGTGAAAATAATACGACATTTCTATCAGCTTTTATATTGACACTGTGACAAGGTACGAAGTGACCCAGAAATTTTTATTGACATGCAGTAACGGTCATCTGTAGATCTAGATAAACATGTGCAGGCCCCCCACTCTGGCGACCTTACTCACCACCAGGAACACAACACCACATACGTAACGAGCAAGTATTAGTGTTTTTAGGGTTCCGTACCCAAAGGGTAGAAACGGGACCCTATTACTAAGACTTCGCTGTCCGTCCGTCGGTCTGTCACCAGGCTGTATCTCAAGAACCGTAATAGCTAGACAGTTGAAATTTTCACAGATTGTGTATTTCTTTTGCCGCCATAACAACAAATACTAAAAACATAATAATAATAATAATTAAGGGGGGCTCCCATACAAAAAATGTGATATTTTAGCCCTTTTTCATGGCTACCACTTGCCGAGCTAGATCTCAAGAACCGTAATAGCCAGAAAGTTGAAATTTGCACAGATTATGTATTTTTATTGTGGCTATAACAAAAAATACTAAAATAAAAATAAAAATAATAATTAAGGGGGGCTCCCATATGATACAACAGAGTAGTTGTTGGCGTTTTTTTTCTGGTACGGAACACCCTTCGTGCGCGAGTCCGACTCGCACTTGGCCGGTTTTTTATATATGCGGTCTTTTGTAAGGCGGACGTACTGCCCTTGTTGGGCTGTTCCAAATATGAGCGAGATGACGTGTGAGCGAGAACTGGAAATCAATTTGTGGAAAGCGCGTTGGATTTTGTCGTATCTGCGTACAGTCAACTGCAAAAATATGGGTGCATACAACTTGCTCAAAAAACGTATGAAAGGATTAAATCGATACGTAATTTTGCAGTTGACCGTACATACTATTATTAGGTACATTATTACATATATATTAGTGCGTACATTAAATACTACTTATAGATAGTACCTACATACTTTAATATTAATCCGAGGTTAGTCAATACTAACTGATTAACATAATATTGAGTACATACCTAGAAATCATGATAGCACTTCTATGATTTCATAATGTCTCGTTAACAATTTATGATAATATTCCCACTGTGTGCTGTGAGATTAATTTCCGCTCGAGATAATAATGCTAACATTTCCAAGTCGATAAAGCAAATTATGGAAATCATTTGAATATTTGTGTATGCTGGCTGTTGAATGATGAATGAAAAACTAATAGACATAAATTCAAACCACATTTGGTTCGAACATAATTATTTTCGAGTGTACAATAAAATGACTTTGTATGAAAATGTGTATTAAATATGGTATCGTGTGAAAGAGCTTGCGTTGCATTTTTCTGTAATAGTTTTTATTTATTAGGATTCCGTATCCAAAGGGTCCAAACGGAGCCTTCTTGCGTGTCTGCCTGTCGTCTGTCACACAGGTTTTACAACCAAATGGTTGGAGTTATAGTCCTCAAGTTTACACATTATAAGCCTAGTGGTTTATACTGTGTAAACTTGTAAGGCTTTGGGTCAGCTAGTGCTGCTAGTGTTGCTAGTGTTGCTAGTGCTGCTAGTGCTGCTAGTGCTGCTCGTGCTGCTCGTGCTGCTAGTGCTGCTAGTGCTGCTCGTGCTGCTCGTGCTGCTAGTGCTGCTCGTGCTGCTCGTGCTGCTAGTGCTGCTAGTGCTGCTAGTGCTGCTAGTGCTGCTAGTGCTGCTCGTGCTGCTCGTGCTGCTCGTGCTGCTAGTGCTGCTAGTGCTGCTCGTGCTGCTCGTGCTGCTAGTGCTGCTAGTGCTGCTCGTGCTGCTCGTGCTGCTAGTGCTGCTCGTGCTGCTCGTGCTGCTAGTGCTGCTAGTGCTGCTAGTGCTGCTAGTGCTGCTAGTGCTGCTCGTGCTGCTCGTGCTGCTCGTGCTGCTAGTGCTGCTAGTGCTGCTCGTGCTGCTAGTGCTGCTCGTGCTGCTAGTGCTGCTAGTGCTGCTCGTGCTGCTCGTGCTGCTAGTGCTGCTAGTGCTGCTAGTGCTGCTAGTGCTGCTAGTGCTGCTAGTGCTGCTCGTGCTGCTAGTGCTGCTCGTGCTGCTAGTGCTGCTCGTGCTGCTAGTGCTGCTAGTGCTGCTCGTGCTGCTAGTGCTGCTAGTGCTGCTAGTGCTGCTCGTGCTGCTCGTGCTGCTCGTGCTGCTAGTGCTGCTCGTGCTGCTCGTGCTGCTAGTGCTGCTAGTGCTGCTAGTGCTGCTAGTGCTGCTAGTGCTGCTAGTGCTGCTAGTGCTGCTCGTGCTGCTCGTGCTGCTAGTGCTGCTAGTGCTGCTAGTGCTGCTAGTGCTGCTAGTGCTGCTCGTGCTGCTAGTGCTGCTCGTGCTGCTAGTGCTGCTAGTGCTGCTCGTGCTGCTCGTGCTGCTAGTGCTGCTAGTGCTGCTAGTGCTGCTAGTGCTGCTAGTGCTGCTAGTGCTGCTAGTGCTGCTCGTGCTGCTAGTGCTGCTAGTGCTGCTCGTGCTGCTAGTGCTGCTCGTGCTGCTAGTGCTGCTAGTGCTGCTCGTGCTGCTCGTGCTGCTAGTGCTGCTCGTGCTGCTCGTGCTGCTCGTGCTGCTAGTGCTGCTAGTGCTGCTAGTGCTGCTAGTGCTGCTAGTGCTGCTAGTGCTGCTCGTGCTGCTAGTGCTGCTCGTGCTGCTAGTGCTGCTAGTGCTGCTCGTGCTGCTCGTGCTGCTAGTGCTGCTCGTGCTGCTCGTGCTGCTAGTGCTGCTAGTGCTGCTAGTGCTGCTAGTGCTGCTAGTGCTGCTAGTGCTGCTCGTGCTGCTCGTGCTGCTAGTGCTGCTAGTGCTGCTAGTGCTGCTAGTGCTGCTAGTGCTGCTCGTGCTGCTAGTGCTGCTCGTGCTGCTAGTGCTGCTAGTGCTGCTCGTGCTGCTCGTGCTGCTAGTGCTGCTAGTGCTGCTAGTGCTGCTAGTGCTGCTAGTGCTGCTAGTGCTGCTAGTGCTGCTCGTGCTGCTAGTGCTGCTAGTGCTGCTCGTGCTGCTAGTGCTGCTCGTGCTGCTAGTGCTGCTAGTGCTGCTCGTGCTGCTCGTGCTGCTAGTGCTGCTCGTGCTGCTCGTGCTGCTAGTGCTGCTAGTGCTGCTAGTGCTGCTAGTGCTGCTAGTGCTGCTAGTGCTGCTAGTGCTGCTCGTGCTGCTCGTGCTGCTCGTGCTGCTAGTGCTGCTCGTGCTGCTCGTGCTGCTAGTGCTGCTAGTGCTGCTAGTGCTGCTAGTGCTGCTAGTGCTGCTAGTGCTGCTAGTGCTGCTCGTGCTGCTCGTGCTGCTAGTGCTGCTAGTGCTGCTAGTGCTGCTAGTGCTGCTAGTGCTGCTCGTGCTGCTAGTGCTGCTCGTGCTGCTAGTGCTGCTAGTGCTGCTCGTGCTGCTCGTGCTGCTAGTGCTGCTAGTGCTGCTAGTGCTGCTAGTGCTGCTAGTGCTGCTAGTGCTGCTCGTGCTGCTAGTGCTGCTAGTGCTGCTCGTGCTGCTAGTGCTGCTCGTGCTGCTAGTGCTGCTAGTGCTGCTCGTGCTGCTCGTGCTGCTAGTGCTGCTAGTGCTGCTAGTGCTGCTAGTGCTGCTAGTGCTGCTAGTGCTGCTCGTGCTGCTAGTGCTGCTAGTGCTGCTCGTGCTGCTCGTGCTGCTAGTGCTGCTAGTGCTGCTAGTGCTGCTAGTGCTGCTAGTGCTGCTCGTGCTGCTAGTTGTGCGCGTTGCCGTTTTTATTGAATTCCGTTAATTGCAAGGTTACAATCCTGTAATCCTGCAATCTTCTCTAAGACACTATGTAGTACCCCAATTAGTACCATTTCGAAGATATTCATGAATTAATTTTCTTTGATTAACACCCCTAGTATAGTATAAAAGATGCTTAACAATTAAACAATGTTGACGCACGTGTCTTTCGAATTCCGAATTGATATGCTTGACATTAACTTTTGCTTAACTCCACGTTAACTCTTAAGGCCGTTTTTCATTCACCCTTGGTGATATAGTTATTTTGTATGAAAATGGAAAAAATATAAAATTATTTAATATTCTCAACCAAAATGTCCCACATTATATAAACAGCGAAGGAAATCAGAACTTACGATAGCATTAGACAAACCAGGTAATCGAATAGATTCATCTGACCGACGCCCACCTGCTTTAGATGACGTGACCTGCTTTGCTGTTCGGATGACAAGAACATGAATGACTTTGATGTTGTTATGAAGCCAAGATCTTGTGAGAACATCAATTATTTAAGCGTGGAAAAAATAAAAATATGATAAAATTTAACAAACATATTAAACTGTTCAAAATAACCTTTTTAAGTAACTAATCTAGTTGCAATATAGTAAACTGTGGTTTACTGCATTGCAACGTCTCTCTTTTTACAAAATAAAACTTATTTTATCAATTGAAACCACTTGAAAATAATTGCCGGAGAGCTCATAAATGTACCGTTTAATTTTTTGCTCCTATTAAATGCTACACCCTGTCTATTTAGAAGACTTACCTCAAGAGGTATGACACCACAGGTGACACACACGTCGGCAACCGCGAGATGCGTCATGAGTAGATTGACGCGCGAGCGCTTACGCGAGCGCGCGAGTGAGAGCAGCACAACCACGTTCGCGACGGCGCCGGCGAGGAAAAGTGCCACATATACCACCACCACACACATGCCATCTGCCTCCACTGTTAATGACGTATTGTGTAATGTACCGGACTCGAAATAGTCCCAAAACTGCTTATCTATCGAGTCCCTTGTGAAATTATCCGTCATTTTTGTGTAACAATTCGATGTAAAATTGGTCAGCGTAAATTTCAAGATGGTTTATTTTTAATCGAATACAATATATACCTACTTGCACTTTTTAACTATATTTGTTCAATAAAATAAATAAATAATTAATTATTTGTTACACTTAGCACAAAAAGACAGTCAACTTTTGTTACACTTGGTATTTTAACATAGTCTTTAAACTCTCAGTTCTATTTTACATTAAAATTTAGTTTAATGAAAAAAAAACAAATAGGTGGTTTTATTACACTATACATTTATTACATGTTTTGTTAGTCTTGGATTGTCGTAGTCTTTAAACTCTATGCACTATTCCAAAGTAAAATTCAAAACAAAATTATAAAAAAAAACAAATAGCGAGTGTCATTACACTAAACAGTTATTACAATTTTGGCGCGCATTTTTATATATTTAAACATAGTGTATAATTATTTTATTACATCACTGTGATGTTACGAACTTTTCTCGAATGTTCGAGCTGGGACGGGCGTGAGTGCTACGCGGCGTCGTAGCACTGACTGCCGTAGACCGCTACGAGGCTCTACGAGCTACGGCGTAACTCAACAAGTTGTTCGAAATGTTTGAATCATTCATTAGCTCTTTGGGACTTTATTCAGAAATTTTCTTGGTGTATTGAAAATATATTGGAATTACATAACTTGGAATTGTATTTTAATAGTTTATTATTGCATAGGCCGGGATAAAGGAATTCGCGGATACGTTGATTTTGAGGGACGACGCGAACCAGAGCCCGGCAATAAACGCATCTACGAATTGCCATTCCCACTGAGACATATATATAAGTAGTGTATATGACAGAGAAATATATGTAGTTATGTATAATATTTAACCATGACTATAAAATATAAATATCAAATCCAAGTTTGCCTTCCCACCCTAAATTTTTTTTAAATTGCACAGTATGATATTAATCATTTTGAATCGAAACAATACATTTTATCTTGGAAAATCCTAAAATATATATATTATAACAATTGGAAATATATACTGTATTTTAAATTAATATAAATTAAACGGGATTAAATATTTACGCACGTTTTAGTTACATATAATTTTATTTCCTAAAAGTTTTAGTTTGAAACTATTTGAGACATATTCAAAAAGGTACCTTCTACAACTTGTGAAAGTAAAACGTTTAATTTTTAAAATAAAAAAAACGAGGGCTTTTTTTATTCTAAGCGTACGAGCATTTGGCTGTTGGCAGTGACTTTTCTTAATCAAACCAAAACTTTACAAGGTAAAATAGAATACACTTATAATGGAATTTCATACACTTCCCCGGCCGCTGCTAAAGGACAATAACGATTTTATAAGTTTTTAATTGACAGATACACCGACCGATATAGCCCTTCGAATCGCTAAACTTAAGTGGCAGTGGGCGGGGCACATAGCACGCAGAACCGATGGCCGTTGGGGCGGAAAGGTTCTCGAGTGGCGACCACGTACCGGAAGGCGTAGCGTGGGCAGGCCGGTGGACTGATGACCTGGTAAGGGTCGCGGGTGTCCGCTGGATGCGGGTGGCGCAGGACCGGTCATTGTGGAAGTCTTTGGGGGAGGCCTATGTCCAGCAGTGGACGTAATTCGGCTGAATGATGATGATGAAGTTTTTAATTTGCACTAATTAAAACTTCACGGATTATTTTTCAGAGATAAAAAAAAACATTATACACGTAATAATTGGTGCTGATTACACCAAACAAGCTTGTCTGTGCCGTGAATACCTGGTGCTCCAGGCTAAGTCCCTAGGTCAGCCCTGCCATCAGACTCGAAGCCCGCCCAACCATCTCCACAGAATAAACTAAATAAATATTAGGAGACAATCTTTACATAAATCGAACTAGTTCCATAGTAAGCTCAATAAGGCTTGTGTTATGGGTACTAGACGACGATATATTTAATAGATATATACTTAAATACATAGAAAACATCCAAGTCTCAGGAACAAATGTTTCTTCTCACCACAGAAACAAATGCCTTTACTGGGATTCAAACCCGGGATCTTTAGCTTCGGAGGCAGTGGCACTACCAACTAGGCTAAACCGGCCGACAACTAGGTAGTCTTACGCAGAGTGCGCCCGACGTAATGGAGAAGCTACTGTCTCTACTTTCAGTCTAGACTGCCAAGGTACGCACCGTTAAAGCGGCTTAAAAATAAATAAAATTTCAATTAATTTAATTTTTTGATTGATCATCGTGGATTGGAGCGCTGGTGGCCCAGCGGGGCCAGCGTACCGCGTGCGGTATGCGAAGTTAACCAATGTCGGGATGCGTCAATCCTTGGATGGGTAACCGCTTTGAGTGGTTACTAACGGAGCGCTCTCGTGCTTTGGAAGGCACGTTAAGCAGTTGATCCCGGCTGCTGTTTATGATAACAGTCGTTCAGAAAAGTTAGAGGCCTTCGGGCTTCTTGACAACTTCTAGCAGTCAAGTGAGTGGGCCACTTGACAAACCTAATTCCAATAAGGTCTAGTTTTACCCTTGGGTTGGAAGGTCAGATGGCAGTCACTTTCGTCAAAACTAGTGCCTACGCCCATTCTTGGGATTAGGTAGCGGATCCCGGGCATCCTTCAGGATGCAACTTTGCTGGGATAATGCTAGGATGATGATGTTTCATTTATTGATTTTTTTTTTTTTTTTAATTCAAAATGGATTCTGCGTTAGTGTCTATCACGGTGATAAATTTGGTTGTTCTAAGGCTTGTTCACGAAATAAAGTAGCCATAATAAAATATAAATAAATCGTTTACTTCTAACGGTACTGACAACAAAAAAAGTTAATTCTATGTATAAACATTTAGAAAAATAAATACAATGCATTTTTTAGTAGAAACTAAGAGTTCGCGAATTGTTTGACTTTCGTTCGAACGCCTGCCATCAGTGTACGTATTGATATATTAGTAAACTGACGAGCGGCTGTGTTCCATATTTTTTTGAAGTCAGCTTCACTGTCGGTCACTGCACCTTTCTTGAGCAGGTATCGCTTGATATTTGCCCAGTACCTCTCAATCGGGCGAAGTTCTGGACAATTTGGCGGGTTCATGTTTTTCGCTACATAACTAATATTCTCGTTATCAAGCAAATTTAAGGTGGCTTGAGCATAATGAGCAGAAGCTAAATCAGGCCAAAATATTGGAGGGCGTGCATGTTTCCTATATAAGGGCAATATTCGCTTCTTAACACATTCCTGTCGGTAGACATCTCCGTTGATTGTGCCGGTAGTGAAAAAGCTCGAACTCTTCAGCCCGCATGAGCAAATAGCTTGCCATATCAGGATCTTTTGGGCGAATTTTTCAAAAGCCACGCATTTATGCTCTTCTGACACATGCTCGCCTGCCGCACACGTATAAAACTGAGGCCCTGGTAAGGTTCTCATGTCTTTTTTTACATATGTTTCGTCATTCATTAAAATGCATCGGTCGCGATTTTGAATTAAAAACTTGTTCAAAGTTTTAGCTCGAGATCTCGCTCTTTCGAGCTGGGCAGCAGTCTTTTTCGGGATTTTCTGTTTCTTCCTGGTCTGTAAATTATTTCTCCTTTTAGCGTGTTGCACGTTCCCAACCGAAGTCTTTAATTTTTTGGCTATATCTCGGGTAGAGGCCGATGGATTGTGGCGGAACTATTGCCGAGTCCAATTTCGGCTTCACGCAGCCTTTTTTGCGACCTCGTCCTGGCAGATCACCTAGAATATTAAACTCCCCAAACTTTTTTATAACTTTTCGCACACCTTCTTTTGATATTTTGTATCGATTTGCAAGTTGTCTCATCGAAATGCCCTTCTCTGTACAATAAGAGACTATAATTAATTTACGAATATTATCGTTTAATCTCGGCATGTTGATTTTATTTAGTCAATGACATCTAATATTTATTTATCTTAAACTTGATGATACCTATGTTAGAATGGCAGATATTAGCATGGTAAAAAGTTTCTATATACCTGTGAAGGCTCAATTTTAGGTGGCTACTTTATTTCGTAAACAAGCCTTATATTGTATGGTTCAGGAGGAGCAGCAGGGCAGCTTCGCTTCAATGATAAATATTGTAACGAGCGTGGGGTACGGGATAGAGTTAAAATACCTCTGTACCACGATGATAGGTTTATTAAGCGATTTAGTTACACTGGTAGAGATTACTGAGTTTCCGCGCACTTATAAAGACTCAGTTGACACTCACAAGTCGACCGAGTCCACGCCTATTAGTACGTGACACAGCAAATGACTTCACCGATACTGTGCACTATATCACTTCTCTTACTCCACTGTTACTCCCACTTTAACTCTACCTCACCGATACTGTGCACTATATCACTTCTCTTACTCCACTGTTACTCCCACTTTAACTCTACTTTAACAACTCACTTCCATATTCTCTTCGATATTCTCTCCGATGCTCCACTTGGCTTATTCCACACTGAACTGCCTTGTACCGGGGACTTCGTCCCCTTATATACCCCTATCCGAATATTCTAGACGATTAATTTCGATATTCATTTCGCTATTAATTTCATTAATCATTTGTTCCGAGTAGCGTTGGCTATTCCAGAAACTTGCGCTGTAACGACGATTCTCAAATATTCTAATCCCATACATTTTCCTATAAAGCACCGAATATTCCATTCAGTTACTTCTTCTAGAACTTTCCATGCTACTCAGCGTAATGAAAATGTTATCGTTAAGACTTTAAAAACACCTTACATAATTTTTATGAAAAAAATACCGACTTCAATGGGGGAGGCCAGTGAAAGATTATTATAAGGCCTGTACCGAAAAGTTTTTTTACAGAGTATATTTATGATATCATTTAAACTACAATGAACAGCAAGGATATTTTATTCTAGTCATATGATGTTTAATGTCTATTTCCAATAAATATACACATTTTATGGTTTGAGGGTTTTGCGGCTGAATAAGCGGATTTTTTTCTTCAAGCCTGCCATTAAGTTTTGCACAGTGGTTTCGGTGACTTAATTTGTTGGCGTGTTTTTTCCATTTCTTTTTAAAATCTGTCTCTGATGTTGCTGGAGCACAGTTTTTACGCAACTCTGCTTTAACTAATGCCCAATACCGCTCGATAAGTCGTAGCTGGGGACAATTTGGAGGGTTCATATCTTTGGGCACACATTGTACGTTGTTTGAAGCCAGACACTCTTGTGTGGCTCGGGCATAATGTGCAGTAGCCAGGTCGGGCCAAAACAACACATTCCCTTCATGCTGCCTTATAAATGGTAAAATCAAACCTTTTATACATTTCTGGACATAAATATTTGCATTTATGGTACCTTTTGTGATAAATGACCCAGTGCGTTTTCCACAGGAACATATTGCTTGCCAGATTAAATATTTTTCCCCAAACTTTTCCATAAAAATATATTTATTTTGATCGCTTATATCCGCCTTATTTTCGGTTGTATAGAATTGGTCACCTGGTAAAGTTGTAAAATCTTTTTTCACATACGTCTCATCGTCCATTAGAACGCATGTTCCGTCCAAATTGCAGAGAAGCTTGTATAGTTTTCGTGACCTTGTAACAGAACTATTGTATTGCTTTACCGACTGTTTTGGGGCTTTTACTTTTTTATAGGTCTTTAAATTTTGACGCACTTTTGCTCTCTGGACCATAGACGTACTAGTTTTACATTTTTTGGCCACATCCCGCACTGATAAACTACAATTATTCTTGTAAGTAGACACTATTTTCTTTTCTATTTTTTTATTTGAAGGACCCGTCGGGCGTCCACTTCGAGCTTTGTCTTGAATTCTATATTCTTTTAAGTACCGATTAACAATATTTCGCACCGTCGCACGACTTATATTCACCATCTTTCCAACCGCTGCATAAGTTGAATTAGGATTTTCAAGGTACGTCCGCAAAACGGTTTCTCTCCGAATTATTTTATCGTCCTGCATTTTAAATAAAAACATTACCTAACCTGAATTAATTATGCCAATCGATACATCAAGATGACACAAACTGAGGCATAATAAAAAAAAAATCGTTTACCAGACAGTATTTTACTGGTATGCAGACTCTGTAAAAAAACTTTTCGGTACGGGCTTTACTTAGATGGTGCACTCTTAGATTCCATACAATAAAATAAACATGGCTATAAGTATGTTTATAATGGTAGAAGACTAAGTACCCTCAATTCCTCATGGAATCATGGAAAAACCTTGCTTGCTTGACAAACAAAACGAAGAGAACAAATCGCCAAACGTGAACTACGCGTCGCTGAAGAGTTCCGTTCTGATCGTCATCAGCAGTTCCACTTCATCAAATGTCACTTTTATGAATGAAAATGCTTGATTAGTTCATGAAAATACTAAAATCACTATTTGTGTGCCTTTCACATTTGAGGAGTTCCCTCGATTCCTAATGGATCCCACCATCAGAACTCGAGCATGACAAAAATCAATCGTGAAAATAGAACTTGCTTAACAAACACAGCTAGAAGGACAAATTGCCAAACGTGAACTTTTCGTCGTTGAAGAGTTCTGTTCTGATCATCATCAGAAGTTCCACTTCATCAAATGTCACATTTTTGTATGATAATGCTCGATTTGTTAATAAAAACACAAACATCACTATATGTTTGCCTTTAAAATTTGAGGAGTTCCCTCAATTCCTCATGGATCCCATCATCAGAAATCAAGCATGACAAAAATCAATCGTGAAAATAGAACTTGCTTAACAAACACAGCTAGAAGGACAAATTGCCAAACGTGAACTTTTCGTCGTTCAAGAGTTCTTTCTGATCATCATCAGCAGTTCCACTTCATCAAATGTCACATTTTTGTATGATAATGCTCGATTTGTTAATAAAAACACAAAAATCACTATATGTTTGCCTTAAAGATTTGAGGAGTTCCCTCAATTCCTCGTGGATTCCATCATCAGAACTGCGTTTTGACATAAACGGGACCAACTTGGATATATATACTTACAATCAAAAAAAGATTTTTTTAAATCGGTTAAGAAATGACGGAGTTATGGAGTAACAAACATTAAAAAAAAAAAACAAAAAAAGAATACAACCGAATTGATAACCTCCCCTTTTGAAATTTTGAAGTCGGTTAAAAAGGCATGTCAGTCGCTGGGATCGAACCCGGGTGCGTCGAATCCATACACCAATGTCTATACCGCTGGGCCACGGGTTAGTTGTAACGACACGGCGAATTTTCGAATACCTTGCTGACGACGTGTCTCTATAGCAACGAAACTGTTATTACCCCTCGTCGCAACAATATGTTATGATTTATACATAGAATTGGTTGTCCATTATTGTATACTTACAACTGTGAGCAACTCAATCTTTCTCTCCTCTCACCGACGGACCACAGTATGGCCGGCAAGACGCATGTGACATCTGGAGTTACAGGCGTCCATAGGTTGCGGTGACCGCTTCCCATCAGGTGGGTCCTAGGCTTGTTTGCCACCGGTGTAAATACCACCATATCAGCCGAAGGACGTCCACTGCCGGACGCAGGCCTCCCCCAATTTCATGGCGGGTGAATGCTATATTAGCCACGCTCGGCGTGCGGGTTGGCGATTTTAGTATTTCCACCGCAATCCCGGGATGCTGCTGACCATCCTCCGATGGTCTTGGTCGTAGTTTTAGGACATAGGGGTCCCCGGTTTAATAAATAATAATAAAACTGCCAGCACAAAGTTACGAGTGGGTAAGCCAAGACAGACGAACTTTCCACCGCGGCTTAAAGAAACAACTGTTTGTAATTAAATTACAAGTGTGCTCATAAGTTTGTAATTTACTTAATTGTTTTAGTTGTGAAGTTTAAATGTTAATGCTACGGGATAATAAATCACTGTTTGGTATGTTGTGGCAACTGACAAATGGTCTTTGGAGACGTTTTAGAATATAGACGATCGATATAATTATCGTTTAGCGTGTAATTTTAGATTAATAATAATAATATCAACAGATCCGTAGTGTTAAGAAAGATGCCTCCGAAGCTAGAGGTCCCGGGTTCGAATCCCGGCCAGGGCATTATTTGTGCATTTAGCACGGATTTTGTTCTTGGGTCTTGGATGTTCTCTATGTATTTAAGTATGTATTTATCTATATAAGTATATATATCGTCGTCTAGTACCCATAGTACAAGCTTTGCTTAGTTTGGGACTAGGTCGATTTGTGTAAGATTGTCCACCAATATTTTTTTTTTTTTTTTTTATGATTTTTCAGATATTTGTCTTTTTGAATCCTAATGGTTAACCAAGATGAGTTAGAACGGGACACATAGTACGATCATATTCTGCTAACGAATTATCTCTATTTAAAAGCACACCAAAATGTTAAATGCCATATAATCCAAAAGGTCACAAGCGTTAGTTCAGTACGATTTTCAGTTATGAAAGCGGAGACACTGACAGGTGAAGACCTGTCAGATATCATTTATCTGTCTCTCTCAAACTTACTGATTTGTGCATTAGTGAGAATAGATCAGAAGTACAGAAATCGTTCGACTTCAATGAGCGGATCTGCTTTACTATGATATCTATGCATGAAATCTATTTTGTGATTTTGACGTGTGACGTCACGATTTGTCGTTTCGTAGGATTTTCTTTACCATTGGCATTTTTATTTATTTATTTAAATGAACAATGTTTTCATGACTTTACAGACAACTCCAAAGCGCAATGAAACTTAAATTTACCTGTACACGACATTTATGTACAAATCATTATACAATACAATAACAATGTATATTAAAATTACTTGAACACTAATTACATGTTTACGGTAGTAGGCCTAGCATCCATCATCTCGTAGCTTCAGGTATTCACTTCTCACAGCCGCCCATCGCCACGCAAACAGGTCACACTCTGGTGCTGACGCCAAGAGCGCATTCATTAGTGCGAGGGCACGAAGCAGCGAAGAGTTCATGTGCGACACAGTGCGCACCGCCGGCACCGCCAACAAGTCGCGTCGCCGCGGTCTGAGGGCCATCCTGGGGACGTCCGGAACATGCTTCGCACAAGTTGACTGACCAGCTCCGGACAGTCCGAGTAAAGGATGATTCACAGTAGACCGTTCCGTGTCCGGGCCGGCCCGTTTTCTATAACAGCAAACGCAACGGCCGGCGTATTTCTCTAGAAGACAACGGGCCGGCCCGGACACGGAGCGGCCTACTGTGAACCATCCTTAACCGCGCAGGGTCCGACACGCAAATGAAAGTAAGGCAAGGTTACGTCTCACCTCCGGAGAGTTGTAACATAAGGTCCAAAGGAGATATTTCGTTGGGTAGAGAAACGGGTAATACGCATACATTTTCTTGAATAAAAATCTTAGAAATGCCTTTTGTACCTTTTCAAGAAGCAAAGCGTCGTATATGACTCTGACGTCGTTTATATCGTATATGACTATGACAATAACTTCGAATATTCTCTACCAGCCAACCATTGGGCTGAACAGAAAATATTTATATTAAACGCTGGGACGCGAATGGAAACACAAATACCTGATGGCCAGGTGAAAGTCGCGGGTGTCCGCTGGATGCGGCTGGCGCAGGACCGGTCATTGTGGAAGTCTTTGGGGGAGGCCTATGTCCAGCAGTGGACGTTTTTCTGTTGACAAATACCTATATTTATTTTATTGATACTCATACTCTTTATTCATAACATTATCAATATTATACATCACATATAAAAGGTTTCATTAATATATAACTTAATCCATTATTTTAAATATAATCTCATAGTTCGAAACAGTATTGTCTTTAATTAATAAGATAAGATATAGCCTTAGCGGCTTAGCTTAGCGGGTTCGAATCCCGGCCAGGGCATTTATTTGTGCATTTATCACGGATATTTGTTCTTGGGTCTTGGATGTTTTCTATGTATTTAAGTATGTATTTATCTATATAAGTATGTATATCGTCGTCTAGTACCCATAGTACAAGCTTTGCTTAGTTTGGGACTAGGTCGATTTGTGTAAGATTGTCCCCCAATTTTTTTTAAATTGTTTATTGCGTGTTTTCGTCAAAGTCGTGATACATGCAAAAATGAATTGTTTATAGAGATCCGTTATTCGTTTTACATATGTAATATCGTCAACATACATACACATATAATATAATGAATAAAATGCATATACATACATACATACACTTACTTATATACTTACATTATATGTACCTAATGTACCCATACAAAGATAACACGAGGACCATCAATCTTAAAGTCTTAAAACGAGATGCTCACGCAACTTGCGTTTAAAGGAGAGTTTACTTTGAGCTTGCCTAACGGTAAGAGGGAGATCATTCCAGAGACGAATTGCCTGAACAGCGAAAGAATTCGAGAGAGTTTTGAAATGGGAATGTTAGGGTCCTACTGGGACTTAAATAAAATGGACTGTATTTCTAATAGGCTGGTATATTCCGCCTTAATTACAAAATAGGGCCCGGCCAAACAATATGTAAGTACTTTAAATCGAGAGTCGTCCGTTGCCGGCGGAGTTCTTGAAGTCGAGTGTCACTCGCGGGTCCCGCTGCCGCCGTCCCCGCCTCTCCTCCCGATCGCATGCCGATCAAGTTCTCAACAGGAACGACAGTAACGGTGCTCGAAAAATAACGCTTTTCCCCGGGATGTCTAGGCGAGGTCCGAGCGCCACCGCCGCCAGATTATTATTAATATTTATTACACATGTATGTTTGCATGACATTAAACATTAATAAATAAAAAAATAAAAAATACAGAAACCCAATTCGCCATGAAACTTAAGCTTACTGAACATAGGAAAAGTAGTACGAGATGTTCCCCTTAAGCAAGAAAGAAAGAAAGAAAGAAAGAAGACATTTATTCACATAACCAAACAAAGACACACAGATACAAAAAAGGGAAGAAACGCACATTAAACACATAACGTGTGTCTTCGCGGCAGTGAATCGGTTGCTGTCTCAGCATTATGCTGAGGTGTCAGACACCTGCAGCGCTGGTTTTCAGACAGCACCAAGAATGCACGTAAATTGTATGTTTTTCCTTGCAAACCAAAAATGTAAGCGCTAACTACTAGTAAATGTATCTACCTAACTATTCTCTTACTCAAAATAATCAATTAATTTAGGTTTCATATTAATATTTTTATTTTTTAGAAACCTTACGAAGTAATCATCTTGTACATCCCTGTGTATAAGATAATCCCCATGGTAGGGGTAAGATGATTCCTATGATCGTCTTACCCCTATTCTGAGCAACCAAATAATTTTAAGAAGAATATTTTAATATATCTCGTAAAAATCGATGCGTCGCTCGCGCCGTCATTACAATTTGACTGAGGTGGAAGGGTGTACGGAGCTATGTCTTGCCATAGAAATCAACTAGATGACGTTAGTGGTTTCCACATAATCGCAAAGGATCATCTTACCCCAAGGGATCAACTCGTACTACTTTCCCTATATCAAAAAATAATATCTATCTAGGCGACGAAACGGCGTGGCCCCGTTGCATCGTCACACCACACTGACTCTCAGATCTGCTCTCCTCCCGCGCCCTCTGTCGTCCTATGAACCACTTTGACTGCTACGTACTCCATATATGACGCTGACTCTTCGCTGACTGGACAATCTTACACAAATCGACCTAGTCCCAAACTAAGCAAAGCTTGTACACATATATTTTGTATGATGTACCGTACTATTTGGCCACCTTTGACTGCTACGCTGACTGTACTAGGCGACGATATTTATACATATCTACACACATAGATAAATTTCATTTTATTCATTGGGGAATAAACAGTCGTAGACAAACGAAAGAAACTTACAGCAAATTTTATCTTAAAGTAGATAAAGTCTATGCCATAAAACAATTCCCACTGTGACTAAAAGCAAAAAATTATAGTGGCATTGCTTATTTTATTATTTAATCGTATGGCATGTATTTACGAACCGTGAGATCTTCGAGAAGACAAGTACGGTTGCCAGTTTTTTTTGCACTTTTAGCACCACCCAGGGGTCACGTGTAGGGTAACGGTGGGTACTCCCTACGGACGTGGTGCAACTTCGACCCCCCTTTGTCAAGTGAGTGGGCAAATTGACTGTTAGAAGTTTTCAAGCCGCCCGAAGGCCTCTAACTTGGCTTAACGACTGCTGTCGTAGACAGCAGCCGGGATCAACGGCTTAACGTGCCTTCTAAAGCACGGGAGCGCTCAGTTAGTAACCACTCAAAGCGGTCACCCATCCAAGAAGTGACCTGCCCCCACATTGCTTAACCTCGCATACCGCACGCGGTACGCGGGCGCCGCGGGGCCACGAACGCTCCAGTGGCATTGCTGTCGAGGACACTTAACCATAGTAGGTTATTTAGGTACAATTAACTATAAGTTAGAGATAAAGTGTTAAGGATCACGATACAAAAGAGATCGTCAAGTTTAATTAAGTTACAGATCTTCTGTGCACAGTATAAGGATCAAATAAAATAAATAAATATTATAGGGACATTCGTTACACAAATCGAACTAGTCCCATATTAAGCTCAATAAGGCTTGTGTTATAGGTACTACTAGATGACGATATTTTAACCACAACACAAAAATACATATTCTTAAAGCTAAACAATAAGAGTGAAAATACAGAGAGATAGAAACAATTTCCAAGGAACATTATTCGACTTAAAGCTAGCATTTTTAATGAACAATCTGATCATTATTCGACTTAAAGCTAGCATTTTTAAATACATATAAAACATCCAAGTCTCAGAAACAAATGTTTCTGCTCACCACAGAAACAAATGCCTTTACCGGGATTCTAACCCGGGACCTCTAGCTTCGGAGGCAGTGTCACTACCAACTTGGCTAACCAGGCCAACAAATACTTATATACATGGAAAACTAGTGTGTCTGCTTACCATCAGGCAGCCCGTAAGTTTGTTTGCCACCGTAATTGAATAAACAAATATTAGGACGCGAACAGGTTGTGTAAACATACCGTTACCGTTGAAACAACGCGAGGAAAAAATAAATAGAATCCACACAACCAATATCATTTGATCAACTCGATCAAACGATTCTTATATTACGTATATACTCGCGGGCGAAATGAAAATTCGAAATTGATTTTCAAAAGGAAAATGGTATTTATATACGCCATTCCTTTGATATTTTTGTTGACTTCATTATTGTTTACTTCGTCATAACATGATAGCTTTATTAAGAGAATCATCTCCAAACATGTATACGAGTGAGTATAAATGTTATTTTAGAATCACGTTTGTGTATCTTTACCGGGACCCGGGTATGTCCTAAAACTACGACCAAGACCACCGGGGAATGGGCAGCAGCATTCCTAGAGTACGGTGGAGATACTGCGATCGCCAACCCGCATGCCAAGCGTGGCGATTATGGCATTTACCCCCCATGAAATTGGGGGAGGCCTATGTCCAGCAGTGGACGTCCTAGGGCTGATATGGTGGTGGTGGTGGTATTTTTAGTACTCGTATATAAGTACGCAGTTGCCCCGCAGGCGTATGATGGTTGCCATTTTATCACTTATCATTGTGGGTAAGACGCCCGTCACTCTCGCACTCGTATACTTGCCAGAACGTGACGAATGTCTTATCCAAGACGATAAGTGATAAAATGGCAACCATCATAGGCCGGAACATAAAAATAACTTCAACTCGGAGACACTGTTATTTCTAAGTTATGTATTATAGAGGAAAAGTGTTTTGAACTTTTGAAATGATGAAGTTGCGGCAATGTTATATTCTGTAATAATTAGAAAATATCTTTTCTCTTTTTTTGATGATTTGAAAGAAGCAATATTATTATTTTGCAATATAACATAATCAATCGTGTAATAAATGAGAACACCCCAACGAAATTTCCCGAAGAACTCATTCATATCTTTACCATACTGGCGGTGATAAATTCTGCTCTTGCCTCCACAAGAGAGAATGGAGGGAAAGAACAAACAAACTTACGCACGCTGTTTTATTTAACCCAATTATAAACAAACGCTGAATACCTTAACAAACTATCGTTTATTGATTTGCCCTGAAAACATTCTGTATAAGACGATTTTGGATTGTGAGAGGACGTTCAAGACGCGTTTTCTATAACGATATCCTAATCTCTCGCTCCCTAGCGAGCTGGCTGCGATCAAAGAAGGTAATTCCTCCGCAACACGTTGCTACCACTTAAGGATGATTCACAGTAGACCGTTCCGTGTCCGGGCCGGCCCGTTTTCTATAACAGCAAACGCAACGGCCGGCGTATTTCTCTAGAAGACAACGGGCCGGCCCGGACACGGAGCGGCCTACTGTGAACCATCCTTTACATTAACCACGTGCCACAAAGTAGCCCATTGTGTGGTAGCAGTACCGAGTAAATAATAGAGCCTGGCCTTATACAGGCTGATTTTGGGGTCGTACTCGTAATCCGGAATAATTATAAATTTTCGAGAATTCAAAGTTGACACACACACACAGCTGGTATGATGGTTTATAACTCAAATAATGCACTATTTTTTCAAATTTGAATGGGAAATAAAACATTTTCATACAACTTGGTCACTTTACCCCACTGTCGAGTCCCCATACTATCCGTCAAGGAGAGTGGCGTTTTTTATTTTGTATTTGGTCATCAAAATAAATTAAAAATGAAACGCGCTTGTTTCGTGTCACTATTTTTTTTTCAATGGCTAACAGATACCAAGTCGGAAAACTGTTTCATGATCCACGACCCCGAAATCACCGTATATAAGGTAAACGTCCCAATGTTCGACACTTTGATGCCTAATATATGACCCTTATTGATCACCTCTATTATAAGACATTATAATGAAGCATCCCTAGGCTATGGTATCTGCTTGGTGCCGGCGGTATGGTTTTGCCACCAACGTTGTATAAAAGAAGCATAAGGATAGTTAGACCTTTTGTAATTAAGTACAATTTTACATTATATGCGACTGTAGCGTAAGCGATCCTAAACTGCTCCACAACCAATGACTAACACATCGGTGCGTGGATAGTTTGCACCGCTCCCATAAAACTTACCTACGCGTTCCGGACGTTACAGTGTCCCCGAAACAAACTCTTTGTTTGTGAATGGTGGCAGTGATGTTTTAGGGGCGTGTCGGTAAACATTCCAGCTTACGTAGTGTGGGGACTGAGGCCCTTGATTACACATTAACGTTGCTAAACGTAGTGGACGTTTACTGAAATTACCAAGTTGCCTAGCGTGATGGAGTTTATTTCGGATATACAGGCCCAGGGATATTACTACTTTCGTGAACAGAAAATATTGTTACGAACGCAGAATTTCAAGATAAATTCAGTGCATTTGCTCTAGAAGCCAACAATTAAACATTTTAGAAGTAAAAATACCAACCGCTTTTTGTACCTTTCCAGCTAACCAATACAAAGGAGTGAAAAACACGACAGCAGTTAAACGTAAAAAGTAGGGTTACTATGAGAATCAGTAAAACTACTTTTTTTATTTCAAGAAAAAAGTATGGTACCTTATACATTAATATCCGTTTCGCCAAACGTGAAGCTTATCGGTGAATATTACCTTCACTTCCATTTTTAGGGTTCCTTCCCCAAAGGGTAAAACGGGACCCTATTACTAAAACTCCGCTGTCCATCCGTCTATCCGTCAGTCACCAGGCTGTATCTCATGAACCGTGATAGTTAGACAGCTGAAATTTTCACAGATGATGTATTTCTGTTGCCGCTATGACAACAAATACTAAAAACAGAATAAAATAAATATTTAAGGGAGCTCCCATACAATAAACGTGATTTTTTTGTTTGATTTTGATAACCGCAACAGGTTGACGCTTGAAATATTTACAGAATATTTAGTTATATATTTACTTTAAAAGTAAATAATTTAATTAAAATAAAATTAATTTTAAGCCAGGCTCCCATACAACAAACGTGTTTTGTTTTTATAGATTTTATTTGCCGTTTTTAATGGTACGGAACCCTTTGTGCACGAGTCCGACTCGCACTTGGCCGGTTTTATTTATACCAATTTATCTTATCTAATGAATTAATGATGACCTATCTAAGTAATCCTTATCCTAAATTAGTAGCTAACAACTGACTGCCCCAAGATGGGCACATTATTTATTTATCTTATCTATTTAATATCAAGGATTTACTTGATCTTGCGTTGAAGTATTTAATTGCAACTTTCTGAGCTTGGCTTTAAATATATTTTTACTGCTAAATTCGTTTTCAAAAAATTATGTTAAATATTCGCGTTCTTAATGCTGCGTGTCCTTTTACCATAACATTGTAGGCCGTGGGTTCCGCGTATTTTTGTCGCTCTAGCCCTCCTTCCTCCTCCTGTTAAAATTGTAGTAATTATAACTAAATAGTTTTATATATTTTTGAATACTCTTACTGTACAAGTGCTTATAAGAAAGGTACAAAGTAAGAAAATACTATTTGTGTCTATGACTTAGGAACCAGCCTGTATATAGCCTTAATCCTTTACTAGTAAGGGTGGCTTCCACCAAACAGTCTGTAATCGTAAGCGGTGTTCGTTAAATCTGAGTGTATGGGAAGTTTGACAAGTTTCTATGGGATGACAGCTGCCGGCGCCATATTTAACGTTGATCAGTCTGTAATAGTAAGTTGGTGCAGCCCACCCTAAGAATATATGCATGCATGAGCGACGTTTGCTACAAGTATATATCCGACATAACGCGATCATACTAGCTCGGAAAGAGGATTTTCAAACGAAATTATGTTGTTGTTGTTGCTGTCCTAAGGTACCTCGGAGGTGCAAAGGGCCTTCGATAAATCGCGCCACGCCTTCCTGTCTTCAGCCACGCTTCTGGCCTCGCTTCAGCTCAGTCCGCTGGCTCGCAGCTCACTCTCGACGGTCCACCGCCATGTATGTGCACCGGGCGTCCGCGGTTACGCCTACCGCTAGAGATGGGTAAATCCTGATTTGAAGATTTAAATGATTCGAATCTCTGAGCGGATTCGAATCTCTTATCGATTCCTTACAAATGATATCGAATCCGCGGAGTTATTAACTCCGACTATCATAGATCGGTACAGCGGAGCGCGAGCCGTGCTAATGCGACATATTTAGCGAATCTGTTAGGAATCGAATCGAATCGTGGCTCGTTCGGTGCTTCGGTGGCGTCCGCCTGTGCTCGGCTCCACTCGGCTCCGCTCGGTTGTCCGTTCGGTACTGCCAACGTATCCAAAAGTCAAGGATTCAAAAAATTTTAAGAGTCATTAAGCGGAGTCGGTACCGATAGCGGATTCGGATTTAGTGATTCGAATCACCGCGCGGAGTTGAGATTACCCATCTCTACCTACCGCCCGGCGGCTGCCATTCGAAAGCAACGCTCGCGTTGTTAGTCCCCCCTCTGCGAATAGTGTCCACACCAATCCACTTACACTTGCGCATCGCGATCTCTACGGGTATTGAAGGATGATGGCATATGTTTCAAAGGTTTTCGTTCCGTAACTTTCTTGGCCGGAACACGCGGAGGATCGTCCTCAGGGACTTATTGACAACGAAATTATAATGTTCATAAATTTATTTCTATAGTTTCGCCATCCGCCCGTCCGTTCGCGGCTTAGCTGAGTAACCGTTACTAGTACTAGAACGTACTAGAACGCTGTAATTTAGCTTAAGTATAGACATATCACTCACGCTGATAATACGGTAGAATTTAAGTCTTGAAACAAAACAAATGGGTACCTCCCGTACACGTGAAGTACGGATGCATTTTTTTCTTGCAAATCACATCAAGTACAGTGTCGTTATTAGAAAGCTCGTTTTTGTTCTTTTTTTCTTGACTTAACTTTGTTCCTTTATTCCTTTATTGAAACGAGCTTTTTATGAAAATTAAAAATCTAACCATACAGGCTGATCCTCAACCCAAACTTTCAGATTGCCTCTATTCCCGTCCGCTTTGTCGCAAAATAAACCCCATTTATTGAGAAACTATGTAAAGCCATGTGACGGTATGGAAATGCATGGAGAATATGTAATTTTTAAAGTAATCGCAAGAATTGCAATAGAAAACTCGTTTCAATGTTTTCCAAAATTATAAACCTGCTTTCTTATTCAGACACCGACTCGTCCTCACCTGTCACCTCACACCTCACCCGTTTTTATATAGAAATTGACAAATTTCATTTTGACTATTTCTTCTATTATTTTCTATATTTTCTTGAATTTGTCCGATTTTGACAGTTGCCATATAAAAATGGGTGAGGTTTTTTTTTATCGTATGGCACAGTAACAGTAGGTAACCCGTATTTTTTAAGATTAAGCTTATGTTTCGTCAACTATAATAAAGCTTCGTCGCTCAGGGTTATCAGGGCATCTGCCCGGCTGGTATGATAGCTTATACCGTCACGTTTTATGTGACGTTTCAATACATTTTGGCCATATAACGTGGCGTTATAAGCTATCATACTAGTCGGGCAGGGGGGCAACCAGCGTAGCGCTTAACGGAACAATCCTGGATGATGTGACGGGTGAGGTGTGATGTGAAGACGAATCAGCTTGTGAATAAGGCGAAGGGTAGGGCAAGGCCTTCTCCATATAAACGTTGTGCAAATTCTATTCGTTAGTTTTGGCACTACATCATTTTATTTTATTTTTTGCTTGTACATTTTGGATATACGCAGAACATGATGTTGAAATTTTGCTTTATTTAAAAAAAATAAAAAAAAAAAAATAAAATAGTAGTAGTGTAGTTAACAGAAAAATAAGCATATTGACCAAAAATAATAACTGAGGGCCTACTCCGAACTTCGAAAATCGAACTTCGTGTCGTGCCGTCCCTTTCACTCTCGTATAGTATACACACTATGGGACGGCACGATACGAAGGTCGATTTTCGAAGTTCGGAGTAGGCCCTCTGTAGCGCAAACATAAACGAAGAAAAACTTGCACAAAGTTTGTTTTGGAAAGCCCTTTGCCTTAAAGGGATTAAATGGGGGTATCTGTATGTATGTAGGTAGGAAAAAGAGTCTGGCCACAGCACCGGTGCTCAAAATACGGTGACGGTACGGAATCGCAGAGAACAAGAGGGAGAAATTTATGAGGTAAAAACTTCACGCATGTGGCACTTCACTGCGTTAACAGTGTCTCAGTGCGTTTTAAGCAGTGGTGTGGCCGAACGTTACAGAGTGTAACGTAACATAAATTTCGATTCTTTGTAGTTGCCTTTATATTTTTAGGGTTCCGTAGTCAACTAGGAACCTTTATAGTTTCGCCATATTTGTCTGTCTGTCTGTGCATCCGCGGCTAAGCTCGGAAACCGTTAGTACTAGAAAGCTGTAATTTGAGTATACGTATCAATCACGCCGACAAGTGGTAAAATAAAACGGTTTTTTTAGGGTATGTGCGAGTTTCTCCAATACACACACACAATTCCTCCCTATGTTGTGAGTATCGTTGGATCGGCCTTTAAAAAGAATAGGGGTGTTCCACAATCATTTTTTTGATAAAGTGAATGTTTTCGGAAAAGTTCAAAAAAATGTGTACCCACACTCTAACTTTTGAAACGCGCGCCCAAAAAATATCATGAGAATAAAGCTTTATAAAAAAATTCAAGGACAATTATTTTGAACTTCATCGGTTGAGCAGTATTCGAGTTTTTGTTTTTTTTTTTATTTATTTATCACAAAAAAAATATAAAAAAACATTTTTCACTGATCTGCCAAACTGTATGACAGTTTGTTGGCAGAAAACATGTATCTACCCTCTACGTATTTCGTATTTTAAATAATGCATTGCTTACTCGATTGGGACGGACAGCTGGCTGCGCCACACGATCCAGCTGGTAAAATGCTGGTAAAAATATAATTAAGATTTGGACCATAGTTCTAGGACCACAGACGTATGTGACAGTCGGGAAGCACGGAACTCTACACTGAGCATTGCCTGACATGCTCTTGGCCGATTTTTTACGATACAGCGTGTAAATTTTATACGGGCGTATACTTTTCCGACCTATATTATCAATGAATACGACTGAGGATAATAACTTTGTTAAATAGTGTTATTAATTAGGTGTAACGTTTTTTTTTTTTTTATCTGAGCGAGTAGGAATGTACGCAGTCCAACTTATTTTGACATAACAAGTTTCTTTACTTTATCTGTTATAACTTTTAGAAACTGTCTTTTTCCCATGATGTTTTTCGTTTGATAGGAACAATCAGGACTTAGCAACTTGACTTAATTAATAAAGCAAACTAATTTAAATACTCAAATCAAATCAAATCAAATCAAATCAAATATTTATTCTGCAAATAGGCCACAAGGGCACTTTTACATGTCAAAGCATGAATTTATACAATTTAAAAAACTGACAATCTTACTTAATAATAATGATACAAAAAAAATATACTGATTGACAATTCAATGAAAATAAATTTACAAATATTAAGGACGTATTGAATACGATCTGTGTCCGAATAAACAAAAGGAATATAAAATTAATTTAATATCTCAGAGATGTATATGGTCTCTGAGCGTCCAAATATGATTAATAACAATGATTTCAAAGTGCTTAGAGATGTAAATGATCTCTAAGCGCTAAAATTAAAATAAGTAAACTTAATATTGTTAGAGCTGTATAAGGTCTCTAAGCGTCAATAATAATAAAACTAATCCAGAACAGGATCATGTCTCTCGTCAATCTACATACAATAAAATAACACTAGTATTAAGGTATTTACTATGCCCTTGCAAGCATGAACAGACCGGACTCCACAAACAGCACCCGATCACGAGTATGACGCGTATCTCAGCCATCGCCTCCCTCGACCATCTGTTAGGGAAGGTGGCGACCCGATCAACGACGCCACCGTAAGCAAAGCCCTTTAAGCGAGCATGACATATTCAGGCTGCCGGACATTAATAAAATCAAAGATTAAAATTACTCTTCGGCGAGAAACAGCATCATGTTTCATAAAATGCAACGACATGACGCATCGATACGCATGCAATACATGTGCTTAATTATTATGTATGAAAAAAAAAGAATCCTAATTTCCTAAAGAAATTAATGTAAATAGGTTTCCTAGGTCGAATCTTAATCTCCATTACAATATACGCCCGTATAAAATTTACACACTGTAGAAACACCATATTAGAGGTTTACTAATAATAATAAAAAAATATTAGCGGACAAATAATTGGTGAGCACTGCACCGCCTTATACGTACTTACCGAAAACTGAGTTCGTGCATCTCCTTCGCACACGCATATTAAAGCGACAGAGATAAATATAATCAATAATAGTAATAAATACTAAAATTATAAAGTTCGTTTCAACGCGCTAATCTCAGGAACTATTCGAATTGAAAAATTATTTTTGTGTTGGATAGTCCATTAATCGAGGAAGGCTTTAAACTATATAACATCACGCTGTGACCAATAGGAGCGAAGACGCGGATGAAGTCGCGGGCAAGAGCTAGTAATAAATATTGGGAGACAATCTTACACAAACCGACCTAGTCCCAAACTAAGCAAAGCTTGTACTATGGGTACTAACCGACTTTAAACATACCTATATAGATAATAATAATAATAATATTGGGGGACAATCTTACACAAATCGACCTAGTCCCAAACTAAGCAAAACTTGTACTATGGGTACTAGACGACGATATACAATATACATATAAGTACTTATATAGATAAATACATACTTAAATACACAGAAAACATCCAAGACCCAAGAACAAATATCCGTGAAAAATGCACAAATAAATGCCCTGGCCGGGATTCAAACCCGGGACCTCTAGCTTCGGAGGCAGAGTCACTACCAACTAGGCTAAACAGGTCGTCATAAATACATACTTAGGAAATACATACATAGGAAATATCTAAGACTCAGGAACAATATTCGTGGTAAACGCACAAATAATGCCCTTACCGGGATTCGAACCCGGGACCTCCGGCTTCGTAGGCAGGGTCACTACCAACTAAGCCAAAGTGGTCGTCACGAACACGAACAAACTTTGTTTTCGGTTCGCGGAAGCCGCTCTTGGCTGTAGTTTCCGAACGTTTCAGCAATCTATTAGATTATTTCGTTCACTTTGTTACTCAATTTACTTACCATCCCGTCTCCCAAGGCCAGAAGATAATTATACCAGTACCCTTTACTTCTGTATTCATGAAATGCATATTAACTTAAATTGAATCGTCGGATGCGCAATATTTTGTAGATTAAAATGCTTTGAGGGTCCCCCGTTCGATCGACTGAATTCCATTCTCCATACAAACGTAGTTACGTTCTCATTTTAAAACGCCGTGCTGAAATAACATGAAGCTTCGTATACACCATGGGATCCGGAATATCTAGGTCGGAAATTAGTTTCTGTTGCTAAAAATTGTAATAGAAAAAAATTACAGCCAGTTTTTGACTTTTTTAGGTCTTGTATGAAAACCTTATAAATCGCTGTATTTTTTCTCTATTATAATTTCGAGCAACCGAAACCAACTTCCGACCTAGATATGCCGGATCCCATTGTGTATACAAAGTTTTATGTTATTCCAGCATGTCGTTTTAAAATGAGAGCGAAACTACGTTCTTATGGAGATCCGAGCTTACTGGGTACTCTTAAAAATTATCTGGAACCATATTGACCAATCCAAATTATAAGTATTGAAGGTTTGTTTCTAAAACAACCTCTGTCTGGATCATATACAGATTCAAGTCACGTCTTTTCTGTTGACATCACCAAAATCAAGGGCTATAGCATAATAATTGTCTACTTAAAAAAGTTGAAAAACCTCCAACATTTTCATTTCTAACTTCAATATGGCTTATATAAACGGCTGAACCGATTTTGACGAAACATGTCTAAGAACCATCGCTGGACAACCTGCTTCCAAATGAATAAAAAAGCATTAAAATCGGTTCAACTGTTTAAGAGCTACATATTTTGAACTTATAACAGAGATATTTTGCGTTCCGCGTCCGGCGTTAACAAATACACATTTACTACTACGATCACGGTACGCTCCCTAAACAGATAATATACCATATCTATACTTCTATACTAATATTATAAAGCTGAAGAGTTTGTTTGTTTGTTTGAACGCGCTAATCTCAGGAACTTCTTATTCGAATTGAAAATTTATTTTTGTGTTGGATAGTCCATTTATCGAGGAAGGCTTTAGGCTATATGACATCACGCTGCGACCAATAGGAGTGAAGACGCGGACGAAGTCGCGGGCAACAGCTAGTCTTTTATAAAAGTGAAGCATTTTAATATGAATCCAGAACTTAGATTTTTTTATTCACGTTCGACTTATTCTATATCATATCATATCATTTATTTGCATTGATCATATATCGTCATACACAATAAACATGTCAAATATATACACTACAGGCTACATAAATTCGGTAAATAAACGTCGGTAAGCGGAGAAAGCTATTTATTTCCTAGAATGTACCGGATTATACTAATAGCGAATTGGCATAAATATTTATATCACAATGCCAAGCGAATATTAATATTGCTCTTTAATATACATGGGATATATACCCACCCACACCTGTGAAGGATGAAAAGATTAAATGCGTCATGTGTGGATTTTTAGATTAGGTACAGCACGGGCCTATTTACATTAAGATTCAAACATTTATTTGTAACAAACACAATATTAACAGTAAAAAAATAGACAACTAACAAAGGAGAATTTACGAAAGGCAACCCACTCAGCTATTCGAATTGCAGAATTGAAGTTGCAAACCAGCATACAGCCTGCCCAGCCTATAGTAGAAGCTTGGGACTCCAGAGTCACCGGCACGTTGCCGACAGAATATTAAAATATTTTTTAAGAAAAAAAAAACCGACTTCAATGTGGGAGTCCGGTGAAAGATTATTAATCTTAGATGGTGCACTCTTAGATTCCATACAATAAAATACAAAAATGGCTATAAGTATGTTTATAATGGTAGAAGACTAAGTACCCTCAATTCCTCATGAAATCATGGAAAAACCTTGCTTGCTTGACAAACAAAACGAAGAGAACAAATCGCCAAACGTGAACTACGCGTCGTTGAAGAGTTCCATTCTGATCATCATCAGCAGTTCCACTTCATCAAATGTCACTTTTATGAATGAAAATGCTTGATTAGTTCATGAAAATACTAAAATCACTATTTGTGTGCCTTTCACATTTGAGGAGTTTCCTCGATTCCTAATGGATCCCATCATCAGAACTCGAGCATGACAAAAATCAATCGTGAATATAGAACTTGCTTAACAAACACAGCTAGAAGGACAAATCACCAAACGTGAACTTTTCGTCGTTGAAGAGTTCTGTTCTGATCATCATCAGCAGTTCCACTTCATCAAATGTCACATTTTTGTATGATAATGCTCGATTTGTTGATAAAAACACAAAAATCACTATATTAATAAGATTAATGGCCTTTAAGATTTGAGGAGTTCCCTCAATTCCTCATGGATCCCATCATCAGAACTCGAGCATGACAAAAATTAATCGTGAAAATAGAACTTGCTTAACAAACTCAGCTAGGAGGACAAATCGCCAAACGTGAACTTTTCGTCGTTGAAGAGTTCTGTTCTGATCATCATCAGCAGTTCCACTTTATCCAATGTCACATTTTTGGATGCAAATGCTTGACTTGTTGATAAAAACACAAAAATCACTATATGTTTGCCTTAAAGATTTGAGGAGTTCCCTCAATTCCTCATGGATCCCATCATCAGAACTGCCTTTTGACAAAAACGGGACCAACTTGGATATATATACATACAATCAAAAAAAGAATTTTTCAAATCGGTTAAGAAATGACGGAGTTATGGAGTAACAAACATTAAAAAAAAAAAAAAAAACATACAACCGAATTGATACTCGTAACCTCCTCTTTTGAAATCTTGAAGTCGGTTAAAAAAGTACCCTTAAACACGCCAGCTAATAGGTTCTTGTTCTGTAGGTACAGAGCAAGACCCAATTGTGCTAAAATGGCTGGCGTGTCTAAGGCTACGTTAAAATCGCCTATCAAACGTATTGACTTTCAATACATTCTGATAGGCGGCGGTCATGCCGCGGCGCCAAACGCCCGCATTTTATCACTCGTCGTCGTGAATAAGACGCCCGTCACTCTGACACTCGCAATACTCGCATACTTGTCAGAACGTGACGAATATCCACGACGATGTGATAAAATGGTAACCATCATACACCCGCTGGCCTATTGACAGGACGTTTTGCCTTGGCGTGCAAGAACAAGCGTGCGGCAAATAATAAACCGATTTCAATTAAACGGTACATCTGAATAGACTCCCTTAACGCATTAATTCAGTTTAATTAATATGCGGGTTCACACATTTCGTTTGATACTTTCATTGTTTCGACATGTATTTTTTGTTGTACACAAATTCCCTGTCAAATTTAAATATACCGGATGTCCCATAAAGCGTGGATAATCCACGGACTGCTGGGGATAGCTCAAATAATAAAATATAAATAATATTCTCTCAGAATACCATTTATTTTTTTTGTAAATGGGATTGCGTTTGACCTTTGTCTAACCTGATGGAAAGTTACGACAAGGTCTAAGAAAGAACACGCGCACTCAGAAGAGGTCATATATTTGCGGAACTACAGACACCGGAAGGGAATCACAGATTGAGGCAGTACGAATTAATAAGAAAGGAAGGAAGGATTCGACTACATGTGGGTAGAATCCCATACGGCGCCTAGTACTCCGATAAAGAAAAGTCGAAAGGAGGACAAGGTCATGAAGCTCACCAGTATGAGCGCACTTTCCAAAATACAACCTATAAAAAAATGACAGACAGACCACCCTACGCCGATGCTCCAAACTTTAAAGGTTCCAACGAGCGTAACGTCGGAATTTTAGCTTCCGGCGACAGTAGGGCTGACTCGTTCTTCGCACAGCAAGTGGCATTGCCATGGCAACGCGGCCAGCCTTATGCTACGGGAACCTTTTTGTTTTATTTATTTATTTATCGTATGGCATTTTTTTTTTAATTTTCAAACCGCTAGATCATCCAGAAGACAGTACGGTTGCTAGTTTGTTGCACTTAAGCACCACCCAGGGGTCACGTGTAAGGTAACGGTCGGTACTTCCTACGGACGTAGTGCAACTTCGACCCCCAACCTAGTGTAACTTCGATCCCCACGTCCAAACGTAACAATTTAAAAGGCTATAGTCGGGTTTCCATAGTAAGTTGGCCCTTGGATCAATTTGACTCGGGGTTTTTTTTGTGAGTACCTCTTATGGTGAAGAATATTTATGCTAAGTATCAACATCCTAATAGTGACGGTTTTTGATTTATGATTTTTTGAATTTTTTCTACAATGTATCTTTTTTCGGGATGTATTAAAGCGATTTGTTTCAAATTTTGAAATGATGTTCTTTATTTATATATGCATTGAGACCTAAAAAAACTAATACTAATTGTCATATAAAAAAACGGAAAAAAGACAAAAAATATAAACTTTTTTTTATGTGGTTGTAAAGCATAGTGACACCTCTAATTTTTTTCTAGTAATAGACCATCCATTGGCCTACTACTTGCGTTAATATCAAAATTTTCCAGGCGGTACTTCCTACCAAAAATCAACAAAATGTGTGGTCGAGTTCTGTATTCAATCGGCGTTTCTCAATCTAGTATACAAACTCTTCTTAAATTTTGATATTAACGCAAGTAGCAGGCCAATGGATGATCTATTACTAGAAAAAAAAATTGAGGTGTCACTATATACTTCACAGCCACATAAAAAAAAGTTTATTATTTTTTGGTCTTTTTTCCTTTTTTTATATGACAATTTGTATTAGTTTTTTTGGGTCTCGATGCATATCTAAATAAAGAACATCATTTCAAAATTTGAAACAAATCGCTTTAATACATCCCGAAAAAGATATATTGTACAAAAAACTTAAAAAACTCATACATGAAAAACCGTCACTAGTAGGATGTTGATACTTAGCATAAATATTCTTCAACATAAGAGGTACTCACAAAAAAAACCCCGAGTCAAATTGATCTAAGGGCCGACTTACTATGGAAACCCGACTATAGCCTTTCAAGTTTTCTAAAAATGCCTTATATTTAACCCTTTCTGTACGGGGACTTGAACGCCTAGCACCGCCTCAATACGGGCATGTTTTTGCGAGAGTCGGCGGTTAGACATATTTTCACTTACGTGTATTTTCTGAAATATAACAGCTATGTGCTTGAAATTTTAATACACACATTAAAAACATTATTGACGTTTGAAAACTACTCACTTATTGCACTTTTAATCACTAATACTTTATATTTCAGGCGTAATATCTCACACTAAAACAAAATAAAAAATTAAGTTACTACAAGCGATTTTAACTATTGTTAGTTTTGTAAATATTAGTTTATGATATTTTGAATAGAACAAGGCCTTTAAATGATAATAAATATTAATATTCTTTAAATCACGAAATTTACGACCATAACACTTGCAACTGGCCCCACTACTAAAACTCGATGTAATATAAAACAACACTATTTGCCGCCATATTGAGTTACTTTTTCTGCACTTGTGGAGTACGGGTGTCAACCCCAGTTGACAGAAAAAATGCGGGATTTTTAAATAAGTATTTATTTCAACGCCATTTACCGAACTGTCCTGACATTTTTTTCTTTGTATTTATACTAATGCTACTACTAAATATTATCGTTATTACCAAGACATAAGGTCTAAGTTTGTTGAAAAAAAATCTCGAACTTCGTCCTTGTTTCGATCAACTATAGTTGACACCCGTACTACAGTGATGTTGCCTAATTGGCAACTCTGGTTGTCACCCGTACAGAAAGGGTTAATATTTTTTGGCCACACGTTAGCACCCTAGGGCGCAAAACGCAATTACTAAATCATAATAAAGAACCGTTGCAATAGCAGTCATTATTGACGCATTAATAATTGAACAGCTATCGCTCGATCATTAATAACATAAAAGACAACAACAACATAATATGCAACAGTAGTAGTAATCTATTGTAAAGTTGTAACGTGGGCGCTACGACGTCCACCGACTACAGCGTTTACCAAGCGCGCCCAGCGTCACAAGTACCGAGGCGGCGAGCGCGCGAGGCAGCGCGCGCGCGATAGCGCAGTATGAATCACCGCCCGGCCCCGCCACCGAACCGGCCGCCCGCTCCCCGCGGGGGCACATAAAAGCGAGAGCGCGACGCACCCCTGGTCCCCTCAGCACCCAGCACGTTCAACCGTAAACTGAGGGTGGTCTATTGGAACGCCCAATCGCTGACTGGCAAGGAGGCCCTGCTCCGCCATTTCCTTCGTGAGCAGGACGTGGACATCCTGCTGGTCAGCGAAACGCACTTAAAGAAGACCCTGAAGATGAGCGGCTACATAATTTACCAGAGGAACGAAATAAACCAACAGGGATACCCGTTCCGAGGTCTAGCCGTCATCATACGACGCAGCATAGTCCACCAACCCGTCGACTACGTCGCCTACACCACGATCACGGCGCTCGGAGTGGACGTCAGGGTGGATCAAGGCGACCTAAGGCTCTATGCCATCTACCGCCCACGAATGGAGCCGCTGGGACCACTAAGGGAGGACCTGCGAGCGCTTCTCCGGTCTCCTGGGCCAACCATCCTGGCAGGAGACTGGAACGCTAAGCACTTGGCATGGCATAGCACCAGGACGGACACGGCGGGCAGAGCCATGTACCAAGAGGCACTGGACCGCAACTATGATATCGCCGGACCAGAGGAGCCCACACACTTCTGCGACGGCCACGGCTCATGCGATATCATAGACTTTGCGGTCTACAAGGACATTACGGCAAACATACACCAAGAGTCTCTGCCCGACTTGCCATCAGACCATCGCCCTGTGCTGATGGTTCTGGATACCGCACCAAGCGCAAGCCCAAGGAGGAGGCCAACTCGACGCACAGACTGGGAGGCCTTTAGCACAGTTCTGACGTCCTCACCGCCGTCATATCCGGGACCGGTCTCGACAGCGGAGGAAGTGGAGACCGCTGCAGCAGCCATTACCAAGGACGTCCAGCTGGCGTTAAACTCAGCATCGCGTACCATCGCCGCGGGAGAGAGGTACAAGCCCCTCCCCGCGGCCTTACAGTCACTTATCACGCAAAAACGCCAGCTGAGACGCCAATGGCAGACGACAAGATGCCCGACCATGACGCGACGCCCGAGCTCCCGTCTTCGAGGCAACGGGGTTCCCCCCTCGTTCGCCCTGGACACCTAGCCTGAAGGCAGCGGGGTTCACCTCCCTAGCTCGCCGCAGGATAGGCCAATCACTCTAGAGTCCTTCCGAGGCCGCGGGGTTACCCCCCCGCGAAGCCGAGGACTCTAGGTTCCTATAGCTGAGAGGCAGCGGGGTTCCCCCCTCGCTTCGTGCCCAGGCTTCCACATTAACCATCCGCTCCACAACTAATACCGCTATCCGCGATTTGATAACTAAATCTAAATAGTCTAATTTCATAGCATAATCTGTCTAGGTCCTCGTTAACATTTCGACACCGTAGTTCTCTCTTAGTTTTAAAGCTTTTCATTTATTAATAAACGGGCGAGAAGACCCTTATTTGTGACTGTCCGATTGGTGTTTTGATTCTCACTCATCCCCGATCCCGCTAGGAACCTCTGAGCTAGCTAGGAAACCCTCGTAAGGCCGTAGCGGTCGAGGGATATGTGTGGGTGCTGAAATCACTCATCACAAAGTAAGTAATTAAATCAACTGATACAGTTCTAGTACTCGTAAAGCGCAGAATAGGCCGTGCGGTATCTGCGCGGTGCAGAAGCGGTGTGTGTGTGTGTAACTTTAAAGAAATTTAGTGTCCGTTTCGTTGGCACTGCTACCCCTCCGCATCGCGCACCTACCGCAAGATCCGTCTATAAACAACACAATTAATTATCGCTTGAAAAATCTTATCTGGCTTCTTGGCAGACACCGAACAATAAACTGAAAGTTTATTGCTGTATAATAAAACCAATATGGAGATATGGTATACAACTGTGATAATCAGACAGCAAATCCAGGCACGCATCCTGAACGTCCTGAAGGTTTTGTCATCGGTATCCCCTGGTATGCTGGCAACTCAGACATCTATGACCATCTGGGAATCCCAAGCATAATAAGAAGACGCGAAACGTTACGCAATTTACTATAAAGACTGACTAGTTACTCATCCAAACCCTCTGTCACAGATGCTTTTAATGCCAAATCTAACGAAGAAACGTAAGAGAAGCTAGGGCAGTGGCACTACCTTGCCAAAACGCCGTCCTTTTCCAAGTCATTTGTTAAAAGCTGTTAATATTGATCGCGGACTCATCATATCAGCCGAATGACGTCCACTGCTGGACATAGGCCTCCCCCAAAGACGTCCACAATGACCGGTCTTGTGCCACCCGCATCCAGCGGACACCCGCGACTTTTACCAGGTCATCGGTCCACCGTGTGGGGGGCCTGCCCACGCTACGCCTTCCGGTACGTGGTCGCCACTCGAGAACTTTTCCGTTCCAACGGCCATCGGTTCTACGTGCTATGTGCCCCGCCCACTGCCACTTAAGTTTAGCGATTCGAGGGCTATATCGGTCACTTTGACTCTCCTCAGACTTTTGAGAAACTCCTAACATAGCTCTCTCCATTGCTCTTTGGGTGACTTTGAGCCTTCTCAAAGTCGCCTCATACCCATAGTAAGCGGCCACATTTCAGTGCCATATGTCATCACTGGCAACACACACTGGTCAAAGACTTTCGTCTTGAGACACTGCGGAATATTGGACGAAAAGATGTGCCGTAGCTTCCCGAACGCTGCCCAGCCGAGTCGGATTCGACGATTAACCTCTTTCTCGAAGTTGGACCTACCTAACTGGACAGTCTGTCCTAGCTATATGAAATCGTCCACAACTTCGAGCGTAAAGTGTCCGATTGTTACGGGAGTTGGTGCGACATGGGTATTTGACTACGTCTTGTTTTTGAGTTTTTTACGTCTTGTATGAAAACCTTAATGACCGCTGTATTTTTTCTCCATTATAATTTCAAGCAACAGAAACTAATTTCCGACCTAGATATGTCGGATCCCATTGTGTAAACAAAGTTTCATATTATTCTAGCACGGCGTTTTTAAATGAGAGCGAAACTACGTTTGTATGGAGAACCGAGCTTACTTACTTACTTACTCTTTGAGGACAGTGTCAATATTCACTTCAACATGCATTTGAAATTTAACTTCACAAATTGGAATGCCTTATATCCGGATTCACAAAGCTCTATAATACATAAGCGGGCTTCTTCAAGTTTCTAGATCCCGGTTAGCAAAACGACATAACGAGTTTAAAAGTTAGGAAGTTGATTCCGGGAACGCAGTCTGCGAGCTGTTCACTTAGCTCACATCCGAGTGCTTCTTCTAAGTGCGTCACAGAATAGTTGATAAATCGTGGTCTACTTTCGCATATGTCCGTGCGGTATTGGTAAGCTCTCAGTGTAAACTGTAAGTTGAGTCGGTACAGATTATTTACTGCGTTACTACATTTAAATGAGTGGCGCACTGTGCGGAAACGGGGACGTACAAATATACTGAGTAGTAAATAGTACTGAGTGTGGAAGCAGTACTGAATCCATACCGCTCCACCTCCGCGCAATATGTGACTTCTACTGTGCAAACGTAATTCTAATAGTAAATTTACTCGAGACCTAGCGCTCGTGACCCAGCGGCGCCCGCGTTCGGTATGCGGGGTTAAGCAACGTGGGCCCAGGTCAGTTCTTGGATGGGTGACCGCTTTGAGTGGTTATAATACTGACTGAGCGCGCCCGTCCTTTGGAAGGCACGCTAAGCGGTTGATTTCGGCTGTTGTCTAAAACAGCAGTCGTTAAGCCAAGTTAGAGGCTTTCGGGCGGATCGAGAACTTATAACAGTCAAGTTGCCCACTCGCTTGACAAGGGGAGGTCGGAGTTGCATAACGTCCGTAGGGAGTACCCACCGTTATCTTACACGTGACCCCTGGGTCGTGCTAATAGTACAACAAAACTGGGAACCGTACTGTCTTCTCGAAGATCTCACGGTTCGATAAATAAATGCCATACGATTATTATAATATATGCTCATATGGTGGTGGTGGATGTGGATTATTATAATTAGTAAACTGACCAGTAAGGAAACGCGGACGACATCAATAAGATCTCTGTATTGAACATAGATAATATCGAAAACAGATTCCGGCTCGCTAAGTCAGGAAGTAAGTAGCCTTAAGTGCACGAAATGAGTTAACGTCCATAACAGAATATGTAATGAGAGTAAGCGTCCATATAAATTGCATTTGTTTATTTGCACGCAACAAACTTCGTTAGCAGCGGGGCAGGCGCACTCAGTTCTAACCTATTCTTAGCGCTGAACACACGGAGCTTTTCAGTACCGGTCCGTCGCGTTGCACGGCCGAATTGCTAAATAGACGTAACTGATCCAGACTACGGTTCCAATTCTTTTTTTATCGTGCAGACATTAAGCAGTCGTATTTTGATAGGAACCAATAAACAACAAAATCCAAAAAAATACCCTATCAAGATAATATTATCAAGACCTTTAGTAGCAAATCAATCAATATTGTTTCCTAGATAAGACAGAAAATCTCGTAATTTTCCATTTCGTACCATACAGAAGCGCACACACTTTAACAAAGCACAAAGTGCCAAGTTAATATCGTATCACAAGCACTTTATTAACATTTTCGTCGAAAGAAACAGCATTCTTAATGAAACAAAGGAAGGCCCTTCAAAAGAAAACTGTTGAATAAAGTCCCGGTGTTGATATTATGTAAATGAAAAACGTTAATTGTATTATAATTACTTTCAATGTTAGATGCTATTGTTTCAATACTTTCAATTACTCGAGTAATATTTTTGACGTAGCTGTGTTATTCAGTACATACGGTGTAATGAGCACTTTACCAGTACCTATACTGGTAAAGTGCCAATTACTGGCCACCCTCCATTAACTGGTCATTTTGCAATACGCGTATAATGTAAATAATTATAGGTATTGATATTTAAACAAGTTACAGTATAATTACGGTTCTTGGTTTGTTTTCATATCTTAAACATGTATCTCAGGAATCACGGTGGTCTGACCGATACGAGAGGGTTCAAAAATTCCAAGTTTAGTTCCAAAAGCCGTAATGGGTCGCCAATTGCACACCTTGCGATTGCGTAGTTACGAACCGTTTCTGTGCCCGAATGGGAGTTATTTAGCTACGAGTATTTAATGCTACCTCCCAACGCAGTAGGGCATGACTGAAATTTTTAAAAGTCCTTGATTATTTTTCTAATTGTAGGAATAACCGTCGCCATTAAAAGAAAAAAGTTTCAGATTTTTCGGTTGCGCCATATATTTTATAAAAATACAAACATTTTATATCACCTCGCGTCTGCCCCGTATCGGACTACTAAGACATTTCTAAGTCCGTCAAATATTAAAAAAAAACACCTGCTTGAATCTGTGGTACGCAATGACATTGACAGTTCAAGGCATACGACCAACCTATGATGAACTGTCAATGTCATTGCGTACCACAGATTCAATATATATATATATATATATATATTTTTTATATCGAGATTTTAGAGGTAAACTCTATTAACTCGTCATGGACGCTGAGGTGTCCGGAGGGACACCGCAGGAGGGATGGTGCCCACGACCTTATGGGTCGGCAGGTCTTTACAGGTACCGAGGTGCCTGTATTAGTACGGTTTAAGCCTGTCTGTCAGTTTGTCTGTCTGTGTATGGTGGGAGAGGGCCGTCGGCCCGGTTAGTAGTGTTAGGTCTATAGTAAATTGTCGGTCTGTCGTTTGGGGTGGAAGAGATGGTTCCACCTGCTCTGGAGAGCTGCGAAATCACCTCCTCCACCTCTCTGCCATCTGTCAGGTCTGTAACTTCAATTCCCGGGCCTCCCGGCATCGTCTCCGGGGGGCGCGGGGCATGGTTTAGTAGTATTTTCTTTAAGAGGTCATCGTCTGAGTCAAGTAAAACGTCTTTAGGCCGACGGCGCCCTCTTTTTGGGTTTGCTACCGGAATGTAGTCTGCTGCTGCCCTGATGAGGGGATTCGGGTTGTGTGGCGCAGCATCGAAATACCGCCTTGATGCCAATATCATAAACTGCTTAACTGTTTCAAGCCCCAAGTCCCTATGCAGATCAGCATTCCTCACAAACCAGGGGGCGCCCACTGCTCCCCTGAGGAGCCGATTTTGCAGGACCTGGAGCTTATTCAGGCGATACTTCGGTGAATGCGCAAAGACCACGCTGGCATACAGGAAGATAGGCCGGATACATGTTTTGAAAAGTGTTATTTTATTTCGGGTGCTTAATTTACTGGTTTTGTTTGTCATGGGGTGCAGCCTCCCCATGACAAACGCAGCCCTGTCTCGGATGGTTTTCACATGTTTTTCAAAGTTTAGCTTTCTGTCGAGAGTCACTCCCAAATATTTAGCCTCAGCGCTCCACGGAATTGGTTGGTTATAAAGATGAATTTGGGGGTGACTCTCGAGGATGTACTGGTAGTTGGATGTTGCTCTAGTGAATAACACTGCCACACTCTTTGTCGGATTTACCTCGATCCTCCACCTGTTAAACCATTCGCCTAGGGCGGTAGCCGCAGACTGGAGGAGCGAGGTCAACCTCCTTGGTCTATGGGACGTTGTGTATATGGCAGTGTCATCCGCGAATATAGCGTATTTGACGCCGGCAATCCTCGGCATGTCGAGCAGGTTTTTTTTAAATAATTGACGGATTTAGAAATGTCTTAGTAGTCCGATACGGGGCAGACGCGACCTGATATAAAATGTTTGTATTTTTACAAAATATATGGCACAACCGAAAAATCTGAAACTTTTTTCTGTTAATGGCGACGGTTATCCCTACCATTAGAAAAATAATCAAGGACTTTTAAAATTTTCAGGCATTCCCATTACTAGTACTCTCGTTGTTAGTTTCGTTTAATTTGTTTTTTTTTCAATGTGTCGTACAATTGATCCTTTTAAGTAAGTTTAATAACTATATTGTCCACGATTGCTGTGTCGTAACAAACCCAAGACGGTTTAAAGACACTTTTCTGTCAAACCAATATATGTAACAACTTTCTAATGTAATTATATTTAAAAAAGGGTTTGAGTTGCACATTGTAAAACGGTTCTATTACCTACAGTGACTTTCGATTTATGAAAGAACATATACCGTATAAAATATCCTTTTATCTTTGAAGTTTACCAAGCGAGAAACAGTAAGTTTAGAGCCTTGTATGTAACTTTAATTTGTATAATTTCAAGAACAAAGTTTTCCAAAATTAATATCACACGCAGTAGCAGTCGTCTAGTTTAAGAAGTTATCTTTTGTAAACTCTTTTTAAGTGAAATAACTTTCTTACTGTCTTAACTTTACTCGTTTGTTAATTTACATTTCTTAGTTAATGCTAATTAAATAAAAGAGAAAATAGAAGTCGTGTCGTATGGAAACCAAGGAAATGGCTCTGGATAGGATAAGGCGGAGAGAACTGCATACTTCATCGGCTACACCAACAAGAGTTTCACTCTTAAATTTATGATGATGGATGATGAATTAATGGTATGGTTAATCGTGTGGCGTTTGGCACGCGTATATGGTAACTTTGTCCATCTGTCTGTAGCTTGGCTACTGTTAAAGTACGAAGGTTGTTCAAATTGCCTAATAGATGTCGCTGTTTAGATGACGTCATGTTCTAGAACGCGCCAACGAAATGCTCCCGTAGATTCTATGTATAAGACGATTGGGAATCAATTTGTGTTTTGTTTTTGAAGACGAGAAATAAATAAAGAGTTTTGATATCATTATCTGCCTGTATTTTAAAGTACCACCCGTACAGCTACTGCTAGAAAAACTGCAATTTAGTATTGGTATCACAATCACTCCGAAAAAATATAATGAATTTTTTGAAATGCACAGGCAGCTAGGCATTGTTGCGTGCATATCAAGGCGTATACTTGTGTTTTGAACTGATAAATATTTTTTTTCTATTTTGAAAAGAGTTTTAGAGCACACTTTCAACGCGGTTGGTCAGCAACAAATGACAGCAGGAAGTGGTTGGCAAAATGATAAAATTATTTTGAAAAAGTAAAAATACTTAGTGTATGTACCCTACTTCCCCTACACGTAAATCCCTGCTTAACTAAAAAACAAATTTATTTTCGCTTGAGACGCAACCGCAACGTTTACTGGCTTGTTTTTATAATAATTTTGTAAACTGAATGCGTCTATATAGGTTTTAGGAAAAATCCCCCTTTTAAACCAGTATAATGTGGTTTACGGCATCTACGTAACCCTACACTGCGCGTGGCCCGACACGCACTTGTTCCGTTTTTTAACATTCTAAAGACAAATAAAGGTGTCTTAACACATCGCATTCTCTGGTGACCAGCAGACGCAAGCAGCCATAATAACACACCTACTTATTTTATTGCGTTTGAAATTCGAGTCAAAGTTATGGCCCCTGTTAAATTTCTGTAGCAAAATGGAGGCCTCTTGAAAATTGAATCGCGCGCGGTTTCCAGTAGCCCTTGGCTTATCGCCCGTACCTACGCAAATACGGAGTTAATCAGACTTACTGTATTGACATTATATTGATATGACATCCCGTTTTTAGGGTTCCGTAGTGTTCGCCAGCCCGTCCATGGTTTAGCTTAGTAACCGTTAATATATACTAGGAAACTGTAATTTGGAATGGCATCAATCACGCCGAAATGGTAGAAAATTCATGAAAGCAATATAGAAGACGAATTTAACGAGCCTAATTGTGATTAATATTCGATTGGTGTAAAACTGTGTCATACAATATACTAGTGGCTGTAGACCTCACGAAAAAAATCATGTCAAATTTCAAAACTTCCAAAAATGTATTCTATATCAACATCCTCCTAGCGTTATTCCCAGTACAGTAGCATCCTGAAGGATGCCTGGGGTCCGCTACCTAATCCCAAGAATTGGCGTAGGCACTAGGTTTTACGAAAGCGACTGCCATCTGACTTTCCGACCCGGACCTAGACCTAGACCTTGATGGGATTAGGCTTGTCAAGTGGAGGCGCTAGTCGGGTAACCTCCACGAGTGTCTGGGCTCTTCCAGTTCCTCTGGACCCTCGCGGGTCTAGGGGAAGGGGAAGAGTTCTGGCCGGTGCGCCCTGGAGGCAACAGGCGCTTACCGGTGCTACCAATAACCCGGAGACGGGGTCACTCTGGGTGTTCCTCTGTTTAGCGGAGGACACTCCAGATGCGACCAATGGGTGGGATGGGGGGTTCCGCATCAGGGAGTCGCAAGACTCCCCAGGTGCGGCGAGACGGACAGGCCATGCCGTATGCCTATTTAAAGAATTACGGACCCGTAACCCTGCCTTCGGCAGAGGGCCGCTATAGTCGGGAGCGGGGGCTGCCACCGTCAGGCCGGGGCCGGGTGGTGGCTGCGAGGGAGAAAACCTCTATAAAAAGTTACAAGGGGACCTGAGAGAGTTAATCCGGGGTTTTTCATTCTCTCCTGGCGTGGAGATCCTTTGGTCGGCAAGTGTGTGGTGTCGCCTTGCACGCCTGCCGTCGGGTGGGGGGCGTAAGCCTCTTACGAGAGGGGACAGCTTCGGCTGTCGCAGCAGGCGGTGTTCGCGGTTGTGTGCCTTGGCGATCCCGTGTCATCGCCACTAATTCTGCGTGATGGGCATACCCTGGTGGTTTTAGACGGTAGTCCGGGCGGTTCCTGGGAGACCGTCATACCTGTCCTAGTTCCCCGGCTAGGCGGGATGCGTAAATGCATTTCCCCAGGTAAAAAAAAAGGCTTGTCAAGTGAGTGGGCAACTTGTCTGTTAGAAGTTCTCAAGTAGCCCGGAGGCCTCTAACTTGGCTTAACGACTGCAATCATAAACAGCAACCGTGATCAACGGCTTAACGTGCCTTCCAAAGCACGGGAGCGCTCAGTTAGTAACCACTCAAAGCGGTTACCCTCCACGGACTGACCTCGCCGGACATTGCTTGACCTCGCATATCGCACGCGGTAAGCGGGCGCCGTTGAGCCACGAACGCTCCAAAATATTGTTCTCTACAAAAATATTACATAAAATAATGAAAGTGGCTCACGAAATTTCACGAGAATCGGTTGAAAAATGTGACCTGTAGAGGATAACAGCGGGAACTCCGGAAATCCACTGGCCAAACATACAAATTGCCCCACTCTCAGCTCTTCACCGTCTCTCTTGCCCAGTTTTGCGTTGAAATCCCCCATAACGGTAAAGTAGGTTTTGGAACTATGCATGACCTTTGATATATCCTCATTCATAGCCTCCGTCTCGTTGTCGGAGTGTGCTTAGGTCGGCGCTTACATCTGTATGACCGTCAACGAGTATCTCTTGGATACTCTGAGTATAAGGTTTTTTTTTTGTTTTGTTTACGGGGGAAAATGCATTACGCATACCACCCGGACGCAGGGGGTGACCCAAGTGCTTATGTGGGACTCCCGTATAGGCTGATGAGACTCACGGTGTACCCACTAAAAGCTCCCCCATCTGCCGCCTGGTCGCCTTGTGGCGAGGTCACGGGAACGCTTGCACACACATCCGCGATCCCGCCGGCGACAGCCGCTCCAAAGCGGCTCCACCGCGAATGCCCGGAGGCCCTCCATGCCAGGCACGCCAGATATTTTTGCATGCCTTCCTCCTCGACCTCCTTCTTGTACAGTAGCGGACCCCCCTGAGTACGCTACAAGGAGGTCATGTGTGCTGAAAAACTTCCGGAACCCGGTGGTGGAGCAGGTCGGTGGTTCCGCCACGAACCACACCTCGGTCGCAGATGATAGGGAAAGAAATTCTCTTCCTCTGCGGCCCCACCTACGCCGTTTCCGCGGAACGGCCCCGCCAAGTTCGCAGTAGGGAGAGTGGCGCACCGAAATACCACAACACGCCTCTCCCCATACAATCCCGCCTCGGCCACAGAAGATAGGGAGATCGGCGCACCGAAATACCGGCACTCCTCTTCTTCTGCGGCTCCACCCCAACGCATCCTCAGCGGGCTAGCTAAGCCCGCTGGGAGCGCCTTCCTCGGGCCAGCCGGCAGCCAAACAGGCCGGCCCTGGGTGCCTCTTAGCTTCACCGTGGATGACCCAGTCCACGTTTACTAGATGGCCGGTACCAGAACCAGTGTATTGGGGGTCGCCGGAACCTCGGGGCCGAGGCCTGTTTGTGTCTATCATAGGGGGGTAATTGCCATAATCGCCACGCTTGGCATGTGGGTTGGCGATCGCAGTATCTCCACCGCACTCCACGGATGCTGCTACCCATCCCCCGGTGCTCTTGGTCGTAGTTATAGGACATACCCGGGTCCGCGTACGATGCTCTTCTCGGAAAGTTATACACAAACTATCTGGCTATTTTACTGGCGGATCAAAATTATAAATCCTAATTTTATAATTACTTTGTCTAAATTCTACGTGACACTGCGCAGTCATTTTTTGGCAGTCCAGTTCAATCTTGGACTCTGATCGATAAACACCTATATGCCGTTCATTTAAATTTACCTAAATACCTGTATATTTCGACAGTTCCAGTGTTACAAAGAGTTTTAAATTGCTCTCTCAATGCACATTCTTGTAATTTCTTATATAATTAATCCTAAACAGTTTCCATACCCTTAGCTTACCAATTACGAGACATATTGGTTACATACACGTTATGTATACCGTAGCATTAGCTCAAAGACTGCTAGCTTAACAGTCTCCTGACACGGAATTGTTATTTATGATATCCACTTTTTTATTTTGACCTTTAGAGTCTTTTGTCCTTTGTCTTTTGACCTTTATCTCTAAAACCTAATGTTTTGACTATGGGGACTCTTTACACCTCCGCTTTTATATTTTTGACCATAGAGACTCTTTACATCTCTGTATTAAAGGATAAGTTCATCGAAAGTGTGCCCAGGTATTTATTTGTTGGTTTATACTGCTTTGTATTTATGTCACTAAATGATTTGAATTGAACTGTAATTTTATATTTAACTACCTATATACAATGCATATTGTTTTGAAAAAATAACACCTCGCCGAGTTTCTTACGCCGGTTCTTCTCGTGGCAGAGGTTTATTTTTCCGAACCGGTGGTAGTTTATTTAGTATATTTAGAGGTAGTATATTTGAAGAATAAACTACTTTTACTTTTTTTACGAATCGTAGGCTAAACGTGGCTAAACGAATCGTCTGATTCGTTACAGGTGCTTTGTCTTTCTGATTAAAATAAACACCCTCTACCCTGGTTTCCCTTTGTCCCCTTCATCCGTACCCTACTCCTGTTGAGGGGCCCTAAAGCTGAACCCTCACAAATAGTATAGCCCATTATCGACTACTTTCATAGAATCGCGTAACTCGGAAAGTAAATCCTTCCAAACGGTACCTTTTACTAAACACTGTCACGTTTATTTTATATTATTTATTTATTTATTTAAGCGAACAATGTTTACATGACTTTACAGACAATTCCAATGCGTCATGAAACTTAAATTTAGTACACTACATTTATGTAAAAATTATTAAACATATCATACCTCAAGCGAAACATACCTCTAGTACCCTTATCTAAGCTAGCAAGCGTTACAGATGCGTTCGGCGAGGGTTTGAAAAGGGTTTTATTTGCGAGGGCTCGCCTACTACGGTCTGTTTGCATTATGGACGACTGCTTATTGCTTAAGTTCGCCTTTATCTGGATATAAGTTGGAATCTTTGTAGTGCCAATATATTGCTACAGTATAAATACCACTGCAAACCAAGTACTGTGACAATATTGATAGTTGTGGGTACTACTCAGTACAATATTGGCATATATATACCATGGGCACGTGTAGCCGTGGGATAACCTGATCAACTATAAGGATCCGGTCACATTGGTGCTCAAAATACGGTGACGGTACAGAATCGCAGTAATAATATTAATCGTATGGCATATATTTTCTAACAGTGAGATCTTATTTATTTATTTAGGTTTGCCAACAGGTGTAATACATATTAAAGCTTATTCATAAACATGACAGTAAAACCAATTGCCCGAGTATCCACCCAATGACAGGCAAACACAACATGCAAAAAAGTAACTGCTTACATAAATCTTAAACTAAGTAGTTTACAAACTAATTTTTGGTTCTATTAAAGATAGTTAAATCAAGCACCAAGATGATAGAAGATCGTAAATCTTAAATTAATTAACAAACTGCATGCACAGTTTTGTAAGAAAAGCTGCCGAATTTTAAATGGAGAATAATGTACATCTCCTCTTCGAGAAGACAGTGCTTTTGCCAGTTTGTTGTACTTTTAGCGCCACCCAGGGGTCACGTGTAGGGTAACGGTGGGTAATCCCTACTTACGTGATGCAACTTCGACCCCCTTGTCAAGTGAGTGGGCAACTGAACGAGAGAAGAGGTAGGGCACAGCGAAACTTCATCTCGCTCAAATTTGGTGCAGCCCATAATAGCATCACTACTTGCCCATTAGGTAGGTATGTGGTGTTGTGTTCCTGGTGGTGAGTAAGGTCGCCAGAGCTCCCGAGGATGCGCAGTGTTGGGAGTGAGGGACCTGCATATGTCTCTAGCTTGACAGCTGGAGACATCTGCGGGTCCTTCACTCTCAACACAGCAGTGCATACCTAAGTCAATAAAGGGTCGGCAACGCACTTGTGATACCTTTGGATTCGCAAGTGTCAATAGGCTACGGTGTCCGCTTACGATCAGGCTGGCCGTAAGCTTGTTTGCCACCGTTGTAGTATAAAAAAAGAGGGAGAAACTTATGTGTTAAAACGTCCCGCATGAGGTACGTCACTGCGTTTACGGTGCGTCAATGCGTTTTAAGCAGCGGTGTATCTTGACCTTAATACTGTATGCCTGACCGTTTTTTGAAACTAATAGTTTGCTCAATCCGCTCTAATTCTTGAAATATTATTGATCTTATGTAACCTATTTTACCTCGATACTCGGTAGTAAAACTCTTTCAATTGTGACAATGCTACAGAAATTAGTACCGGAACTAAACATTCCTGAAATTACTTTTTTGATAGTTAGTTGTAGTTGATGTACGAAGACAACGAAGACCAAGTAACATTACTGCATGTTTTAAAGATGCCATGAACAATGCTATGAACTAAAAAAATCGCCCAGATGGACCATTGATTGTGTGTTGATTTAACCTCAGAAATGCATAGTAAAACTGGGTCGGATTAAGGATGATCCCACTAGATCAAAGGGGCCGGGCCGGGCTGCGTCCGAGCGTAAAGGCCAGCGCCTTGCTGTCATGGAAACCGGGCCGGCCCGGACACGGTGGGCTTACTGTGAATCATCCTTTACTCGGGCCAACGGCGGACATATGTATGTATATTTACTAGCTGGATACCACACCAATGTCAGGCAGATGTCCACTCTTCACCTCATATACCCGATGAGATGAGATTACTGCGGGGCCACATCCTTAAACGTAAATTGACCAACTGGTTACTGGACAAGTGCTATTATAGTGTTAATGAATTTCTCGAGAGCAATAGGATTTATTGACATTATGTTTTTATCTATTTTTATTGTTTTATTATTGCATTTTGACTATTTTATTAAATATTGACTACATTAATTCTAAAATGCTATTAATTAATTATTTATTATTATATTACAATAACATTTTGAAAATTTGCACGCCTGTGGTGTAGGCTTAATACACGGTATAACAAAAATGTATTTTACCACCTAAGCTAAACTGTATTCTAGCAAATAAATTATTTGATTGATTGATTGATTGTTATAAATAGCTTCACCGTCACATTTTTTGGGAAAAAAATAAGACATCGAAAATAATTTTTACCCAACTACTGCATTGTCCAGACCCACGAGTAATAGCAAATTGCACAATTTATAGCACACAGAGCTCTTGAAAATATACCATTAAAGTACTGGGCTTAAAATAGCAACTGTGTTTCTTTTCCTCTGAAGATTTATCCGCAAAATGCTACCATTTACTGCCCGTAGATTTTGTTACTTAAAAGTTACTGTTAGGTCTTTTGTACGCCGTGTGGAATTACCTATAAAAGCAGTGGGCTTAAAGAGATGTGTTTTTTATTCACGTTTGACATGTCAAAGTGCCCTTATGGTCTGTTTGCAAAATAAATCATCATCATCATGTCAGCCGAAAGACATCCACTGCTGGACATAGGCCTCCCCCAAAGACTTCCACAATGACCGGTCCTGCGCCACCCGCATCCGACGGACACCCGCGACCTTCACCAGGTCATCAGTCCACCGTTTGGGGGGCCTGCCCACGCTACGCCTTCCGGTACGTGGCCGCCACTCGAGAACCTTTCCGCCCCAACGGCCATCGGTTCTACGTGCTATGTGCCCCGCCCACTGCCACTTAAGTTTAGCGATTCGGAGGGCTATATCGGTCACTTTGGTTCTGCTGCGGATGGCCTCATTCCTGATGCGATCACGCAGAGAAACTCCCAACATAGCTCTCTCCATTGCCCTTTGGGTGACTTGACAAAATAAATATTTGATTTTAATTTTGAGGTAGATGGCACTGGTGGCAAGGGTGTTCAGAGATCATACAAACGAACGAGACGAAGTTTTCATAATGGTATTTTCTTTGTAGCCCTCCGCAACTGTATCGGATTTCTAGCCACTGTATCGATTTATCTTGGCCAAGCATTGACATAATAATAGTACATCAATGGGGCCAAGTCTGATTGTGAATCTGCCAACAAACTTACCGATACTCTTCTAAAACAATGACCCGTGTAGTGCGCGGGATTTTGATATTTTAGGTACTTTACAATTTCTTTTGCGTGGTACATAAGTACTTTTGACTATTTTGCATGATGAAATGCCAAAATCATGGTATGTACGAATATCCTTTCCCCAAAGATCGGAGAACTTACGAAACTTGCGGTGTAATAATAGAGGCAAACTTATCACAACTAGGTGCAAACTGATATTGATATTGATATTGATTTATTTTATATTAATTCATATTACATGTCAATACTTAAGTAGTTAAACCATGAGAAAATAATTAGGTTAAGTATCTACTACAATCAAAAACTTGTAGAAATTTAAAACAATAGAAATTGAAATATAAAAATCAGGAATCTTAAAATTATTTTAAGTACTAGAGTTGTACGTAATAAATTCATTATTTCTGACCAACTCTACCAAAACTGCCTACGTAATAGGTCCTAAAGTTTATAACGCGATGCTAGATTGCATCAAAGATCAGAACGGACAGTCATTTTATGACAAATTAAAATCGTGGCTCGTTGAAAAAGCTCATTATAATGTATCCGAATTAATGTGACATTTAACTGATCCAATAATCGTAATAGTAATTTAATTTTATATCTTAATTTGTAATTCAACTTTAACTGTAAGAGACACTGACATATTTAATGGGTAAAGTTTTTGGACCTTTAAGTACTTATATTAATGTACGAGTAAATACCTAGTATGATGGAGCGCTCGTGGCCCAGCGGCGCCCGCGTACCGCGTGCGCTATGCGAGGTTGGGCAATGTCGGGCGAGGTCAGTCCTTGGATGGGTGACCGCTTTGAGTGGTTACTAACTGAGCGCTCTCGTGCTTTGGAAGGCACGTTAAGCCGTTGATCCCGGTTGCTGTCTATGATAGCAGTCGTTAAGCCAAGTTAGAGGCCTCCGGGCGGCTTGAGAACTTCTAACAGTCAAATTGCCCACTCACTTGACAAGCCTAATCCCAATAAGGTCTAGTCGAAGGTCAGATGGCAGTCGCTTCTGTAAAAATCAGTGCCTACGCTAACTCTTGGGATTAGGTAGCGGACCCCAGGCATCCTTCAAGATGCAACTGTACTGGGAATAACGCTAGGAGGATGATGATGATGATGAAATACCTAGTATGATGTAATGTATTATTTTAAATTATTTTGACGTGTAATGTGTAAAATTATTGCAAATAAATGATATGAGTATGAGTATTAAGTTTAATGTGTTTGATGTTTATTATTGACCTGATCCATAAATAGATGCACCACCAAAGGCTTGACTGCTTGACTTCTTTGTGGGTGATAAATGCTGTAAATACAAGTAGATGAAAAGCAATGGCACTTACAGTTCTCCATTTGTCGAAATCATTGTAGGCTTTCAGGTATTTTTCCTTTGACTTTTCTGGCAGAAGATTATTAACAATATAGCTATGGTGTTTAATTTAATGGAATACCCAAAGTCTTTCTAGCCCGTTTAGAGGGAGCAAACTCGTTTTTTCTCCCTGTAATTTTCCAGGCAGCAAAACAGTATTTTACTCCCTGTCGGCATGGCAGAAACGAAAATAAAAAAAAAACTTACAGGAAGCAAAAACCAGTTAGAGAAAATTTTTTTGCGAAAAGAAAAAATGAAAATACTTTTTCATCCCTCCAAGAGAGGAAATTGTTGGTATAACTACTGGAAATTGATATGATTGGGAGTTCACGAGGACAAAGTCGCTAACAAGGTTTGGTTTTTTTAAATTACAAATGGGATTGCTCTTGGCCAGTATCTAGCCGGGGGGCAAAGATGAGGCCGACGATGAAGCGAGCTCACCCAGAAGTTGCCTATTCACTCGTGCCTTAAAAAGGTCTAGGTTATATGAACTCGGAAATACAGACGCCGGCAGAGAATTCCAAACCTTAGAAGTGCGCATTATAAAAGAATATGCAAAGCGCTTGGTTCGAATTAAAGGAATTTCGACCAGGTAAGGATGGTAGCCAGCCGTACGTCTGGAAGTCCGATGGAAGAAGGGGGAAGGCGGTATCAGCTCAAGGAACTCCTGAGCACACTCACCGAAGTACAGTTTGTAGAAGACGCACAGACATACTACTTTGCGTCTATGTGCTAAGCTCTGCAGCTTATTTCCCACTACCGTACTGCCGCCAATGAGCCTCCTGGCTCTGCGGTCCACCGAGTCGAGTGCGGCAAGTTGATACTTAGCCGAGCCATCCCAAAGGTAACTGCAATACTCCATGCAAGACCGGACTTGGGCTTTGTATAAAGATAGAAGCTGCCCAGGGGTGAAGTATCGCTTGACCTTATTTAGGATGCTCAGCTTTTTGGCCGCTGTTCCGGCTTTGGACTCGATGATAGTGCCGAAGTTAAGGTTTGAGCTTAACGTCATGCCAAGCAGCTCGAGATCGTTGGCTACAGACACGGTTGTACCTCGGAAAGTAGGAGCCAGATTGAATGAGCTCCTTTTTGCGGTAAACAGACACGCTTGCGTTTTGGTGGCGTTGAAACTAACCAGATTGTTATCACCCCATTGGGAGACAAGACTTAAGGTTATTAGTAATAATTATATAAAATTATTATAAATAAGGCACTCGGTATAAAAGTAAATTATATTAATTATTTCCGCGTGGTCTTCGTAATGAGCTTTCCCAACTTTCTACATAAAAACTTTTTTAAAGAAAACAAAACAATAAGTAACTAATTATGCTTAAACTTTAGTTATGAAATTAATGATCAAAGAAGAAAGGTTGAAAGAACAAGTTGCGTTGCAGCAACATTTTGATATTTAATTATTCCATTACCATCGCTGTTTAAGAACTGTTTAAGAGCTGTTTATGAACTTGCTATTTTTATTTAATTAATAGCGATATGTCGTTGACTACAAAAAGATGTTCCATTATTTACGGTTCTGTAGCTCGAAATGAAAAAAGAACCCTTATAGAATGTAATAATGCACAAAAAAGATACTGAGTATATTTTGGGGTTCTCTAAATTATTGCCAACTCTCGGCTCCCCACCGATTTTTCGCATAATTTCATTTCGACGAATGATCCTGGTGTCAACTTGTCAAAAGATTTTGTTCTATTTCCCAATCTCACTTACTTACGAACTTAACGTTTGATCTCTTTTTTTATAAGCTCACCTTTGTTTGTGTGAATGTTTTAGTTTGAGTAATGTACTCGAATATTTCATTGTCATCATCATCAGCCAGTGCTGGACATAGGCCTCTCCCATGGCACGCCACCGAGCTCGGTCTTCAGCTCTTCTCCTCCAATCCCTACCTACTGCCTTACGGATGTCGTCACCCCACCTAGCTACAGCAGGGCTAGCAAATCTTGCCACGAGTAGGGCGCGAGTAGACAAATAGACGCGAGTTGGAGCTTTCTCGCGCATTGGTAGTATGATTCGCGCGGCAAAAGTGACAGACTCGCAAACAAACGTCACTGCGAGACAATGACAGCGGCTCGCGACTTTGAACTGCAATTCGTAGCACAACTACCTATTTCGCGACAAAATCTTCTCTCGTCTTTACGTCAAACGTCGAGATGAAGTCTTCAAGCAATGAAGCCCGCGACTTCCCCGCGGCTCGTTCTCGTGTGTGATTTATTCAGCAAATTTCACAAGGAAATTGAAAAGTAAGTGGTGGGCGTCTTACACTACGTTTGCCGACACGCGGTCTCCACTCAAGAACCAGTCTGCCCCAAATCAGTTCTGCGGCATGTGACCTGCCCACTGCCACTTCAGCGTAGTAATTCGCTGAGCTATGTCGGTAACCTCGTATAATGAAATAAATCAAATTTATTCTGCAAGTAGGCCATGATGGTACTCGCTCGGAGGTAGCCTTCTGGGCACACTACCCATCGGCACTGATTTGGAGAATATATTTTATTTAGTAGTAGCTCTTACTTTTTAGTTTTTTTGCAATGTTCTTTTTAGTGTTATCGGTGTTTGATTAAATAAATTTCCCACATAAATATAGGTTTCAAAATCAAAATTCGTAAGTAACAGCCGTGGCGCTCAAATAAGAGCGGCGCGGGGCGGCGACGGTGCGATTAGAGGGGGTGTGTGGGTGGGGGGGGTGCGGGTTTCGTTATACTGTCGCTTAAGGGGTTTAAGGTATTAAGTGCTCCAAATTATGACACCGTGCGCTCTTTAGAAAACCACTGTCGAGTGGTTGTCAAATAAGTAATTACACTAATTACAATTGAATGAAACTATAAATCGGATTTAGTCGCATGTATAATATATTTAACGTTTCCCATTGCAGCTTTCGTGGTCAAGCGGGTATGCTGACTGTTAATAAATAAATTTTATCTGTCAAATAACTATCATGCAAACTACCCACATACGTTTCTAAACAGAAATAATGATGGTTATACATGCCAGATGGGCTCTTAAGGTAAGTATACACATCTAGAATTCAAATTCACAAACTAATTCTCTATGTCACAATAAAAATTATATAATTACAATCATTAGTGAGACATGTCAATAATTTGACATGTTATTGACATATCTACCACTAATAAATGTAAAAATGTAATTATATATTTTTTATAGTGACATCAATGTCTAAAAGTCGCGGAAACCGAAGACAATATGAAGTAATTATAATTTTGAATAGCTTTAGCCCCTCAAAACGACTTATTAAAACCAATACACCCCTCACGAATCCCATAACACTGCAAGTCACTGTGGGCGTAAATGTAATATTTTACTTTACCACCGGCACCTCAACGCCTGTATTTTTCTTCCGCAAAAAGCGTACGTATTCAAATCTTTTAGTTTTTTTTTTTTTTTTTTTAAGGCATCGCGCTCTTGGCGCATTCAGCCAAAAAACAGGGAAACGGGATTAAAGGAAAAACTTTAGGTAGGTCGGAAAATTGGAAATAAAAGGAAAGATTAGGAAAGGGTAAAATTACATATATTAGAGTTTAATATCATTGGAAGATAAAAATGAATACAACGCTTTAAATATATACAAGGATGAGTCATGATCATGAATATGTAGGAGTGATGGAATATGTACAGGAAAAGGAACTTTAAGGAGTGACAGCTGATTTAATAATGCTGAACGATCGTATTGTTGACACTCAAAAAATATGTGATTTAGGTCACCGGGATCAATTCCACAATTACATGCAGAACTGGGCACGATGCCTAGCCTTGAGAGGTGCTCCGGTGTGCACAAGTGACCCAATCTCATGCGAATAACCATACTGGTTGCTGGTTTAGAAATTGATAGCCGAGAAAACCATGGTTTGACAGGAATTACTGGTTGGATGTCCCGGTAGCGTAAACCAGTCCTTGCATCAGGTGATGTCCACAGCTTAGTCCATTCCTCTCGTAAATATATTCTGGGCAAAGCTAAAAGGTCCTCAGATATATTTTCATATGGGAACATGTCACCGCAATCAATGGCATCCCGCGCCAGCTCGTCTACTCTTTCGTTGCCTTTTATCCCCCTATGCCCAGGGATCCAAGCTAAGGAAACTAAATAATTGTTAAGTGAACATTTTAATAAAAGGCTACGTATTTTATAAATAATTGGGTTAATAGATTTCGACCTGAAAGGAAATTTTGTAATTGATTGTAGGGAACTTAATGAATCTGAAAATATAATGGCTTTTTTAAGACGCATGATAATGATCATCTCTATTGCTTTCAGGATTCCAAAGCACTCCCCACTATACACAGATGACTCCGGGGGCAACTTTATTTTTTGGTATATATTGGATTGCATATGTAGGACTCCAATACCAACACATCCATTGACTGACATCTTAGAAGCATCTGTGTATATATGATGAGCATCCTGGGCCTCCATTCCAATGAAACTCAGGAATTGATGATTTTGTTCTACATCATTTTTTGAAATACCTATATTTAAGAGAACTGATGGAACTAATGTCAGAGATTCATATTCATACTGGAATATGGGCAGTGTTGAGAAGCTAACAGTTGAGGCTTGAATTGATTTTAGTCTTTCAAAACTTGTGATCAAGCAAGGGGGATTCTTATGCTTCCAGTATTTAGATGAGGTTATTAGAAAAGAAAGGTTTAACAAGACAGACCAAAGCTGATGATTTGAGAATTGAGAGCAACGGAAAAGATACCTATCACTAAGATATTGACGTCGTAAACTAAGAGGGGGTTCTACACACTCAACCTGCATTGCATTAATGGGACTACATTTCATAGCACCACAGATGATTCTGAGAGCTTTAGACTGAATGTCACGTAGTTTCTTGAAACCTGCTGCACTTCCTGGTTCTAGGAGAAATGTTCCATAGTCTAGAATGCTCCTTATAAGTGCATTATACATTAGTTTTAAGCAAAAAGGGTGTGCACCCCACCAGACTCCAGATACACACCTAAGTATATTAATATTTTTTTCACATTTAGATACTACATAATCACAATGTGGTAGACCTGTTAATTTTCTGTCTAAAATGACACCTAGAAATTTAGTATGACTTTTTACAGAGATTGCATTGTTACCAAATTTTACAGTCATTGGGGGAGGAAACTGTTTTCTAGTAAATAAAACAGCTACACTTTTATGAACTGAAAGATCTAAGCCATTAGCATCTAACCATATTTTCAATAAGTTTAATGAATGAGTTATAGTTCTACTTGCCTGGTCAATAGAGAGGTTTGATGAGTATAACAACAAATCATCGGCATACTGTAAAACTTTAACAATGCCATTTAGAGATGATTCCAGGTCAAATGTATAAATATTGTACAACAGTGGGCTTAAAACAGACCCTTGGGGAAGTCCTCTCCACACTAAGCGGGTAATCCTATTGTTGTCATCAATGAGAAGACTAATGGACCTTTGAGACAAAAGATTAACTATGAAATTGGTTAGCATTATTGGAACACCTAATCTGTAAAGTTTTTCTCTTAATACTGAAACTAAAACATTATCGTAAGCAGCGCTAATATCTAGAAAAGCAGCTACCACTGACTCATTGTTGGAAAATGCCAGACGGATATCTGATGTCAAAATTGCTAAACTATCATATGTAGATCTACCTTTACGGAATCCAAACTGACTATTAGCCAGTAACTTATTACTTTCAATGAAGAATTCCAATCTATTTTTAATTAAGTGTTCTGCAATTTTAGCAAATACTGAAGATAAAGCAATAGGGCGGTAAGAAGATACGTCTGAAGCTGATTTATTGGGTTTTAGAAAGGGAAGGACTATTTGAGATCTCCATGAGTCAGGGACTACACCAGTATGCATAACAGAATTTATAATGTCCAAATAATATGAAAGAATACCATCACTGGCATTGGCCACAAAGGAGTATGGGACTCCATCTTCTCCAGGTGCAGTATCCCTCAAGTTACTTAATACACCTTTTAACTCTTCAATTTTGAACGGGTTATTAAAATTAAAATTGTATGAAGGATTAAATGATAAGAAGGAAGGTTGAAAGACATATTCTTCTGGGACAGATGCAGGTGCTAATTGGTCCATAAATTGCTGGGCTAGACTAGGAGGAAGAATCTGTCTAGAGGGCTCATTAAAGGCGTGTCTAAACCTTTTAATATTATTCCATACTATGGAAGGTTTCACATTGGGACTAAGAGAAGCACAGAATCGTCTCCATCCTTCAAATTTCTTCTTTCTCAATAGCTTCTTGGTGTCCCGCGCTACATGCATGTACCACTCAAGATTTTCATTTGTCATCATGTGACAATAGTGTCTTTCAGCCTCTTTTCGCCTTTTAATTGCCTGTGTACATTCATTGTCCCACCAGGGAGGAGATGGGATTTTACCTGATGAACTATTTTTTACAGGAAAAGTTTCATCAGCTACTTCTAAGAACACTTGGGCTAATGCAACTGAACAACTATGTAAATCATTGTTGGTTATGCCAGGCAACTGCAACAATTTATGATCGATACGATTTTTGAAAATCTCCCAATCCACATTGCATAAATTGTACTTTAGCCTTGGTCTAGGTTTGGGTGATGACGGAATAGATTGGGGAAATGAGACTATGATTGGGAAATGGTCACTACCATAAGTTGATTCTAGAGTGTACCATGTTAATGAAGGTGCAATTTGAGCTGAACAAATAGACAGGTCTACAACACTAACTGATTCTGATGGTGCTGTCCGTCGAGTGGGAGAACCAGAGTTTAAAACACAGAGGTTATGATTATCAAGGAGCTCTATTATACGCTCACCATGATAACTAGAAGTTGAGCTACCCCATAACTGATGTTGCGAGTTAAAGTCACCTAATATTAACATGGGTGTTGGAAGCGAAGATATAATTTGTTCAAATTCATGTAAAATGGATGAAGATGGATGGGGAATATATACAGATATGATACATATGTTATTTACAATGGCAGCAACGGCTGACAAGTCATCACTGTGTGATGGAAGATGAATTGGTGTAAATGAAATTGAATTCCTGATGAGTAAGGCTACTCCACCATACCCATCAGGACGGTCCTCTCTGAGACATGAATAACCAGTAACTCTAAGAAGAGCTCTAGGTTTAAGCCATGTCTCAGAGAGGGCGAAAACAAAAGGTTCATATTTATTTAGAATATAAGACAAATCATGTTTTTTATTTATTACACTTCTGCAATTCCATTGGATTACTTTGTCCATTGTTTTTGATTTCTATTAAAAGTGTCTCAAGCAGAGGGGCAACGTGGGACGGTAAGCGAATATTTGGATTGGATAGTAAACTAATTAGGGCTTGGATATCCTCAGATCCAGAATGAGACTCTTCTTTATCAAAAGTCCTTTGTAGAGCACAACCATTTTGAGGAGATGGTGGGAGGTAGTCCCTGACCAAAGCATTATGTGCGGCAGCATCATAACCCTTATTGAATTTTCTTACTACAGGTCGTGGTTTTAGGGTAATTATTTTTCTGTAGCTGTGACTATTATTGGGTTGGATAGTTGCATCTGAGACAATGGGGCGGACACTACGGGGTGGAGTTGGTTGTGACTGGGGTTGGGTCTGGACAACATCTGCAAACGGTTTGTATACAGATGGATGGAGTTTAGCAGCTTCACCATAAGAAATGCAGTTATTAGCCATAGTGACTTTTATGTCCTTTTGGCGTTTGTGCTCTGGGCATGATTTATTTGTAGCAAAGTGGAAACCATTGCACAAACAACAAGTAGCACAGTCTTCTTCTACTGAACAGGTGTGTCCAGCATGAAGAAGGCCACACTTGAAGCATTTGGGTTTTGACCTACAGCTATTTTTGGTATGTCCAAATTTACAACAATTAAAGCATTGGATTGTTGGGAATATATATAATTCAACTGGTAAGGAATTATAACAAGAAAATACTCTTTTTGGAAGAGATTGGCCATCAAAGGTCACAACTACAGTTTCCGAAGGTTCCCATTTAACGGCTCCATTAACCGAAACCCTATGATTTAAACGTCTCACCTTTAGCACCTTTCCACACCCAACAGGCACAGAAATGTTTTCAAGAATTTCCTCATCTGACCACTGTGCTGGGATGCCACGGATTAAACCCATACGAGTAACTGTAAATGATGGGATAAATGCGTTCAAGTTCTCAGTCTCAAGCCGAGGATCTATAATAAATCGATTTGCATCATCACACCGTGAGAAGGCCATCGATATGCGAGCCCTACCTATGCGTTTGACACTGCCATCTACAATGTTCTTAAAGTTATTTTTCATTAAGAATTTCCCAAAAGATACCGGATGCAAGGAAGAGTTTCGTTCTGATTGTTTAAGTTGTACATGTATTGTAAATGGTGCAACATCTGTGGGTGTAAATAAACTTCTGCCAACTTTTATGTTTTTTTCTGTGTTCAAATTAACCTTTGCTACAACTTGTATTTCGGGTGTTTTAGTCACTTGGACATTAGTGGCATGAGAGTGGGTTTCCTGTTGCGGTAGAGTTTCAGGTGACTGACAATCGCAAGGATTTTTTAGGTTTTTTGACCTCTTTTTATTGCAATGTTTGCATCGTTTGTGCAGTTTAGGTCTTTTTATTTTGCCGCTAGCCGAAGCAATAGAGGCATCCGTGTCCATACTGGACTCATAGTTTTCAACTGTTACGTTGCACCCAACTTGGAGATCGGTTCCCCCAGGGTCAGGAGGCTCCTCCTGATTCATATTTGTTATAAAAACTTACCTAATCCAATGCAAGTATATACACTAACTACACAAAAATAAATATTTACAAAAATACAAGAAAACTATATACAATATACCACTTTTCTAATCAATATTTACAATAAGTTAATAATTAAAGTTAAGAGAAACGAAAAAGTTGACCGCCGCGTTCCACGTTTCCCGCGCTTTTTTCAAAATCTTTTAGTTATACCAGCGTCGGCAAACTTAGTTTTTTTTATTAAAAATGGGATTGCTCTTGGCCAGCATCTAGCCAGGGGGCAAAGATGAGGCCGACGATGAATCGAGCTCATCCACTGAACTTTTTAACAAAATAGCCAAATTCAGTATAAATATGATTTTTTGGGAGCACCAGAGAACCTAAAATATCTGTTTCAGGTTTTTCACTATAACTTTGAGGAGATTTCGAAGCGGACCGCAGGCTCCATTAGAATACCAACTCCGTATCGTCTGTCGATACTGTAAAGTAAACATTAGGATAAAACCTCAGATATAGGTAATAAAAATAGTAAGTAATTGTATGTATTGTGTTGTGTCTTATATTAATTAACCATTTTAACTGTAATCTCAAATTTAAAAAAATATTTTGCTATTTGTTTCCAATATTTGCCACTGGCGCGGCGCTAGTAGCTGCGAAAATCGCTGCGTTCATGGTTCTCGCAAAAATAAAGCCTGTATAGACGTAATCGCTATCTTGTTTCTGTTAGTTTATACAATGGTAAAAAACCATTTTCCTTATATTCTAATCATAATCATAATGTTTATTGCAGCCATGGTGTTACATTACAGATCTTAAGTACATTTCATTTTGTTTCTCATGGACACTGCTAGGGTATAGCAATTTAAAACAGTGAATCGGAATAATATCATAAACACAGGAAATAATGGAATAGAATATGAGCTAATAGGATTGCAAAATGTCAAAATAGTACATTACATAAAAATCTTGAAGTCGGTTAATAACAAGCACTTTCGAATCGTCAGTTATGCATTACGTGTACACATATTTGCTACTGAGGTGGTGTAATAGTACATTACGATACAAGTGCAGAGAACAGGAAATTCGCAACGAGTGGTGATAAATTGAAACACGACCGAAGGGGGTGTTTTAAATCGACACAAGTTGCGAATTACCTGTTCGGACGTGTATCGTACAACGTTTTACAGTCCATATGGCTCTTTAGTTTCGACATATGCACGTAATCTGCTGATTACCGCACTCGTGCGGTAATATAGCACCATATGTACTGTAAAGTAAATTTGTACATTATAACTTTATATCGGATACAGCTAGAAACACTAAAAAATACAGGAAAATATAAAAAAAAAAAAGTTTAAAGGATTATAAAAATGCAAATGAGTAAAATAAAAGAGATTACAGATTCATACTCGTATGTGTTAAATTATATCCATTAATTGTGTATTGCATATTAATGATGTAAACTAAATTATATTATATATTATTATTGAGCCTCAGAGAAGAACTCTTGCGTGGAGTAGTAACATCTGTCAAGTAGAAATTACTTCAGCTGAGCTTTAAACTTATGCAAATCATTTTCACTCTTGAAAGACTTGAAATTGTCCGGTAATTTATTGAAAATTATTGTACACATTGCAAAAGGGCCAGAACGTACTTTTTTTAGGTTTGAGGGAGGTGGTTCCAATTTGTTGTGGGGTCGTAAGTTCTGTGATCGGCAGTATTGCGGGAATAGAGGCATATTACTTCCATGATGTAGATCGATGGTAGTGTCGGGATCTTTGTTCAATAAAGTGTTTTTTACAACTTTCCATCGGTTTTATGTTTACTAGGATTCTAAGGCATCGCTTTTGTAGTCTAAACAAATGTATAAATTCCGAACTATTGCCCCACAATACTATACCGCATTTCAGCCAAGCATGCGCATAGGCGTAATAAGCATAAGTGGCTGTTTTAGGTCAGTACTTGTTTTTAGTTTATATTATAGAGCGCATAGAGATTACTTTGTTTATATGGTCCTTCCAGTTTATTGTAGCATCAATCGTGACACCAAGTAACGGAAACGTGTTTACAGACTCCAACTCGGTGCCCTGGAATGAATAGTCCATGTTTATCGCGCGTCATAACCGTGACAGATACAAAATGCTCGATTTGTTGATAAAAACACAAAAATCACTATATGTTTGCCTTTAAGATTTGAGGATTTCCCTCAATTCCTCATGGATCCCATCATCAGAAATCAAGCATGACAAAAATTAATCGTGAAAATAGAACTTGCTTAACAAACACAGCTAGGAGGACAAATCGCCAAACGTGAACTTTTTGTCGTTGAAGAGTCAGCAGTTCCGCTTCATCCAATGTCACATTTTTGGATGAAAATGCTTGACTTGTTGATAAAAACATAAAAATTACTATATGTTTGCGTTGAAGATTTGAGGAGTTCCCTCAATTTCTCATGGATCCCATCATCAGAACTGCGTTTTGACAAAAACGGGACCAACTTGGATATATATACTTACAATCAAAAAAATAATTTTTCAAATCGGTTAAGAAATGACGGAGTTATGGACTAACAAACATTAAAAAAAAAACAAAAAAAAAAACATACAACCGAATTGATAACCTCCTCTTTTGAAATTTTGAAGTCGGTTAAAAAGTTGTCCGCGAATATTTATTTACTTATTTATTTGGCAGCTTGCACCGGCTCCAAACTCACGCAGGTCCGCGTCCACCAAAGCCTTCCAGCGATATTGGGGCGACCCACAGGACGCCGTCCGGTCGGTCGGCCCAAGGTATGCTCCTTCAACTGTCGATCTTCTCCCATTCTCTCGAGGTGGCCAAGCCAGCGCAGGACCGAGAGAACGGAAAATATTTCGAATGAAATACGTCCAACTGCTTTTGCATTATCGCTGAAAATCTGCCTCGCCCAAACAATAGGATATTAGTTATATGTATGTGCCTTGAGTTTTCTATGAATATATGTACTGTATGTGTGTGTGTGTGTGTGTGTGTGTTTTTTTTTATATATGTACTTATATAGATATTTTTTAATCCACAGTATAGGATAGTGGTTTCAAATCAGGACTAATAGTAGCAGGTACGAAACACCCCAGCCAAAAAAAAATAGCGGCCACTTTTTTTTGTCTTGTATGTAATGTACCAACCTACATGTGTACCTACTACCTATTAAACATCTCTACTGCTAATATGCCTGGCTAAACTTTAACTGTTGGCCTAAGGAATAAATTCGTTTCGTCTGCTCGTTTGTATGTATGTATGTATTACTTTATTGTACATTAAACACGACAAAACGATAAACAAACAAAAAGTAGACGTACAAAGGCGAGCTTATCCCTTCAAGGGATCTCTTCCAGCTAACCTTTGAGCAAATGAGTTTATTAAAAACAAATGGAGGATGACGACAAACAACCTGTGAATTATGCACCGAACCAAAGTTAAAACAAAACAAATTAATTTTGAATACACATAATTTATAATTGAATACATAAAATACGATTAAATATACTATTATTACTTACAGCTCAAGATAAAAATGTGTGTGTGTGAGAGAAAATAAATAATGTGTTTATATACTACGATAACTACGATATACTACGATAAATAGGTACATATACGCGAGTAACAAAAAAAAAAAAAAAAGTTTTTTTTTTTTAATAGTTAGGAGTCGGACAGCCATAATCTTTTCAATGCAGCTTTGAAGGACGCTACAGATTGGGATTGCCTCACAGACACCGGTAACTCGTTCCACAACTTAACGGCCCGAACCGTGAACGATCTCTTATACGCACGTGACCTATTGAACGGAACGCTCAGAGAGATATTGGCGTTAGAATTTGAACGAAGGCGGTAACCGCTGTTAGATGTCAGAAATCGGAATCTCTCAGTGAGGTAAGGAGGAGAAGCAGGATTGAACAATGCATTGAAAAGCAATGACAGGACGTGCACATCTCTACGACGACGAATCGGAAGCCAGCCGAGTTGTGAACGAAAGTTGGATACATGATCAAACTTTCGCAGACCAAATATATATCGAATGCAGATGTTTTGCAAGCGATCCAGCTTGTCAAGCAGCTCCTCTCTAAGGTCGACAAATGCAATGTCACCATAATCAAGAAGTGGCAAAAGAAGAGATTGGGCGAGAGTAATTTTGGTTTGAAGAGGAAGGAAATTTTGCAGACGCTTCAAAGAGTGCAACGAAGCAAAAAGCTTCCTACTTATTTCCGATACATGAGGTGACCAGGATAGCGTTTGGTCAATCACTACACCCAGGTTTTTAACAGAAGATGATAAAGGAATGGCCACGTTGTTAAACATAATATCGGGAATCACCAGCTCGGATAGTTTAGACACAAAATGAGGGCTGCCAATAACAATCGCCTGCGACTTCTTGGCATTCACACTCAAACCATACCGCATCGCCCAGGAGCGAATCGACTCAAGATCACAATTCACTGTGTTAATCAGGGAAGGGAAATCATTCAAGCCAGCCGCCGCATAAATCTGTAAATCATCCGCATAAAGATGATAGTTAGAATTTAAACCCTCCGTAATACCATTAATAAAAATGGAAAAAAGAAGTGGAGAAAGAATTCCCCCCTGAGGTACCCCAGCAGAAAGATTACACCACTCAGAGACCCCCCCGTCAACCCTAACGCGCTGCCGCCTGCCAAAAAGATAGTCACGAAACCAGGACAACGCAGTTTGAGACATATTGAGGCCACGGAGGACTCCAAGGAGGATATCGAAATCCACCGTATTGAAGGCGCTACTGAAGTCCAATAATACAAGAGCAGTCAGTTTCTTATGTTCAATATTAAAACGAATGTCGTCGGTGATCTTGACTAAAGCTGTGACAGTGCTATGCCCGGGACGGAAGCCAGATTGGAAGGGATTGAACAAATTGTGCCTGTTGAGGTGGGAAAGGAGGCGACGATTAACAAAGTGTTCAATAATTTTCGACAGGACTGGGAGGATGGAGATAGGACGATACTGTGAGAAGGAAGCGGGATTGGGAATTTTGGGAAGCGGGATGACATGGGCACATTTCCATGCAGATGGAAATGTCCCTGATGAGAAGGAAAGGTTAATTATTTCAGAAAGGATAGGAGCTATGAGTTCCACCACGAGCATGAGCATGTCCAGACTAAGACCGTCTTCACCAACGGCTTTCGTCTTGATAGTTTTTAAAATGGCAACGAACTCATGCGGCGTAATCCTTCCCAGATCAAAGGCAGAGGAGACAGGGTGAAGCTTTTTGGCAAGAGAGGACAGAGTTTGTTGCTTCACAGAAGCGTCCACACTAACCGGGGGATTACTAAAATGCTGGTTGATGGCGTTTAGGTCAAGCACTTCTGTGGGGCACTGCGAAGCTTTTCCCACCCCCAGTGATCTCAGAAACTTCCAGAGTTTAGCTGGCGGACATTCTTGGATAGATTCATGGATATAGCGACGCCTAGCATCCCTACAGACCCTGTTACAGCTGTTGCGCAACTTGGTGTAATTGAGTCGATTCGTCTCCGAAGGGTCAGCCCTGAGTTTGATGCGAGCCTTGTCCCTTTTAGCCATAAGCAACTTGACCTCCGACGTCAGCCAAGGTGCAGGTAAATGCCTCAAACGTACCGGCTTCATGGGAGCATGCTTATCAAATATCGCTAGCAATGTGTCATTAAAAGCCCTCAACCTATGGTCAACATCGGCCTGAACTTCACCACTATGCCAGTCCGCTTCAATAATGTCTCTTTGAAGCGCCTGCAAGTCAATATTTCGTAGGTCTCGACGCAAAACTATTCTGTGTCTTTGCTTAGGGGGACGAATTTTGAAAGAAGAATAAATTAAATCGTGACACGAGAATCCTGCGGCATTATATTGGCCATGAGAAGCAACCAAATCCAATGAAGAGGTTAAGATAAGATCTAAGAGTGAAGGAGGTCCGTTGTGGGAGAAATGAGTAGGGCCAAGGGGCAAGATATTTAGATTTAGGGAATTAGCAAGCGACTGCAGCTTAAGGGAGCGATTATCATTCTTAATGAGACAGGTATTAAAATCACCCATAATTATGCAGTGATCGAACTGGGGGCTAAGATCTTCCAATGTTCTCTCGAGGGAATCGAAGTAATTAATATGAGAGGATGGACTATAAAATACACCCAGAAGAACCTTGGAATGATGCAAGGAGACGTTTAGGAATAAATACTCGGCAGAGTTCGAGTAGACCGTTGGTGACTTTCCGACAACTTGACAAGCCAGATCACTTTTTAAATAAATGGCAACACCACCACCTCGAACTGTCCTCGCCTCGCCATCATTAGTGCCAGTCCTGTCATTACGTATCAAGCGATATCCAGGCAGGGAATAAAGGACTGATGGTAGTGTCGGTTTGAGCCAAGTTTCAGAAATAAGAATAGCATCAATATTGCGGGAGCTAAAGGATGTGAGTAATTCAGGGTAGTGTGCCGGAATACTTTGAGCATTAATGTGAACCACGTTGAAACACTTTTTGGCTGAAGCAAAGGTACATTGCAAACGATCACCCAAGTCGGGCATGTCCGACACTTCACTAAGGGAATCATAACAGCTCGAAGACGATAAGGAGAAATACTCGCTATCTAAACTCGCATTAAAAACGTCCGACATTAAACAATTGAATATAAAAACACAATTAAGTATGTAAGTAAAATATTATATAGAATGTTAACTAGTAATGTGTATGCAAAATTTTCGCAACTAATAAACTTTCGCACTAGACAACCTCATTTGCTCGCCAGCAGTTAACAATAAAAAGATTTAAAAAAAATACATTAAATCAGTAGTAAATAAATAACTAGAAATAAACAAGGTTGCACAAAAAGTACAAGGAAATGCAAACATGTCCATAACATACGTTCCGCTTAGAAAAATACACCTCCGTCAATGCAACAACAAAACGCAACTGGTAACTTTGACATAGACGGTAGCTTGACACTAGTGATGACAAGTGACATCAACCGAATGTAATACATTAGATGAAGGTATACTAAATTAACTTACATAAAAATATTAAAAGAAATCGGGAACTATAACAAACACTTAAGATGGACAAACAACTAACGCGATCCAGAAGGGGCAGGTGTCTTCCTGGTAGAACGAGTCCGCCGCGCAGGCTCAGTGGTTTTTAATGGCGCGGGTGCCGGTCCCTTAGCGGCCACGGCGGGAGCTCCACGGACGATGTCCACAGGGGCATCAGCGGGCCCTTCAGCTATGTCTTCCTCAGCCGCAGGCGGGGCAGGCAGCGCGCGCAGTTCTGCAAGCGACGTCACCCTATGCCGCGAGCCATCAAGACATTGAACCACAACTCGACCATCGCACGTCCAGCTGTCTCGAATTCCGTAAATTCGCCGAGCCTCCAAAAATACAGCATGCCGGGACGCTGTTAAGAACTCTGAAAGTGTCTTACCCGAGCCCTTGAACTTCTTTTTGGCAGACCATACAGCATCCCGGGTCCGCACACATGCAAACTTGACCAAAATAGGTCTAGGCTTAGACTTACGGGCTCTGCCAAGGCGGTGGCAAGCAAGGAAAGACTGTGCAGTAATTAACTCAACCTGCAGAGTTTCCCTAAAGGCTGTTGAGACAATCTCGGCTATGTCCTCATCATCCGCTTCTCTGACACCATGAAGCAATAAGATGCCTGACCGCGATCTAGATTCCAGCTCCTCCAGAGATGCCAACACAAAGTGCATCTGTTGTTGCAGGGACTCCACTGTTCTCCAAATTAAGCTTTTAAATGTCTGGTATTCGGCATGAACCTGCGGCAGCGAAGTATCCAAACTTTGGCCGGATACTGAACTTTCAAATGAGGCCATCTGGGATGTAAACATATCCTTCAGCTCGTCCATCTTCTTCTGGAGTTTTTGCAAGTGGTCCATAGTGTATTGAAGTGTTCAACAATGAAGTGACCTTTGGACTTTATAGTAATAATTTGTGCAAGCAATGTGAAAAGTGGAGATAATAACTGCGGGCGTCAGTGAGGCAATATTTATTTCATGTAAGTTAAATTTGTAGCTAAATTCAAACAAATACTAATTATTTCAGTAATTTAAAATAAAGCAGTCAAAACCAATGTACTGTTTATTTGCCTACCCTCACCCAAAAAAAACTCTTATGTCAAAAAAAAATAAGTTGAATACGTATGTAATATACATTTTAGAATGCAGACCTAGCGGAATTACGCTGCGTGACACGACTCATTTATTGGTCCATAAATTTTTAAAACTGGCAGTTAAAAGAATAAGATAATGGAAGTTGGCTTTCAGTATTTGCCGACGATATTTTTGGAGCGATTTTCGCCACAATGTGCTGACTAAATGTAAATTTAACTTGTTTATATAAGGAAGTTAATCCGAAGCTTAATTCTTACCGTTCTATTTTGATATTTCACTCGTTGTGGCACTACGCTAGCTGGGGTGCTACCGCGAACTTCGAAAATCGAACTTCGTATCGTACCGTCCCTTTCCGTCATATAGAGTATAACACGAGAGTGAAAGGGACGGCACGACACGAAGTTCGATTTTCCAAGTTCGCGGTAGCACAGCTGACGCGGATTACACGGAGCGGGCGCACGCCTATCGAAAAATAGTATGAGCGGCGCTAGATTAACCCGCGGCGGGTTGCATAGAGCGAGTGCAGTCAACATCAAAAGTAGCTTAGCATATGAAATTATCAAACGATTGTGACGTCTTAAATGGCCAGAATTGTCTGACATAACCGTTGAGTCAAAAATATATGACGTGCGCAATATTCAAAATAAACTTAATTTTGAATTTCAAAAATAGATCAGTTCATAGTTGTCATAATTATCAGACCATGTGTCATTTCATAATTATCTGAAAATACTGTTTCATAAGTACTAGATAGTTTTAAAAACTCTTTGGAATGCATACAAATAAATCGTTGTTGTAAAATTAAGAGAACTTTGTTGAATTTGATTTTCTTGAAGCTATCTAATCAAATTGATGGTTACTGGCCGAGAGAGCGAAGCGTCTCCGTTTCAGCTTTCGACAAAAATTCTTTCGTATGTCTATCTGTCTGTTTGTCTGTCCGGATGCTCTCCTCTTCAGGTCGCATTTTTCAATCGATTCTCGTGAAATTTTGTGAACAGGTTCGATAATCATACAGGTTTTTTTGGCTGAATGATAATTTGTACGTTTTATTTGTGATTTTATATAAGTTAATAATGCTGACTGCTGTATAATTTATTCTTTCTACCTTTTTAGGGTTCCGTAGCTAAATAGCAAAAAACGGAACCCTTATGGATTCGTCATGTCTGTCGGTCTGTCCGTCCGTATGTCACAGCCGATTTACTCGGAGAATATGACCACTACAATTATGAAATTTGGTGTGAAGGTGTACCTATATTATGAACCGCTATAGAAATATGATATGAAATAATGAAAATAATATTAAACTGGGCGGCACCCCATACATGTAACAGGGGGTCAATTTTTTTTCAATGTACATTGGCGTGTGGGGTATTTATGGATAGGCCTTCAAGAATGACGTAGAGGTTTCTAAAAAAATTTTCATTTAAGTCAACCGTTGGTGAGATATTAGCTGTCAAAGTCGTAAAAAGTGTTTCCCCCCCCCCCCCCTCTAATTTCCAAACTATGAAGTTTAAAATTCTGAAATAAATCATGATGATGTTGCATTAATAAATCCTTTCAACTATTTTTGGTTTGAACAAGATAGGTTTAACGGTTTTTGAGTTATTGCTGAAAAACTGTCTTGCCAAAACAAAAGGGCGTAAGTGTCGTAAGTTTCCTATGAAGATACGATCTTTTGTGATTAAATGTATAGTGGTTTTAAATGTAGATTAGGAGGTGTCGGTAGGGAACCCTTATTGTGCGTGGTCCGACACGCACTTGGCCGGTTTTTTATACGTCCAAACACAAGATACGGTCACTTTAAAAATTTGTATGTGTTTTTGTATCATATCTCTCACACTTAAATATATATATATATATATATATATATATTATTTATAATCGTTATAAATATCGAGCAAAAAATATTACGTTTATTGTATGGGAGCCCCCTTAAATATTTATTTTATTTTGTTTTTTAGTTCAACATTTATTCACAGACAGACACACAGAAGACACACATACATGACAAAAATTAGAACACAAAGTAAAAACGTAGGTACACACAAATCACATATAATGTGTGTCCCCGCGGCAGTGAAACGGACACTGGCTCAGCATTATGCTGAGGTGCCGGACACCTGCAGCGCTGATTTTCAGCCAGTACCGTCGGTGACTCACGGAACGCCATACAAATATACAACATAAAAAGAACCTTCAACATGATAATAAAAGAGATCACACAAAAAATAAATAATTGACTATAATAGAAAAAGAAGCAGGTGAATATAATACATAAATAGGACAAAGAAACTACTTACGTATTTATTGTTATAGCGGCAACAGAAATACATGATCTGTGAAAATTTCAAGTGTCTAACTATCACGGTTCATAAGATACAGCCTGGTGAGAGACCGACAGACAGACAGACAGACGGACGGACGGACAGCGGAGTCTTAATAATAAGGAACCGTTTTTACCCTTTGGGTACGGAACCCTAATAATTTGCCTATTAGTGCATTTACGCATTTTCCTTTCCGATATAAAAAAATCGGCCAAAAGCATGTCGGGTCATGCTCAGTGTAAGGTTCCGTAGCTGCCCAAATTACTTTTAAAACATCAATAACAAGCAAAATTGAATACCTTCGCAGCGTTTTATACGTCTTTTACTAAGAAGGGAAAACTCAAATCATATTTTTTGGATCCATAGTTCAAAAGTTAGAGGGGGGACACAGATTTTTTTCTTTTGGAGTGAATATTCACATTATCAAAAAGTGTTTGATGAAGATCTCTATTTATTTTGAAAGACGTATCCAACAACAACCCAAACCATAGGGTTGAATAATAAAAAATTGCATTCCCACTCTACGTATAGGGGAGGCACCCTTAAACAAGTAATTTTTTAACAAAAAAACACTGACTCCAAACTTTACCATACCCCATCCTCTTGCTATATAATTTGAGGAAATCCCTCGATTTTTCCAAGATCCCGTCATCAGATTCAGACTTGGTGACAATGGGACCAACTAGAAAACATACACTTTCAAACACTTTGAACATACATAAAAAATATAAAAAATATTCCGACGAATTGAGAACCTCCTCCTTTTTGGAAGTCTGTTAAAAAGAGATGCAACATGAATATTTAAATAAATTAGGCCAAGTGAAGAGCCGGCATTAGGGTATTTATTTAAATATATAATACTAGCTTTTGCCCGCGACTTCGTCCGCGTAGAACTCGTTCTAGCCTTAGATTTTTTTTCCCATACAATCTTTCTCAAGCTCAGATGGTTGGACGGCGTCGAAAAGGACACCAGGACCTTAGGGGTCACATGTTAGAGAAGGAAAGCCAAGAATAGATCGGACTGGAGGGATTTGCTTGACCAGGCTAGGGCCCCCTGTGGCTGTAACGCCTCAGATAATATATATATATATATATATATATATATATATATTATTTATAATCGTTATAAATATCGAGCAAAAAATATTACGTTTATTGTATGGGAGCCCCCTTAAATATTTATTTTATTTTGTTTTTTAGTATTTAGAAAGAAGAAAGAAAGAAAGAAATATTTATTCACAGACACACAGAAGACACACATACATGACAAAATTTTGAACACAAAGTAAAAACGTTGGTACCTACATACAAATCACATATAATGTGTGTCCCCGCGGCAGTGAAACGGACACTGGCTCAGCATTATGCTGAGGTGCCGGACACCTGCAGCGCTGATTTTCAGCCAGTACCGTCGGTGACTCACGGAACGCCATACAAATATATAACATAAAAAGAACCTTCAACATGATAATAAAAGAGATCACACAAAAAATAAATAATTGACTATAATAGAAAAAGAAACAGGTGAATATAATACATAAATATGACAAAGAAACTACTTACGTATTTATTGTTATAGCAGCAACAGAAATACATGATCTGTGAAAATTTCAAGTGTCTAACTATCACGGTTCATAAGATACAGCCTGGTGAGAGACCGACAGACAGACAGACGGACGGACGGACAGCGGAGTCTTAATAATAGGGTCCCGTTTTACCCTTTGGGTACGGAACCCTAATAATTTGCCTATTTGTGCATTTACGCATTTTCCTTTCCGATATAAAAGCATCGGCGGACAAAGAAACTACTTACGTATTTGTTGTTATAGCGGCAACAGAAATACATGATCTGTGAAAATTTCAAGTGTTTAACTATCACGGTTCATAAGATACAGCCTGGTGAGAGACCGACAGACAGACAGACAGACGGACGGACAGCGGAGTCTTAATAATAGGGTCCCGTTTTTACCCTTTGGGTACGGAACCCTAATAATTTGCCTATTAGTGCATTTACGCATTTTCCTTTCCGATATAAAAAAATCGGCCAAAAGCATGTCGGGTCATGCTCAGTGTAAGGTTTCGTAGCTGCCCAAATTACTTTTAAAACATCAATAACAAGCAAAATTGAATACCTTCGCAGCGTTTTATACGTCTTTTACTAAGAAGGGAAAACTCAAATCATATTTTTTGGATCCATAGTTCAAAAGTTAGAGGGGGACACAGTTTTTTTTCTTTTGGAGTGAATATTCACATTATCAAAAAGTGTTTGATGAAGATCTCTATTTATTTTGAAAGACCTATCCAACAACAACCCAAACCATAGGGTTGAATAATAAAAAATTGCATTCCCTCTCTACGTATAGGGGAGGCACCCTTAAACAAGTAATTTTTTAACAAAAAAACACTGACTCCAAACTTTACCATACTCCATCCTCTTGCTATATAATTTGAGGAAATCCCTCGATTTTTCCAAGATCCCGTCATCAGATTCAGACTTGGTGACAATGGGACCAACTAGAAAACATACACTTTCAAACACTTTGAACATACACATATTTCTTTTTTTGAGGTGTGCAATAAAGCATATTGTATTGTATTGTATTGTAACATACATAAAAAAATATAAAAAATATTCCGACGAATTGAGAACCTCCTCCTTTTTGGAAGTCTGTTAAAAAGAGATGCAACATGAATATTTAAATAAATTAGGCCAAGTGAAGAGCCGGCATTAGGGTATTTATTTAAATATATAATACTAGCTTTTGCCCGCGACTTCGTCCGCGTAGAACTCGTTCTAGCCTTAGATTTTTTTTCCCATACAATCTTTCTCAAGCTCAGATGGTTGGACGGCGTCGAAAATGACACCAGGACCTTAGGGGTGACATGTTAGAGAAGGAAAGCCAAGAATAGATCGGACTGGAGGGATTTGCTTGACCAGGCTAGGGCCCCCTGTGGCTGTAACGCCTCAGATGATGATGATGACGATACAATATTTCACCCTTCTTTACACCCCCTTAAGAAATGATAACAGTCAATATGACATTCTCTAGAAATCCTATTGTCAAAATGAATGATTAAGTGCTTACGAGTATTTCGGAATATCAAATGTACCGATTTTAGACGAATGAATCTTGTCAAAAACATTATATCTATGTACAATGTTATATGACTTATAAGTCTCGCTACGCATTTCTGCCATGCATTATAACTCCATTACATTTAACACCCTTAAAATGTCTTTTCTTCCGTCTAGAAGCCTAAGTTTTCTACGGTAGATGTCGCTGTACGCCTCCCTAAGGCGTTGTAAGAGGGAACTAGTGAAGGATTTCGTGGCCGAGCTTAGTTGTTCCGATAGCTCAGAGGCTAGAGCGATTGGCCGCGTATGCCAGAAGTCTCAGGTTCGAATCCTGCTCGGAGAATCAAATTTTTCAATTTATTCCCTTAAACTTTATTTGGGTTCAGGAACCCGTTAGCGTGATATTAAGTTTCAAAGTGCTACTTTTCGTTACCTTGCCAAGCATCATATGTTTATAAAAAAAAACATAAACAAAACTAACTAACTAAACTAGACTAACTTAAATTATTTAAACCTAGGTTAAAGGAACCTATGTCCCCCAGGTCGCTGCCACTCTGGGCAGGGTGCCCAAAAGGCTGGCCGCGTTGCCTCGCTGAATGGCAATACCAATACGCTGAGCGAGGAACGAACCAGCCCTACGATCACCCGAGGACCGGATGAGCAAGTAGCTTAATTTTTTATGAAGCCTTATTGCATCCGGTCCCCACGGACCCAGGGTCTCCACGGCAAACGCCGCAAATATGTAACTCTCACCGAGAGTGGCATATTTGCGGCGCTTACCTGCTTCAGCCTCCGCCGCCGCCCCGCCAGCCCGCAATGACGTCGTGCTTAGGTGGGACGGCGCTAGGGTGTCCACACAAGTGGCGTCCCACACTAAGGGCCGCCCCCGTTCCCAGGGCACGAGTGTCATCCCGTCAGGTCTCTTGCCGTCATCGCGCGCCACGCCAATTGGCTCCAAAGTGGCCGGCACGTTGACGCTGACTAGAGCCCGACGGATAATGTCGTTAAGGCAGGAGTGGCGGGACAAGGGGCCGGCACTTTTTATACAAGCGAGGCCGTAATTTATTCCCTTTAATTTGAAATTTGGTCGGCAGCCTTTATTTCGAGAATATTAAATTTGATGGTATCATCAGTTTCTTTTACTTGATTAAGGTGGCCGGACAAGTAAGATTTAAATAGAAAGTAGCTATGGGGTAGGTTAGTGCGTATCTTACATACCGGTCAACCGTGCCATACTCTGCCAAAAGCTTGATTAAAAATTAAAAATGTACAATATTCCTTTTCTTCTAATGATTTTATGATTAGGATTGACAACTGGAATAACGATTCTGTTCCGATCCGTTCCAAAATTAGGTTATTCTGTAATAATATTCGAATCCATTAAACCTAAATCTTGAGTGATACTTCCAAGAATATACTTTAAATTTTTCCAAGCATATTTTTTCTGGAAAACTCTCAAACAAAGAAATACTTTACGTACCACGTTCACAAATTCAGGACAATAACAGTATTTTATGTAACATGAAAAATACATACTTGGGAAATAAATCGAATACCCGTACTATATTTAAACGTAATATTTTCGATAACCCTCTAGACATGTACACTTCTTGTTCGCTCTATGGAATACGTCAATCAATCGTAGATTTTACCTGTAAGTACAGTCAGCGTCAATGGGGCCTGTTACACGGTGATTGATTCACGCGATAAACTCACAATATGTATTTACGAATAGTGAAGTAAAATGCAAATAATTTTGAAAACCGCGATACTTACAGTACCGGCTTTTTAGTATATTACTAAAACAAAAAAGAGCGCGTGTACATCGACTTTTATGACCTAGAAATGTATAGTTATTTAGTTAACTTGCCGTGCGTGCCTAAAAGACAAAATTTGAACTACATTTGGCGGGTACATAACATAATTTCGAAAAACATATCTACTTACTAAAAAATATTAACGTAATTCAACTCAACCTTCCCCAACAATTCGAAAACTAACGTTTTTTTATGTGCCTAGGTACAGTAAGCATCAGAGAACTGTGACAGAGGACTGTGGTTTTTCAACATGTATTACCATATATAGTAATTAATTATTTAGAGCAATTTATTGATGCTATTATTATTCTTTAAAATAAATATTGTATTGTTGTAGACATGTCAAAGTAAGAAATTATTTTGTAGTAAAATTCACAATAGGATCGTCAAAACATAAATAATAATAATAATAATAAATATATAAAAAATAGAAATCTAGACAGTTTCTAGAATAAAATATAAATATCAAAAAAAAAAGATCATATTAATATCTAATGCCATAATGATTAATTCATTAATATTTCAGTCACAATTAATCCCACGGTGTTTTATCATTCATGTAGTCATGTGTGCTCACTATAATATGCTTTCGATATGAGTTGACGCTTTACATAATTTTTAAATTTATTAATAGATAATTCAGTTACGTTTCTTGGAAGCTTATTATAAAACTTAACACCATTACCCATGAATGATTTTCTAATTTTCTGTAGGCAAGTGGTGGGCACCGCGAGTTTGTGTTTATTTCGAGTATTAATATTATGTATGTCACAGTTCTTCCTGAAATTTACAATGTTTTTATGTACATACACAATATTATCATAGATGTATTGACAATGCAATGTCATTACATTAATGTTCTTGAACTTATCTCTAAGTGAGTCTCTATGGTTCATTTTATATATTGCTCGAATAGCCCTCTTCTGCAGAACAAATATGGTGTTAATATCTGAAGCACTGCCCCATAGTAAAATACCATACGACATAATACTGTGGAAGTAACTAAAATATACTAATCGAGTTGTCTTCACGTCTGTCAGTTGGCGGATCTTGCTCACGGCAAAAGCTGCAGAACTCAGTCTATTCGAGAGATTAGCAATATGGGGACCCCATTGGAGTTTGGAATCTAATGTTAATCCAAGAAAAACTGTACTATCCACTAGTTCCAATTCCTCATCTTTCACAATGACACTTGTTTGATTGTGCTTAACGTTAGTCGTGACAAACTTGATACATTTGGTCTTTTTCTCATTTAACAATAAATTGTTGACATTGAACCAATTAACTACTTTAAAAATAGCATTGTTTATATCATTATTAGCTTGTTGCTGTCGTTAGACTTTGAATATAAGAGAGGTATCGTCTGCAAACAATACTATATCATGGTGGGTCTTTACGAGGTATGGCAAGTCATTTATGTAGATAAGGAATAGGAAAGGTCCCAATATTGATCCCTGCGGTACACCCATCGAGACCACTGATCCCGGTGATCGCTGTCCATTCACATCGACCCTTTGTATTCTACCATTTAGATAAGATTTTAGCAAATTCAGTGCCGATCCTCTAACTCCATAGTAGTGCAGTTTCCTGATTAATGTTTCATGACATACGCAGTCGAAGGCCTTGGACAAATCGCAAAAAATACCTAAGGCATCCTGTGACTCTTCCCAGGCATCGAATATATGTTTAGTTAGCTCAACAGCCGCGTCGGTTGTCGAGCGACCCCGCGTAAAACCAAATTGCTTATTATGCATTAAATTGTTTGTATTAAAATGTCTTATTAATTGGGACAAAACTAATTTTTCAAAAATTTTACTCAATGTTGGTAGCACAGATATTGGTCTAAAATTAGTGGGGTCAGAAGTGCTACCTGATTTAAATAAAGGAGTTATTTTACTATGTTTCATTAGATCAGGAAACTCACCGCAGTCAATACTGTTATTAAATACAACTACCAAGTCAGGCACTATGACTTCTATTAGAGATTTGACAGCATGGACAGAGACTCCCCAGGGATCACCAGTTTTTTGACATTAATTGATTTAAACGCCTTTATTACATCTGGGGTACTAACATATTCAAAATGAAGATTTCCACTACATTCTGAGGCGTTATCTTTTAACAATGTAACGGCAGACGAAGGTGAAGAATTTAATGTCTTTGTTGTGGATACTGGTATCTCAGTGAATTTTTTTTCAAATTCTGTTGCTACTTCTAAACTTGAATCTATAATTATGCCATCAATTTTTAGTTTAAGATCATTCATTTTGTGTGGAATAATATTAGTGAAAATGTTATCTATACAGGTGGCGCTTGTAGCAGTGACTCTAGTAGGCTCCGTAAATATATGACTCAAATTACAAGATTTGAAAAGACTCAACAATCTGATACTTGTTGTTGAATTTTCTAAAATGTTTACATTGAAGTCTCCACATATAAGTAATTTCTTACTAGAGAGTGATATTTTAAGTAGCACGGATTCCATTATGCTTTCAAAAAGGTCAAAATTACTTAATGGCGGCCTATACACAGACAACAATAAATTGCTCTAATTCTACTGCACTTATTTCTATGGTCCGTTCAACAGACAAGGATACAATGTCCTTACGTTCCTTAAATTTTAATTTATTATGTAATATTATTAATGACCCACCATGTATGGAACTAAGTCTGGTGAACGAACTTCCCACCTGGTGGTTATTAAATTGAGGCATTAATTCATTATTTTTTAACCAATGTTCAGTTACACACAATATTTCAATATTATAATCATTCAAAAAGAGTTCAATCTGTAAGTCTTTTCCTCTAATAGACTGAATATTTTGGTGAACCAGGTGCATATATTTTCCATGATGGCAGTATCTTTCATTAAATTTATTAATAACTAAATTGCCAGAGTTTGAGTACTCCTTTGTCTTAAAATCTAATTTAAATGATTGGTTAAAACTGGAACCAATTCCAACTGTATATTGAACTGCTCAACAGGAGCAGAGTTATGTGCCAAATTCTTGGCAGAAATGTCAAATAAATAGGATAGTGACAAAGCTATTTGTCTTTTATAATAATTACAAAGGTAAAACTTACCTTTAGTCAATAAATTGTGTTTACCAACATATTTGTTAGTGTCAATTATGCTAAACTTACTACTATATGTACAGAGATTATGCAGAGCTATATTCAAATTATATCTAGTGTCATTTTCTGCCTTTGAAATCTAATGACAATAGGGGAATGTGAACATAATAATTTCTTTTACAGTTAATGTGACCAATTTTTCAAAAAAAATAATTAAATTATGTTTGTTCACATTTCCTCTGTTACCCATAAGAATAAGCAGTGTTGTTATAGAATGAATACTATAATCACTCATAATTTGATGTGACATATTATCAAGGCTACTATAAGGCAGACAATTGCTTATTGCGCTAAGCCCTGTTAAGTGATCACTTAGATATGACTGTGCCCATATTACTTCCAAACTCATCACAGTACATAATTACATTAGGTGTGTTCGTTTCTGAAGTGTGGAAGGAGCTATTATTATTTTGTTCTTGTGGAGGTACACTGGCACAAAGGTGTGGGTTCGATGGACCATCCGATAAATGACCACTCATTTTTTACATAAATATGACTGGCCATTGGTCAGTGAGTCAAACCGTTCCGAGTTATAATTAATTTGTGTTATTAAATCATCCATGGCTAATGAATATTCATTAATAACTTTTTTGAATTTTCATTCATCCTATCTAAAGATTTTATTGAGTCCTCCAACTTATGAATTTTTAATTTCAATATCTGTGTGTCAGTTTCATATTTTGATCTACTATTTTTCAACTGAGCAGAATATATATCCAACTTATCCACTAAATTTACATTAATTTTGCTAAATCTCAAGTTCTTGAAAAACAATTTATTCCGTTTTTTTATCTTTAAACCGCTTAGCATACCTACTACAAATAGAAATAATACTGAAATTAAAGTTCATGTGCTCCGTCAATTCTATTTGGAAATACGTAGGCGTAAATTAAGTGTACGTATATATAAGTACTTTTAAACATACTCTGTTTATGATAGCGCAAGTAGCATCTCCTAGAATTGGGCCCAGCGGGACAATTGGGTGACATTTCGAACGCCATTAGGACACAGGTGACATAAAAAAAAAAAAAAAAAATTTAAAGGGTCGGCAACGCGCATGTGACACCCCTGGAGTTGCAGGCGTCCATAGGCTGCGGTGACCGCTTACCATCAGGCGGGCCGTACGCTTGTTTGCCACCGACGTGGTATAAAAAAAATCTTCTAACTCCAGATCGGAAAGTTGCGCAAATATCCTGCCGTTTACGTCATCCCGCCTCAATTTCCTACGTAGTAGGCGTAGAAATAACGGCCAAATAAAAGCAATCTTGAGAAAAATACTATGAAATGAAATCGTATAGAAGAGACAATCGAGTGCAAAGGGTTCCGTAGTGACAACTTGCAATATTATTTTTTAAATGTTGGCAAATAATCATGCGGTTTGCATAATGGTAAATGGTCATCGCAGCTTATGTAAGCCTGAAACTCTAGAGGAGATATCTGTCTGCGGGTCCCTCGCTCTCATCTCAACACAGCGCATTTCCAAGTCAATAAAGGGTCGGCAACGCGCTTATAATTCCTCTGGAGTCGCAATCAGGCAGGCCGTAAGCTTGTTAGCCACCGTCGTTGTATAAAAAAAGACAGTTAACTCACTCCCAATACAGTGCATCTTCGGGTGCTGTGGCGACCTTATATTATCTTATTTATATGAGGGCCCTTGCGGATGCACTTCGACCCAATGGGATCTTTTGTGCAATTGCCGACTCCTTTATACTTACTCCAAGCTGCTCTCCAACATTTCCACAAACCGGATGATGGAGCTCAGCGGGAGTACTCTGAATTCCTTTGGTTCTGGATAGCCATTACCAAAGTCATTCATTATTTGTCTGGCAAGGGCGTGACATTCACACAATAAGTGTTCCATTGTCTCGTCATCCTCGCCACACATTCTACAATCTATGTTGTCTGATAGTCCCATCTTGGCCAAGAGATCCTTGACCCCGAGGTGACCTGTAAACACCCCCCCCCCCTGTGTATAATTCTAAGTTGCTTTCTGCTGAATTTCCAACCTTAATAGAATAACCACCAGGAACTTGTTCTGGCTGCAGTCTTCTGAGTGAAAGTAGGTAGTATTGAACGAGAAACCATTTGGCATTAAGCCCACTATTTGTACAATTAAATTTTGCAATAAAGTTTAAATAAATAATAGTCCGCTATGCCGCCTGTGCCCTAGCACTATGAAGACTGCCGAAGCTTCCCGAAGTCTGCTTCGGCATCTTTAGGTATGCCCAGTATGCCTTAGGCTGCCTAAACAACGCTAAGACTGTTGAAGCGTCCTGAAGACTGCCTCGGCGTTTTTAGGTACGCCTTAGGCTGTTAAAGCACCCCGCTGTGACGAACAATTGAACTTTTATTATCTTTATAACCACTCACTTTCAGACAATAAACTATTTGTATGTGATGGCTGCAAGGGCATACCGATGAGGCTATCGAGCTGTGCCGTGTCGTGCCGACAATATGCGCACCTAACAGGTTTATTTGCAGTGCAAGAAAAACTCTCTGAAACAGATGGAAGTGAATTATCATTCGTCGCTTCGCATGTCAGTGTGTTTTGCGCATTCGCTTGCAAGCCTTTCAAGCACAATTTACGTGAACCAAACTGCAATAACGATCTGAAAGAGACGAAACGTAGTGCGGCTCACATAAAAACAAGCTGGAGAGTGAGAGAGTCCATTGATGTACGGATCCCTAGAACACACTTAATAAGTGACGCCGCGAACTATAAAGCAGATTTATAGCGGACATATTACACGCATATTGCCTATCGATTTTGTTTGAAAATAGTACCTACTTTAATTACAGAGGAAACGTTACCTGTTAGTGAGGGAAGCATTCACTTTCACACACATACTCGCAATGTACAACAACAATAAATAAATTACCGTTATTGAGGATCATAAATATCATAATGCAAGAATGTAATTAATTCCGTCACCGAATTCATCCGCTTATCTTTGGCAGGGCCATAAATTGTATAGGTGGAGTAACTCCGGGCGGAATCACGGCCTGTATATGACGGGCCTTAAGAGTTCCCCGTACGCTCGACCGAACTCCATTCTCCATACAAAAGTAGTTTTGTTCTCATTTTAAAACGCCATGCTGAAATAATATAAAACCTTGTATACACAATGAGATTCGCCATATCTAGGTCGGAAATTAGTTTCTGTTGCTAGAAATTGGAATAGAAAAAAAATACAGTTTGCTTTTGAATTTTTTAGGTCTTGTATGAAAACCTTAATAAACGCTGTATTTTTTCTCCATTATAATATCAAGCAACAGAAACTAATTTCCGACCTAAGTAGATATACCGGATCCCACTGTGTATACAAAGTTTCAAATTATTCCAGCATGCCATTTTAAAATGAGAGCGAAACTAAGTTTGTATGGAGAATGGAGAACCGAATTAAAAGGAATAATTGAAAAGTTTAATGCTCCGAGCAGGATTTAATTTGAAAATTTTCCCTTCTTTTTTTTTTTATAGCAAAATAACTCTTTATTATATGAACAATATTAAACAACTTAAACTAGACCTAGAATAGAACTAAATTAAAACTAAAAACTAATACTAAATAAAATTAAAATAAATCTAAAAAATTTGGCCCCTTTGGCATGGTGCCAAGGATGCTGGCAGCATTTCCCCTCTGTATTGCGATGCTAATACGTTGTGTGAGAAAGCTGCCAGCTCTTCGGCCACCAGTGAAGTCGACTAGTCTTTTAGTAAGTTCTTTTAAGAGTTTAAGAGCATTCGGACCCCACGGGCCAAGGGTCTCGACCCCGAATGGCATAAAAATATACTCGGGGCCGAGACCCCTGTACTTCTGGACTTTAAGCTTTTCAGCCGCTTTAGCCGCCGCACCTGCTATTATTATTATTTATTTAATTTATTCGTATAAACAATTTCAAAACACATTACACTAAATGCGCCAAACTGCAGTAACCAGTTTATTGGCGCGTCGCGCTCAAGTAACATCACTTAGGACTAGGGTGTGCTCCCGGGAAATCCCGATCCCGAAAATCCCGGTATTTCCCGGGAAATGAAACTCACATTTTTTCCCGGGACTGATTTTGTAATTCCCGTTGCTTTCGGGACTTTCGGGATTTCATTATTTGTGGTGAATAACACTCATATATATCACTGAACTTCTCTAGTGAAATGGCAAAATGAGTTGTTTTTTCGGGCTCATTTCATCAACTCTGATGTATTTTTCTCGTGAACGCGTAGAGGTATCATCATATCAGCCGAAGAACGTCCACTACTGGACCTATGCCCCAAAGACTTCCTCAATGACTGGTCCTGCGCTAATCCTGAATCCAGCCTGCACCCGCGATCCTTACCAGGTCATCAGTCCACCGGTACGCTGACGCCACTGGAGAACCTTTCCGCCCCAACGGCTATCGGTTCTACGTGCTATGTGCCCAGCCCACTGCCACTTAAGTTTAGCGATTCGGCGGGCCATATCGGTTACATGGGTTCTGTTGCGGATAACCTCATTCCTGATTCGAACACGCAGAGATACTCCCAGCATATCCGTCGCTATGGCGCTTTGGGTGACTTTGAGCCTTCTTATTAGGCCCATAGTAAGCAATCACGTTTCAGTGCCATATGTCATCACTGGCAAGTGGCAACACACACTGGTCAAAGACTCTCGTCTTGAGACCCTGCGGAATATTGGACAAAAAGATGTGCCGTAGCTTCCCGAACGTTACCCACCCGATTCGGATTTGATGATTAACCTCTTTCTCGAAATTTGACCTACTTTATTGGACGGTCTGTCCTAGGTAAATGTAGTCGTCTTCAACTTCGAGCGTTAAGTGTCCGATTGTTACGGGAGTTGGTGCTACGTGGGCATTTGACATGATCTCGTCTTGTCCATGTTCATCCTAAGACCAACTCGCTCGGAGGCTTTACTGACGTTATTGAACATTGTACTTATAGCATAGCCTCCATGGTCTCAGCCAAGACTACTATATCGTCAGCAAACTGAAGGTTAGTGATGTACTCGCCATTTATGTTGATGCCTAGCCTTTTTAGTCCAGAGTCTTGAAAACATCCTCCAGTGCAGCGGAGAACAAATTAGGAGAAATAACATCTCCTTGCCGGACTCCCCGCTGCAACTAAATAGGTTTCGAGTTCCGGTCCCGGAGAAGGACTGACATAGTGGCGTTCTCGTACAAACACTTCAGCACTTCGATATAGCGCTAGTCAACTTGGCATCGCTGCAGAGATTCTAGCACAGCCCAGGTTTCGATCGAATCGAATCGAAGTTCTCGTAGTCCACGAACGCTAAACAGAGGGGCAAGTCATACTCCCCAGTCTTCTGTATAACCTGGCGAAGCGTAGGAAAGTGGTATACTATACGGTACTAAAGCCTCTTTAGAAACCGGCTTGTTCGGGAGGCAGGAAGCCATCTAGCCTGCGTGCGAGACGGTTCGTAATGACTCTTGAAATGAAAACAGCTTATATACATGGCTCAAAAGTCAGATGGGCCTGTAGTTCTTTAGCAGAGCGTTGTCGCTCTTTTTGAAGTAAAGCACCACTACACCTCACACCCGCTCCATGCCTTTGGCGTTCTTATTTCCAGTAAGACTGAATTGAACAACTTCTGGAGGGCCGTAAGGACTGGTTTTCCACCCGCCTTCAGGAGTTCGGCTGTAATACCATATTCAACGCGTGTATTGTTGTTTTTGAGCTGTTTAAGAGCCATTCTAATCTCTTACAGGCTGATCTCCGTACTTCAAGGTTGATATAAAAATAAAATACTTCGAACCGCAATTCCCTGAAGCTGCGAAAAAATCAAACTTCTAAGTAATCGTAATCGAAATATGCGGCTGTAATACCGCATAATGACACTCTCAAGGGAATCAAAACCTATAGGGTAATTCCCGTTGACCTAGAATCATGATATTTGGTAATATAATAAGCATGGTATTACATTACAAGTAAGGTAATAAATAACTATTTTTAATTTATTTATTTATTAACAATAATTATACCGCATATGCAATTACAGAGTCCCACAAAACCGTTTGCACGGTTTAACTGTGGGATCGAGCAGTCTCTTCTCTCTTCTATTTATATATTATGATTCTATATCTATGGGTCAATAAATTAATTAATGCACTTAACAAGGTAATTATGCAGCTTCTTACTAAGATTAGCTTTATTGGTTTCCTGCCTGATGTCAGGCAGAAAACCAATAAAACTTGTACATAAAAATACTATTTCAATTTAAGCAACGTAAAGGGACATCCAGATACAGGTTACACTAGACAATATACATGCGCCAAATAGTTTATTATAGCTACAAATCATGAGAGTACGGAACGAAACTATCGGGCGCGAGTTTGACTCATACTTGTCCGGTTTTTTCATACATACTCCCTAAAAACTACAAAGTCCCGAAAGTCACGAAAGTATCCGGGAATTCCCGGGACTGACCCAGTCCCGGTCCCGAAAACTTCGGGACTTCAATAAGTACCGGGACTGCAAACCCTACTTAGGACATAAGACAGTTGGGTTATAAGACATTGCTTCGTACCCGGGAAGTACCCTGTAGGTTTTGATTCCCTTGCGAGTGTCGAAAGTTTGCGGAAATCTGCGGCATAAACAGCTGTATCTTTTGCTTGCGTTTGCTTCGAAGTTTGATTTTTTTCACAGCTCCAAGGGACAGTAGACCTGATTATTTGATATAAATTCCAGCTTGATACCTCCGCGCGTTCCTGAGAAAAAGGGTCTTGACAGACAGACGGATGGACGGAAGGACAACAAGGGTTCCGTTTTTTCCTTTCGAGTGGTATGAAACTCTAAAAATGATCCATTCTACACTTTTATAAAATGTTACGTAACTAGTAAACTACATACAAAACATGAGAAATAAGTATGTAAATAGTTACATAGGTAAGAAAATGGACTATTCATAAAGACCTAAGTCTTGTATTTTTGTCTTCAACTTTGAATACAGTTAAGCTTTTACCTTAAGCGGGTAATTTTGCTCACATCTCCCCTACGTAGAAGATTGATGGACGATTCACAACAAACGGCCGGAGTCGGCGCGTCTCCGTACAGAAGCTACATTTCGTATCCAAACGGCAGCGGCAGAGCCGGCGGTAGCTGACCGGCTGCCCGCAACCCATTCTAATATGAAATATAACTTCTATATCTTCTTCTTGTTCTTCTTCAACCTTAAGCTACCCAATGCTGAGTAAAGGTCTCTTCCATGTTAGCCCATTCCGTGCGGTCCTGTCCTGTGCTCTCCTCATCCAATCCTTCCCAGCCACTAGTACCAAATCGTCAGTCCATCTCGCGGGTTGCCTTCCCACATTTCTACGCCCCGTTCGCGGTCTCCATTCCAGCAACTTTCTTCCCCATCTACCATGGGACCTACGGCATATATGGCCCACCCCCTTCCACTTCCTAGTGGCTGTGGTTTTTGCTATGTCGGTTAATTTTGTTCTCCTGCGGATTTCGGTATTACGGACCTGATCGCGAAGAGAAATCCCCAACATAGCTATTTCCATAGCCCTTTCGGTAACTTGCAATCGGTGGATGAGCTGCCTAGTCAGCGTCCAACTCTCGGCTCCATAAACCACCACAGGGAGGACGCACTGCTCGAACGTACGCCGCTTGAGGTTTAAAGGCACTCGTTTGTCTTTTAACACGTCGGAAAGCTTGCTGAAAGCCCCCCACCTTAGCTGGATACGTCGCTTAATTTCGCGTTCTTGGCCGCTCTTCTCGAGACCTATCACTTGACCCAAGTACACGTATTCATCAATATTGTTGATTCGTTGGCCATACACAGTTATATACTCAATGTCGGTATTGCAGCACATAATTTTTGTTTTTAGGGTGTTCATTTTTAAACCGACGTTGAGTGAAGCGGAATACAGCTCTTTCATCATAGCCTGTAAGTTCTCGATGTTGTCGGCAAATAGGACAATATCATCTGCAAAGCGTAAATGTGATAGGTATACCCCGTTGATATTTATGGAGGGTTCGAATTCCTTTGATTCTATAGTGGGGTCCGCGCCAACTCCTGCCCTTTGATGTAAACCATGAGATGGACAGCTCCGTGTATGGCCCCACTAAGTTTATATAAATCCCGAGCAGTTTAAGCCGAGGGTTGGGATAGATCAAAATAAATCCGCGTAATGCGTACGAGCAATAAACTTTATTGCAACAAAATGATGGTAACAAATGGCGGATTATTGCTAAAAGGATTGTCTGTCTGCTGGCGGGTTTACTCTGTCGACTTTTCCCCGCGAATAAAACTCGTTCATCGATTTTTACTACACGAATCCTAAAATTAAAGCACTGCTCCTAACTTTATGAAGCTGACTGTACTAGAACATTATTTTTCTACTCCAGCATTATAATCTGTCAATTAAATGACTGACAGCAGTTATGAAACAACTTTTTTAAACTTTTTATACAAATGCAAGTGTATACAATATGCAATTCTATAAAATACGACTGGTGGAAGAATCAAAATGGATTTCCATACATTATCATAAAACTGATTTTGTTTAAAAAAGAGGCACCCGTCAATGCTTCTGTCCTGCCACGATATTATAGCAAAATATTTTGCGCTCCTAGAAAATATATTGTATGCAACGTTACGGTATTAAGCATCTTAAACTGTACTTATATAGTGCTGTAGGTCCTGACAACTTACCGGCTATTATTCTAAAATAATGTATTGAGTATGTGAATACGCCTATACACTATATTTTTAACTTGGCACTCTCAACTTGCACTTACCCTCAGCAATGGAAGACCTCCAGGGTACGGCCAATCCCCAAGACCGATTGCTATTCTCTCAGCCCTAGCGAAACTGTTCGAGTCCATACTCCATAAAACGTTATCAGCGCAACTTAAACCATTTGTATGCGACTCGCAGCATGGTTTAAGAGCCAATCGTTCAGTTAACACAAACCTCATCAGTACATCTCGATAAAGGTTTTCAAGTGGACGTCTTGTATTTTGATTTCCAGAAAGCCTTTGATCGTGTGGATAAGGACATTTTACTATGCAAAATGTGCAATATTGGGTTCACTCCTGCTATGCTTAAGTTTTTTGCCAGTTATCTACGCGATTGTCGGCAAAACATGCAACATGTTCATTTTGTTTCTGACCCGTACCATACCCCATCTGGCGTCAGCCAAGGTTCCATCCTAGGGCCTCTCCTATTCGGGATGATGGTCAATGGTCTTGAATCTGTAGTCCATAATGCGAAATGTCTCCTTTATGCTGACGACCTTAAATTGGTGTACCGGGTGGAGAATATTCGTTATTACGTTCGTCATGTCATTACAAGAGGATATTGCTTCAGTATTCCAGTAGAGTCTAGATAACAAGCTCAGTTTCAATACAGCCAAGTGCCAGGTTCGCAGTTTTAGTCGTGCGAGCGCTCCAATACTCGCACAATATCTCACTGGAACTGAGCTCATCACTAGAGTCTATTCAGTATAAGATCTTGGGGTAGTCTTTGACGTGCGACTGACATACCATGATCACATTAAAAACCTCGCCACTAGCAGTTATCGTTTATCGTAGACTAGGCTTTGTCACTCGCAATGTAAGGGATTTCCATGACCCCAGTGCTAACTATAAAAGTTCTGCACAATTCTCTAGTCAGAAGCAAGATGGAAGCATCTGCTCTTGTATGGAACCCTTTTGAGTCTTCATATACTGCTTTTAGAAAAATCACCAAAAAGCGTTTTTAAGAATGCTCTATAAAAAAATACATGGATATTATCCCTTCTTGCACCCCACTAAATTCCTTCTTGGCACTCTGGGTTTTAACTCGTTAGAAGTGAGGCGAAACTGTAGTTTGCTTGTTTTTGCTTGCCGGGTTTTGCGTGGGGATTCTGACTGCCTTGAGTTGGGAGAGAGGCTAATTAGACTGTTTGTCCCTGACGTCGCCAGAATCACCCTCAGACCGCGCGCTCGGCCACTGTTAGCAGTGCCATCGGCGCGCACTGTAGCACACAGAAACTCCCCGGTAGTCCGTGCCCTGACCCTACTGAATGCGCTCCTGGTGTCAGCGCCTGAGTGTGACCTGCTTGCGTGGTTGGCCGTATGCCAGGAGTGTCTGAAGTTTTGCGAGATGATGGATAAAAGGGTGTCTACTATTACAATATAAGCAATAATGTACCTATATGTGTGTTATGTATAAATAAATAAATAAATAAATATTGGGGGACAATCTTACACAAATCGATCTAGTCCCAAACTAAGCAAAGCTTGTACTATGGGTACTAGACGACGATATACATACTTATATAGATAAATACATACTTAAATACATAGAAAACATCCAAAACCCAAGAACAAATATCCGTGAAAAATGCACAAATAAATGCCCTGGCCGGGATTCGAACCCGGGACCTCTAGCTTCGGAGGCACAGTCACTACCAACTAGGCTAAACAGGTCGTCGTATGAATGTAATATGTTGCTATATTATTCTGTTAATTTATCTGTTATCTATGTAAGTTCACAGTGTATTGGTTTTAAGCTGTAATGCTGTGTATCCTATTGCATGAATAAATAAACAAAAAAAAATTGGGCTTAGCTTATTCTGCTAAGCTATTCCACTGACTATGTACTTTCACATGCATTAATGTTCCCATAGTTCGTCCGCACAAATACAGCCCAGTTATAGACTTTCGCAATATATGCTCCGCCACATAACCTTACGTAATTTTACGTGCGGCGGAGATTTTATTTCAATTGGCTAACATAATAACGTTGCAACTACCTACAGTTCCACATACAATTTAAATAAATTGTTGCCAACTATTAGAATTTATCTTTATGTAGACATTTCCAGATATTTATTAATAAATACAATAGAATACAATACAAATCCTCTTTATTGCACACCTCACACAAATGAATTAGTTACAAACAGAAGAAAAAAAAGGACAGCAACATGTAAGTAGGTAGAGGTAGACAACAGGCGGTCTTATCGCTAACGAGCGATCTCTTCCAGACAACCTTTGGGTAGCGGGAAAAGAGAAAAATAATATATTATGCAGTAGGTGGTGCAGAGATTTATATGAATCACTAGATGAAAGCCCGGCTTCGCTCGGGTGAAATAAATAAGAAAGAAATAAAGTAAACATTTATTCGTGACAGTTATGCAAACGACGAAAGATATAGTGTACAAAAATGTATAAAATAAAAACATTACAACAACGGATTATGATGAAACTTCGTATAGAAATATAGTCTGTAGTCTGGATTGACAGATGGAATATGGAGTAAAAGATTACGCTGACGATGTCACGGGCAAAGTTGCAAGTTAATCCTAAGTATTTTTATAAGGGGAGTATTTAAAGGCACATAAAAAATTTACACCGTAATCAGCACTGATTTGTATAGCTAAAATACTAATCGTTCATTAAAATTCAGTTTGGTGCGAAGTCAGAGCTGCTAACGCGAACGAAAACAAATGAAGTTCGTGTATCTCCCTCTCTGTCGAACTTGCAAAATCGAGCGACACAGAGGGAAATACACGATGTTCGTCCGTTTTCATTTCGCGGTAGCAGCTCTCTATTGTCCGCCAAATTCTATTACTCGTAAGTGTGGCCCTTTACACTCAATATTATGTGTCAATATTATATTAAACGCTTAACATTGTCACAATACTGGTGTGTCAATATTATCGTGGTTTTCAAAATAGAATGGATTTTTCTTCAATATTCATTGCACGTGATACGGATCGTGATATGAGTATATCGCGTGATAATAATAACCATGTAACAGGCCCTTATGGATGTTGCTTCAATATTCAGTGTTTCGCGTGATAATACTAACAGTTGGTAATATTTTCTCCAATTAATGGAAGCTATTTAACAACTTGTTCCGTTTTGCCAGAGGTATTTCACATTCCGATACGCGCACCATCCAGGAATAGGAGCCGTCAGACCAGAGGGCCTACCGCGATCTGAAAACGAAGTATTTCCCTCTCCGCGCTCGAATATGCAAGTGCGACAGAGAGGCATATATATTTAGTTTTCGGTTGGTAGCACTTTAGTCCGAGCGCGGCGGACGGTCGAAGAAAGTCAAAGAACATTCCGTGTGTAACTTCCCATCGACCTATGAACTTGAAATTAGGTGATAATGTTTATTATGAAGTATATTTTACCAAAAATATCAATATATTGATAAATCACACTTGTTTTTTAGTTGTACGGAACCCTCAGTGTGCGACTCCGACGCACATGGCTGGTTTCTATTACATTTTGAATTTTATTTCTCTTATAGTAAAATACCCTATTCGTTTTAAAGTTGACGCCTGAGGGCCTACCGCGAACCATAAACGAACTATCTTCCTCTCTGTCGTTCGAATATACATGTGCGAGAGGGAGGCAGATACATCGTTTTCGGTTCGCGGTAGCGCCTCTAACGTCCGAGCGCGGCGAACGGCATGAGCTGGGGGTCTACTCCGAAATTCAAAACCCTACTTTCGTATGGTGCCGTCCCTTTCATAGACTATATGAGTGAAAGGGACGGCACCATACGAAGTTCGGATTTCGAATTTCAGAGCAGACCCCCAGTACCACTAAGTTATAAGATAGAGCGAGATAGGGATAGAATTTTGCTAGACGTTTAAAAGCCATAAGTCACCTAGTAGTTTGTCACAAACAAAATAGAGACGCAGCTTTAAGATGACGGACAGACTCAGCAAACATTCAAGTGGTGTCCTTTACACGATTAATATTATCACAATACTGGGGTGTCAATATTATCGCAGTTTTCAAATTTGTATGGATTCTGCTTTAATATTCACGTGATACTTATCGTGATATGAATCCATGTAACAGGCCCCATACATTCGCTTTGAAGGCGGTTGTTGTGACAATCAGTCTAGCTAGCACGATAGATTATACCGTTACGTTTTATGTGACGTTTTAATACATTTCGCCCATATAACGTGACGGTATAAGTTATCGTGCTAGCTAGGCTGATAGGTGTATAGAACGCTTGAAAACTACAAAAACAAAACGCTGCAGACGCGGCTAGCCGAATCCACACAATGGGCGATGATGGCCCATCACCCAGAACGCAGCCCAGCAACCTGGCCAACATACCGGACGCAAAAATAGTTCACGATTTTCGAACGTAGCCGACACTGTCAACCAACAAATTTAATATAGCAATATAGTCTGTGGGCAATATGGCCGACGTTTTGTCATCAAATTAACACTTTTAAATGCAAAATACGCGACAATCCGAATTTTGCGGATACATATGTCCAACTCAAAAATCGTTATTTTTATACGTTCTTCAATTTGAGACAGGTCTCGTTCGGGTCTACCGTACCCCTGCACGAAATTATTAATATAGATGTAAATTAATTTGTAAAATTCATACTTATATACTTTTATATATAAACATACATACACAATCTTACATATATATAAGAATATTACATAACAAATAAGAAAAAGAAAGTATATATACATATTTGTAAAGTCAGCCGAACTTTATAGGTAGTTGATATTAAGGGAGAGACAAATAATGTTTTTTAAGTAAGGTTTTGAAAATATCAATAGATTTTGGCCGTCTTATGTCAAGCGGTAGAGAGTTCCACAGTAGAATGGCTTTAAAAGTGAACGAACAGTTGTAAAATTTGGAAGAGGACGATGGCACTGCTAAAAGAAATTTATTTGAAGATCTGAGCGAATTTAAATAGCTGAAACGCTCCTTGAGATAGCGGGGAGTCGCAGGGTTGAAAAGAACATTATACAGAAGAGAGAGAATGTGAGAGTTACGGCGATAACGGATTGGGAGCCACTTGAGTTTAGTACGGAAACTAGAAACATGGTCATATTTGCGTAACCCAAATATGAACCGAATGCAGACACTTTGGAGACGCTCAAGCTTAGTAAGTTGCTCCAATTATAATGACTTGGGTCTTTGCTGGGTTCACGTTCAGACCGAATCTTTGACTCCACTTCAGAATGCAAGCCAAGTCATCATTTGTTCTCTGAATGGCAGAAGAAAGATCGCCAAACATGGAATGTGAATAAATCTGAAGATCGTCGGCATAAAGATGATAAGGAGAAGAAATGTTGTGCGTAATGGAATTAATGAAAATGGAAAACAAGAGGGGAGATAGCACACCGCTTTGGGGAACGCCGGCCAGCGTATTGCACCAAGAAGAGCGAGGAGTATCCACCTTTATTCTTTGCCGGCGGCCAATTAAATAGCTATGAAACCAGTCGATTACTGCAGGAGATATGTTAAGAGAGCGTAAAACAGCGAGCAAAATGTCAAAGTCGACAGTATTGAAGGCATTACTGAAATCAAGTAGAGTTAACACAGTAAATAGATAGATACATAGATTGATTTATTTCTTTAAAAAAGTACCATTACTATTTTGCTGTGTGGATGGAATAAAAAAAGTCTCTAAATTGGTAGGCGATAGTTACCTTATTTACTCGTAATTTCGTAATCTCGAGTGACCTACATTGCGCAGGAACACACGACAGCAGATGGAGCATGTAACTAGCAATGTATGTATGTATGTACTCGTATTAATAAAAATTAATAATCTTTACATTATAGGTCTACTAACTCTAGCTGATAAGTTTTTATTGTTTTGTAATGTACTAACAACATATGGATGAAATATCCGAAATAAAGAATTATTATTATTAGTATTATAAATGAACGTCCATTAAAAAAATTTTTTTTTTATTAAATTTCAACTGTTTATTTCAAATTTCTTTTTTTTAATATTTCACATTTAGTTAAATTTCTTAGCTAAATCTTAATATTCTAAGATTATGGTGCTAAGCCATGAGTATGACAATCACAATATTAGCACATGCTGTAAAATCTACAGAAAAAAGCACAATATTTTTCAATTACTTATTCCCTGTAATTTGAATTTAGAATTTTCGGTAAGAAACGTTACAGCGGAATACAAATTTAAATATCGTGCCAGCTGGGCAGGAAGAAAAGTACCTACATTATTATATTAAGTAGCTACCCCAGAAATACAGAATTACAGCATACATTAGCAAAAATACATGATAAGATAACACTTACAAGATGAGGAAGCCACACTCAACTCAAATCCCTCGCGAGCGAGATTAGCCCGGGGGCAACATAAACAACATTAAATTAAAATAGGCAGTAATTTCAACGATACAATTACGTGTTAAATTATTTAGTAATTAACATTCAAACGGCTCGTGCTAGGTTTCTGTGAGTGCTTCCTTAATTGCATGAATTTGAAATGTCTTTATAGGATTTCATTTGGTTGCTCGGAGGGTCGGAGGTATGGAAGATGAAAAATGGCGCGTGGCGGTAGCACTGTACTTATTCTTTAGCAATAACTAGTAATGAGGAGAAACGTGTTGCTTAAATATAACTTAGAGAAAACTGGCGAAGTGCGTGTCGTGCACTGTGTTTCTATCCGCCACATTATACAAGAGAGAGATGGTTTATATATTCAAATTTATTATTAAAAAACATTATGAACATAGACATTTTGGAGTTGTGACAGTTATTAACCATAAAATAATTTTACAGTACATATGGTGCTACGTTACCGCACGAGTGCGGTAATCAGCAGATTACGTGCATATGTCGAAACTTTAAAAAGCCATAATGTACTGTAAAACGTTGTACGATACACGTGCGAACAGGTAATTCGCAACTCGTGTCGATTTAAAACACTCCCTTCGGTCGTGTTTTAATTTATCACCACTCGTTGCGAATTTCCTGTTCTCTGCACTTGTATCGTAATGTACTATTATGAATAGTTTAGTAATGTTCATTATGATAAAAATGGTAAGAGAAATAAAATAGGAAATCCGATCATCAAACTTGTAATTTTTATATCAACTTTGGCGGGTGCGAAGGGAAGGTAGGTACCCTAAACCTTTATTTTACGGATAGTCTATCTCGCCGTTTTGTCCTAGCCGTGTATACTGTATTTCAAGGACCGCGATAGGTTGACAGTTGAAATTTTCACAAATTATGTATTTCTGTTGCCGCTATAACAACAAATACTGAAAAACAGAATACAATAAATATTTAAGGGGGCTCCCATACAACGTTCGTGTTTTTTTGCCGTTTTTTTAGATAATGGAACGGAACCCTTCGTGGGCGAGTCCGACTCGCACTTGGCCGGATTTTTCATATACTTGTCTCCTTCGTCCTTATGGTGCACCAAAATGAGTTAAAATGCGACATAGAGTACAATCATTTTCCGGTGTTAACGAGTTGTCTCCATTTGAAAGCCCACCAAGATGTTAAATCCCATGTAAACTTAACACACCACAACGTCAGTTCAGTACAATTTTCAGTTATAAAGACGGAGACACTGACAAATGAAGACGTGTCAGATGTCATTTGTCTGTCTCTCTCAAACTTTCTGATTTGTGCATTAGTGAGAATAGATCAGATACGTATACAGAAATCGTTCATCTTACATGAGTACAGCGTACAACTGTACTCTGATATCTGTGTTCTCTACTAAACACATAGTAGGTACAGTCACCAGCACCAATATCTGCCACAACAAAGCGCGCATAAATATCTGACACGACTCTATTTGTAGGGCCGTTAGGACGTGTCAGATATTTTTGCCGCCTTTGATTAGGCAGATAATAATGCTGGTGACTGTACTAGGCAATACTCGTACAGCGTTTTCGCATTTCATAATAAGATGCTGTTTTGACTATTAGCCAACATCCCAATTCGATCGTAATTTCTTTTCACCATTTTTTTTTTAGTCGATTCAAAGTTGATATGAATGGGAATGTAATAATGAGCCACCCGGTACCATAGAGTTAATATAATTTCAACTCGTGCGAAAGGAGATTTACATAATTTTTAAGAAAAAGAAACCGACTTCAATGGGGGGAGTCCGGTGAAAGTTTATTATACTTAGATGGTGCTGCACTCTTAGATTCCATACAATAAAATAAAAATGGCTATAAGTATGTTTATAATGGTAGAAGACTGACCCTCAATTCCTCATGGAATCATGGAAAAACCTTGCTTGCTTGACAAACAAAACGAAGAGAACAAATCGCCAAACGTGAACTACGCGTCGTTGAAGAGTTCCGTTCTGATCATCATCAGCAGTTCCACTTCATCAAATGTCACTTTTATGAATGAAAATGCTTGATTAGTTCATAAAAATACTAAAATCACTATTTGTGTGCCTTTCACATTTGAGGAGTTCCCTCGATTCCTAATGGATCCCATCATCAGAACTCGAGCGTGACAAAAATCAATCGTGAAAATAGAACTTGCGTAACAAACACAGCTAGAAGGACAAATCGACAAACGTAAACTTTTCGTCGTTGAAGAGTTCTGTTCTGATTATCATCAGCAGTTCCACTTCATCAAATGTCACATTTTTGGATGAAAATGCTCGATTTGTTGATAAAAACACAAAAATCACTATATGTTTTGCCTTTAAGATTTGAGGAGTTCCCTCAATTCCTCATGGATTCCATCATTATAACTGCGTTTTGACAAAAACGGGACCAACTTGGATATATATACTTACAATCAAAAAAAGAATTTTCCAAATCGGTTAAGAAATGACGGAGTTATGGAGTAACAAACATTAAAAAAAAAAACATACAACCGAATTGATAACCACCTCTTTTGAAATTTTAGAAGGGCTGGAGGTATATTTTTGTTCTTCACTTCTGATCTCAATCGCATTTCAATATCATTTTTGGTCATACGTAAAACGCAATCGTAGACTCAACCAAGTAACGCCCCTTGGAAACAAATCTTCACAAGTGGTTGCCGATTCCTTCGCGGAATTCTTCAAAAGCGTATTCTTACAAAAAGCACCAACACTTGACGTGACTGCGGCCTGTTCGGCTGCCGTTGTAGAACCAGCATATACAATGGATCGTCTTATCTCCATTGAGAATATCACTGATGACGAGGTGCGTACATCCATTAACAGGTTACGACCTAAGCCCACCCAAGGACCTGATGGGATACCCCAGTACCTGGTGAAGGACTGCCGCGAGGCATTTGTACAGCCACTCACATATATATTTAATTTGGCAATAAAAACTGGAACATACCCCTCGATATGGAAAACAACTAAAGTACCTAGTCCTAGTCCTAGTATCCTATTCATAAAACGGACTCCAAATCAGATATCCATAACTATCTATAGACCCATTGCGATACTTTCTATATTTGGAAAAGTGTTTGAATCAATTATATACTCCAAAGTATTCAAGCAGCTTAGTGGCTGGTTCTGCGATGAACAGCATGGATTCCTGCCGCGACGTTCAACTACATCAGACCTACTAAATATTGTATCCTTAATCTCCAACAATCTAGATCAAAGAAAGCAGGTGGATGTAGCCTACTTTGATTTCCAAAAGGCATTCGACAGAGTTGATTGTGATATATTACTTAAAAAGCTCTCCATGGCTGGTTTCTCTGCCAATCTGCTTGAGTTCATGAGTAATTACATGTCTGACAGGCTTCAATTTGTGCAGTATGAAGGGTCTAAATCAGCACCATTCTTGGTAACCTCTGGAATTGGTCAGGGAAGCAGCCTCGGACCCTTATTGTTCCTTATTCTCATCAATGAACTTCCGACTGAACTGAAGTTCTCATAGTGTATGTTGTTCGCCGACGATTTAAAATTAGCACTGCCCATAGAGAACACTACGGATTCCTCCTCACTGCAATCGGATATAGACGCTGTCTACGCATGGGCTCAAAAAAATGGTCTCACGTTAAACGAAAATAAATGTGCAGTGATGACATATGACACGTGCCCAATGTCCCATATTTCAGATATACACAATTGAGGGAAAACCATTGAAGCGAGTTAACAATATTAAAGATCTTGGTACTTGGTTCGACTCACACATTTTAAATATATCTAATGAAGCTAGGAAATGTTTGGGGTTCGTTATCCGGCAGGCTAAACTGTTTACGAACCAGCGTGCTCTAATGGCACTATATAAATTATAATGCATACGTGAGAAGCAAACTGGAAACGAATGCCGCCATATGGAATCCACACGAGCAGCAGTACACGCTTCTCTTGGAAATAATACAAAAACTATATGTAAGATTCCTATATAGAAAATTATATGGATTCTACCCTTTCCTCTATCCTACTCTCTTTGTTCTCGGCATGGTGGGTTATACATCCCTCGAAGCTCGAAGAAATCTTTCATTAATTAAATAAATTTTTCAATTAGTACGGGGGTTAGTGACTAATTCCCACCTATTGACTCGAATCGGTTTACGTGTCCCTCTTGTCGACCTCTAATCGACTGCGAGCGCGCCGCCGCGGCCTCTTCACTGTCCCGCCCGCGAGGACGCGCGCGCTCGCCTCCTCGCCGCTCCACACGGCTCTCACCCTACTTAATGACATTCTGGACAGCGACAGCTAGCTAGATATTTTTTTCACTTCCGAGCTAACTTTCATGAGGTCATCGAGTCACTATTTGGAAAGTGTGGTAGCCACCAGTTCCATCCAATATTAATAAAATTAAATTTATTATAATAGTAGTATATTAATGTTTTATCAATAACGCCTGTTTTTTATGTAATTAACTTATTTAATGTAATGTAGCAATACTATTCTATTCAATGAAATGTGTAATTAATAATGAATGTAAATGAATTATATGTGTACAAAACATAAATTAGCACGTAAGGTTCCACTGTCAGTGTTAATTTTTATCAATAAATAAATATCTACAAAGCACAAATTTTATAATACTAGTATATGTCGTATATGTAGTAGATATAGTCAATCGGTAGACATAGAATCTACGTTTGTCCACCAAAAAAAATGTCTGCGTATTATATTTAAGCTTATAGTATCTTTAAGAGATGTATTCAAAGATAATGGAATATTAACGCTGACGTGTCATTAGTCATTAGTCATTTATTCACGAACAAAAAAAACTATATACTTCAGATTTGTTTATTTGTTAAGGAGCGAAATTACATTTTAATCAAAAAGTGAGTCTAAAAATAATATCCGGTCACAATACAAAATTATGTATGTACGGTTAGACCTTTTCTACCATTATACTTAGCAAGAGCTCCTATTTCCATGGAATTAAAGTACTTATTAAATCATTTGCCTGAACATGTTAAGGATGATTCACGGTAGACCGTTCCGTGTCCGGGCCGGCCCATTTTCTATGACAGCAAACGCAACGGCCGGCGTATTTCTCTAGAAGAAAACGGGCCGGCCCGGACACGGAACGGCCTACTGTGAATCATCCTTTAAGTCACAAGATGGGATTAGGTTTAAAAGAAAGCTTAAGGAGTGGCTATTACTATTAATAAAATACTTCTACCATTTTAATGAATATTTTAGATATAGTGATGTTTAAAATTGTGACTATTGTACGCCCGAAATGGGTAAGCTATTGGTCTTTACTCGTATAACATGTGATCTGTATGTACACAGTCATTGACAATAATATTTATCTTATCTAAAAATATCAAATAAAATCAGTACCACTTGTATAGAATATCATTACAAACTGACCCGTTTTAATTGTTTTCTGGCTCGTTGATAGACATAAAAAGCATGATTTTTTTATTTTCTTGTACAGTCAACAGCACAAAGTAGACGATCATTTTAGTTTTTCGTTTTCACAACTTTGGCGCATCCAAACTGTCGCAATATTGTGATGTTAGTGCGACAAAGTACTAAAATGATCATCTACATTTGCTGTTTTTACCGACTTCAATAGAAGGAAGGAGGTACTCAGTTCGTCTGCATGTTTGATTGTTCTTTTTTACGTATGTGTTCCCCGATAACTTTTGACCACGTTGGCCGTTTTTGATATTTTTTTTCGTTTCAAGGCAGGTACATTGGTCCCATATAAATTAGGTGAAGGTCCGATGATGGCATCTAGGAGGAATCGAGGAAACTCCTCGAATTCGATGGGCACGCATATGCCGATTTCGATATTTTCTGTAGGTAACCAAGCATTGGCTCACGGAAACCACAAATTGTGGCATAACAAGTACAATATTGGAGTCGGTATTCTTTTTTGGTATAAATTATTTGTATCACAAATGAATGGTTGTTGCTTCTTTTTCCTCTCAAAGATTATACAATATACATAAGCAGTTGCCTGGCAGCATTCGTGAAGGGTCACCAAACTTATCTTAATCGCCATATCGTGTGTAAGTCAAGTGCAAAAATAAGGGTTCAATTTAAGTAATTAAATGAATGCTACATATTTATTTGTTCAACAAGAGAGCATAGTAGATGTTTGCTGCGAGTGTCGATGTTAAGCCCTGAGGCAGCGAAAGATTCTATAATTGAATCACGAGGGTAGCGACATCAGTAAGCTCACAACAAAGAATAAAATACTACATGTAGGTATATCGACCTCGCCCCGCCCAGTTAGAAAGTCGCCTACAGGTGGTTTACCGTAGAAATTAAGGCTGGGTTGCACCAACTTACGATCACAGACCGATCAACGTTAAATATGGCGCCGGCAGCTGTCATCCCATAGACACTTGTGAAACTTTTCAAACATTCATGTAGACCCTGGACAGGGTCCACGATTAAATAAGTAATATCTTCTTTATAATCCTTCGTTTTATTTACGTTATCAGAAAGTATGTTGCCTCGCTCAACTCAGATCGTCTTACACACTGCGTCATCCGTCAACTCATTCGTCATTCCAAAGCAATGCAAACTACATTCGAACGTTCCTTATTCATTATCTAACAGCCAGCTCCTTACATTTGCAGACGGTTTGGTGCAACCCAGCCTTAAGGATGATTCACGGTAGACCGTTCCGTGTCCGGGCCGGCCCGTTTTCTATGCACAGCAAACGCAACGGCCGGCGTATTTCTCTAGAAGAAAACGGGCCGGCCCGCACACGGAACGGCTTACTGTGAATCATCCTTGAATCGTCCACTTAATGGAATTATAATTTTCAACCGGACTGAATAATTAAAGAAAGACAATTCAATTTAAATTTTTAATTTCAATTTTTACTCCGCTTGGAAATCATTGAATATTAATAGTACTTACTCGGCCTGTTTAGCATAGTTTGTAGTCACACTGCTTCCGAAGCTAGAGGTCCCGGGTTTGAACCCCGGTAAAGGCATTTGTTTCTGTGGTTAACAGAAACATATGTTGCTGAGACTTGGATGTTTTCTATGTATTTTCGTATTCTCGAAGATCTCACGGCTCATAAATAAATGCCATAAGACTATTATTATTGTATATATCTATATCAAATATATCGTCGTCTAGTGCCCTTATGGGCACTAGACGGCGCACTATAACACAAGCCTTATTGAGCTTACTATGGGGCTAGTTTGATTTGTGTATAAAATTATCCCCTAAATATTTATTTATTTTATTTTATAGTTACTTACTCAACCTAAAATCTGAATAACCTCTGTGACCTCTCAAACGAAATAAACTATGTAAGTACTTAGAATATGCTTTATTTTCTCAGAAAATGTATTTATTTACCTCGTCTTCTTCGGTTCAAGATGTCTGCGAAACTTAATTAAGTTTAATTACTTTGAGCCGCGCACTTGTATTTCGCGGTTACTATACGTGTTATTACATTATTTCTGAATAAAGAGACATAAGCATCTTCAGTAACGTTAGTAGCATTTATCTTGTCTCTGAATAAATATATTTGTACCGGCACTCAATCAAAGACCCGGTCAAGTGCGAGTCTGACTCGCGCATAGAGGGTTCCGTACAGCGATCGTATACCCGTCCCGATTCCATTAACGTTGACCGAAAATCAGCAGACTATAGTAGCACATTGGTGAAAGTAGTTAATTGGTTTACCGTTAACAACCTGCTACTTAATGCTAAGAAAACTAAATGTGTTCGTTTTTCTTTACCAAATGTTAGACCGGTGGAAAGTTGTATACTTTTAAATAACGAGTGTTTAGAGTTAGTCGATAAAGCAATATTCTTAGGTATAACATTAGACAAGAATCTACAATGGAGTCCCCATATAGCCGTTATGGCGCGTAAACTAAGTTCAGCCGCATATGCTATTAGAAAAATTAGACAATTGACCAATGTTGAAACAGCTCGCTTAGTTTATCATAGTTATTTTCATAGTGTTATGTCGTACGGTATTCTGGTTTGGGGTAAAGCAGCTGACATATAGACAATCTTTGTGTTACAAAAAAGAGCCATTCGCTCCATATACAACTTGGGCTCACGCGAATTTCTAAGAGAACTTTTTAAAGAAATTAACATTTTAACTGTGGCGTCCCAATACATTTATGAGAATATTATTTATGTCATTAAGAACCTAGACTCGTTCTGTAAAAATTCTGGTATCCATCATTTTAATACTATATATAAAAATAAAATTGCCACTAAAAAGTTTCGTCTTCGCAAAGTATACAAGTCTTTTTTCGGTCAATGTATCCGTTTCTATAAAAATTACTTGAAAAAATCATTGATGTCAAAGGCTTATTACAGGGTCGAGGACTATCTAACTGACAGAAATGCATGGCCCAAACCAGAGACCTAAATAGCATTAATATTCATATTATGTATATTTTCATTGTACCACGTCTAGTAAATTAGTAAACACATGTTGTCTTCTTGAACTATATACATTGTAAATATTCTTCCTCTTTTGTTTCCATACTCAGATTTATCATTGTAATAGGCATATTTTACGGGAAAAAATGACTGACTGTCGAGTTTCTTTCGGCGTTTCTTCTCGGCAGTGGTCATCTTATGCAGAAACGCTGTAGATTTTGACTTGTAAAAGTGCCATTGCAGCCTACTTGCAGGATAAAGTTCATTTATTTATTTATTTATTATTTCATTAATTTCGAAACTGCAATTTGTTTTTGGTTGGGTTTTGTAAGCGCGAGTTGATACTGTAGTGATCGTGTTCGAGTTTTGGGTGAGTGTGCGGACTGGTAGTAGCTGTGACACTGCGCGAAATAAGCGAACCAAGAAGAGGGTAGATCGCTTTGGAGTGTGGGTAGACTGCAAATAAAACTCGCAGCACGTCAGTTAACCCTTGGTAGTGGTGCTTGCAACAGCACCGAAATAATTTTATTGGCCTGTTTAGCCTAGTTGGTAGTGACACCGCCTCCGAAGTCCGAAGCTAGAGGTCCCGGGTTCGAATCCCGACCAGGGCATTATTTGTGCATTTAACAGGGATTTTGTTCTTGGGTCTTGGATGTTCTCTATGTATTTATCTATCTAAGTATGTATATCGTCGTCTAGTACCCATAGTACAAGCTTTGCTTAGTTTGAGACTCAAAAAATCAAAATCAAATATTTATTCAGCAAATAGGCCACAAGGGCACTTTTACATGTCAAAGCGTGAATTTAATCTTACTTAATAAGAATGATTAAAAAATATACTGATTAACAATTAAATGAAAATAAATTTACAAATATTAAGGACGTATTGAATAGGTCTAGTCTCTTGACTAGGTCGATTTGTCCCCCAAATTATTTATAACGGGAACAGCTTTCTAGTAGTAACGGGGAGCTAAGCCGGTAACGGAAGGACAGTCAGACAGACGGACATCTCCATAAAGCAATCGCTTAGCACTGTTAGTTTCTCATCCGTGCACAAGCTTTGTCACTATGCGCCAAAGCGAATATTGCTCAAGTATTCCCTATTGGATCCAAAGCGAATATCTCTCCAGTACACCCTATTCTCTTGTCAAGTATCGTCTGATTTCCGAGACTGACCAAGTATTTGAGGGCCCTTACATTGGTCCAAAGCGATAATGCCGAAACCACTTACGAAATAGTCTCTTCAAAAGGATAATTCCCATAGAAAACGGGCCGGCCCGGCGGCCCGGAGACGGAACGGCCTATTGTTAGTGAAAATAGTACATTGTTTAAGGAGCGTCGCACAATAGAAAATTGCAAACGTGAGTCTAGGTTGTAATGACTCGAGTTTGTAATTTTCTTACGCCCAAGTTAATCACAATGTTTTTCATCACATTTGCGAGGAAATAAATAACGCCAATCCAAATTGACGAAATCGACCACTTTACCTCCAGTCCGTCCTAGTGAGAGGCGCACGTAGCTTCAATATTTCAACCAATCACAAAGCAGTATTCTAGCAGCGCGCGGCCAACTAGATTCTTCACCTTCAATATTTCAACCAAACACAAAACAGTATTCTTGTGGAGCGCGACCAACTAGATTTTTTAAATCTAATCAGAGCACACACATACTCATTACTCCCTAGAGAGTTATGACAATATACATAAATCCCATGGGAGGTAAATCGGCTATAGCTGTTCTTTACAAAAACAACAAGTTGCTTTACGAGCAAATGTATTTTGTTGTGCAAGTATCAAGATTCATTATTGTGTTACCGCATATACTCAGGAACACACAGTATTTTGATATTTTCCGCTATTTTCTAGTCTATACTTTTTGTAACCAGACCAGACTTATATCTCAAATTGACATTATGAAGCAAAAGCAAGACAATATCCTGGGGATATCACCACGGAAATCAGCTGTCATTTTTACCAAAACCACAGAATAAGTAATAGTACAACCAAAACTGACATTAGTTCTACCTGGGCAACGATACGCAATCGACCGGCGAGTCAGAGTGGCGTCGGCATAATAGACTAGATGTTTTTTTTTCACAATGTCAGTTGAAACAGTTTTTAGAAAGGACCAAATGTTAGTCTAGGACCAACTACAAGCAAAGCACCAACAAAGATAAAAATGAAAGTCAAAGTACATTCGACTATTTCGCTATTTTGGTCGTGAAATATTGCGTTTAAGTACAAAGTTGCCCCACAACTTATTTTTTTACTAACTGTACCTGAGGGGCTAGTATGATCGCTTATATGTCGGACATATAGCATTCGTCCCGTACTGTCAAGTATGTAAGTGCGAGAGGGACGAATGCTATATGTCCGACATATAAGCTATCATACTAGCCGGGCTGGTGTGCCTTGCAATGCCACGTCAATGATATAGATTTTTACATAACATACATAACATAAACTCACGCCCATATTCCCTAAAGGGGTAGGCAGAGCACACGAAATTAATTTGTGTCACTTTTAGCAATTGTAGGTTTATAGATGGAGAATGTTGCAGTGACAGGTTGCTAACCCATCGCCCACAACACACTTCAACCTGGTTCCCATAGTCCACCCTTAAGACACCCAAGGGAAGAAAGGTGGTGGTGCTATTCTAACCCGGCACCACACGTAAATGAAATGCGTATAGAATTTTAACGAAAAAAAAAACATTTATATACAGATTTTTCTACCAAAGTTTCATCACAATTTGATGTGAATGTGAATCTGGTTTCGGAACACATAGGGTACATTGATACAAACATTGATTTTTATTTATACAGGCTGTAGTTTATAATAGGAGCAAACATTTTAAAGGACGCTTCCTTAGAGCATCTGCAGTAACCTGTTGTGTCCAAAAATATTTTTTTGGGAGAAATTTCGATCTAAAGTTGTGACCTCCAAAATTTCCAAATAATGGATCTTGGCACCACGAGATTATAGCGCATCAGTCAAGAAGATCGATTTAATCAGAAGAATTAGTTGTAAATTACTAGTAAAAGTAAAAAAAAGTAAAAGTAGTTTATTCTTCAAATTAGGCATATTACATGCACCTATGAACGTCAATAAACTACCACCGGTTCGGAAAAATATACCTCTGCCACGAGAAGAACCGGCGTAAGAAACTCGGCGAGGTGTCATTTTTTCAAAACAATATACATTGTATAGTTAAATATAAATTACAGTGTCAGCTACTACAAAATAACTGAAATAACAATGCTACAGTAGAAAACATATTTTCGCGATAGATTACCCGTGCAGGACGCTATCACTGCCAAACATCCCTATCCATGATGTAATCGTTTATGTTATAATATGCTCTTGAAATAAGTGTTTGTTTTACTACAGATTTGAATTTAGAATTGCTAAGTTCAGTAATGTGTTTAGGAATTTTATTGTAGAATTTGATACAATTTCCCAAGAACGACTTTTTCGCCTTTACTAGTCTATAGAAGGTTATTTTGAGTTTCCCAGTATTTCTCGTGGCTATTGGTTTATCAGCGTTCGTTGGAAAATTGCCCAAATTCTTCCTAACATACATTATTATTTCAAATATATATAGGGACGGCAGGGTTAGAATATCTATTTCTTTGAAAAATTCTCTTAATGAGTCACGTGACCCCAAGTTATATATTGCTCGGATAGCCCTTTTTTGCAAAATAAAAACAGTTTCAATATCTGCAGCTGATCCCCATAAGATAAGACCATAAGTAATTATACTATTAAAATAAGCAAAGTAAACTAACCGTGCCGTTGCCACATTGGTAAGCTGCCTTATTCTCCTGACTGCAAATGCAGCAGAGCTCAACCTACTTCCTATCGCTGTTATATGGGAACCCCACTGCAATTTTGAGTCCAATGTAATACCTAAGAATACAGTAGAAGTAACAAATTCTAATGTTTGACCATTAAGTCTAATATTTGTATATAAGTTTCTGTTTGATGAGTTCGCAAGAGAGAATTTAATACATTTCGTTTTTTTTCGGGTTCAATACTAAGTTATTGGCAGCAAACCAGTCAGATATCATGGAGAGGGTATTATTTGGTTCAATGAGTTCAGTATCTCTCCTACTTACCTTGAACAGTAATGAGGTGTCGTCTGCGAACATTACAATGCCTGATCTTCGGCTTACCATATATGGCAGATCATTTACATAAACAAGGAACAGGAACGGACCTAGAATAGACCCCTGAGGTACTCCCATCTCTACCACTGTCTCTGACGAAATGGTATTTTGAAATACCTACTAATAAAGTTTCGAGCTTTAATTACGAGTATATTATGAACTTATTGACATTAAAATTGTGAATGGCTGAATTAAATAAAAAACAGCATGATTTACACTAGACCGTTCCGTTTCTGGGCCGGGCCGAGACCGGGCTGCTTCTGAGCCTCGGCCGTAGCTAGATCAGAAAGAACCTAAATATTTAAAAATGTTGTTTTTAATATTTAAATTATGAATATTTAAAGTTTCACCCGCAAGTAAAACTTAAATTACAGGACGTTACCAAAATGCCGAGGCAACCGAAGATAATTCCCACGCTTGCAGATCAAAGCGCATTCATTTACGAAATCAGTCAGCGCAAGCGCAGTTTTGGCACACATCCGTCGTCAGCAAAAGCCACAGGCGTCTGAAGGCAGAGTCGTGATGAGATAGCGTCATTTGCTTTCGCGCGTAAAAAAAGAGACAAAAGACAGTGATGGCGAGCATGAACACAAAGGCGTATGCAGCACAACTCCGAAGGTATAAAATAAATCATTTCAAATAAACAACACGACTAAATAAAATTATTTATCTCAGTTTGTTAGTATTGTCGTCGTTTTTGAAAATTTGAAATGTTGGATGCTTATAGTTCCGGAATAATTAGCAAAAGAATAAAAAAGTGACAATAGTTTGGAAGGAAAATGTATCGAGAAAATTTTCACTAATCGTGTTTTCCAATCCCAGTTTTTTTAGAGTATAAGTATAATGAAAATTAACATACTAAAATTTCATACGCGTACATTAACTGCTTTGCTTATAATATCGAAAGGAACACTACCAAAATTTCGAATGCCTCGTCTTAAGGCGTTACTGGTAGATGAATTGCAAATAAATCTATTTACTTAAGGACTTAATTATGTCTACATTATAATTTAATCCTTTGCGTTACGAAAAAGAGTCATATAATTTTAATCGGTAACTTTCGTAACGCAATAGTATCAATTAAAATGTGTACAATATGTAGTCTTTAACTACGTACATTTATTTTGCAATTCAACCTGGTATCGCATTCGGCTTAGAAATACATAGGTAGGTAATTTTTTTGTTTTGTTTGGGGACGCGGGTTATTTTGACGAAGCTCCCTATACAAAATTAACCAAATTACTAGTCAGAATGCTACACGAATTAACGCCTTAAACAGAGCCACGCCATTTTTCATACCCTGTATATATAAGCTTGGATTACCGACGACCTGCACCAGCCCGGCTAGTATGATAGCTTATATCGTCACTTTAAATGGCCAAAATGTACCGAAACGTCACATAAAACGTGACGGTATAAGCGATCATACAGCCGGACAGGTACCCATACAACAGCATCATATCGACCACAACCAGAGACCCTTTACATCCTGATTAAATTTCCACCACCACCATATCAGCCAAAGGACTTCCACTGCTGAACATAGGCCTCACCCAAATTCGCGCGGGGTATATGCCATAACGGGGTATATGGACCCGGGTATGTCCTAAAACTGCGACCAAGACCACCGGGGGATGGGCAGCAGCATCCCTGGAGTGCGGTGGAGATGCTGCGATCGCCAACCCGCATGCCAAGCGTGGCGATTATGGCATTTACCCTTCATGAAATTGGGGGAGGCCTGTGTCCAGCAGTGGACGTCCTCCGGCTGATATGGTGGTGGTGGTGGATATGCCATAATCGCCACGCTTGGCATGCGATGGGAGACCAGTGAGAGAGACCACTCCAGGGATTCTGCTGTCCATCCCCCGGTGGTCTATGGGATTAGTGGTGGTAAATTTCCATCATCCTCACTATCCTCAGTCAAATATTTACGATAATTTACAAAGGAAGGAATTTACCTTCATATATTAGCGCTTGCAGAAAGGACGTTGAAGCAACCAAAAAAAATTAAATACGATTCCAATGTAATCCAATATCTTAGTACGTTTTGAAATGTGGCCCAAGCGTAATATCCGGCTTCAACCCTTCAACGACAGGAGACAGGACAATTCGTTTACTTCGCCATTTTTATTACCACTTGTATCGATTTGGCGGCACGTATCAGTTTTTTCAGTTTGCTATTTGAGTATTTGATATCAACAATAAAGGATCTCCACAAACAGACGGATATGGAAGTGATCCTTTTTTTCATTGCACAGGTTTCAATGCATGGTTACTGCGCCGAGCACGGCGTAAGAAAGATTCCCCTTTGACGTCTCCGTCTGATAAAAGTTAGTACTAATTCTTTTATATTCATCATGCTAGCTTTATCCCAGTACGGTTGCGTCCTGACTGATATCCGGGGTCCGCTACCTATATAGGTACTAAGAATTGGCATAGGCACTAGTTTTTACAGAAGCGCCTTCCATCTGACCTTCCAACCAAGAAGAACTAGAACTTATTGGGGTTAGCTTGTCAAGTGAATGGGTAATTTGACTCCTAGAAGTTCTCAAGCCGCCCGAAGGTTAAGGGATGATTCACAGTAGACCGTTCCGTGTCCGGGCCGGCCCGTTTTCCATGACAGCAAACGCAACGGCCGGCGTATTTCTTTAGAAGAAAACGGGCCGGCCCGGACACGGAACGGCCTACTGTGAATCAACCTTAATTGGGCTTAACGACTGCTGTCTTAGACAGCAGCAATATTACGAGTAGTAACTCTTAACTTTACACAAACCACACAAAAACAATACATTACATAAATGTTGTACTTATAATATTGGCTGACGGAAATTAGTTGGCAATAGCTTTGTGGCGAACTTTTCTTAACTTCAAGGAAATTACTGCTCTTCTTTCACATTCAGTTGAACGAAGCATATCCACAGGTCTTTAGAGAAAACTTTAAATAACTTGCGATGTTTTCATAAAGTGTTTTTACTATCGTTCAATTTATAGTTCCATAGTTTATTATGTATTTAGTTTATTAAGTTGCGTAATTTGTATATGTGTTATGCAAAAATATCATTTTAGTTAAACCTAGGTTTGATGAGCAATTATGAATGAGGCAATAACTTTGTACAGGATTCTCGGCGCGCTACCTTAAGGAAGATTCGCACCTGATCGAAGATAAACGACGACTTAATTGAAGATATAAATGTCATAAGTACTATTTATGCTTTACCTACCTCTTATTCGAAAATACTTACATAAATTAGGTTACGCTGCAGTCCGTTCAAACAAATGATAAATGAATCCGTTTTAGATTAAATTGTACAAGTTCAATTGGATCTGAAAAGTAATCACGAGTACTGCAACGGAAAGAAAATCAATAAGGATTTGTGCTATCCAATATTATGCTATGATTGCTTCTCGCACGTGTTAGCTGTTGTTAATGTTAATGTACTGAGCCTTGAGTCCGAGACTTAAGATTAATAATACCAACAGATCCGTAGTGTTAAGCAAGATGATTTTTCATATGTATATTTGTTTCTTTGAATCCTTATGGTTAACCAAGATGAGTTAGAACGGGACAGATAGTACGATCATTTTCGGTTGTTAACGAATTATCTCCAAGTAAAGCACACCAAAATGTCAAATCCCATATAATCCAAAATGTCACGAACGTCAGTTCTGTACTATTTACAGTTATAAAAGCGGACAAACTGACAGGTGAAGACCTGTCAGATATCACTTATCTGTCTCTCTCAAACTAATTGATTTGTTGAGAATAGATCAGATGTACAGAAATCGTTCAACTAAAATGAGCGGATCTTCTTTACTCTGATATATGTGGTCCGAGATTATTCTATTTTCCATACGGCATTAAGTCCACCTTTTATAAGATAATTCCTTTGTGAGATAAACAATAAATAAATAAATTATTCTTTACTTGTAGTGGGATGAAACAGAAATTGGTCTGGGACCTGTCATCAAATTTATATGGGACCACCTTGACGGCCAACGTGGTCAAAAGTTATCGGGGAACATACATACCTACATAAAAAAGTAAACATACAGACGAACAGAGAATCTTCCTTCTATTGAAGTCGATTAAAAAGGCCAAGTCAGAAGTACCCGGCATCGACGAGAATGTATGAGCATGGATGTGATTGAAGCGAAAAAAAATGTAAGGAGTATTTGACATTCTCTAGTATACGGTATACGGGCATGAGTAAATGTGTGTTCGTATATATCTACAGCAACAAGAGAAGTATAAAAACTTACTTTTCTTTGAATAAAATACAACGAACGTTACCTTTGGAGAACCTTACGTACTCGAGGTCCCCAAAACAATCACATTCGAAAAACGCCTCAAAGTTACGACGCAGATCTGAAATTCGCAACTATTTTTGCAGCTGATATTGTCACGCAATACGGTCATTAGGATGCGTACCGCGCTCGTACCACGTCACGAGAGGAAAAGATGACAAGAACACCTGGCATTCTCGAGAAACTCGAGATATATAAGAAAAACGATCCAATAATAATGATTTGCAGCTACGTAGCCTTCAAACGGGATATGTTCCTGTCCAGTTAGTTTCATAGGTTATTTTTTTATGGCTTATACTCCTTGGTTGTTTTGATAGGTTATTGGCTATGTGCACGTCAGAAACGTCAAACGTCCCGGGCAATGTCAACTCAGAGATGTCAAATAATGACACATGAATATTTTATTTACTTTATTAGCGAGAAAGACCCCTTACTGTAAATTTTACTGAAATAAATAAGAACATAAATAAATAAATACAAACGAAACGAATCGTAGGAAACCAATAGGAAATGTCAAAGTAAATTTGACATATATGTCCCCGGAAGCTACACATTTCTGCCATGGTGTGCGCTGCGATCGCTTAGCTTACTCCCACCATCTACTTCGCGCATAGCCAATATCGTCACATCGTCACGTTTCATGTCACTTTTTATTAAGAGGGGGCATAACGCCAGGAAATAATTTTTAAGAAAAAAAACCGACTTCAATGGGGGAGGCCGGTAAAAGATTATTATACTTAGATGGTGCACTCTTAGATAGATATACAATAAAATAAAAATGGCTATAATATATGTTTATAATGGTAGAAGACTAAGTACCCTCAATTCCTCATGGAATCATGAAAAAAACCTTGCTTGCTTGACAAACAAAACGAAGAGAACAAATCGCCAATCGTGAACTACGCGTCGTTGAAGAGTTCCGTTCTGATCATCATCAGCAGTTCCACTTCATCAAATGTCACTTATGAATGAAAATGCTTGATTAGTTCATGAAAATACTAAAATCACTATTTGTGTGCCTTTCACATTTGAGGAGTTCCCTCGATTCCTAATGGATCCCGTCATCAGAACTCGAGCATGACAAAAATCAATCGTGAAAATAGAACTTGCTTAACAAACGCAGCTAGAAGGACAAATCGCCAAACGTGAACTTTTCGTCGTTGAAGAGTTCTGTTCTGATCATCATCAGCAGTTCCACTTCATCAAATGTCACATTTTTGTATGATAATGCTCGATTTGTTGATAAAAACACAAAAATCACTATATGTTTGCCTTTAAGATTTGAGGAGTTCCCTCAATTCCTCATGGATCCCATCATCAGAAATCAAGCATGACAAAAATTAATCGTGAAAATAGAAATTGCTTAACAAACACAGCTAGGAGGACAAATCGCCAAACGTGAACTTTTCGTCGTTGAAGAGTTCTGTTCTGATCATCATGAGCAGTTCCACTTCATCCAATGTCACATTTTTGGATGAAAATGCTTGACTTGTTGATAAAAACACAAAAATCACTATATGTTTGCCCTAAAGATTTGAGGAGTTCACTCAATTCCTCATGGATCCCATCATCAAAACTGCGTTTTGACAAAAACGGGACCAACTTGGATATATATACTTACAATCAGAAAAAGAATTTTCTAAATCGGTTAAGAAATGACGGAGTTATGGACTAACAAACATTAAAAAAAAAACATACAACTGAATTGATAACCTCCTCTTTTGAAATTTTGAAGTCGGTTAAAAAGTAGAAACCACCCGCGCGTCCTGCGCCTGTCCCGCTGTGCGGAAAGGCGATGCGTCTGTTGCTGCCTCGCTCACTCCGCATAGTGCATAGTATATGCCCATCCAGACAGATGAAACATGATTATTTTATAACCGATAGTTATGTTTATTTGTTAATTATAATTGGAAATTGAGAACGTTTTATTCGGCCATACAACATGACGGTATATCTTCCGCTACTAGGTGGGCTGATGGCGGGTAAGGTCGCCAGAGTTTCTGAGGATGCGCTGAATGGCAGGGACCATCATGTCTTTTAATGCCAAGTGCCAATACAGCGCATCGTCATATCAAATAACCAATCAAGTGTTTGACTCGCATGCCAAAAGTTCCGTACAAACGTAGTTTATAAAGCATTTTTAGGAAAGTTTATTAACATAAGTATTTTGTCTATAATTTTCCTTTATTGACAGAGTGAACCTTCGGCAAAATTAACTGCTTTCGTTTCGTTTTCGCTGTCTCCTCTACTTCGCATCTCTCAACCGATTCTAGTGAAATTTTGTGCGCAGATTTGATAATTATATCCGATGCGTGGTTGTCATCTTCACCGACAAAAGAATTGAGATCTAAATGGATTCCAAGTTCCGTAGATTATCTGAAAATGCTCCAAGTCTAGCACTTGATTGTTTACAGTAAAACTAATTTATTGCAGCTTAATGCATTTTGAGCCGTAACTAGGCAGTTTTCTATGCGGTATGTTATTTATACCATGAAAGCTGTTGGATAATTAAGAGGGCGCAGTACGATCGGTGTGGATCGGTTCTCCATACAAACGTATTTATGCTCTCATTTTAAAACGCCAAGCTAGAATAACACGAAAATTTGTATACACAATGGGATCCTGCATATCTAGGTCGAATCATAATTTTTGTTGCTAGAAATTGTAAAAGAAAAAAAATACAGCGGCTTTTTGAGTTTTTTACGGCTTGTATGAAAACCTTAATAATCGCTGTATTTTTACTCCATTATAATTTCAAGCAACAGAAACTATGATCTGACCTAGATATGCCAGATCCCATTGTGTATACAAAGTTTCATGTTATTCTAGCCTGGCGTTTTAAAATGAGAGCATAAATACGTTTGTATGGAGAACCGAACGTACTGCGCAGTCTTAAGAAAACTAAAAACATCGGTTTAAATACTGGAATACTTTAAGAGTCTGCGCTCCAGTGAGATTGGTTGAATGTGTTTCAACCGAATCTCAGGTGTCAAGAAAAAAAACCGCATTTTAGTGTTTTTCTTGTAACGGTAAAGTCGCCTTCAACACGTGCAATGTTCGTGGCAACAACCTCTGGAAGTATTGCTAGACATGGGCAAATAGGAATTGGCAAACAACACATCAGTACCCTGGCAATCATTAAACAGGCCGATTATTCGCTACCGTTACAGATGGAAAAATACATTTTATCCAAAACACAAAAGGGAAAAAATGATAATTTTCCTTAATAAATCAAGTAGAGTAGAAAATTCTACAGAAAAAGCTTATGAATTATGAATGAATGGAACAGGACCTAATGCGTGTTACAAATTTCCAGTGGAACGAGTAAATTTTAAATGAGTATCCTCGCTTGCTATTCATGACTACAGGCCATCGTCTCGTCTCAGGAAAAACAGTAAAGTCTGAGCTTCGATTGATTATACATAGGCATGAAGACCAAGAGACTGAAGCCTCAACCAGGTGTCGGAACATCTGAAAATGCTGGTGAATACAGCTCCCCAACAGGCTGCCTGAAACTCCTGGAGCAGAATACTGGCTATGCTCCGTCGGCAGAGTAAAGCGTGTCACAGACTGGAGCGCCTTGCGATGGCGGCCGCGGTGGTTGCCAGTTGTACACTATGACAATCCTAACAATCACTCAGACACACGCGGCCTTAATTCTCATACTTACAACTGGCCGCCACCGCGGTCGCCTGCCGCCTGCCTGAAACTCCTGGAGCAAAATACTGGCTATGCTCCGTCGGCAGAGTAAAGCGTGTCACAAACAGGCGCGGCCTGCGGTGGCGGCCGCGGTGGCGGCTAGTTGTACAGTATGACAATCCTAACAATGATTCAGACACAGGCGGCCTTGACGCGGTGATTGCGCGGCTGACCGCGGCCGCATGCCACGCCCCCTCCACCACTGCGCATGTGTGAACGGCCGCGCGGCCTACCGCGCGGCCAGTTGCAAATTTTCACAAGTGACCGCCATTAACCATAGATAAAGATGCATAGTTAGATTATATTATATCCAATATAATGAATATATTTTTAAAAACTATTGATCATACATTTATCAGCTAGACAAAGTAAAACTGCAGGCTTAAGTTTACTTTTCAGTGGCCAAAAGTAAGCAAAAATGTTTTTTTTTTGTTATTTATCGCCTGTTTGTGACACGCTTAACGCTCCTCAGCAATGAGGAAGCGATTAAAGGATCGGCAACGCGCATGTGACATCCTTGGAGTTGCAGGCGTCCATAAGCTGCGATGACCGCTTACCATCAGGCGGGCCGTACGCTTGTTTGCCACCAACGTGGTACTAAAAAAAAGCCACTGTAGCTGAGCTCTTTAGGCACGCGATTTTTCAATATGTAGGTCGGGGGTTCGAACCCTGTTAAGCTTGTGACTCATTCCGAAAAAAAATTTGACTTTCTATTGTATTTTTACTTCCTGACTTGGCGGGGCGGGATGATAGGTATTTTGTTAGTAAAAATATACCTAATACCACACTAATCACGTAACAGTAGATTTTCGGTAAAGGAAAACATCACGAGAAAACCAGTCTAATTTTCCCTCTGGCTTGGAAGGTAAGATAGCAGGCGCCGCCGCCGAATTATGGACGATTCACACCGAACGGCCGGAGCCGGCGCGGACCCCACTAGAGGCAAAGGAATTCGAGCCCAGCCCTCCATACAGAAGTTTTTTTATATCCTTTCGATCTCGCAATCTGTTTGTGACAAGCAAGCATTTAGCTAGAGGTTATATGTTTATCATATCATATCATTTATTGCGTTATATTGTACGTACATAAAAGATCTTAAAATGACGACCGACGACCTGTTTAGCCTAGTTGATAGTGACTCTGCCTCCGAAGCTTTTTTTTGTGCATTTTTTTGCATTTATTTGTGCATTTTTCACGGATATTTGTTCTTGGGTCTTGGATGTTTTCTATGTATTTAAGTATGTATTTATCTATATAAGTATGTATATCGTCGTCCAGTACCCATAGTACAAGCTTTGCTTAGTTTGGGACTAGGTCGATTTGTGTAAGATTGTCCCCCAATATTATTATTATTATTATTATATAGTACAGTGTTCCAATATAACCCTGAAAGGGTACCGCATATACTTAATCTAAGGACTTTTAACAATTAAAGTAAAGTGATACAATACACTCAATATTTTGAACAGATTTCTTACAATTTCAATTTCTTATCAAAAAATTCATTTAAAGTGTAGAAACTGTTAGCGATTTAATAGTCTTTTAATTTACTGCAAAATATGTTGAACTTCTCTATTAGTCTAATATCTAAAGGAACTCCATTATAGACTTTTACAGCCATGTGCTGGGTACCGGACTTAACAATTTCAAGTGTTGTAAATTTGCTAATTAGCTTATTCCTCTTTCGCAGTTTATGATGTGATAGGCAACTTTTTTCATGTGTTTGTTCTAATATCGTTTTATTACTCCTAACGTACATACTTACACATTACAAAAAATTAGGTAATGTCATGAATAATAATAATAATATAATAATAATAATTTATTTATTTAAAACGTATTTTACAGAAATTTGAATATGTACATACTAAAATTAAATATTAAGGGATGAATACAAGGGCCTGAACTAGGGTTCCCTGTGTTTCAGGCAAAAGAAAGGACCAATATAACTATTTTTAAACATTAAACTTTCAAATTATGATTAAATATTTTAATAATATTCTATTCTAATTAACTAAACATGGTTCTTATCTTACTACTAAAACAGTGATCATTTTACGACTATTAATAGGTTCTCTGTGTCTTCGTATGACATACATTGAAGGGCTTCTCGGAGAATTTTCTTACATTTCGAGTAGCTCTGAGGGTATAAATCTAACTTAGCATTTAACTTATTGTACAGGAACATTCCCAAGAAAATGAAAAATCTAGAGGAAAATACACATTTTCGTTGTATATTATGAGTGCAAACCACATCTTTGCGCCTTCTTTTATTATATTCAGCGCTGTATGGCGAAGCGACGTGCTGTTTTAAGACTGTGCTCATTATAAATAGTTGGCGAACAGTTAGTACTTTACACGACTCATAAAGAAGGTTGGTGGGGTACCGAAAAGTAGGAAAAGTTGAAACTTTTAAGACAGCTCTTTGGGCTCTTTCTAGGCTAAGTAGTGTTGTTTTAGCTGAGCCACCCCATGAAGAAATGCAGTATGTTAATATCGATTGACATATCGCGAAATATACTTTTTTGATTAAATGCGGCTCCGCGATCGTGCGAAGTTTCTTGAAAACGAAAATTAACTTGCAAACTCTATTGCACAGAGCTTCAATGTGATATTTAAAAGAGAGGGATTCGTCAATTATGATTCCTAAATATTTAGTTTTATCAGTGATGTTTATAGTTGGACATTCACAATGGTTGTTTGTGGGGTTAGGACAATTATGTGCATAGATCTTATGGTTGCTTGTGGTCAAATTTGATTTGCGCATCGAAAACTTTATATAGTTAGTTTTTTCCGAGTTGAGCGTTAGTAGGTGATGCTGAAGCCAGTTAGTTACGATATTAAGTCCGCGTTGAGCATGTGCATATACTTCATCTGCTGATTTTGCAGAGAAAAGTAGGGCGGTGTCGTCGGCGTACGAAATTATTTTGCCATTGTCTATTTTTAGATTACACAGGTCGTTTATATAAATTAAAAATAGCGTCGAAGATAAGCAGCCCCCTTGTGGGACACCGAAAGGGGTATTTTTTAGATCTGAGCTGATCACGTTATCTATTTTTACGCATTGAGTACGCTCGCCTAGATAATCTGCAAAGAGTTTGAGCTGAGTTCCCCTAATACCTAAAGTCTCTAGCTTGTGCAGTAAGATGGGCGTGGAAACTGTGTCGAAAGCTTTGGCAAGATCCAGGAATATCCCAATTGTCTGGTTGCCTTTGTCCAGTTCCTGAACTATGTTGTTAGTCAAATCATGGACAGCGTCGGATGTTGATAACTTAGACCTAAAACCAAACTGATTTTTTGACAGAAAGGCGTGTTTCTCTAGAAAATTGACAAGTCTATTATTAATGATTTTTTCGAGTAGTTTAGATGTCGATGGTAATATAGAAATAGGTCTATAGTTCGTTATTTGTTCTTTATTGCCAGATTTGTAGACAGGGACGACAACGGATTTTTTCAGGCATTTGGGGAAGATTCCTTCGGAAAGGCACTTTTGGAAAACATGAGTTAGCGGTGGAACTAGGATGTGTCTGAAATACTTTAGGATTTTGTTTGATATGCCATCCCACCCAACAGCGGAATCGTTTTTTAGGCTAGTGATGAGCCTGTCTACCTCTGCTTCATCTGTGTCTAATAGTACAAAGGACTTGATACAATTCTTATGAGTCGAGTAAGAGATGACCGAGGGCGTAGACAAATTTGTCTGAATTTTTTCAGCCAGGTTTTTTCCTATGTTTACGAAAAAGTCATTTGCACTATTTGCAGACGACAGCCGAGAAGAACATGTTTGTAACAAGCCTGAAGATGTTTCACGTTGTTTTGCTATGTATGTTACATTTTTCACACACTTCCATACTAATTTACTGTTTGTTCCAGCACTTTCTACTTGCTTTTTATCGTAGTCTGTTTTAACTTTTTTTAATAAGTCATTACAAAAGTTACGATACCTTTTATAAGTTAATTGCAGTATTAAATTATTTGGATTTGCCTTTGCTTTTACGTGCAATTTATCCCTGTGCCTCATGCAGCGAACAAGCCCAGGTGTGACCCAAGGCTTGATATTATAATATTTATTTTTTAAACATGTTTTCGTTGTATTTTGTTGTATTGCATGTTGAACCTGATTGATTAGGTATTGCATGCTAATGTCTGCGTCAGTAGAGCTGTAGACAGGGCTAAAATCAATGTGTCGTAAATCATGTTCAAGTTTGTTTATATTTAATTTAGTGACAACACGCGTGATTGTACACGAATCATGCGGTTTGCGGAATAGTTTGGTATTTGTCCATTAACAAATCCATGAGTTTCATGTCTGTTGCGACTATATTAGGTCTTGCGGAGCTCGTAAAGGGGCAGATAGTTTTGTCCATTAAGTTACAGGCCAGCTGGTTTGGGTGAATCCCGATTCTTTTTGCGTAATCCATACACAAGTTAGATTTCACATTTGAATGGGTTGCGGGCAGCCAGCCGGTCGGTTTGGGTATTACGAAATCTAGCTTCTATATGGAGGGTTCGAATTTCCTTTGACTTTGGTGTCGTGCGCACTGACTCCGGCCGTTTGGTGTGAATCGTCCATTAAATTTGAAACGCACAGAGCGCGGGACAGCGTCGTTGCGGTGCGTATTCGGTAGCGCGGTAAAGCGGAGGCGTCTGTGGGACATATGAAGCAGTAATCGACAGTCGACAGTTTCGGAAAGAACAAAAAAAAACCGGCCAAGTGCGAGTCGGACTCGCGCACGAAGGGTTCCGTACCAGAAAAAAAACGCCAACAACTACTCGGTTGTATGGGAGCCCCCTTAATTATTATTATTATTTTGATTTTAGTACTTGTTGTTGTAGCCACAATAAAAATACATAATCTGTGCAAATTTCAACTGTCTAGCTATTACGGTTCTTGAGATCTAGCTCGGCGAGTGGTAGCCATGAAAAAGGGCTAAAATATCACGTTTTTTGTATGGGAGCCCCACTTAATTATTATTATTATTTTGTTTTTAGTATTTTTTGTTATAGCGGCAACAGAAATACACAATCTGTGAAAATTTCAACTGTCGGACGGACGGACGGACAGCGAAGTCTTAGTAATAGGGTCCCGTTTTTACCCTTTGGGAACGGAACCCTAAAAATGCAAAACCGCCTCCGCCCGCACCGCGCCGCGCCCGCTCTGTGAATTTCAAGCATTAGGTACCATACCGAAGCGGACCGCTCACTTCTTTAGGATAGTACGAAGGGATCTAGTTACACTAGGAGTGAGTTTTGAGCTTATGTTGTGAATCTATACGAGGTCTATTTGATTCGACTTATTTGTTGTGACAATTGTCGATCACGGTAGCTTCTATACGCGGCAAGCCTAAGGCCTTCTTATTGGATAGGCGAATCGTGCAGCGGTACGAAACGTGGGCTGTCAGACAAGTATGGAAACTTCAGCAACTCTTTAAGGATGATTCACAGTAGACCGTTCCGCGTCTGGGCCGGCCCGTTTTCTATGACAGCAAACGCAACAGCCGGCGTATTTCTCTAGAAGATAACGGGCCGGCCCGGACACGGAACGGCCTACTGTGAATCATCCTTTATTAATTTTATTATGTTTGTGTATGGATGAGGCAAGAGTGAGGTACAATACTTAAATAACTAGAACAATAGCCAATGACAGATGTTCACAAAAATAAAACTCACAAAGCCAACTTTAGCTTATCCATAAATGCGCCCTCACGTAGCAGAATTAGGACCTTTGATTCATCTGTTTCACATCCCAATCCTTAAAAGACATACATGCATACAGCTCCCATACATAAATAGAGCCTCTATACACGTGCGCTCATGAAGATTGGAAACGCTCTTATGCTTACCATAAAATCGATTGTTTGCCTCAGGCACATAGTCATATCAAATACTAGAACTTGGTGAGTCATGTTTAAAACAAATCACTAAAACGGTTAAAACTCCCGTATATACTGTTACTCCGGGCGTGGCAGTGCGCCGTCGCCGCTATTGCACTCATCCTGAGGAAGAAAGCCCAAAGAGCTCGAAACAAACGGTCACTCTTAAGGCGAAGGGGTGGGCAAGCCCTTTCCATACAAACTTTGTGCAAGTTTTTCTTCGTTTGTGTATGCACTCCAGTTACTATTTTTGGTCCATATGCTTATTTTTTTGTTAGCTATGTCTTGATGTTTTTCTTTTTTAATTTTAATCATTTTTTGTATTTTTTTTTTAAATAATGCAAAATTTCAACATCAAGTTCTGCGTATGTCTAATATGTATAGGTACCACCACGGTAACCACCAAAAATAGTTATTTGTTATATAATCCACTTGTAACCAACAAAAATAGTTATTTGTTATACAAGGGTGCAAAGTTCTATTTTACCCGCGAGTGTGGAATTGAAACACGAGACAGCGAAAGGATTCTATAGTTGAACCACGAGCGAAGCGAGTGGTTCTAAAATAGAATCCTGAGCGTAGCGAGTGTTTCAACACACGAGAAGTAAAATACAACTTTGCATCAGTGTGTAACACAAAACTTTTCTCCTCACTATAGCGAGGAAAGTGCAACATGCAAAAAAACACAGTTCCACAGGCATGATTTTCATCACTGGAATCACTGATTTTTTTACGATATTATAACAGAAAACTCTGAAAGTTGTGTATAATATTTACGCGAGTCGGAGTCGGTGACAAGTTGTGTATATTTTAGTTGACATTGACAATGATGACATTTCTGACGATGCGTTTTGAAATTGCATCGACTCAACTTGTGCGTTTACAATTATACTCAGTCTTTATAAAAAAATGTTACTTATAGAATTATAAGGTTTACGACTTAAATCATTAAATAAAGCTAAATTTAGTATTTTTTATTAAATTATCAAACCATTTATTTAATGATAATTGATATCAAACGAACCATTAATATGAGCGTTTTACGTTTTGTTATCTTTCAAAAGCTACTCAAACACGCTCCAAGGTCAAATTACTTTCCCCACTTGTGGATAAAATGCGTTTATACCCGCTTGTTTCAAAGGATAAAAGACGGCTTTCCGAGCTAGTGAGGGGAAAATAAAATTAAATGCTGTAGTGCCAAAACTAACGCAAAAAACTTGCACAACCTTTGTATGGAGAATGGCTTGCCCTACCCTGCGGCTTAATAAAATGTGTATACGACCATCTCGCTCGGTAGTGGTATTATTAATTTAGTTGGTGTCTCGTCTCGTGTTCGTTACTCCGAGTCCCAATCGCATTTCTAAGTTTCGCTTGTTTGTCGTGACACGTTAAACCAGTTTGATAATTCAAAGGTGTGAAAGTGTTGATTCGGATTGAATGCAACGAACAAAAATAGTCCCATAGAACGAGTGGGAATTTTTTTAAATCGATCATAAGACCTGTCGTAATGTATGGATCAGAATGTTGGGCAACGAAAGTGACGAATGAAAGAAGTGCACGCAGCTGAGATAAGAATGTTGAGATGGATGTGGAGTGACGAGGAAAGATCGAATTAGAAATGAGTATATAAGGGGAAGTTTGAAAGTGGCACCCGTGACAGAGAAAATGAGGAGCAGTAGGTTAGCATGGTATGGACATGTAATGAGGAGGGATGAATGTTATATTGATAAAAGAATATTAGGGTTGGATGTAGAAGGACGAAGAGCGATTGGAAGGCCCAAAAAGCGATGGATGGATTGTGTGAGAGAGGATATGAGAAAGAAAGGAGTAAGCGCTGAAGTGAAGATTAATAGAGAGGAATGGAAGAAGAAAACATGTTGCGCCGACCCGAAAACATGATGACAACGAGTGGGAAACTAATATCAAACACATAAAATATAGTCCACCTCATCGGTTCCAATGACGGCGACCCTAACAAATCATGGATTTGCCTTACTATGAGCTGTGATAAGGTTGGCTAGGCTGTTCGATTCCGCCCTTATTGAAGGGAATCAAGAAAAGCCCGTGGTTCGCGGGACTAAAAAGATTAATAATTTTCAGAAACTTACAAGTATTTCTTCCTGACCTTCCTGTCTTCGTCGTAGGCCCGTCATCTCAACGGAGGGAAGCCCCATCGGAGATGTCTGACGAGACTGAAACATTAGCGCCCTAACGCAGGCCTCCGATACCCGTACACATCACCAAATCTCCGTACACATACCGATTTCACAAGGCGGTACACGAGTTCAATAATTACATTATTGCACAAACACACTAGTAGACTTTCACTCTGACTGTCATAATCTAATGATCAGACCAAATATATTTTACAAAGCACGCGACAAAGAGTACAACTTCAGTATTTCAGTATTTATTGCTTTGCTTTATATCACGCGAGGCAGAAGTTTATGCCTCCTTTCGCCGGCGTGGTTCCAAAATACTCCCCAAAAATCATGTCTTTTGACTGCCGTGTTAAAGTTGACACGTGACAGTAATGTCATTTCAATGCAGGGTGTGTTTAATTCCGGTAATATTCGAACGCAACTACTCCTACAACTATTACTATTTTGCCAATGATAACTTATACGTCTAATTATCATGAATGACAGTAGAGTAAAAATGCATGAGTGACAGTAGAGTTCGCCAGGCGTGTTATACGTAGATGTCAACGTAGATGAGATGTACACTTAGGAGGGTTTAGGTTTAGAGAGGCCTCTCTTTCCTCAATGGGCGTTCCCGGTCTAAGGTCTCTAGGTGTTTTTTTTTAAAATGATTTGGTACCGTGAAAGATTTGGTATCTTCAGTGAATAGGCTATTGCTGAACCAGTGAGCAATATCTAGGGCCTTGTCATCGCTTTCCATCAGGTGAGACTCGGACCAATCGCTGGTCAATCAATCATAAAAAATATGGCAGAAGGCCAAGATGGCCTTTTTGCGGTTAACTCCTCCCAGCGCTCAGGATACCGCAAACGTTCAGGTGTCGTTTGAGCACGTTCTTATAGGGCACATGTTGATCGCCATGCTTCCGCTCACCCTCAGCTAACAAACAATACACACAACTTAAGTACGAAATATCACTTTAGGCTTTTTGGTGAAGGAAAACATCGTGACGAAACCGGTCTAATCCCAACTAGGATTACATTTTCTTCTGTGTTTGATTTGAAGGTAAATCTTAAAACGCACAAAGCGGGCGCAGCGCGGTGCGAGGCGAAGGCGGTATTGAAATTTGATCTTTTCGAAACTGTCAATAGTGTCGAATATTACTTTACACACGCCGCCTCCGCTCCGGTGCGACGTCCCGCAGACCGCGTTCGCTTTGCCGAAAAACCGCCTCCGCCACGCAACGACGCTCGGCCGTGCTCCGAGGGCCTACTCCGAACTTCGAAAATCGATATTCGTATCGTGCCGTCCCTTTCCGTCATATAGTGTACAACACGAGAGTGAAAGGGACGGCACGACACGAAGTTTGATTTTCGAAGTTCGGTGTAGACCCTCTGTGCGTTTCAACTGTTTCAACCTATAGATGGCTTTCGTAAAACTAATGCTTAGGCTCGAAATCTCGAAATTGGGTGCTAAAGCAGATCCGGGCGGGTTTTCTTCTAGGATACTACAGGCACCTACTGGAAAAACGCTATAAGAATAATGATAATACAAACGACTACAAATCGTCGAGTCAAATAGGCCTCTCGTGCCGACCTTCAACTTTTTATTTGTGAGCGGTCACGGGGTCTAGAGATATATTACTTTTTTACGCTTAATGTGTAAAAAACCTTTTATCCACTAAAAGGAACTTGCCCTATATATCTGGAAGGGTCAAAGGTTACTTCAGTGAGTTTGTAACTTAGTTATTTTACTGTCTGAACATTTTTTTAATATTTACTTGGCTCGTCGAGACTTTTCTAGGAAAAGTAATAGAGTGGTTTATTTTATACTACACTTTAGCTTATCCATAAATGCGCCCTCACGTAGCAGAATTAGGACCTTTGATTCATCTGTTTCACATCCCAATCCTTAAAAGACATACATGCATACAGCTCCCATACATAAATAGAGCCTCTATACACGTGCGCTCATGAAGATTGGAAACGCTCTTATGCTTACCATAAAATCGATTGTTTGCCTCAGGCACATAGTCATATCAAATACTAGAACTTGGTGAGTCATGTTTAAAACAAATCACTAAAACGGTTAAAACTCCCGTATATACTGTTACTCCGGGCGTGGCAGTGCGCCGTCGCCGCTATTGCACTCATCCTGAGGAAGAAAGCCCAAAGAGCTCGAAACAAACGGTCACTCTTAAGGCGAAGGGGTGGGCAAGCCCTTTCCATACAAACTTTGTGCAAGTTTTTCTTCGTTTGTGTATGCACTCCAGTTACTATTTTTGGTCCATATGCTTATTTTTTTGTTAGCTATGTCTTGATGTTTTTCTTTTTTAATTTTAATCATTTTTTGTATTTTTTTTTTAAATAATGCAAAATTTCAACATCAAGTTCTGCGTATGTCTAATATGTATAGGTACCACCACGGTAACCACCAAAAATAGTTATTTGTTATATAATCCACTTGTAACCAACAAAAATAGTTATTTGTTATACAAGGGTGCAAAGTTCTATTTTACCCGCGAGTGTGGAATTGAAACACGAGACAGCGAAAGGATTCTATAGTTGAACCACGAGCGAAGCGAGTGGTTCTAAAATAGAATCCTGAGCGTAGCGAGTGTTTCAACACACGAGAAGTAAAATACAACTTTGCATCAGTGTGTAACACAAAACTTTTCTCCTCACTATAGCGAGGAAAGTGCAACATGCAAAAAAACACAGTTCCACAGGCATGATTTTCATCACTGGAATCACTGATTTTTTTACGATATTATAACAGAAAACTCTGAAAGTTGTGTATAATATTTACGCGAGTCGGAGTCGGTGACAAGTTGTGTATATTTTAGTTGACATTGACAATGATGACATTTCTGACGATGCGTTTTGAAATTGCATCGACTCAACTTGTGCGTTTACAATTATACTCAGTCTTTATAAAAAAATGTTACTTATAGAATTATAAGGTTTACGACTTAAATCATTAAATAAAGCTAAATTTAGTATTTTTTATTAAATTATCAAACCATTTATTTAATGATAATTGATATCAAACGAACCATTAATATGAGCGTTTTACGTTTTGTTATCTTTCAAAAACTACTCAAACACGCTCCAAGGTCAAATTACTTTCCCCACTTGTGGATAAAATGCGTTTATACCCGCTTGTTTCAAAGGATAAAAGACGGCTTTCCGAGCTAGTGAGGGGAAAATAAAATTAAATGCTGTAGTGCCAAAACTAACGCAAAAAACTTGCACAACCTTTGTATGGAGAATGGCTTGCCCTACCCTGCGGCTTAATAAAATGTGTATACGACCATCTCGCTCGGTAGTGGTATTATTAATTTAGTTGGTGTCTCGTCTCGTGTTCGTTACTCCGAGTCCCAATCGCATTTCTAAGTTTCGCTTGTTTGTCGTGACACGTTAAACCAGTTTGATAATTCAAAGGTGTGAAAGTGTTGATTCGGATTGAATGCAACGAACAAAAATAGTCCCATAGAACGAGTGGGAATTTTTTTAAATCGATCATAAGACCTGTCGTAATGTATGGATCAGAATGTTGGGCAACGAAAGTGACGAATGAAAGAAGTGCACGCAGCTGAGATAAGAATGTTGAGATGGATGTGGAGTGACGAGGAAAGATCGAATTAGAAATGAGTATATAAGGGGAAGTTTGAAAGTGGCACCCGTGACAGAGAAAATGAGGAGCAGTAGGTTAGCATGGTATGGACATGTAATGAGGAGGGATGAATGTTATATTGATAAAAGAATATTAGGGTTGGATGTAGAAGGACGAAGAGCGATTGGAAGGCCCAAAAAGCGATGGATGGATTGTGTGAGAGAGGATATGAGAAAGAAAGGAGTAAGCGCTGAAGTGAAGATTAATAGAGAGGAATGGAAGAAGAAAACATGTTGCGCCGACCCGAAAACATGATGACAACGAGTGGGAAACTAATATCAAACACATAAAATATAGTCCACCTCATCGGTTCCAATGACGGCGACCCTAACAAATCATGGATTTGCCTTACTATGAGCTGTGATAAGGTTGGCTAGGCTGTTCGATTCCGCCCTTATTGAAGGGAATCAAGAAAAGCCCGTGGTTCGCGGGACTAAAAAGATTAATAATTTTCAGAAACTTACAAGTATTTCTTCCTGACCTTCCTGTCTTCGTCGTAGGCCCGTCATCTCAACGGAGGGAAGCCCCATCGGAGATGTCTGACGAGACTGAAACATTAGCGCCCTAACGCAGGCCTCCGATACCCGTACACATCACCAAATCTCCGTACACATACCGATTTCACAAGGCGGTACACGAGTTCAATAATTACATTATTGCACAAACACACTAGTAGACTTTCACTCTGACTGTCATAATCTAATGATCAGACCAAATATATTTTACAAAGCACGCGACAAAGAGTACAACTTCAGTATTTCAGTATTTATTGCTTTGCTTTATATCACGCGAGGCAGAAGTTTATGCCTCCTTTCGCCGGCGTGGTTCCAAAATACTCCCCAAAAATCATGTCTTTTGACTGCCGTGTTAAAGTTGACACGTGACAGTAATGTCATTTCAATGCAGGGTGTGTTTAATTCCGGTAATATTCGAACGCAACTACTCCTACAACTATTACTATTTTGCCAATGATAACTTATACGTCTAATTATCATGAATGACAGTAGAGTAAAAATGCATGAGTGACAGTAGAGTTCGCCAGGCGTGTTATACGTAGATGTCAACGTAGATGAGATGTACACTTAGGAGGGTTTAGGTTTAGAGAGGCCTCTCTTTCCTCAATGGGCGTTCCCGGTCTAAGGTCTCTAGGTGTTTTTTTTTAAAATGATTTGGTACCGTGAAAGATTTGGTATCTTCAGTGAATAGGCTATTGCTGAACCAGTGAGCAATATCTAGGGCCTTGTCATCGCTTTCCATCAGGTGAGACTCGGACCAATCGCTGGTCAATCAATCATAAAAAATATGGCAGAAGGCCAAGATGGCCTTTTTGCGGTTAACTCCTCCCAGCGCTCAGGATACCGCAAACGTTCAGGTGTCGTTTGAGCACGTTCTTATAGGGCACATGTTGATCGCCATGCTTCCGCTCACCCTCAGCTAACAAACAATACACACAACTTAAGTACGAAATATCACTTTAGGCTTTTTGGTGAAGGAAAACATCGTGACGAAACCGGTCTAATCCCAACTAGGATTACATTTTCTTCTGTGTTTGATTTGAAGGTAAATCTTAAAACGCACAAAGCGGGCGCAGCGCGGTGCGAGGCGAAGGCGGTATTGAAATTTGATCTTTTCGAAACTGTCAATAGTGTCGAATATTACTTTACACACGCCGCCTCCGCTCCGGTGCGACGTCCCGCAGACCGCGTTCGCTTTGCCGAAAAACCGCCTCCGCCACGCAACGACGCTCGGCCGTGCTCCGAGGGCCTACTCCGAACTTCGAAAATCGAACTTCGTATCGTGCCGTCCCTTTCCGTCATATAGTGTACAACACGAGAGTGAAAGGGACGGCACGACACGAAGTTTGATTTTCGAAGTTCGGTGTAGACCCTCTGTGCGTTTCAACTGTTTCAACCTATAGATGGCTTTCGTAAAACTAGTGCTTAGGCTCGAAATCTCGAAATTGGGTGCTAAAGCAGATCCGGGCGGGTTTTCTTCTAGGATACTACAGGCACCTACTGGAAAAACGCTATAAGAATAATGATAATACAAACGACTACAAATCGTCGAGTCAAATAGGCCTCTCGTGCCGACCTTCAACTTTTTATTTGTGAGCGGTCACGGGGTCTAGAGATATATTACTTTTTTACGCTTAATGTGTAAAAAACCTTTTATCCACTAAAAGGAACTTGCCCTATATATCTGGAAGGGTCAAAGGTTACTTCAGTGAGTTTGTAACTTAGTTATTTTACTGTCTGAACATTTTTTTAATATTTACTTGGCTCGTCGAGACTTTTCTAGGAAAAGTAATAGAGTGGTTTATTTTATACTACACAATGTACATATTTACACTTTCAAGTAGCGCGTGTTTTTCATTATTTTTAAACGAGGTATTTGGTTTACTACGACAAATTGAAACATGGTATGTACTTATAAAACTTACATATACACCGTGGGCCCAAAATAACCCAAAAGATTTAAACCCACGATTTTAGAGCCTAATTTTAGTTTATAATGTGGTATTACATGTAGTAAAAAACCCACAATTTAAGAGATATGAATTATTTAGAACAAATCACTAGTTCAAAAATCTCAAGTCTAAGTAACACACCCTAAAGGTGTGATGTAGCCACCTACTACTTTTTTGACTTGACACTTCTTGTCTTGAACACATTTGCAAGTCACGTATAGATCACAAAGAAGCGGTCAATTAATTTGATTTATTTTGTACTGAAATAGTAGTTTACTTAAAACGAATAATTGGAACCATGTTGATATAACATTATTTACTCGCAGTGTCTTTAAAAATACGTGGTTAATAGTGCATTACGATACAAGTGCAGAGAACAGGAAATTCGCAAATTAAAACACGACCGAAGGGAGTGTTTTAAATCAACACGAGTTGCGAATTACCTATTCGCATGTGTATCGTACAACGTTTTACAGTACATATGGCTCTTTAAAGTTTCGACATACGCACGTAATCTGCTGATTACCGCACTCGTGCGGTAAAGTAGCACCATATGTACTGTAACATATTTTGAGTTATTAGGGCCCGCAGTGTATATATATGCAAAGAGTATTTCGTAATTTATAATAATTTTAGCACACCTATTTCTTCCTACGAGTGAGTGAGTGAGCGACACAGGAATGGATCGCAATTTTCCATTATTTACCGACTTCAATAGAAGGAAGGAGGTACTCAGTTCGTCTGCATGTTTGCTTGTTCTTTTTTAGGGTTCCGTACCCAAACGATAAAAACGGGACCCTATTACTAAGACTTCGCTGTCCGTCCGTCCGTCCGTCTGTCACCAGGCTGTATTTCAAGAACCGTAATAGCTAGACAGTTGAAATTTTCAGAGATTGTGTATTTCTGTTGCCACTATAACAACAAATACAAAAAACAAAATAATAATAATAATAACTCATTCCACGGCTTCCTTCTAACTTCCCTTCGATGATTTTACGTAAGAAATTGTCGTTCGTTAAGTGGTTAGGACCTCGAGCAAGCAAGCAGGCAAGTTAGGTCGTCATCTCCTTTCTAAATTGTCTATCAACTCTCTGCTCTGCTCCACTCTGCTCAGTACTTCCTCATTAGTCACTCTGTCCAGCTAATCTTCTCCATCCGGCAGCACCACTATTTGTCTAGTCGATATTTGAAATGGGCTAAAATTCTTAATACAACTTGCACTTAAATATGTTTAAAAATATAAAGGTTTTACTCAGTTGGCGAGATTCAAACCGATAAAAACTGGATATCAAATATCATAAAAAAGTCTAAATTCGAATTCCAGTTTCTTGGAGAAATTACCTTCGGATAATCCTTGGTTTATTTATTGAGAATGAATCAATATAGGTTGTACATGGAATCATGGAGAGGATATGACCGGTATTCTATCCGTGATCCCCACTTTAATATTTCTATTATGTCGATTTTTAACGACCTCCTGTTAGGGAGGGATAAATCCTCTTTTGTTAAGTATAAGTACCTACCGTAGATGCAAAATTCACTCGGCAAACACAATAGTAATAAATTAATTATAAAAAAACTGTTTTAAAATGGGAAAAAAGATGGAGAGATATTTTTCATTTTAACTAATATTTATCATGGTCGTTTAAGATCTGATTATCGCTTAAATGAAACAAATAGAATGGAGCACAGTCAAACAAATATTACTGTATCAACACGTCTGAATGAATTGTAAAACAATGCATTTGTACGAAATCACGCAATTTATTTTCTAGTATTTCTATATCGCATTCAGAAATATCATATGTATTATAGCGTAATTGCTAACTTGCTTTATTGCTGACAGTTTACCTAATAGTAACGAATTCCATATAAATATGACAGCGCACTGATAGTTGACAGAGCTATATTTAATTATCTTTACAAAAAACTCATGTGGCAGACACACATAAGTGCGCACATAAGTGCGCATAGTAAACATGTTATAAATAAACTAGTAAATTCAGTGGTTGAGTAGGTATCAGAACAAGAAGTGTGGGGTCCGCCTGAGAACATTATCTCCATCATTGCGACACCAAACTTTATTATTCCGAGAAAGGGACGTGTTAAGTTTTAGAGTGTTCCTTTCGGCTTGCAAACCACCTTATAAAGTTCACCAATACCACAACAAAAGTCGTTTTCCATCGCACGTAGCATTTACTAGTTTTATTTTCAAATTTAAGAACATCGGCGGTAGACAACTTTATCTATACAACGTGCTCCCGAGGAACCCGCATAACTTTACCAGCGTGTTCCTGATCATATTTAGAGACTAAAGGATGATTCACAGTAGGCCGTTCCGTGTCCGGGCCGGCCCGTTTTCTTCTAGCGAAATACGCCGGCCGTTGCGTTTGATGTCATAGAAAACGGGGCGGCCCGGACACGGAACGGTCTACTGTGAATCATCCTTAACTTTACCAACGTATTCCTGATCATATTTAGAGACTAAAGGATGATTCACAGTAGGCCGTTCCGTGTCCGGGCCGGCCCGTTTTCTTCTAGCGAAATACGCCGGCCGTTGCGTTTGATGTCATAGAAAACGGGGCGGCCCGGACACGGAACGGTCTACTGTGAATCATCCTTAACTTTACCAACGTATTCCTGATCATATTTAGAGACTAAAGGATGATTCACAGTAGGCCGTTCCGTGTCCGGGCCGGCCCGTTTTCTTCTAGCGAAATACGCCGGCCGTTGCGTTTGATGTCATAGAAAACGGGGCGGCCCGGACACGGAACGGTCTACTGTGAATCATCCTTAACTTTACCAACGTATTCCTGATCATATTTAGAGACTAAAGGATGATTCACAGTAGGCCGTTCCGTGTCCGGGCCGGCCCGTTTTCTTCTAGCGAAATACGCCGGCCGTTGCGTTTGATGTCATAGAAAACGGGGCGGCCCGGACACGGAACGGTCTACTGTGAATCATCCTTAACTTTACCAACGTATTCCTGATCATATTTAGAGACTAAAGGATGATTCACAGTAGGCCGTTCCGTGTCCGGGCCGGCCCGTTTTCTTCTAGCGAAATACGCCGGCCGTTGCGTTTGATGTCATAGAAAACGGGGCGGCCCGGACACGGAACGGTCTACTGTGAATCATCCTTAACTTTACCAACGTATTCCTGATCATATTTAGAGACTAAAGGATGATTCACAGTAGGCCGTTCCGTGTCCGGACCGGCCCGTTTTCTTCTAGCGAAATACGCCGGCCGTTGCGTTTGATGTCATAGAAAACGGGGCGGCCCGGACACGGAACGGTCTACTGTGAATCATCCTTAACTTTACCAACGTATTCCTGATCATATTTAGAGACTAAAGGATGATTCACAGTAGGCCGTTCCGTGTCCGGGCCGGCCCGTTTTCTTCTAGCGAAATACGCCGGCCGTTGCGTTTGATGTCATAGAAAACGGGGCGGCCCGGACACGGAACGGTCTACTGTGAATCATCCTTAAAACGTCATGTGAAGTTCACTGTATGTAAGAGCGTATTTTTCTGTTCAAATAACTTACATGACATATTAGGTATTGTAACGAAATAACAGGAGCTCATACCGCCTTCCCCCTTCTTCCATCGGACATCCAGACGTACGGCTGGCTACCATCCTTACCTGGTCAAAATTCCTCTAGTTCGAACCAAGCGCTTTGCATCTTCTTTTATAATGCGCACTTCTAAGGTTTGGAATTCTCTGCCGGCGTCTGTATTTCCGAGCTCATATAACCTGGACCTTTTTAAGGCACGAGTGAATAGGCATCTTCTGGGTGAGCTCGCTTCATCGTCGGCCTCATCTTTGCCCCCTGGCTAGATGCTGGCCAAGAGCAATCCCATTTTTAATAAAAAAAAATAACATTGAGTTTCAGGTAATTCAACCTCTGGGAAGTTTACTTTTGTTATGAATAAATTAGTACGGTATTTAAATAACATCGGGACAGGAAGCGCACGTCGATGGGTTCCCTTGAACGCAACACCAAGTCTACTGTGAGGCGCGGTCGGTTTTTCGTCTCTAATCGGAAGCTCTTGCAGTTCATGCAGCACACACTTTATCGCCATCATCGTGAGTATCGTGACACCACACCTTACCGTTCCCAGAGCGCGACGTGACCAGTTTCAGAGCATTCCTTTCGGCTTGTAAAACCTTTGCATGTCTGTTGACCGTTAAAGATCACCAGAGGATGCAGCATTTAGGTTAAAGGGCAATACGTTACGTTTAATGGTATCCTACTCTAAAACACAGTTACCCCCTCCCTATGTTCTAAGAAACCGGCACATTACTTTTACAGCGTCTATTTTGGCACACGTTATTGCCACTAACGCTGACAGTTAATGACAGGGTATGCTCGTATCCTTTCGAGCGTATTTTTGTGCAATAAAATCTCATTGCACAGACTTGTGAGCGCGTGTACTATTAATAATCGTGTGTTTTAGAAAATATAATATTAAAGTAGTTATCGGGGCAGGCAGCGCACGTAGATGGGCTCACTTGCCTGTAAAACCAAGTCTGCTATGAACGTAAGCCGATAGTTACAGATTCCTGTCTTTAATCGGAAGCTGTTGCTGATCATGTTTAGCACGCATTTCATCGTCATCATCATGACACAACACTTTACCGTTACTAGAGCGGGGCGTGATCAGTTTTAGAGCATACCTTTTCGCCGTTACTTTGTCCACTTGGCGAAGTTACAATTTTCAAGCGGAGTGAAAAATTGATCACCCCGGGTGAGATTTGAACCAAGGACCTCTGGAGGAATCCGTTCATCGCTCTTACAAACTGAGCTACAGCGGGTATCCCCCGTGGCAACAAATCTTTCAATCAGTTCACTCTTCAAATTAAGCCTTAGGGAAGCTTGTACCACGCTTGCGCTTGGCTTGTGTGTTGCCAAGAGGGTTAGGGAGCATACCCAAACTACGTGACCAACTTTTGACAGTTTTTTACCCCCCCGCCTCCGGTGACCAAGCGTAGTATATGCCAAGACCCCCACCCTCCCCCTCTTGTTTTTACGTAGTATAATTTATTAATCTAGACACGCGGTTCACCCCAGGAACTGGCGGACAGCAGCCGTGTGTGTGCCACTTTTGAACCCCCAATAACTCCAAATCTATCTAACATAAAAACATGAAATTTGGTACATATATTAAGATGCCTTAGAACAACTAGAACCCCAAATTTCATAAATATAGGTTTAATGGTTATTGAGATAGTAAATTCCAAAAAACGGCATTTTTACCACTGACTGACTGACTGACTAGTAATCAAAAACCTAACCCACTTCCAGATGACCTAGAAAGCTGAAATTTGGCATGCAGCTTGGTAATGTGTATGCATCAGAAAAAATCAGAAAACAGTGATTTTGTTATTAGTTTTATGTCTTTTCCGCTCACGGGACAATGGTGTCCCGGACCTTTGGAAGGCGTGCGCGGAGCCGAAGTACCGAGGTACCGAAGTACCAACCGAGTACCACATAGCCAACACGTAGAGGCCCTTTTGACAATTTAATGAAATGCAAGGGGTACACCGAGCGGATGCTGTCCCTGCCCGTGTCATGGGACGCACACAGAGACAGCACCCGCCAGGGTGTACAGGAACTATTGCTGATTGATGGAATCTAAAGGAACCGGACTATTGGGTGAAGATGATGGATTAATGGCTGGGCTATTGAGTGAGACAACGGACGTCTGCCAAATAAAACTGTCTCACATTTTTATCTCAGGCAGACGGTGACTCGCCATCTGCTAGATGGGCCCCTATAAATAGCGACATTAAAAAATGGCCTAAGGGCAACACCGACACCACACACACACACTTAGTTTTATTATTATTATTATTTATGCTAGTTACCTCAGAACTCCGTCATTTATTAACCGATTTGGAAAATTATTTTTTTGTTTGCAACGGTATACTTCCGGGGTGGTCCCATTGTCATCGGGTCGAAATCTGTTTATAGGGTCCTGGAGAAATCGAGGGAACTCTTAAAATATTTTAGGTGCACCTACAGTGGTTTGCGTATTTTGTATGTACAAAAAGTAATGATATCCCATCAAAAACATAAATGTGAAAATGGCAGCCAAGTTCACCGACAAACGAATTGAGATCTAAATGGGCGCCAAGTTCCTTAGATTATCTGAAAACTTGCCAAGTTTGGCACTAGATTGTTTACAGTAATACTAATTTACTGCGGCTTACTGCATTTTGAGCTTTAACTTGGCGGTTTTCTTAAATATCCAACAGCTTTTATGGTATTATAACATACTGCATAGAAAACTGCCAAGTTAAGGCTCAAAATACATTAAGCCGCAGTAAATTAGTTTTACTGTAAACAATCTAGTGTCAAACTTGTCAACTTTTCAGATAATATGCGGAACTTGGCGCTAGATATGAGCGCCGCGCCGGCGCGCCGCCGTCGCCGCCAATGCAAGTCGGCGCGCCGCCGCCGAGTGATATACGCGGCGCGCCGGCGCAACAAGTTGCGATTTGCTTTCTCGCTCGCACTCGTTACGTTTCACACCCGCGTTCGTTCGCACGATGGCTTCAGTCAATGCAAGTATTTTGCCATGAAGTAAGAATAAATAGTTATACTCTTTCTACGTATTTTACCGAGTGAACACGTGACCGCATGTAATTTTTTTTAATTTAAGATTCCGCAGTAAGATCGGTACTCCACACAAACGTAGTTTTGCTCCCACTCCAAAACGCTATGCTAGAGCAACATGAAACTGTGCACACACAATGGGATCCGGCACATCCAGGCCGGAAACCAGCTTCCCCTGCTTGAAATTACAACGGAGAAAAAACACAGCGATTATTAAGGTTTTCATAAGAGACGTAAAAAACTCAAAAACTCGCTGCACTCTTTCTCCATTACAATGTCCAGCAACAGAAACCAATTTCCGACCTAGACATGGCGGCTCCCACCGTATACACAACGTTTCATGTCACTTCAGCAAGGCGCTCTAAAGCGAGAACGAAACCACGCTTGCGTGGAGGATCGAGTTCAGCCGAGCGTATGATGGTTTACATACTCCGTTACTTTATTAAAATAAATAAAACTTTCCTTATAGCAACAAAAACGAGGTTTTTTTTCACAAATTGCTCCTTAATAAAAATCGAAAGCTCAAGGTCACGCCGCCGTGACGCCGCCGCCGCCGCAGAATTTTGCCTATCACGCCGCCGCCGCGGAATCGGCCATCGGCGCTCATATCTACTTGGCGCCCATTTAGATCTCAATTCTTTTGTCGGTGAACTTGGCTGCCATTTTCACATTAATGTTTTTGATGGGATCATTTTTGGCGAAAAGTAAAAAAAATGGCTCTTGTTTGTATTTTCTCATATGGCCCCTAATGCATGACGTCGAAAGTGCATGCGTAGTTAAATTGTAATTGTATCTAAGCCGAAACTGGAGAAGTTTTAGTGGTGATGTAAACCGTGGCGCGTGAGTCTACTTCAATTAGAATGTTTCTCAAAAATATTCCACTAGCTGCGTGACGAGAAGCTACCCCCCTCCCTCCCCCCGGTGACCAAGAGTGGTATTTTCTGTAACAAAAACTCATTGCATGGACTTGTGATGGCGTTTTACTAATACTAATCGTTTCCCTTATCAAATTTAGTGCATTAACGTAGTTATCGGGGCAAGAAGCGTACGAATATGGGTCCGCTGGCCCGCAACATCAAGTCTGCTATGAGCGCCGGCCGGTGGTTACGAATTCTTGGCTCTAATCGGAAGCTGTTGCAGATCATGCTGAGCACGCATTTCATCTCCATCATGGCGAAGCGCTGGCCTGAAATAAGAAAATACATTAAGGTAGCAATGATTACGGTTCATTAAGGTTCAATGTGTGTGTGTGGACTTGGTGGGAGACATTGGTTTTCGTTGAAAGGAAGCAGGAGGGCACTTCTCCCTTTTATATGTTCTGAGGTTGTAACGTTATTGTGTAGTATATGGGGAAAATTAACGTAGATAGTCTGTAAATAAACTACCAGGAAACTTACTAAATAATAAATAATATCAATCTTATTCTATCTCTAAGGGATAAAGTAAACATAATGCGACGGAAAAAATAACCCAGAAACGCATACCTAAGTTTCCTCATTAAAAAAGTTATTTTAACCACGCGCTTATGGCCGAGCGGAGCGTTAAGGATGATTCACAGTAGACCGTTCCGTGTCCGGGCCGGCCCGTTTTCTATGACAGCAAACGCAACGGCCGGCGTATTTCCCTAGAAGAAAACGGGCCGGCCCGGACACGGAACGGCCTACTGTGAATCATCCTTTAGGCGGGGAGAGGTGCGGACTGCCAGAAGTAATGGAATCGCTAACGCCTAAAAAAATATGTCCATAAATAAAAATTGGTCGCGTTTGTCAACAGGTGATACACGACGGCGGTGGCAACATATAAATGTCATTGCTTTCGTATAAATGTCACGTTTCCGTAGTTAATACAATACCAATCATACACCCCGCACCGAAATCCTAGTCGGGACATGGCTACCCACCATTGTCTAAGGAAACAAGGTCTGATACTCCGGATCGTGATACAAGCCTACGCACTGTACACACACGAACTCACACTACGACCGCCAACGACTGATAGGTAGTGGTGACGTAGGCTTGTATCACTCGCACAACGAATTTTCCCCGGATTGCCATTCCTTGTATTATTATCACATATGCCGCTACAAACCACCGACGATCAAAGCAAGTGTCAATGAAAGCACTTCACAGTCAGACGTACATTTTTAGGGTTCCGTACCCAAAGGGTAAAAACGGGACCCTATTACTAAGACTTCGCTGTCCGTCCGTCTGTCACCAGGCTGTATCTCAAGAACCGTAATAGGTAGACAGTTGAAATTTTCACAGATTGTGTATTTCTGTAGCCGCTATAACAACAAACACTAAAAGCAAAATAATAATAATAATTAAGGGGGGCTCCCATATAAAAAACGTGATATTTTAGCCCTTTTTCATGGCTACCACTCGCCGAGCTAGATTTCAAGAACCGTATTAGCTAGACAGTTGAAATTTGCACAGATTATGTATTTTTATTGTGACTACAACAACAAGTACTAAAATCAAAATAATAATAATAATAAAGGGGGGCTCCCTTACAACAAAGTAGTTGTTGGCGTTTTTTCCTGTATCTCATGTATAAGCAAGGAGGTTAAAAATTTCACAGATGTTGTATTTTTATTGCCACAATAATAACAAATACTTAAAATAAAATAAAAATAGTATTTAAGGGGGGCTTCCATACAACAAAAGTATTTTTTTACCGTTTTTTGCTCGATATTAATAATGGCTACACGTAGACGGTGTTTAATGGCACCAGCTTTTAGCCTTTTTTCTGGTACGGAACCCTTCGTGCGCGAGTCCGACTCGCACTTGGCCGGTTTTTTTAAACACTGCCCGAAATTTACCAACATAAGATTCAACCTCGAAATGATCTGTCATTTATATAAATGCATACGACCTACCGGTTCTCATTCGTAACGAAAGCATGATGGCCTCATTTAGAAACTCACCACTGCCATAGTAAATAGGTACCCTGAAAAAACTCATCGTCACACCTTATCACCTTTTACCTGAAAGCCTGATTCCCACTCACCACAACGCAATGAGGCCGTCAATCGCCCCGCTTATACATGAACACAGCCTTATATTTAGCGAAGCGTGAATCTAATGATATTGGACATGCACTCAGTCTTTATAGAAAGCTGACGAGATCACGACCCCGCTTTTAAAATAGCTTTTATTTTTCCTTTTTAAAGCTTCGCAAGTAAAGTCTAGCCAGAGCATTATATTTTTATGTAAGACAAAGGTCGAAATCTATTTTACTCAATACGGTATTTTTGTTTAATGTTTTTATGGTGCCATTCGAACCAGTTTTTAGAGACGACCAATAAAACGGAACGCGTATTACAATTAACATTGAGATCGTCGTTCGACATAATCTCGATCGCGCCCCAGAATACGAAATTTTGCTGTGTTCGACATTTGAACGAGATTTTTCAATAGACATTGCGTCCATTGAGATCATCTTAAACGGCGCGGGAATTGGCGTCCTGCTCTGAAAGAGATGATGGAAGGCGAAGAGGAAAGGAACGCCTAAAAACCGAGACACACCGAATGCGTGCGCTGCTCGTGCGCATGCACGTGTGCGTGGCGTGCGCATGCACGTGTGCGTGGCGTGCGCGTTGTATCGTATAATACAACGCGCACGCCACTCACACGCGCACGTGCTGCGCACGCATTCGGTGTGGCTCGGCCTTAAATTTCTAATGATAAAACCATCGTGTCAGGCCCAACAGTGTTGACAGCTGAGCAAAAATGTATAGTTGGCAATAAAAGCTTATCTCATAAGTTATATATTCGGAGACTCTTCTTTGTATATATCTCAGCAGTACAGTTCTTTGGATCAGCGCAGTTATGAAGTCGCTCTTATTTGTTGAGTATCTTACCAACGCACGTTGGACTAGCGCTGATGGGGATGAAGGCGTTCCTATACTCTACTATAGGTAATCTTACCAATACAGTTCCTAGGTCCAGCACTGAAGGGCACGAAGGCGTAGGGTCTGTGGTCTGGTTCCAAGAATCTCTCCGGTTTGAACGAGTGAGGATCGGGGAACAGGTCCTCGCGCCGTTGAAGGTCGTAGATGCGGATGGCAACTTGTGTGCCCGCGCGCACCACTACGTCATCTAAAAATAGATAACTTGAAACTAGAACAATATTATTTAGAGGCAATATTTCGCTAAGGATAGTGCCAGTCTGCGCTGATCAATTAGCAAAAGTGTTTTATCAAACATGTTAGGAATTGGATTTATTTTATTAGAAAAACGAATACACGAAGTGCCTAGTTTACATAAGCCCAAAAAAGTTTTAACTCGTTCTTGCCTAGGAGTAAGATTATTATCTTACCAAAAACCATTATTTCTCGCCTATAATTAATTAAAAAAATAACTGAGAGCGTCTTATTAAATCAACTGACTAATGAAATATTACATTGCGAAAAAGAAATGAAAAAAACCGCGCGTTTTCCATTGTGTGCGTATATATAATTATAAATTAAAATTTGTTACTTACAATTTAATTTGTCTGAGCACTAAATTAACTAAATATAACGGTTCTCCCTTGTTAGACCTAACTACTTCAGCCCTAAATGCTTTATTTGATCTAATGTTTCATTACCAACACTACCACCATATCTCTAAATTCACGGGGGTATATGCCATAACCATACAGAAGACTGAGGAGTATAACCTGCCCTTCTGTTTAGCGTTCGTGGACTACGAGAAAGACTTCGATTCGATTGAAACGTGGGCTGTAGCGTGTGCCAAGTGGACTACCGCTATATCGAAGTGCTGAAGTGTTTGTACGAGAACGCCACTATGTCAGTCCGACTCCAGGACCAGAACTCAAAGCCTATTCCGTTGCAGCGGGCAGTCAGGCAAGTAGATGTTATTTCTCCTAAACTGTTCTCCGCTGCACTGGAGGATGTTTTCAAGACTCTGGACTGGAGAAGGCTAGGCATCAACATAAACGGCGACTACCTCACTCACCTTCGGCTTGCTGATGATATAGTAGTCTTGGCTGAGACCATGGAGGATTTAAGTACAATGCTCAATGACCTCAGTAAAGCCTCCGAGCGAGTTGGTCTAAGGATGAACAAGATGAAGATCATGTCAAATGTCCATGTCGCACCAACTCCCTTAACAATCGGACACTTTACGCTCGAAGTTGTAGACGATTACATATACCTAGGACAGACTGTCCAGTTAGGTAGGTCCAACTTCGAGAAAGAGGTTAATCGTCGAAAACGGCACATCTTTTCGTCCAATATTCCGCAGTGTCTCAAGACAAAAGTCTTTGCCCAGTGTGTGTTGCCAGTGATGACATATGGCACTGAAACGTGGTCGCTTACTATGGGCCCCATAAGAAGGCTCAAAGTCACCCAAAGGGCAATGGAGAGAGCTATGTTGGGAGTTTCTCTGCTGCGTGATCGCATCAGGAATGAGGCCATCCGCAGCAGAACCAAAGTGACCGATATAGCCCTCCGAATCGCTAAACTTAAGTGGCAGTGGGCGGGGCACATAGCACGTAGAACCGATGGCCGTTGGGGCGGAAAGGTTCTCGAGTGGTGGCCACGTACCGGAAGGCGTAGCGTGGGCAGGCCCCCCACACGGTGGACTGATGACCTGGTGAAGGTCGCGGGTGTCCGCTGGATGCGGGTGGCGCAGGACCGGTCATTGTGGAAATCTTTCGGGGAGGCAGTGGACGTCTTTCGGCTGACATGATGATGATGATGATGATATGCCATAATCGCCACGCCTGGCATGCGGGTTGGCGATCGCAGTATATCCACCGCACTGTAGGGATGCTGCTGCCCATCCCCCGTTGGTCTTGGTCGTAGTTTTAGGACATACCCGGGTCCATGTAATCCGGGTGTGTGATGTTTCATTAGAACTAATACATTTTTTTCATAAATAGTAAACATTATAGGATTATTAAATAAAAAATATTGATGGCATTTAAAGGAAACCCGAAAAAGTTTACTGTTCTGAAGAACAATGCATTAAGTCTAGTGAAACATTGTGTTTAATGTAATGAAACATTACGGGAAAAGTTAGTAGATCAAGTGGCAGTTGTATGTTATAGTTACTTTTAAAACGGAGTTTGGGAGTAGAAAGCAGTGTGAAAAGTTAATACCACCTTTTAAAGAAGTCGTAGAAAGAGTGTTTTCAGTTAAATCAAAGTAAAAATATCACGGCATTATTAAGTAGGTACGCCACCAAATGCTTTTTGTAATATCTTTGCAATATTTCCTCATATTTTTTTGAAAAGTGATATAATTTGCGGAAACCGAAGTTGCCTGACTTGGTTCTTGGCAGGCCTTGGCAAAGACTTGCCCTGCCAACCACCGCGTCTTTGCTTTCCGCGACTCGGCAATAATGCACTTTTAATCAATGAGTTACTCAATCGTAGAAATCGAAGACAATATTACAATTAGCAAAATCTACCTAAAAAATATCATACTCCTAGCGTTATTCCCAGTACAGTTGCATCCTGAAGAATGCCTGGGGTCCGCTACCTAATCCCAAGAATTGGCGTAGGCACTACCTAAAAAAATATGGAGGTGCAAAAATAAGGGGTAGTTTATCTTCAGTTAAAAGGACAAGCAGCCGTCATGCCTCACGGTACAAAGAATGCCCAACTCGCTGAACCGTAATATTCGAAATAACCCTATTCTGACCGGCTTTTCTATTTGAACGCCTTTCAAAAAGCCAAAAATGCAGCGTAATTTTCTTCCCGTCCACAGTTATATTGTATTTGATGCTGGTACTGTGCGAAAGGCTCGATAATTTATATAAAGTGAGTTTGGCAGCTTTTGGCAAAATCAAGTTACATATATTATACTATATACAGGGTGTGGCCTGTAATAGGAGCAAACAATTAAACGGTACACTATTGAGCTCTCCAGCAATTATTTCCAAATGGTTTTATTGAAAAAAAAAAGTTTTTATGGAATTGTTTTTTTCGCAAAAGTAGCTTATATGTACTTTTTTACTCTACTGGAGCTATACTAATAACTTTTTATTTACATAATTTTTAAGAAAAAAAAACCGACTTCAATGGGGGAGGCCGGTAAAAGATTATTATACTTAGATGGTGCACTCTTAGATATACAATAAAATAAAAATGGCTATAATGTATGTTTATAATGGTAGAAGACTAAGTACCCTCAATTCCTCATGGAATCATGAAAAAACCTTGCTTGCTTGACAAACAAAACGAAAAGAACAAATCGCCAAACGTGAACTACGCGTCGTTGAAGAGTTCCGTTCTGATCATCATCAGCAGTTCCACTTTATCAAATGTCACTTTGATGAATGAAAATGCTTGATTAGTTCATGAAAATACTAAAATCACTATTTGTGTGCCTTTCACATTTGAGGAGTTCCCTCGATTCCTAATGGATCCGGTCATCAGAACTCGAGCATGACAAAAATCAATCGTGAAAATAGAACTTGCTTAACAAACACAGCTAGAAGGACAAATCGCCAAACGTGAACTTTTCGTCGTTGAAGAGTTCTGTTCTGATCATCATCAGCAGTTCCACTTCATCAAATGTCACATTTTTGTATGATAATGCTCGATTTGTTGATAAAAACACAAAAATCACTATATGTTTGCCTTTAAGATTTGAAGAGTTCCCTCAATTCCTCATGGATCCCATCATCAAAAATCGAGCATGACAAAAATTAATCGTGAAAATAGAACTTGCTTAACAAATGCAGCTAGGAGGACAAATCGCCAAACGTGAACTTTTCGTCGTTGAAGAGTTCTGTTCTGATCATCATCAGCAGTTCCACCACTTCAAAATGCTTGACTTGTTGATAAAAACACAAAAATTACTATATGTTTGCCTTGAAGATTTGAGGAGTGCCCTCAATTTCTCATGGATCCCATCATCAGAACTGCGTTTTGACAAAAACGGGACCAACTTGGATATATATACTTACAATCAAAAAAAGAATTTTCCAAATCGGTTAAGAAATGACGGAGTTATGGACTAACAAACATTAAATAAATAAAAAATAAAAAAAAAACATACAACCGAATTGATAACCTCCTCTTTTGAAATTTTGAAGTCGGTTAAAAACACAAAAAAATGATAAAAAAAATTAAAAAATCCCAAAAATATCCTTTTAAACCGAAAATGCGACAACGATTATAACTTGAAACAACCTCAAAATCAGCATTGACTGCCGCGCTATAATCTCTAGGTGCCAAGATCCATTACTTGGAGGTCATAACTTTAGATCAAAATTTCTCCCAATTGAAAAAAGATAATTTTGTTTTGGACACATGAGGTTACTGTAGACGCTCTAAGGAAGCGTCCTTTAAATTTATTGCTCCTATTACAGGCCACACCCTGACAACTGTAGGTATCTCAAACTCATATTTATTGCGATTACGAGTACAAGCCTATTTGGAAACTACTAAAATTGAGGGGCAGTGATATAATTATAGTGAAACTATTTCTTATTTCACTGCATACTTTTAACCCCCGACGTTAACGAGGGGCGATAAATATGTATTGTGTCTGTCTGTGGCATCGTAGCTGCCAAACGTATGAACCTATTCGAGTACGGTTTTTTTCTTGCCAGGTCATGATGATTGTGTGATCATCATTATCTTAAGAGGGCGCAGTACGCTCGGTTCTCCATACAAACGTATTTATGCTCTCATTTTAAAACTTTGTATACACAATGGGATCTGGCATATCTAGGTATTTGTGTTTTATAAGTTAAATTGTAAAAGAAAAAAAATACAGCGGTTTTTTGAGTTTTTTATGGCTTGTATGAAAACCTTAATGATCGTTGTATTTTTTCTCCATTATAATTTCAAGCAACAGAAACTAATTTCCGACCTAGATATGCCGGATCCCAATGTGTATACAAAGTTTCATGTTATTCTAGCATGGCGTTTTAAAATGAGAGCATAAATACGTTTGTATGGAGAACCGAACGTACTGTGCACTCTTAAGCGTTCATCAGCCACTTTGGTCTGCCTACTTCATTAATCTTTTCCGCTTGCTTCTAAACTTGACTTTCCATCGCAACTGTCTGCGAATTGGTATTTTTTGTTGCCACCGTCTCCATTCCAGCAGATTTTCCACAACTAGTTGCCCTAACCTAACAGACTATGAATCCTCCCGATGATGGAATAAATCCGAAACTGGTAAATGGCCACTTACTTAACAATAAATCCTCCGTAATGGCCCTATCCATGAATTGTAATACACCACCACCCCCACATCAACCGAAGGACATCCATTGCTTGACATAGACCTCCTCCAATTTCATGGAGGGTAAATGCCATAATCGCCACACTTGGCATGCGGGTTGGCGATCGCAGTATCTTCACCGCACTCAAGGGATGCTGCTGCCTATCCATGGTGGTCTTGGTAGTAGTTTTAGGACATACCCGGGTCCACACGGACACGAACGGTCGGATTAGATGAAGACACATGACAATGACACACTGGGATAGAATCTCGGCGTTTCCTTAACCACAGCGCCTAGATTAGCATCTAGGACCTGAAGTCATCTCGATAATGTCTGACATAGTGAACGGCTAGTTTCTAACCTAACATGAAATCCTGGGTTACTGTCCTGCCTATGAAGGGCACACTGGGGTACAATTTTAGCGTCTCCCTGATCGCAGCTTCAAAGATTCTTCATCTCGGTAAAGTCTGACATAGTGAGCGGTCAGTGTCACCAAATGGTGCACCCAACCTAAACTAACATGAAATCCTCGGTTATTGTCCTGCATGGTAGACTGGGGTACAATCTCAGTGTCTCCTTAATAACAGCCTTCAGATATTCCATCTTCCATAATAAACGGGAGTTTAGAGTCACTAATTGAACACTAACCTAGCATGAAGTCCTCGGTTATTGTCCTCCCGATGAACGGCACACTGGGATACAATCTAAGCGTCTCCTTGATCACAGCCTCCAGATACTTCATCTCTGTGAAGTCAGTCATGGTGAACGAGCGGTCAGAGTCACCGACGATGCGGCGGTACTCCTCGCGAATTTTATCCTAGAATCAGTGAGGTAAAGCGTAAATGAGATCAAGCTTTAGAGATGGATGTTCGTAAACAGAAGTAGACTAATATATAATCATCAGCAAAAGTAGATGACCATTTTAGTACGTTGTCACTTTCACTACTTTTACGCAGCCCAACTGTCGCAGTATTGTTATGTTAGTGCGACAAAAAAATATCATCCACATTTGCTGTTGACTGTACAAGTGACCATTTTGGTGACACTTCAAGCAACTATAGAATCTCCACAGTCACCTGAAGTTTGACCTGAAGTGTCACAGAATTTGTCATCTAAACATATAAAAAGCCTTACTGTCCCAATTATTAATAATTTAGAGACGTAAATTCTGAACATTTTGAGCCTGTGCTTCGTTGTAGGTATGAGTAAATAAGTAAGCTTGATTTGTTCATTTTGTTATTTATATCACCTTAATTAGTTTCACCTAAAAAGAAGGACGGTTACCTGTACTTCTGGATGGTCAGCTAATAACATGATGCCAAAAGTTAGGGCGTTGGCGGTAGTGTCGTGGCCCTGAAAACAATAACGACGAATGAAAGGCCCGTGTGTGTGTGCGCGCGAGGTTCATTGAATTTAAGTCTAATCAGCAAGTGTAGTGGTGTGTTAGTAGATGATCCACTAACACACCACATTAGACACGGCTTTTTTTGTTATGCTGCTGTTACCTCGAACATAAATGTGTTGACTTCTTCCCTAATACCTTCCAAGTCAATCTCTCCCTTACTCTCAACTTCCAGCAAGAGATCCAAAAATGCGAATCGCCTCTTAATTCCATCTTCTTCTATCGTCTCAAACTCTTCAAGATCTTTCAACCTCTGCTGTTTTCTCCCATGAATAAGATTGTCAGCGAATGAATGGATTGTTTTCAAGTATTTTTTGTGTCGTTTTCCTGCAGATAACTGGTTGTATATCAAGTCAGATTGTAACCAAAGGCTCAAGTTTCTTTCCAAAATTAAAGGGCCAATGTTGATGACAGCATCCAGGTAATCAAGGGCTGGCTTGGACTTGTCAAGGTCCAGACTGATGCCCATTGCGGTTTCTGTAAACATGGGGTTGAATACGTTAGTTAGGATTTAAAAGGCAAGACAGATTATGTTTTTGTTCACTGCATGTGACCACCTCGAGACAATGGGAGAAAATGAACAAGTGAAGAGAGCATACTTGAGCCCACCCATCGGTCAACGTCCTGTGGGTAGTGCCAAGTGTTGCTGGAAGGATTTGATGGAAGCGGATCTCGGTGCCGGAGCAAGCTGGCGAGAAATTGCGCAGGAACAAGCAGTGTGGCAGTGGGCGGGGCACATAGCACGCAGAACCGATAGCCGTTGGGGCGGAAAGGTTCTCGAGTGGCGACCACGTACCGGAAGGCGTAGCGTGGGCAGGCTCCCCACACGGTGGACCGATGACCTGTTGAAGGTCGCGGGTGTCCGCTGGATGCGGGTGGCGCAGGACTGGTCATTGTGGAAGTCTTTGGGGGAGGCCTATGTCCAGCAGTGGACGTCTTTCGGCTGACATGATGATGGTTCTGTAGTTTCGGAGCCTAATTCATTGCATATTTTTTTTTACACCTTGGGTTACTTTATTGAAATTTTAGTGAGGATCCCTATTTTTTTGGAAATATAATATAACCTATGTCACCCCGGGGATAGTGTTAGCTTTCCAACAGTGAAAGAATTTTTCAAATTTGTTCAGTAGTTTCGGTACCTTTTAAATGCAAACATTTTTTTTTACACGTTTGGTTACATTATTGGAATTTAAGTAAGGGTCCCTAATTTTCTTGGAAAAATATTATAGCCTATGTCACTCGGGGATAGTGTAGCTTTTCAACAGTGAAAGAATTTTTCAAATTGGTTCAGTACTTTCGGAGCCTTTTCAATGCAAACCATTTTTCTATACTTTGGGTTACATTATTGGAATTTAAAAAGGGTCTCTAATTTTCTTGGAAAAATATTATAGCTTATGTCACACGGTAGACTGATGACCTGGTAAGGGTCGCGGGTGTCCGCTGGATGCGGGTGGCGCAGGACCGGTCATTGTGGAAGTCTTTGGAGAAGGCCTATGTCCAGCAGTGGACGTCATTCGGCTGAATGATGATGATGATGATGAAGCAAAGTAGTGTGCTGTTGTATCGGAGGCCAAGGCTCATTTTAGATCTCTTCGCTGAGGTAAGATTTAAGTTTAGTCCCAGTAAGATGTTTCCTGGAAGGCCTCAGATGCTTTTGGGTGGAGACCTGAGCCCCTTAACACTCCCTGGATCATCACAGACTCACCGCAGATAGTGTAGAGCGTGAAATCCTTGATCAGTGAAGCCACATCGGCCTCTGCGCCCTTGGTCTCTCGCAATTGTCGGACGAAGGCTCTACTGCGTTCTTCCATCACCACGGCGAAGTTTTTCAGGATATTGAAGTGAAACGTCGGGGTTAGGAGTTTCCGTCGTCTGTGCCACTTGTTTCCTTTGGAGTAGAAAATATAATCGCCTATGATTCGAGAATCTCAGAATAAGCAATATTATAGAACCTAATTTGTTATTTAATAATGACAAAGATTGCATGTTAGATAACATATAGGATAGATAACTAACTATATTACTTTAGAACCTTTAGAACACTCCTACACACTCAATATGTTTGTGTAAGGCCGACTCCCTCGCAAATACACCTATTTAATTAAACCAGCTTAAAAGGACGTACATACCCGACGCTAACTAATAAAGCGTCACAAATCCTTGTGATTCTTTTGCACTAACTAGGCTACGATATCTGCTTACCATCGGGCAAGTCGTAAACATGTTTGTGACATTGTGTCAGATATTTATGCTGGATTTGTTGTGTCAGATATTAATGCCATTTTATATTATTGAAAACCAACCTGTGCTTAAAAGCAGTCCAGTGCCAAGCCACGGCTCCACAAATGAGTAGTGGCTGCTCTTCGTGATGTTGCGAGAGTGTGACAGGACCACCTGTGTACGAACAAACTTTAAAAAGACTAGTCAATCAAATAAAGCCGTAACATTTTGCGTCTGCATCATTAGGGAACGTATACACCGTAACAAAATACGGGACTCGTTTAGGGGGGGGGGGGGGGGGGGGGTCGTCAAAATACCACTCTTGGTCTCTTGGTTACCCCACCACTAAAACTTGTCCGTTTCAACTTAAATACAATTACAATTTAACTACGCATGCACTTTCGACGTCATGCATTAGGGGCCATATGAGAAAATACAAACAAGATTCATTTTTTTCACTTACCGCAAAAAATGATTAATGATTAATGAAAATTAGTGGGGGAGGGTGGAGGTCTTGGCACATACTACGCTTGGTCACAAGAGGGGGGGTAAAAAACTGTGAAAAGTTGGCACGTAGTTTGGGTATGCTCCCTTATCATATCAGCCAAGTTAGAGATCTCTGGGCGGCTTGAGAACTTCTAACAGTCAAGTTGCCTACTCACTTGACAAGCCTTATCACAACACAATAAGGTCTAGTTTCCCCTTCGGATTGGAAGGTCAGATGGCAGTCGCTTCCGTAAAAACTAGTGCATACGCCAATTCTTGGGATTAGGTAGCGGACGCCAGGCATCCTTCAGGATGCAACTGTACTGGAAATAACGCTAAGAGGATGATGATGATTATCATATCAGCCAAAAGACGTCCACTGGCTGGACACAGGCCTCCCCCAAAAAGTGCCACTATAACCGGACCTGCGTCACTCGCATTCAGCCGAGTCCCGCGACCTTTAGTATGTCATCACCAGCTTTTAGTTAGTTGCATCCCTGATACAACGTGCTGCTTGTTTCTGAAACTAGTTCAAGTTTTCAGAATTCTTTTTCCTTCTTCCGCCATCATTTCGATTTTTAATTTAAATCAAATTACACTCATCAAAAAGTTTAGGACCAAACACAAGTTTTTTTTCATTTTCATAAATTATTAAGCAAACTAAACAAGGTAAAAAGATTGCAATGGGCTGTTTCTCACAAGGATTGGACTTTTGCAAACTGGTCGAGAGTACTACGGACAGATGAATCAAAATTGAGTGGATAATCAATCAATGTTGATCATTTGCATATTTTGTGTTTGGTCTTAAACTTTCTGACGGTAGTGTATATTTCTGCCATAGAAAAAGTATTGTGTGCAACGTTACATAATAACTTAAGTGTTAAAATTTTTGAGTTTTAAATTTAAAAAAAACTCGCTACGCTCGTTTTGTTAAAGCGACTCCTGAATTTTAAGAACCCTTATTAACAGTTGCATAAAATTCTATTATAAAACTATCTTAATCTAATTGATTTTTATAATACAATTCTATTTTTTGTATAAGTGTCAATAGTATTAACGATTCCGAATTAAAAAACCCGGCCAAGTGCGAGTCGGACTCGCGCACGAAGGGTTCCGTACCAGAAAAAAAACGCCAACAACTACTTTGTTGTATGATAGTCCCCCTTAATTATTATTATTATTTTGATATTAGTATTTGTTGTTGTAACCACAATAAAAATACATAATCTGTGCAAATTTCAACTGTCTAGCTATTACGGTTCTTGAGATCTAGCTCGGCGAGTGGTAGCCATGAAAAAGGGCTAAAATATCACGTTTTTTGTATGGGAGCCCCCCTTAATTATTATTATTATTTTGTTTTCAGTATTTTTTGTTATAGCGGCAACAGAAATACACAGTCTGTGAAAATTTCAACTGTCTAGCTATTACGGTTCTTGAGATACAGCCTGGTGACAGACGGACGGACGGACGGACCGCGAAGTCTTAGTAATAGCAGGGTACACCGGGTAAGGACACTCCATACAAAAGGTACATCCGCGGCTCACGCACACATACACGCGGCGATGTGTGCGCGGCCGCTTGTGCTACGCGCTAAATGATTGACGTGTCGGCCGGTCTCCCCCGTTCTCAGTCGGGGCCGCCTCGCTGTCGCGGCAACACGTTTAACGTAAAGTTAGGCCGGCAATTACTTCGCGCGATTCACGCGACAAATTAAGTCAAGTTACGACCGTCATTGTTATGTTTATGGATGTTTCAATTCATAAATATTGCCGACCACTTGAGTCTATTTATAATAGTGCGTAATATTAGGTATGAATTACACAGGAACAGATCAAGTAAGAGCACGTTGTACCTTGAATACCTAAAACACTTAGTACTTATTTTAAAATAGAAATTAATGATAATAATATTTTTCATAATGAAAAATATATAATAATGAAGTTTGTAATGTAGTAGTTCATTATTTTATGTCGTAATCATTTAAATACTCTTTTATGAAATAATATGCTTTGTTAACTAGAAAATTAAACAACTCTTTCTTGAAAAGAATATATGTACTTAGATCTTAGATCATGAATGTTTGGGATGTGGAGGAATTGGAGCCCTATTGTTGTCACTCGCGTGTCCGTCTGTCACACATTTTGCTCAGAAGATTTTTTAAATTCCCATGACAAATCAACTTGAAATTTAGTGATTTGTTTATCATTACGTTTATTTTAACAGAAAATACCAATACATTAATAAATCAGATTTTTCTTTTTAGTTGTACGAAACACTCGGTGCGCGAGACCGACTCGCACTTGGCCGGTTTTTTTTTTCATTAATTTACTTAGACACGCATTTTTATCTATCTATTCAAACGAATAATATAGGTATGATGCTAATCACATGTCAAAACAAAGAAAGACGTTTTGTACAACCCTGCGTCCGAACAACTACTTATTACCGATGACGTCACAACTGCTCCTAACGGCCGCACTGTCCCTACCCGTATACCCTGGTAATAGGGTCCCGTTTTTACCCTTTGGGTACGGAACCCTAAAAACCCAAAACTATGAAATTAAAAAATAGGATGTAAGTATAGTTATTTTTGGAAACCCTCGCCGCCGACGTGAGCATACCTCAGTGTCCTTGGCAGCGCAGATATTCAGGATACGTGTATGAAACACTTTGAAGACAAAACGGTCGCCATACTGTTTGACTAACTTCCGCACTTGCACGAAGTATTCCTCTGAAACAACATTAAATACACAACTAATCCTTAATTGTAATAGAAAAAAAATACAGCGAGTTATTCAGTTTTCTAGGTCTTGTATGAAAACCTTAAAAATCACTGTATTTTTTCTCTATTATAATTTCGAGCAACAGAAACTAATTTCCGACCTAGATATGCCGGATCCCATTGTGTATACAAAGCTTAATATTATTCCAGCATGTCGTTTTAAAATGAGAGCGAAACTACGTTTGTATGTAGGTAAATCCGAGCTTACTGGGGACTTTTAAGTCTATAAACCGGACAAGTGCGAGTCGGACTAGCTCACCGAAGGTTCCGTACAAATTTGTAGCTACATATTATAAATAGTTAAGGAATCTTGCAACTGTTTTTTTCTGCACCATGCTAATCTGATGATTTATTTATTTTATTTTATTTATTTACTAGATGAAAGCCCGGCTTCGCTCGGGTGAAATAAATAAAGTAAACATTTATTCGTGACAGTTATGCAAACGACAAAAGAAATTGTGTACAAAAATGTATAAAATAAAAACATTACAACAACGGATTATGATGAAACTTCGTATAGAAATATAGTCTGTAGTCTGGATTAATATATGGAATAGGGACTAAAAGATTACGCTGACGACGTCACGGGCAAAGGCTAGTATCTTTGCAAGTTAATCCTAAGCATTTTTATAAGGGTAGTATTTAAAGGCACATAAAAAATTTGACACCGTAATCAGTACTGATTTGTATAGCTAAAATACTAATTGTTCATTAAAATTCAGTTCAGATGTGCAATTGTTAATATTGATGTGCCAGTCAGTATTTTTGGTGCAAAGTTAGAGCTGCTAAGGCGAACGAAAACAAATGAAGTTCGTGTATCCCCCTCTCTGTCGAACTTGCAAAATCGAGCGACACAGAGGGAAATACACGATGTTCGTTCGTTTCGCGGTAGCAGCTCTCTATTCTCCGCCAAATTCTATTAAGTGGGGCCCTTTACACTCAATATTATGTGTCAGTATTATCGCGATTTTTAAAATTGTATGGGGTCCGTTAAACGCTTAATATTATCACAATACTGGTGTGTCAATATTATCGTGGTTTTCAAAATCGTATGGATTTTTCTTCAATATTCATTGCACGTGATACGGATCGTGATATGAGTATATCGCGTGATAATAATAACCATGTAACAGGCCCCTATGGATGTTGCTTCAATATGCAGTGTTTCGCGTGATAATAATAACAGTTGGTAATATTTTCTCCAATTAATGGAAGCTATTTAACAACTTGTTCCGTTTTGCCAAAGGTATTTCACATTCCGATACGCGCACCATCCAGGAATAGGAGCCGTCAGACCAGAGAGCCTACCGCGATCTGAAAACGAAGTATTTCCCTCTCCGCGCTCGAATATGCAAGTGCGACAGAGAGGCATATATATTTAGTTTTCGGTTGGTAGCACTTTAGTCCGAGCGCGGCGGACGGTCGAAGAAAGTCAAAGAACATTCCGTGTGTTGTCTGTCACACATATAATTTTTTAACTTCCCATCGACCATAACTTGAAATTAGGTGATAATGTTTATTATGAAGTATATTTTACCAAAAATATAAATATATTGATAAATCACATTTGTTTTTTAGTTGTACGGAACCCTCAGTGTGCGACACCGACGCACTTGGCTGATTTTTATTACATTTTGAATTTTATTTCTCTTATAGTAAAATACCCTATTCGTTTTAAAGTTGATGCCTGAGGGCCTACCGCGAACCAAAAACGAACTATCTTCCTCTCTGTCGTTCGAATATACATGTGAGAGAGAGGCAGATACTTCGTTTTCGGTTCGCGGTACCGCCTCTAACGTCCGAGCGCGGCGAACGGCATGAGCTGGGGGTCTACTCCGAAATTCAAAATCCTAACTTCGTATGGTGCCGTCCCTTTCACTCTCCAGTTATAGACTATATAACGTGACGGTATAAGTTATCGTGCTAGCTAGGCTGATAGGTGTATAGAACGCTTGAAAACTACAAAAACAAAACGCTGCAGACGCGGCTAGCCGAATCCACACAATGGGCGATGATGGCCCATCACCCAGAACACAGCCCAGCAACCTGGCCAACATACCGGACGCAAAAATAGTTCACGATTTTCGAACGTAGCCGACACTGTCAACCAACAAATTTAATATTGCAATATAGTCTGTGGGCAATATGGCCGACGTTTTGTCATCAAATTAACACTTTTAAATGCAAAATACGCGACAATCCGAATTTTGCGGATACATATGTTCAACTCAAAAATCGTTATTTTTATACGTTCTTCAATTTGAGACAGGTCTCGTTCGGGTCTACCGTACCCCTGCACGAAATTATTAATATAGATTTAACACGTTTACATGACATTACAGCGATACACCAATGCGTCACGAAACTTAAGACTAACAGTTACATTATTGATTTGGTACAGTCGTGCACCTAGTATCCATCGCCTCGCAGAACCTCAAGCATTCATTGCACACAGCCATCCATCGCCACGCAAACAAGTCGCATTCCGGTGTGGATGCCAGGAGCGCATTGAGCTGTGAAAGAGCGCGAGGCAGAGGAGAGTTTCTGTACGACACAGTGCGCATCGGCGGCACCGCCAACAAGTCGCGTCGTCGTGGTCTGAGGGCTATTCGAGGGACATCCGGGACAAACAGTCGCACGAGACGCTCCACCAGTTCCGGACAGTCAGCCTCGCCACGCAAGGCACGAACAGCTGTGATCATTAAATGATTGTTTCGCCTGACCTCCAGAGAGTTGTACCCGAGAGTGCCCAGAAGATATTTAGTTGGGTACAGATACGGGTAGTACCCATATACTTTCTTATACAGAAACCGTAAAAATACTTTTTGTACCTTCTCAAGAAGAAGGGTATAAGTCGATTCATGGGGATGCCACACGACCGACGAAGACTCCAACTTACTCCTGACTAATGAGTTGTACACAATCTTTATTGCCACCGGATCATAAAAATCACGCAGGTTTCGGATTACAAAACCCAGTCTCCCATAGCAGCTCGTAGCGAGAGAAGAAATGTGCTCGTGAAAATTAAGCCGCGTATCGAAAACTACGCCCAGATCCTTAACGGAGAAGACTCGATTGATACAGTCAGACCCTAGCTTATATTGAGCATGTATTGTGGTGTGAGAGCGACTAAAAGTGCAGACACAACATTTAGCAAGATTAAAAAGTAGCTTATTGTCCACACTCCACCGAAACACCGAGTCGATGTCCCTTTGCAACGTCTCACAATCGGCACTTTGCTCTACTCTGTATACTAACTTCAAGTCGTCAGCATACAAGAGGCACTGAGCCGACCGGAGAGCCGATGTAAGATCGTTGATCATAAGATTGAAAAGTAGAGGCCCCAAGATGGAGCCTTGACTGACGCCAGACCGGGTATGATATGGGGTCGAGACAAAGCATCCATGTCGGACAAACTGCTGCCGATCGCGCAGATAATTGGCGAACAAGGTCAGCAACCTGTGAGAGAAACCTATTTGGTCAAGTTTAGTGAGCAACACGTCATTATCCACGCGATCGAACGCCTTCGTGAAATCAAAATAGACGACATCCACCTGAGTACCTCTGTCCAGATGCTCGGCAATGGTGTCGGTTAAGATTAAGAGATTTGTATTGACCGAGCGATTTGGCCGAAAACCATGCTGTGCGTCACACAAAAATGGGCGAACCTGTGATAAAAGAGCCTGGTGTAGTATGGCCTCAAATAGCTTAGCAAGGGTAGGAAGAACAGCTATAGGTCTGTAATTTTCGACGTTGGAGGTGTCACCCGCCTTCGGGATAGGTCTCACTCTCGTGATGATGGAGAAGGTGGTCATAGCAGCTCCTAAACTACCCAAGATAAACCCGTCGTGTTTGGGCTAATTAGCCTCGCATATAGCAGTTGATGACTGTGGAAAAAAGGCACAGTCGCCAATAAAAGAAGAAGAAAATGATTTATTCCATAAAACACTCAAAACAACACTTATACAGATGCTATCTACAGCTATATCACATTCCCTTAATAATTATATTCACAAACACAAACCAAACAAACAAATAACAGTCACAAACAACAGACAACAACAAATACACAAACACTATAAATTATACTCACTCATTGAATTGTCGTACATACAGTGTAAGTTTGTCGATTTTTTAAATCTCCACTCAATCCCTCAAAGGTTAGCTGGAAGAAATCCCTCATAGGGATAAGTTCGCCTTTATACGTTAATCTAATGTGACATGTATATTGTTTTAATCTGTTATTATTTACAATAAAGTGGTTACATAATACGTACATAATTGTCCAAAAATTAAATTTTAACAGAAACTTTATTTATTACACTCTTGCGGTCGCCTAATTACCGCTACCCGAGTTCATGTAACATTCCCAAAGTAAAAGTTTGAGCAACCTTATTCCTGTTTTCACATATTTTTGATCACTATGCCCATGCGCATATTATCGAACTCGACTGTACGTACACTCACGCCTATAGCCACAAAATGTTTTAATTATAAAATCCTTTCTTAAGGATTACGTAGAGCACACGAACGCTAATTCTAGTACACTTTTAGCAATTATTGATAAAATGTGATATTACTCTGATAGGTTGCTAGCTCATTTCCCACAACAAACCTCAAGCCAGTTGTCATAGTCGACTCTTACGCCAACCATGGGAAAAATGGGGTGAAGTTATTCTAACCCAACCCAACACATCGGGAAACACAAGAATACCTATGTACTTAATGTTTACTTAATATTTATTAAAATGTTTACCCATCGTGCAATATTCTATTGTTCAACGCAGCAATGATATTATGCGGCGACGACATCATAAAACATGTTTGAACACGGTGTTAGACTTGTTAGTAACACGAGACATGAAGTGACACGCCCACACTCGCCACGTGTTTACCCCACATTTGCACCGCCTACGTTATAGGAAATCCAACACAAGTCTGTAAAATTGCGATACTCAACTCAAGTCTATCCGTCTACTCAGTTTAAAAATCAGTCGTTTAGAGCATTCTGGAGAGTAGAAACATACCTATAGTAAACAAATAAAAGTAAAAGTTATTTATTCTTCAAATTAGGCATATTTATTTTATTTATTTATTTAATCGTATGGCATTTATTTACGAACCGTGAGATCTTCGAGAAGACAAGTACGGTTGCCAGTTTTTGTTGCACTTTTAGCACCACCCAGGGGTCACGTGTAGGGTAACGGTGGGTACTCCCTACGGACGTAGTGCAACTTCGACCCCCCTTTGTCAAGTGAGTGGGCAACTTGACTGTTAGAAGTTCTCAAGCCGCCCGAAGGCCTCCAACTTGGCTTAACGACTGCTGTCGTAGACAGCAGCCGGGATCAACGGCTTAGCGTGCCTTCCAAAGCACGAGAGCGTTCAGTTAGTAACCACTCAAAGCGGTCACCCATCCAAGAACTGACCTGCGCCCACATTGCTTAACCTCGCATACCGCACGCGGTACGCGGGCGCCGCTGGGCCACGAGCGCTCTGATTAGGCATATTACATGCACCCACGAGTATGAACGTCAATAAACTACCACCGGTTAGGAAATATAAACCTCTGCCACGAGAAGAACATGCGTAAGAAACTTGGCTCTGAATTGTATTTTAATACCTATTATACAGGGTGTGGCCTGTAATAGGAGCAAAATATTTAAAGGCTGCTTCCTTAGAGAATCTGCAGTAACTTCTAGTATCCAAAAAAATATTGTGTGTTTCTACTTGGGAGAAATTTTGACCTAAAGTTATGACCTCCAAGTAATGGATCTTGGCACCACGAGATTATAGCCCGGCAGTTACTGCTGATATTGAGGCAACATTTATAAGTAGTTATGATTCATAATCGTTGTTGCATTTTTGGTTTAAAAGGATATTTTTGGGATTTTTAATTTTTTTTAATAATTTTGTAGTGTTTTTTAAGTAAATAGTTATTAATATAGCTCCAGTAAAGTAAAAAAGTACATATACCTATAAGCAACATTTGGGAATAAAAAAATCCAAAAAAAACTTTTTTTTTCAGTTCAAACCATTTGGAAATAATTGCTGGAGAGCTTAATAGTGTATCGTTTAATTTATTGCTTCTATTACGGGCCACAGCCTGTATAGCTTACACTTTTTTGCTCTAGATCGATTCCCGCCAGAAGCACACTTATCATAAACCTAAATTACCCTTAACTCAAGCCGTTTAAGTGTACCTAAGGGGTTTCTTGGACCAGACTGTGGCTTTATAGGCCAGGAGTGCGTGGTGGGAGAGTAGCCTGGGAAAAGTCTAGGGGGAAACTTCCGACTCGACCACGCGGGTTTAATTACTGGAATATTCTAAAGTCGAAGAGTTTGCGCTCTAGTGAGATTGCTTGAACGGTTTTCAAACGAATCTGGGGTGTGTATATGAGATCTATTTGGTATTGTTTTTGCATTTTTTGTTTTCAATGAGATTTTTGGTACTTTTTTTTAAATTTTAATGACTTTTTAATAAATTGACATTAATCTCATTTCAGAAAAGTAATAAAAATATACGTAAGCCATCTTTGAAGAAAGAAAATATAATTTTTTTTTTCATCTGAGACCACTTGGAAATAATTGCTGGGCCGCTAAATAGTCCACCGTTTAATTTTTTGCTCCTGTTACAGGGCCCATCCTGTATATATGAACATACATGGTTTGCCATTACTTATGCAATAATATCTCACTCAACTGACGTCCTCGGTGATTGTGCTTTGTAAACAAATGGTCCAATTTTGCATTTTTTTTGCACACATTTGAGGCTCTAGCTCTCGAATAACTCGAATAATGTTTTCCTTAAGTGCAGTAGTTGTGCGTAGACCAATGATTTCAGACAGCCCCATAAAAAATAATCCGATAACGTTAAATTACAAGATCCTGGCGGCCACTCGATGTCTCCAAATCTGCTGATTACACGTGCATTGAAATGCTCCTTCACAATAGATCCATGGTCAATCGAGTTTTTTTTAAATCGAACTCTCGCTTTGATAATACAGTTTTATTATTTGTAAACGTTGATGATCTGTATACCGCTCCATAATTAAATGGCAGATATTGACATTTAATTATGGGCAAACACACTTACGCTTACTGAAAGACCCTGTACGTGAGTTATAACCATTTAATTAAATGGTTGAAACTTTCTTTCAGTCACTTTCTATCAACGTTTAGAAATAATAAAAGTGCTATAGTACCAATAGTACTATGTCCAGCAGTGGACGTCTTTCGGCTGACATGATGAGGATGATGGTAGCTCAAAAGTAAACTTTTTTGTTTGCTACCTATTCGCGCTTAAACCGCTGACCTACTCGTAATTGCGATAAAATTTGGTACACAGATATCTTAAGATCAGAGAATGGACATAAGATATTTATATCCCGAAACAGGGTAAGGTGTAAATTTTCTACCGAAATGCGATACTTCATTTACACGCCTCATGGAAATCTAATAGCTTTCATCCCGGTGACACAGCCGGCGATTAATGAGTATACGCGGAAAATGTCGCTGGCACATGGCACAACACAAGCTAGTTTATTAATTATTTATTACAATAATCCCGCTTTAATGGTTTAGGTAATTCGCAACTCGTGTCGATTTAAAACACTCCCTTCGGTCGTGTTTTAATTTATCACCACTCGTTGCGAATTTCCTATTTTCTGCACTTGTATCGTAATGTACTATTATATGGACGTCACAGTTTTAGCACGAGTTACGACCTTATTATTGCTTTAGATTTTCAGTGTTATATGATACAATACTAATGGGTTGTACCCTTAATCTGTTGAGATTTATCATCATCCTAGCGTTATTCCCAGTACAGTTGCATTCTGAAGTATGCCCCCAGTCCGCTACCTAATCTCAAGAATTGGCGTAGGCACTAGTTTTTAAGAAAGTGACTGCCACCTGACTCACTCAAGCTTATTGGGATTTAGGCTTGTCAAGTGAGTGGGTAACTTGACTCTTAGAAGTTCTCAAGCCGCCCGAGGGCCTTTAATTTGGCTTAACGACTGCTTTTATAGACAGCAGCCGGGATCAACGGCTTAACGTGCCATCCAAAGCACGCTTAGATAGTAACCACTCAAGGCCCCCAACCCATCCAAGACCCATCCAAGGAGTTACCCCACCCGACTTTCCTTAACCACACATAATCGTACTGCACGCGGTACGCGGGCGCCGCTAGGCCTTAATCTCAACATTGTGGTGGAGCATTAGTATTTTTCCTATTTTCTTGATAAGTTGTGAATTAGTTTGCTTCAAACATAAACTAGGTTTTCACGGAAATTAATTGGAACCCTCCCTACACGGAATAAGTAATATTCAACTGCTTGAGGTATGCAAAAGGGGACCCTCACGCAGGCAGTTTCCTCGCGTTATATCGCTTATACTTGGAGCAACCTAACTGGGGAAGCACCTCCACCTTACAGAAGACTGCAGCCATAACAACACCACTACATACTTGCTTTTTACCCGACTGCGCCAGAAGGAGGGTTATGTTTTTCGAGAGTATGTATGTATAATTGTTTGGCACGCTCTGCAGCCTGAACGGCTTGATGCTTTTAGCTTGAGAGGTGTCGTTAGATTCGTATTTACTGTAAGAGTGACACTGGGTATATAATAATTTTTAAGAAAAAAAAACCGACTTCAATGGGGGAGGCCGGTGAAAGATTATTATACTTAGATGGTGCACTCTTAGATTCCATACAATAAAATAAAAATGGCTATAAGTATGTTTATAATGGTAGAAGACTAATTACCCTCAATTCCTCATGGAATCATGGAAAAACCTTGTTTGCTTGACAGACAAAACGAAGAGAACCAATCGCCAAACGTGAACTACGCGTCGTTGAAGAGTTCCGTTCTGTTCATCATCAGCAGTTCCACTTCATCAAATGTCACATTTTTGTATGATAATGCTCGATTTGTTGATAAAAACACAAAAATCACTATATGTTTGCCTTTAAGATTTGAGGAGTTCCCTCAATTCCTAATGGATCCCATCATCAAAAATCGAGGATGATAAAAATTAATCGTTAAAATAGAAATTGCTTAACAAACACAGCTAGGAGGACAAATCGCCAAACGTGAACTTTTGGTCGTTGAAGAGTTCTGTTCTGATCATCATCAGCAGTTCCACTTCATCAAATGTCACATTTTTGTATGATAATGTTCGATTTGTTGATAAAAACACAAAAATCACTATATGTTTGCCTTTAAGATTTGAGGAGTTCCCTCAATTCCTCATGGATCCCATCATCAGAAATCAAGCATGACAAAAATTAATCGTGACAATAGAAATTGCTTGACAAACACATCTAGGAGGACAAATCGCCAAACGTGAACTTTTCGTCGTTGAAGAGTTCTGTTCTGATCATCATCAGCAGTTCCACTTCATCCAATGTCACATTTTTGGATGAAAATGCTTGACTTGTTGATAAAAACACAAAAATCACTATATGATTGCCTTAAAGATTTGAGGAGTTCCCTCAATTCCTCATGGATTCCATCATCAGAACTGCGTTTTGTCAAAAACGGGACCAACTTGGATATATATACGTACAATAAAAATAAAAAAAAATCCAAATCGGTTAAGAAATGACGGAGTTATGGAGTAACAAACATTAAAAAAAAAAAACAAAAAAAAAAAAACATACAACCGAATTGATAACCTCCTCTTTTGAAAGTTTGAAGTCGGTTAAAAATAAACAAGTAAACAAAATGGCGGATGTTTAGCGCCATATTCCAAACTACACAGAAACGCAGTCGGGTTTTTTAGTTTTTTAAATAATTAGTCTTGTTAGGTGTGTGGTGGTGGTAAGTAAGGTCACCAGAACTCCTAAGTAGGCACTGTGTTGAGATTGAGGGACCTGTCGCAATATGTTACTACCTACTCGTATATATAAACAGAGCTCACGTGCGTGGATAGGGCATGTATCTCCCACTATTAGTCTACTGCGGATGGATGACTTCACATACAACTTTTTAAATTTTAGTTCAGCACAGAGCATTGATAAAATTTAAGACTGCGCAGTACGTTCGGTTCTCCATACAAACGTATTTATGCTCTCATTTTAAAACGCCAGGCTAGAATAACATGAAACTTTGTATACACAATGGGATCCGGCATATCTAGGTCAGATCATAGTTTCTGTTGCTTGAAATTATAATGGAGAAAAAATACAGCGATTATTAAGGTTTTCATACAAGCCGTAAAAAACTCAAAACGCCGCTGTATTTTTTTTCTTTTACAATTTCTAGCAACAAAAACTATGATTCGACCTAGATATGCAGGATCCCATTGTGTATACAAATTTTCGTGTTATTCTAGCTTGGCGTTTTAAAATGAGAGCATAAATACGTTTGTATGGAGAACCGATCCACACCGATCGTACTGCGCCCTCTTAATTTCAGTGTCACTTCCAGGAATTGCATTCTGCTTATAAAAACCAGCCAAGTGTGAGTCGGACTCGCCCACCGAGGGTTTCGTAAAAATTTGTAATGATTACGTACTTTATATTAATACTATTTCTTATGATTTAATTACGAATGTATAGTTTTCAGAGTTTTCCCTGTAGTTGTAGTATAAGACGATATTACTTGCCAAATTCCATAGTTCTAGGCCAACGGAAAGTACCCTATAAATTTCGATTCCCTTGGGAATGTCTAATGGCGATTCTTTAATATACATTTCCCTTATTTGTATGGGTGGGACGACCCGTTCACTGTCTACTTAAATGTTCCGCATTGTTAATGACAGTGCCTCTTCCATTGTAATACTAATTCCATGACAACTTGATTGCTCTTCCGGACCTTCCGACCTTCCAGAAAACTTTAAGGATTGCTTCTAAGTTCAAGTCTCAGTATTTATGCTTTAACTTCTCTTATAAATCACTGTTGTACTGAAACCGAGCTTGTTTGACGAATTGCTCATCCGCCATGGTTCTAATTACTGTGAAGGGATTAAACATACTTAATCCTTAAACTTAAATGTTGTTTCAACGCAACTTTTTGAGACACAGTTTTGTGACTCAAGAAGTCGTCTAATGATTAAATTTAATCAATGAAATGAAATTGTGCGAGTTGTTCGGTGAAGAGTTGCTCATCTCGGACATTTTTTATACGTTAATACGTTATATGATTTTCTAATTTGATGTACTAGCAATTAGGATTTTTTGCACTTTCGATTACTTTCAGAGCTATGAAACCTTTTTTTTTTTGTTTAGGCGGGGAAAATGCTGTACGCATACCACCCGGGTGCAGGGGGTGACCCGAGTGGTTATGTGGGACTCCCGTATAGGCTGATGAGACCCACGGTATACCCACTAAAAACCCCCCATCTGCCGCCTCGTCGCCTTGTGGCGAGGTCACGGGAACGCTTGCGCACACATCCGCGACCCCGCCGGCGACAGCCGCTCCCAACCGGCTCCATCGCGGATGCCTGGAGGCCCTCCACGTTAGGCACGCCAGATGTTTTGGCGTGCCTTCCTCCTCGACCTCCATCTTGTACAGTAGCGGACCCCCCTGAGTCCGCTACGAGGAGGTCATGGGTGCCGAAAAAACTTCCGGCACCCGGTGACGGAGCAGGTCTGTGGTTCCGCCACAAACCACACCTCAGCCGCAGAGGATAGGGAAAGAATTTCTCTTCCTCTGCGGCCCCACCAACACCGTTTCCGCGGAACGGCCCCGCCAAGTTCGCACGGGGTAGGGAGAGTGGCGCACCGAAATACCAACACGCCTCTCCCCCTGCGATCCCGCCTCGGCCACAGAAGATAGGGAGAACGGCGAACCGCAATACCGGCACTCCTCTTCTTCTGCGGCCCCTCCTCAAGGCATCCTCAGCGGGCTACCCAAGCCCACTGGGAGCGCCCTCCTCGGGCCAGCCGGCAGCCCAAACAGGCTGGTCCTGGGTGCCTCTTAGCTTCACCGTGGATGACCAGTCCACGGTTACTAAGCCCCTCCGCCCCGACAAGGCGGGCACCCTCGAGGGGGAGAGCTATGAAACCTGTCTTGAGCTCTGATTGACCCGACTCAAGTAAATTAATTGTATTTTTTCAATAAGTTGATTAGATTGATTAATTGATTGGCTTGAACTCAACATAAAATTAAATTAGAGGAATAAAACTCAGTAAATTATAAACCCAACACCCAACTCTAATCACGAATTAGAAGCAATTGAATTTATTGCTGTAAATATTAATATAATAAATCCCCCCGCGCCTCCACCCGCGCCGAGCAACCGAGCGGACAGGGCACGGGCACGCAGTGCTAAGAAAACCGCCGCCGCGATAGGTGCTCATGATTAAGGACCGCGAACCGGTCTGAAACATGTCGAGCGATATTCGACCTTTAAGACGTGAGTGACCCGTTTCATTATATTTAATAATATAATAAATATATCGGATCGTGGGCGTATTCCACCACGGAAGTTTCATGTCACTCATTTTACAAATTTTACTTTGTACTTCCACTTTAATATTGTTACAAATATCATGCAAAATACAATGAGCTAGTGATTTCGATTCTCAGATATAGTCCCACCAACTCCAATTCTCCGCCAGGAGCCTTCGTCATCTCTCCACTACTTTTTCATCAATGACAGAGAACTCGTCCGTCTCTTGTTCTCTAATCGTAATCACTTGTTCTTTCAACAACATGGTTGCAATGCCAGCTTCATGCTGAGTTCGGACCATTTCGTGACATATTTTTGTTGTAGATTTATTTTATGTTTGTTTTATGTCATGAATAAATGTTTTTATTATTATTTTTTTATTATTAACCCTCTGCTGGCGTACGATGGAGCTATCGAGCGTCGACGTCGACGACAGGTGATCACTGATCAACTTTGTAAATAAAGTTAAAAGATGTTACAATCCCGACCGGTGGAATTGTACCATAAACCTTACTTACCCTGTGACATCATAGACAAGACGAATGCGTTGCCTATGACAGGCCATTTTCTGGGCCCCGGCAGTTTGTCCAACGGGTCCTCGTCTCCCACTAGCACCTTCCAGATGAGATAGCCGAGGGTAGCCCCAGTTAAAGTCAGCCAGAACATGATGGGGGTCCCTGGAAAAAAGGAAGAATGGCTTGCATTGTTTAGCTGTTAACACGACGAACCTTAAAATCAATGAGGGGTGGGCAACGCGCTTATGATCGATTCTTCTAGAATCGGTGTCCATAGGATACAGTGACCGTTTACTGTCAGGTAGGCGGTATGCCGCACAATTAGCTCTTTTGAGCTCGAAATAAGCTTGCAACGCACAGAGCGTGGCGCGGCGCGGTGGCGATTTTGCGATAAAGCAAACACATACCGGGGACGTCGCACCAAAAAACCGCGCGGGATAGCAGAGCGGAGGCGGAGTGTGTGACATATGAAGCAGTAATCGACAGTCGACAGTTTCGGAAAGATCAAAATGCAAAACCACCTCCGCCCCGCACCGCGCCGCGCCCGCTCTGTGTTTCGAGCTTTAGTGTGACCCGATACTCTTATCTTGAGTTTCCCACGAGTTTCCCCCAAAACTTGCATACATTACATACTGCGCTGCTTCGCAAGTGACAGCTGTAAAATATAAAATACTGCATACCTACTGTTAAAGCACTGCTAAGTCAGAAAATAGGTTACCAAATAGAAATTGATATTGAATTTTAATATTCAAAATCAAAAATGGTATTATTATATTAATATGCAATTCCTCACGCTGCGCTGAACTATAGACAAAATAGTTTTTTGATACGAGCTGGTAAAAGCCTTAATAAAGTAACGAAGGAGCATGACATTGATATTTTCAATAATAGCATCCAAACTGTGCGGCGTCACCTGACGGAGGATTTCTTTAAATGAGCGTGCCTTGGACAGATTATAATATAAATAATATAATAAATAAGAGGGGACGTTTTTTTACACAAATGGTTAAGTGGTCAGTGACACAAATCGAACTAGTCCCACAGTAAGCTCAATAAGGCTTGTGTTATGGGTACTAGACGACGATATATTTAATAGATATATACTTAAATACATAGAAAACGTCCAAGTCTCAGGAACAAATGTCTCTGCTCACCACAGAAACAAATGCCCTTACCGGGAATCGAACCCGGGACCTCTAGCTTCGGAGGCAATGACACTACCAACTAGGCTAAACAGGCCGACGAATAATAGTTTATTTAAGTTTATTATATTACCACTGCATTATTTGCCTTGTGTGATGAAGTGTGCTAATCACCATCTGTTTTATTGTCAAAATGTTGTTACTGGTGAGAACCTGTAATTGGATTTTTGTATCATATGTTTGGAACTAATGTAGTATTAAGCAGCTGTTGGATCTCCGAATAAATAAATAAATATAAGCGGTGTCGTTAGCTTTGCTTAACCATTGGGATATTAAAACCGTTTTATTATTTACGTATCAGAGGAAAATATTTTTCCTTATTTTACCTACTATTTTATTACATTCTCGCACGACGCTCGTAAATATTTTACATCCTCTGATTACGGAATTCAGTAATGTTACACGTAATACGTTATATTAAAAATACCGGTAAGGGTCGCGGGTGTCCGCTGGATGTGGGTGGCGCAGGACTAGTCATTTTGGAAGTCTTTGAGGGAGGCCTATGTCCACCAGTGGACGTCTTTCGGCTGACATGGTGATGATGATGATGATATTATGACTTAAGTGTAGGGAAAATAGCGTTATTATGTAGTTATTGCGCGTTCGACAGTCTTAGAATCGCCTTAGACCAGGGTCACCAAAACACATTTTAAATCAGAGCCAAATTCACTAAAACTATCATCTATTGGGAACCGCAGAGAGCCAATAATACGTTTTTCAGGTTTTTCACTATATTTTTGAGGAGACCTCGAACAGCAGTGACTGACCCTGGGCCACGGTATGCCGACCCCTGCCTTAGGAGACACTCTGACTTGGCGCAGCGGGGTCGGTATGTAATATTTTTTATATACCTAATCGACGTTCAGTTGAGCAAATGACATAAAAAGCCAACGGTTGCTGGATTCTTGGAGATCGAGCATCAGCGCTTCGATACTAGCGCTCCGAAGCTAGAGGTACCGGGTTCGAATCCCGGCCAGGGCATTATTTGTGCATTTAGCACGGATTTTGTTCTTGGGTCTTGGATGTTCTCTATGTATTTAAGTATATATTTATCTATATAAGTATGTATATCGTCGCCTAGTACCCATAGTACAAGCTTTGCTTAGTTTGGGACTAGGTCGATTTGTGTAAGATTGTCCCCCAATATTTATTTATTTATTTATTTATATATGCAGGCAAAGGTAGTGTACAGGACTACAGAAGCAACCGAGGAATTAAATTGATGTGTCACACCATGAAGCTCTTTGAACGCATCATCGACTCGAGGCTCCGGCAAGTGCGCATTGTGTCGGAATGTCAGTACGGATTTTGGCCTGGAAGTGGCACGATATTTGCCTCAAGATTCTGACTAAAACTTACAGGGACATGCAAAGCCACCATTTACACCACTTCAAATGATCTGGTTGGTTGCATTGACATTATCCGAAACATGTAACGTGACATTGTTTCAGTGAAGACTGCTGTTGAAGACACAAAACCCTTCCCAATCGCAGTTGGTGTACACCAAGGCTCGGACCTGAATCCCTTTCTGTTTAGTGTGGTACTTGATGACGGATCGACGGAAATACATAATCAACCACCGTGGCTGCTCATGTCCGCCATGACTTCGCACTGACAGACGAGGATAAATTAAACAGGGCGGTGATAGCAGACACCCTACCGAGCATACATGCATACACCGGCACGTCTCAAGAACTTATGTTCAAATGTCTATCCGGGATAAATAAGGTATGATGTATCAGCCGGGCAGGATATCTGTGTCTCCGTAAGGAATAGAAGGGTCGGTTTTGCAGATTCCAGATGGTGGTGAATTGCGTCAAAATTTGAGATTTTCTATTAAAACCTAATTCTAATTACACTGCTTACTTCGTAATAGTTTTTTTCTTCCGTATGTCATAATTGTAAATCGTGAACATTTTATAATGATTATTTATCTCACATCTTGTTTTAGTGAAACCCTTGAAGAATATAGGTCGATTCACAAGAGCTGGCGCGGAAAATGTATGAAACTGTCATTAATTTCATAGACATTCCGCGCCAGCTCTTGTGAATCGACCTTATACCGATTTCACGCCGATCACGATAAGAAACCCATCGGTCGCCGCCACCGATAATTTGACGATTAGCGCACACCTCTAGTTTGTGTCCTACCGTACAACCTCACCATCAAAACCGGACCAGAGACACGACGTGGGGCGTAAATAATGTACCTAAATAAAATATTGGCTATGTGCGAAGTAGGTGGTGGGGGTAAGCTAGGCGATCGTAGCGCACACCATGGCAGAAATGTGCACTTACCGGGGACAACTGTCAAATTTACTTTCACATTTTCTATTGGTTTCTTAACGGTTTCATACGATTCGTTTCGTTTGTATGTATTTATTTATTCTCTTATTTATTTCCATTACGGGTTCTTTCTCGTTTACTAAAGTAAATAAAATATTCATGTGTCATTATTTGACATCTCTGAGTTTTGACATTGTCTCGGGACCTTTGACGTTTGACGTTTCAGACGTGCACACAGCCAATACACTAAAATATTTGACTCACTCGAGTGACTTTTTTAAATTTACTTTTCACATGTAGGCGCTCCCCCCACCGGAGGAGGGGTACAAATCATATAACCGTTTTAGTGTTCCGTAGTCAACTAGGAACCCTTATAGTTTCGCCATATCCGTCTGTCTGTCTGAGGCTTCGTTCTGTGATTGGTAGTGCTAGAAAGATGCAATTTGGCATCATGGATATATAAATCAATAAATCGGACAAAGTGGTAAAATAAAATCTACAACAAAATCAAGGGTACCTCCCCTACATGTGAAGTGGGGATGAACATTTATTTTTGTTCAACCCTATGGTGTGGACGTTGTTGGATAGGTTTTTCAAAATGAATTGACGTCTTCATCAAACGTTTTTAGGGTTCCGTAGTCAACTAGGAACCCTTATAGTTTCGCCATGTCTGTCCGTCCGTCTGTCCGTCCGTCCGTCCGCGGATAATCTCAGTGACCGTTACCACTAGAAAGCTGATATTTGGTACTAATATGTATATCAATTACGCCGACAAAGTGGTAAAATAAAAAGTGGAAAAAAATATTTTATTAGGGTACCTCCCCTATACGTAAAGTGGGGAGTGATTTTTTTTTCATTTTAACCCTAACGTGTGATATATTGTTAGATAGGTATTTAAAAATAAATAGGGGTTTACTAAAATCATTTTTTGATAATGTTAATATTTTCGGAAATAATCGATCCAGAAGTAAAAAAAAATGTGTCCCCCCCCCCTCTAACTTTTGAACCATAAGTTTTAAAAATATGAAAAAAATCTCAAAAGTAGAACTTTATAAAAACTTTGTAGGAAAATTATTTTGAACTTGATAGGTTGAATAGTTTTTGAAAAAATTACAAAAACTACGGAACCCTACACTGAGCGTGGCCCGACACGCTCTTGGCCGGTTTTTTTTTATAAAGTAAATATTTTCGGAAATACTCACTCCAAAAGAAAAAAAATGAGTCCCCCCCCCTCTCTCGAACTTTTGAACTATGGGTTCAAAAAATATGAAAAAAATCATGAAAGTAAAGCCTAATAAAGACTTCCTACGAAAACTATAGTGGACAAGCTGTTTTTGAGTTATCGTAAAAAGTCTTCCCTTCTTCGCTGCGAAAGTATTCCCTTTTGCTTTTTATTCATTTTTTTAATTAAGTTCATTGGGCAACTACGAAACCCTACACTGAGCATGGCCCGACATACTCTTGGCAGATTTTTTATTCTTTCTACCATCCAATCTTCAAAAACGAATAAGCACCTTTTACGTATTGCAGCATGCTGCCAAGTCCCAAAATTAGCGTAGACTCCTTTAATATCAAGTAATAATGAATAACTTACTTGTTCTAGTGACGCAAGCCACAGATGCACTACTCTATCAAAACAAAGTAACGTCTATTACCTAGACTATAGCGACTAAGATCTGTCGTGACGTGGTCATCATAATCGTGAGTGTCTTGATAATTAAGCTCATATCGTGACCATTATTAATATCGCTATGAGTATACATGTTGTTCTACGTTCTTTAATACTAGCAGTTCCTACATTGTGCACTCGCCATGTTCTCGTGGATCCATCAGCGCCATCTGGTGGTAAATAAAATAAATAAATATTAGGGAACAATTTTTTACACAAATCGAACTACCCGGGACCTCTAGCTTCGGAGGCAGTGTCACTACCAAATAGGCTAAACAGGCCGATAAAAAAAGAAGGAAGAAAAAAGAAAGGAAATGAAAGGATGGGAAAGGGGTGAGGGGTAGGGGTGGGAGGAGGAAGGGAGAAAGAAAGGAGGAGGGGGGGGGGTGTTTAGAGAACTATGTTTCAATGTTATGATTATGAAACGGGTAACTCACATCTCAAGGTCGAACATCGCTCAGCATGTTTCGGACCGGTACGCTGTCGTTAATCATAAGCGCTGCTCGCAGCGTCTCTGCGTGCTTGTGCACTGACTTGTACCGATCCGAAACATGTCGAGCGATTAAGACGTGCGTTTTATAATACATTATTTATTGATTTATTCGATTCAGGCAACAAAGGCCTATATTAACATAATATACCTTACAGACTCACATAGATATGAGTTAAATATTCTTTAAATCTAAAACACATTATTTAGACTCCGTTGCGTCGACAACTCCGGTATATGTTCGGTAGGTTACCTCCTACGTTGCCCCGAAACGGCCAAAACACGACCACGACCATCATCAACATATCAGCCGAAGGACGTCCACTGCTGGACATAGGCCTCCCCCAAAGAGTTTCCACAGTAATCGGTCCGGCGCCACCCGCATCCAGCGGACTCCATCAGTCCACTTTGTGGAGGGCCTGCCCACGCTACGCCTTCTGATACGTGGTCGCCACTCCTCTCTCCTTTTCGCCCCAATGGCCATCGGTTCTATGTGATATGTGCCCCACCCACTGTCACTTAAGTTGAGTGATTTGGAGAGCTATATCGGTTACATTGGTCCTACTGCGAATGGTCTCATTCCTGATGCGATCACGCAGAGAGATTCCTGGCATAGCCCTCTTAATTGCTCTTTGGGTGACTTTGAGCCTTCTTAAGAGTTCCATAGTAAGCGACCACGTTCCAGTGCCATGTCATTACTGGCAACACGGCTGCCCTATATCAAAACCTAATACTTAGTGTCTCCATCTGACCAAATTTTACAGGAGAGCGTAAAACATAAATTGTGTCAGCATAAAAAATCTGCATGTTTTTGTAAAAAAATTAACATGAGTTGGTAGAATACTATAATTGGTAGAATAAAAATAACATGAGTTGGTAGAATACTATAATTGGTAGAATAAAATTAACATGAGTTGGTAGAATACTATAATTGGTAGAATAAAAATAACATGAGTTGGTAGAATACTATAATTGGTAGAATAAAATTAACATGAGTTGGTAGAATACTATAATTGGTAGAATAAAATTAACATGAGTTGGTAGAATAATAATAACTTTGATATTTACATAGTTTTATATACAATTGCATTTACTTATGTTTCTAGTTGCATACACATGTTTTAAGATCTTATGTAGTAGTGTAATTTTCGTGTAACAATCTGATAAACTAAGAAAGACCGGTGTCTCCCAACACAGGCAATATTTTGCTTACCGGGCGGCACCACCCCTAGATTATAAACACGTGTACAAGTTACGAAATAAATAAATTTAATTTTTAATTTTAATAATACTTACTAAGGTTTGTATGCACATATGAATATTATAATATTTTTATTATTATTCACGTTTTACGCCGCTTACTAATTTTCCACCACGCCAAAACCTAATAAGTCTCAGGCGCTTGCTAGGTTTTTAAATGGGTTATGTTAGTTACTATGTTTGATCTGGTTTAGCGCTAGTTTCGAAGTTTAAAAATCTCCGGTAATAATGACATTTTTTTTTATTCCGGATAGGTTTGCGCTTGACCACAAATCACCTGATGGTAAGCGATAATATTGTGGTCTAGGATGGAGCGCGCCTACCTAGTGAAAAACCGGTTCACTCTCTTTATTTTTAAGCCGGCGTCTTTATAGTCATTGCTAGATCTCAAAATGTGTCGCTCACTAGCTTGTGATATAGGGTAGCTGGACTTTTTCGGAGATTTGAGTATTATTTTTATTAATAGCTGCCTCTAACAACTGCTTTGATCTGTGGAATTGTAAATGGCGCTTCATATATGAGATACATTGAAATCATACAGATGACACTTAATTTAAACAGCATGCGACGTGGCTGCAGCGGCGCGTCGCCACAGTATAAAGATCGCTGTGGACTAGCCGAACACAGCAATACCACAGTCTTACTAGTAGTAGTTATTTATATTGTGGCAATACCTAGGTGCCCCATGTCGTCCCCGGCGCAACAATACCCAGTTCAAAAACCTACTAAGACCCTTTGACCACGCCCAAAACCTAGTATGTCTCAAACTAATACTATGTTTTGATATGGGATATGTGATTTACTAGGTTTTTACAATGGTAAACAGTTCCTAGACATGCTACTTACTAGGTTTCGAGGCATTGACAATTATGGTAATTATAACGATTTTTAAGCTGGTGTCTCTGTAACCAGGTGGGGACTTCGGTTCTATGTGATATGTGCCCCGCCCACTGTTACATAAGTTTATTGATTTGGAGAGCTATATCCGTTACATTGGTCCTACGCAGACACGCAGAGATACTCCCAGCATAGCCCTCTTAATTGCCCATAGTAAGCGACCACGTTCCAGTGCCATGTCATCACTGGCAACACACACTGGTCAAAAGCTCTCGTCTTGAGACACTGCGGAATATTAGACGTAAAGTTGTCCCGTAGCTTCCCGAACGCTACCCAGCCAAGTCGGTTGACGACCACTTTGGCTTAGTTGGTAGTGACCATGCCTACAAAGAACTACTCGAATACCGGTCAGGGCATTTTTTGAGCATTTATCACTCATCCCCGTGTGGTGCCGGGTTGCAATAGCACCACTCCTTTCTTCCCTTGGGAGTCGTAAGCTTATAGATCGTAAGAGTCGACTATGGGAACCAGGTTAAAGTGTGTTCTGGGCGACAGGTTAGTAACCTGTCGCTGCAATATAACATTTTCTCCATCTAAAAAACCTACAATTGATAAAAGTGGCACTGAAAATCATTTTCGTGTGCTCTGCCTACCCCTTTTGGGAATAAAGGCGTGATTTTATGCATGCATGTATGTATGTATTTATCACGAATATAGTTCCTGAGTCTTGGATGTTTCCTATGAATTTACGTATGTATTTATCTATATAAGTATGTATATAGTCGTCTAGTACCCATAGTACAAGGTTAGTTTGGGACTAGGTCGATTATTAGATTGTCCCTCATACATACATACATACATAAACTCACGCCGTTATCCCATGGGGTAGGCAGAGACCAAAGAACGCCAAATACTACGGTCCTTACATACTTCTTTCGCTTCAATCACATCCACTGACCTGGCCCTTTTTCAGTATCGCCGAAATTTGATCTAGATAACCTCGCCTTGGTCGTCCCCTTCCGATCCTACCACTCATCTCCTGAGCGTAAATCCTCTTAGTCATTCTACTTTCACTCATTCTCTCTACATGCCCAAACCACCGAAGCATACCCTTCTCAACCCTAGTCACTACATCATCTTCTATTCTACATATTTCTCTTATCACACTATGTTTTATCCGATCACACAAACTTACCCCACACATACTTCTTAACGCTCTCATTTCAACCGCATTCAGTCTACTCTCATGCTTTTTCTGCCATACCCAAGTCTCGCTTCCATACATGAGTGTAGGAACAAGCACTCCTTTGTGAACCGCTAGTCGAGCCTTTTGTGTTATATTTTGGCTGCTGACAAACGAGTGCAATGCTCCATTCATCTGATTTCCCGCTTTCACTCTCCTTTCAATGTCACCATCACATTTTCCATCTCTTGTAAATAAAGAACCCAAGTACACAAATTCATGCACTTGGTCCACTTTCTCACCGTCAACAACAATATTGCACGCAGTCGGACATTCATCTTTTTCAAACACCATCACTTTTGTTTTACACACATTAACTCTCATACCTTTCCGCTTAAGTGAGTCATTCATGCAAGTTACCATCTCCTGCAACTCCTTCTCTGATGAAGCAATTAAAACCTGGTCATCAGCGTATAGGAGGCATTTGATGAGTAACTCTCCCATTCTCAAACCGCATTCACTCTCTTTCAAAGGCGTCAAACAACTGTCCATGAATAGGTTAACCAACCACGGCGAAGCCACACAACCCTGCCTGACACCTAGTTGGATGCTGAACCAGTCTGTGTAGCCCCCATTGATTCTTACACAAGCGCTTGAACCTTCGTATAGGGATTTGAATGCTCGAATCAATTGGTTGCTTACCCCATACAAGGACAAGGTTGACCACAGATCATTCCTCGACACTCTATCATAGGCTTTCTCCAAGTCGATAAACGCAGAGTACACTTTCTGGCTTTTGGCCAGGCATTTTTCGGTGATGCATCGCAAGGAGAAAACTTGATGCGAAACTGCTTGCACATCCCACATTTTCTCCTCAGTCTCTTTCACAACTCTTTCTATCAGTATCTTCGCATACACTCTCCCAACTATACTGAGAAGACTGATTCCACGATAATTTCTGCAATCCTGCCGCGAACCCTTTCCATTGTAAATTGGAACGATAACAGGATTTGTCCAATCGTCCCTCAATATTTTTATATACATATTTATGCCCTCGACTGTACCCAACAACTGCAGGATTGTTCTAGTCATGTTCTAGTAGACTCGAAGAACTTCTGACGTTTCGCACGCTCGTTGAATTATGTAACTTATTAGAGTTATTAGAATAACTTATGTAGCAATTATTAGGTAATTAGATTTAGATGCCTATTAGCAAAGCTTGTAAAACAAAAACCCTCCGAGATAAACGTTCATGTTAAAAATTAAGGCATAAATTGTATTAACTTTATTTGCATATAAAAGTGTTAACATTGTTGAGTGGGTATAATCCTAATTGTATTCGAAGCAATTTAGCGCGTGGGTGGTACACGAAAACTCTGCAACCTATACTTATAGATAACAAGATTTATTGGAAGACGATATGTTTTTATTTAATTAGTTCAGGCTATCTATTAATAAAAATCTTGTTCCTATTGGCTATGTGCACGTCAGAAACGTCAAACGTCACGGGTCCCGGGGCAATGTCAAACTCAGAGATGTCAAATAAAGACACATGCATATTTAATTTATTTTAGTAAGCGAGAAATACCCCTTACTGGAAATTTGACTGAAATAAATAAGAAAATAAATAAATAAATACAAACGAAACGAATCGTAGGAAACCAATAGGAAACGTCGAAGTAAATTTGACATATAAGTCCCCGGAAATTGCACATTTCTGCCATGGTGTGCGCTGCGATCCCTTAGTTTACCCCCACACCTACTTCGCACATAGCCAATACTGGTCGCTAGCACGATTCGTTTTAAGGTCATATTTTCCGGCCGATATTGCCTAAAACGTAACATGAACGTATGACCATAAAAAAACTCTAAAACTATATTACTTTGCTATAGATACAGCTAAAGAACGTGTAGGTCTGTTTGACTGTGAGTGACAATGCAATATTGCGAGCAGTTGGACTGAGCTCTAAACTGGAGCGAAACCTAATGACGCTGCCGAGGACAGCAAAGCGTGAACGTGAAGCGAAATTATTTAGTTGATTCAAGTACCAAAGGCTCATATTACCTTACGTGCTAGCATAGATCAATATAAAATATTCATAAAAATTCAACACCGTTGGGATGCGCCTATATGAATGCAAAGAATTCAGGGTTTGACATAACATACCTCTGTAACACATTGTAGTAAGTAAAACCACCGAGCTCAGATGACAACTGATTTATTAAAATAGTAACGGGTAGACATACATATGCAGAACTACCTACAACATCTTTCCCTTAAAACAATAAGCATGTATACATAACATATTATTTAGCAGGTATGAAAGGAATATGAATAAATTAAAACTAAACTACATAATTAAACTTCAAAGACCATACTTACGTTCAACCCCCTTTAAAAATATATTTTTTAAAACAAACTATTTATATCTATACCCATTTTACGAGCTTTGTTACGAGTAAGAACAGGTTGATTTAGCTGGTAAGGAACACTGGCGCTCGTAGTCGGGTTCAAACATTGCGCCTGTGAAACAGGTGCTATGGGCGCACATTTTACATCGGGCGGGATTGACCCTTGTGCAAGCAACTTTAACGGCAGTGGCGATGGCCGCGGCGGAAGCACGCCCTTGTCGCTCGGCACTGCCGGCTCGCACTTAATTAGATGTCGGCGATTACGACGATACGAGATTCCTTTTCGATTTTTTATTATGTATGAACGCGGAGTACTACATTTGTGAACAACTTTTCCTCTCATTTTATTTGTTGTACTAGTGTGATCCATTACGATTACGTCATCGCCAACATCCAATTGAGAAAGGTTTCTGCAATGTTTATCGTAGTTTGTTTTGGTCTTATTTTGTTGCTTAATGAGCTCCTTATAATCCATGTTGTGACTAACCGGTTTTAACAAACTATGATGAACGGGCAGCCTACAATTAAGTCTACGGCCCATTAACAATTGTGCGGGTGAGCTTATTTTTCCTCTTGGTGTATTTCTGTAACTAAGTAAGTCTAGGTAAAAATCAGTACCACTATTGATTGATTTTATCAAGATCTTTTTTATGGTCTGCACAGCTCTTTCACTTTTTCCGTTAGATTGATGATAGTGGGGAGACGATGTTACGTGGTTGAATCCCCATTCAGTTTTAAATCGATTAAATTCCCTACTCGTATATTGAGTACCGTTATCACTAATTACTATTTGCGGTATTCCGTACCTAGCAAAATTTTCTTTCATTACACTAATAACTGCCGTCGATGTTATATTTTTCAACTGTGCCACTTCAATGTACCCGGAATAGTAATCGACCAATATTAAAAAATATTGTTTTCTATATTCAAATATGTCAGTTCCCAATTTTGACCACGGTGTTTCTGGGATTGGTACAGGCAACATCGGCTCCCTAGCAGGAGCGTTCTGGCATTCCTGACAGGCTTCACAGCGCCTGACGTACATCTCAATATCTCGCGATATGCCTGGCCAAAACAACACTTCTCGCGCGCGACTCTTGCAACGGTCAATGCCCTGGTGACCATCATGAATTATTGTTAACATTTGGTCACGTAAAATTCTCGGTATAATAATGAGTTCATTTTTAAAAATTACACCTCTAATTATATGTAACTCATCTTTAAATGACCAATAAGGTCTTAATATTTCCACAACATCCCGCTTATGCTGTGGCCAGCCGTTATTTATATAATCTTTTAACTGACACATAGCCTCATCTTTTGCAGTTTCATCACTTACATGTTTTAATTTTAATTCTGACATCTGCAAATTGTTTAATAACTGATTGACTTGGTACACCACACACTTACTTATAGAGTCATCGTATAGATCGGGAAGAGGCGCGCGCGACAACGCTGACGCTGACGCCGCGCTGTCGAGCCGGTGACGCCGCGCGCGCGCCGCCGGCGCCGGCGCCGGTCCCGGGCCGGACGCCCCAGGCGCCGCGACTCGGCCTCCAGCGCCTGCCGCCTCGGGCCCCGCGGCCTGCTCCACCGCCACGGAACTGTAAAGCGTCCACCTGAGAAGGACCCGCTCTTATCCTCAGCGTTTCTAAGCTTCGGGAACCTTCACTCGATATTTCATCCGCCTGGCAGATCTTGATCGCCTTATCTAAAGTTAAATCATCCGTGCGAAGTAGTCGATCTCTAACGACAGAGTGAGTGACGCCACAAACGATACGATCCCGAATTAAATCCTGTTCCAATGATGCAAATGCACAATTTTTTGCCAACAATCGTAGGGCCGTCACATATTGGCATATAGTTTCCCCTTCCTCTTGGCTGCGAGTGAAAAACTTGTATCTGGCTAACGTTATATTTGGTTTCAGACCAAAATAACCATCAAACTTTTCTTGAATAATCGTAATATTATCACGATCACTTTCCTTATCGAACACGAACGTCTGATATGCATTGAACCCCTCGGGTCCTATTAAATTGATAAGCAAACTTGCTTGAGTCGCGGAATCTTCCTTAGACACCCCGGATGCCTTAAGAAATAAATTGAATTGCATCTTCCAACACTGCCACGCGTCAGCCCGGCTGACCGGGCTACCGTCGGTGTTGAGCTCGGGAGGCGGTCTCGCATGTTCCATTTTAATTGCAACTCGTTTATAAAACACTGCCTACACAATTTCACCACAATTATCCGCAACAAATTGCTAACTATGATATAATATCCCACCGCTGTCACCATGTAGTAAGTATCAATCAATCAATCTTTGGGCGATATGGCTCCATCAAAGCCTTGATGATTCTGCCAATGTCGAGGTTGGATAAGACACGGCTAGTATTATAATCCTGACGTTCAACAGCTGGTTGTGTTCGGTAGTATATCCAATCCAATCACACAGCCCGTCTAAAACAAAACACAAACTACAACAAACACAATCTACAGGAAAGGGTCGGGAAGTACGGGGACAGTGGGGAGTTAAAAGGTTTTAGCTCTACATGTAAACTACTTAAAAGTGTTAATATCATTACAACATAGGGTTATTTTCCATAAACATAAATTACAACTTAATGTTATTTTTAGATAAAAACTTATTTAATATCCCACAATATGGTGTAAAAACTAAGGTTAAAATGAAGTTGATATTGATTGGACGACTTATACAGGGTGGAAGTAAATTATATAACGGAAAACTTATTTTAGGACAATCCAGCAATATATGTAGTAAGTAAAACCACCGAGCTCAGATGACAACTGATTTATTAAAATAGTAACGGGTAGACATACATATGCAGAACTACCTACAACACACATATTATCCACCAGCAGTCCGACTAGCTTCCGAGCACAGTAGGTCAAGATAGAAGTTAATTAGTCACGAATGGGACTGGATAGGACTGGATAGGACTTATCCTATTAAAACAAACCTCAAGACTATAACTACAACCAACTTTAATAAAGCACTAAGTTCCCTTTCTGAATGCAACTTGGCTGAGCTATATAATATTAATGACCCTAATCAACTCACTAATCTTATAATAAATAAAATTAAGGCATGTCTTACATCTAATACTATAACAACACTTGTGCCCAGAAGTCGCCGCATTATTAAGCCCTGGATTACCCTCGGTATCCTCCGCTGTATTAGAAATAGAAACGACATGCAGAGGAAGCTTCGCTCAGACCCCGATAATGTTACACTCAAAACAACCTATAAAAGATACCGCAATTTTCTAAACAACCTAATTAAAAAGCTTAAACGCAAATTTGATAAAGACAAGTTAAAGAAAGCAAGTAAGAATTCAAAAACACTTTGGAGAGCTGTAAATGAAATAACACATAGAAAACCTGCCAGTAGTAGCAATAATGATCTATTGGAGAGTGATGCAACTCCTCAGCTTGCCGTTAATAGTGTTAATCGTTATTTCTCAGAAATTGGAAAATCTCTTGCCGAAAAAATTATAATTAGGTGTCAATTATCTCCTCATTCTTCCCCACACTCCTCTACTCACATACCTTCTTCTTTTGTACTCTATGATACAGACCCAAATGAAGTCTATATTCTCCTTACTAATCTAAAATCATCTAGTGCTCCTGGCTGGGATAGCATCCCCACTATGTTCTTAAAGCAAGCTAGTGCTATTGTGGTTCCTTTACTTACCCACTTGGCTAATTCCTGCTTCAGGTCTGGAACCTTTCCAGACTCTCTGAAGCAGGCCATAGTCACTCCTGTGTATAAGAGTGGAGACAGAGGCGGTGTCTCAAATTATCGTCCCATATCCGTCCTACCAGCCATATCAAAAGTTATAGAAAAACTGGTAAATTACCTAAACAAATTCAATATCCTATCAAAAAATCAGTACGGCTTTCGACGTGGCCTCTCGCCCGAGGATGCTGTTGCCGCACTTTCTTCTGAAATAGTTAAAATTGTAGACAACAATAAAAAATGCGTAACTGTTTTCCTAGACCTTATGAAAGCCTTTGACACCGTTTCTGTCCCTATTCTTATAAAATCTCTAGAGAACATTGGCATAAGAGGAATTCCGCTTCAGCTGCTGGGTAGTTATCTTCAGAACCGTTTTCAAAAAGTTAAAATTGGAGACTACATTAGTGATGAATCGGTAATTGGATATGGTGTTCCACAGGGAAGCGTACTAGGTCCCACCCTCTTTCTAGTATATATCAACCAGCTCTGTAATCTACACATTGAAAATGCATCTATCTTCTCTTATGCTGATGATACAGCAGTTGTGTTCTCGGGAAATACCTGGGAAGAAGCTAGAAAAACCGCGGAATTGGGACTTTCCAAGATCGCCCGTTGGCTACAACCTGCTTACCCTTAACACTAATAAAACTAACTTCATGTGTATTACAAAATACAATAGGACCCAACCGGACACAACATTTATGATAAAAATACATACCTGCAACAGTGCAATCAGCACTAACTGTGCTTGCTCCTTTATACAAAAAGTAGAGTACACTAAAAACCTTGGTATTATGGTTGACCAAAGACTAACATGGCACGTTCACACAGATGTCATCATGACCAGAACACGTAAACTAATATGGTTGTTTAAAAACCTAAGACACGCTGCCACAAAAACTGTTATGAATCAAATATATGTTGCTTTGGCTCAATCAATCCTCACATATTGTATGCCGATCTGGGGTGGGGCCACAAAAACTAAATTTCTTGAACTGGAAAGGGCCCAGAGGGCACTGTTAAAGGTTATGTACTCAAAGCCTTTCACTTTTCCTACAACTGAACTTTATAAAACTTGTGACTTACTGACAGTAAGAAAACTTTACGTTTTAAATGTGATACTAAAGAAACATAAAAATACCATTTATAAAAACGACCCTATAACTTCACGTAGAAAGCCTAATGTAATTCCTGTAGTAATCACCAAATCAGCATATGCAAAAAGACAATTTACTGCTCAATCTACAAGATTATATAATACGGTAAATAAAAATATTAACATCTACCCAGTGAGGCTCAAAGAGTGCAAGACAATGCTAATCAATTGGCTTAAAGCTAAAAGCTATCTTGAAATTGAAGATCTCTTAATATAAGTAGTTAGATGCCCTACATTGATCAAAAATAAAATTCTGTAAGATATTTAAACCATATCAATAGTAAATCTGAAGTAATAAATCCAGTTGCCTCTTATTACCTATATATTATTATTATATTACCTATATAAATATATATTATTACACGCTATAGATAGATCATACTATTTACCTTTAGTCTTTGCACATACTCAGACACCACACACACATACACACAAACACACACACACACACAAACACAAACACACACACACACACACACACACACACACACACACACACACACACACATTTTATTAATTATCTTTTTTCTAGGATTAACTAATATAGTATTAATCATGTGGTAATGATTTAGGTTATAGCATTTTCTGTACTTTAAGTTAATCTGTATCACCTTTGTTAGTTAAGATACTTTACTACGGAAGAGCGGTGTCTCTTATCACAAGTATCTCTGAATACTTAAAAAGAGACATCTACCCTGTTACTGTAAAAAGTTTGTATGCTAACGAAATAAATAATTTTGAATTTTTTAAATCTAAATTTTTATCTTCATTTTAGACCCTTAGCATATCAAAGCAGCCTAAACAGCATTGAAATAAGGTAATGGTTGGCGAAAAATGCAAACCTTTTAATTCCGACTTGGGTTCAGTCCAGAGTTTGGTCATATGTAAAACCACGTATGAATAACCGGCTTTGAATTTCATCCGTGTATAATATATCATTACCAACATATCTACCAGCGATATCGAAGTTTTAGTTAGTGAAAATTGTTTACTCGCGACGCGACATCTAGTATGGAGTAGAACACGAGTAGAAAAACCATCCAGTACTGCGCTCCTAGCGGCAAGTAGAATAAACTTTTTTTTTTTTCGTGAAAAAATCGAATTATCTTTTTTTTATATTCAGTACTCTTTGATATCTTTTGAGATTTGAATCAACATTTCTAATTAAAGCGAAAGCAGAAAAATAGTATAAAAAATGTATAAATCGCGTAAAGCAAACACGAAGACGAAACGCAACTTTGACATTTCGTGTCCAACGTCACTATTTAACAAATAGGTTGCTACGAATTACGTAAATTTGTTTAAATATCTCTGTTAACATCAAAATAAAAGTAACTTTATTTTTAATACAAAAGGTTTCAGTTTGCTTGATAAAAATAGCAATTAAATGGGAATGTAGTTCTGGTAGAACTTTCTCTTCAAACGTCAAATATCGATAAGATAGAGTGCCGTTCCTCATATTTTGTTTGTGTTAATTATTTTTTGATTTCAAGTGGCTGCATAGTTATTTAGTTGAAAATGGCGAGTAATTCGTCATATAATAATGACAAAGTGGTCCAAGGCGAGGTGGAGTATCCAGCCACTGACCCGGCGTCCGGGGCGTTTTTCCAAGCAGATTATAAAAAGTAAGTGAAATTATAAAATTCTTCTTATAATATACTGATATAGCCAATTATACAATTGTTAGGTAGCACTAAAGTTGGCTTAAAAGTCTTTACAATTTAGTCTTGAAAGGAAATTAAGAAAAAATGGCCATTTTAGTTTTTTCTGCATTAGGTACCTGATCAATTCCTGTGGGTTGTGATAGTCTTCAACCTTTCATTCAAGTACTTTAATTTATTTTTTATCTTCTCATATTATGAATGTGATAATGATAAACAACTTACTATCAAAGTTAGTTTGAAAGTAGAAGAAAAAATATAAAAAATTAAGTAAATAAAGTAACTTTATTCTGCAGTAGACTACAATGGCAGCTTTACAAGTCATAAAACTACTAGCATTTCTGAAAAAACAAGACCAAAAGAAACACTAAAATAAATTAGACAGTCAGTCATTTTCTTCGAAAATATGCTTATTATAATGATAATACTTAACATTTTTATTTTTATTAATAGCATTTTATTCGGGCTTATGTGTTTTAGTATTTTATGATTTGCGTCTTCCTCTTCCGTTTTATGTCCGTTTGACCATTGGCAAAGGCCTCCTCTAGCCTTTTCCACTCCGTCTGTTCCTCGCTCTATTCCAAGTTTTCCTAGCGACTTGGCTTATGTCATCTGCCCATCTCTTTTGTGGTCCGCCTCTCTTTCTATGGCCTTCTCTTGGGTATCATTCCGTTACTTATTTGCCCCATTTTTCTTTGCCTCTTATATTAAAATTAAAATTCATTTATTTCAAGCCACTTGAGCTCATACATAGATGATACATTTAAATAATCTTATAGTGTGACCTGCATACTTCCACTTCAGACGTCTAATCTTCTGTGCTATGTCAGACGTTTTCGTTTTTTGTCGAATAGCTGCGGTTTTCATTTTAGCAGATCTCCTCACTCCTAGCATAGTTCTTCCCATCGCTTTTAGACATTTTGTAAATTTACTTAAGCTGTTGACTGACAAACGCCGTGTCTGGCAGCCATACATTAGAATGGGGAGTATGCAGATGTTGAAAAGCTTGCTTTTGGTACTTGTCTGTATTTTTTTGACTTTACAAACAGACAATACTTAACCTACTTAAAATTAAAAAATACTCTTTTGTCCAGTCTTATATTTTCTTGCATTCTCCAACAAAATATAAAACATGTGGCACGTATTTTTCAGGAATGAAGATTTGAAGATGATGCTGGACGGGTCAAAAGACTCCTTAAAGCTGGAGGCAATGAAGAGGATCATTGGGTTGATTGCTAAGGGGAGGGACGCATCAGACCTGTAAGTACAATACAATATGAGTACAACATAAGAATGTTAAGTTGGCACCTCTTCAAGCCTTGTATGTTGCAAATGTTTGTGTCTGCATCCGTACTGAATTTTCACAGCAATTTCAACATCCACATCCAAAAAAATTTGTTGGTCAATTGTGCATGTCTCTGCACCACTCTGCTTCAGTAGAAACTACTATTATAAGACCTAAATGCCTTGTGCATTATTTGTTTGCCTTTGCACTTCAACCAATTTTTTTTTTTTTTATTTGGGGACAATCTTACACAAATCGACCTAGTCCCAAACTAAGCAAAGCTTGTACTATGGGTACTAGACGACGATATACATACTTATATAGATAAATACATACTTAAATGCATAGAAAACATCCAAGACCCAAGAGCAAATATCCGTGAAAAATGCACAAATAAATGCCCTGGCCGGGATTCGAACCCAGGACCTCTGGCTTTGGAGGCAGAGTCACTACCAACTAGGCTAAACAGGTCGTCAAACCTTGTGTGACATGTTCATGTTTTAACATATTATAATACTTTTTTTTTTACATTCTAAGACATTTTTGTTTTTATTATCTATCTAGTATTTAAGTATGTATTTATCTACATAAGTATGTATTTCGTCATCTAGTACAAGCTTTGCTTAGTTTGGGACTAGGTCGATTTGTGTAAGATTATCCTCCAATATTTATTTATTTAATTTTATTTGTACTACTGCTTCTACTGATGCATATACGAGTCAGTGAGAGGTCCTTACACATTCATTTTGACCCTGTTAGTGTCGATTACTGCTTCATATGTCACTGACGCTGCCTCCGCCGCGCTATCCCTCACAGTTTTTTGTTGCGACATCCCCCAAAAACCGCCTCCACCCCGCAACGACGGTGCGCCACGCTCTTTACAAGCTTAATTCGTACGCGCCTCGAGCAAAAACAAGTTAGATTGTGTTGCGAATTGCGAGTTTCGTGCATTTGTTTCATCCACCGGCATTAGAATCTTAGTTTCGGTTTTAGTTATAATAATAATCATATGGCATGTATTTTCGAACCGTGAGATCTTTGAGAAGAAAGTACGGTTGCCAGTTTTGTTGCACTTTAACACCACCCAGGGGTCACGTGTAGGGTAACGGTGGGTACTTCCTTACGACTTCGACCCCCCTTTGTCAAGTGAGTGGGCAACTTGACTGTTAGAAGTTCTCAAGCCGCCCGAAGGCCTCTAACTTGGCTTAACGACTGCTGTCATAGACAACAGCCGGGATCAACGGCTTAACGTGCCTTCCAAAGCACGGGAGCGCTCAGTTAGTAACCACTCAAAGCGGTCACCCATCCAAGAACTGACCCGCTGGGCCACGAGCGCTCGGTTTTGGTGAATTACAATCAATACAAAAATAGCAGTTATAAAGTCCAATGCCATTTTGTGAGACGCACAATGTCGGCTCGCGGCGAGCGCGCTGCCTGACCCGAGCATGTTTATGTGCAAATAAAAAAATAAAAATAAAAAAAAGAATTACAGATGTAAAAAAATAAAAAAATAAAAAAAAGAATTACAGATGTATTCTAGAGTAAATGTTTCTCTATGTATATTACAGTTGTTGATATATGTTTCCCCTGTTAATATTAATATGAATGTCTACAGTCTCGTCTTGAATTTGCATGAAATTGTTATTTTGTTATTTCGATCTGAGCAACAGATGTTATTGATTAGTAGTGGAAACTAGTTGGCTTATGAACTTGTGTCATGATTAATTATGTGTGTTATATTTGCCTGTTTGTTTCCCAAAGGATTAAATAAATAAATAAATATTTATATATCGGGGCGAGCACGCCTCGGCCGGAGCCGCTCAAATGCGTACGCAGCTTGATATATATCACATAACTAACCTATTCACATATTTCTTTCAGTTTTCCGGCAGTAGTGAAGAATGTGGTATCAAAAAATATTGAAGTAAAGAAGCTGGTATATGTATACCTTGTCCGCTACGCTGAGGAGCAGCAAGATCTTGCACTACTCTCCATCAGCACCTTCCAGCGGGCCCTCAAGGTACAAGCTGTAAACTTTTTTTGGCTCTGGCTTTGACAGACAGCGCACTGGCACAGAAATACAGTGTAGGGCTCTTCAAATTTGGAGTGTATACATTTTTAAATCGGCTTGCGCATGTGATACCATTGAAATTGCAAGCATCTATAGCCACTCACTTCATTTTGGTAACAATGGTTACCAGACATCACCCGTATTACAAGGGAATAGAGTTCAACTCAAAAATCAAAGCAAGTGAATGGCTAAGCTATGGTGACTTCTTATCATCAGGCAGGCCGTATATAGGGTTTGCAATCTGCATCATTATATAGACTTATCTTCAATACAATTTGGATCCGGATTGCAAACCCTAGTTGTATGCTGGTCTACCGCTTAAAAAAAAACTTTATTTTTCCCAAATACACAGGATAAACTATTACAGCCATATATTGTGACAACCGTTGCTTAAGAAGAACGTAACTTTAAATAAGCCCATAGTTTGCTTTAAATGAGCTATATTACCCGGATGTCGTAAAACTACGACCAAGACCACCGTGGGATGGGCAGCAGCATTCCTGGAGTGCGGTGGAGATACTGCGATCGCCAACCCGCATGCCAAGCGTGGCGATTATGGCGTTTACCCCCCGTGAATTTGGGGGAGGCCTATGTCCAGCAGTGGACGTCCTTGGGCTGATATGGTGGTGGTGGTGGAGCTATATTATTTACCAACTTTTGCAGTTTTTGGCAATTTCTGCTGCTTTCATTAAACCTAAACCTCGTCTATGGCACAGGACCCGAACCAACTAATCCGAGCCGGCGCTTTACGGGTACTCTCATCTATCAGAGTACCCATGATAGTGCCCATCGTCATGCTCGCGATCCGCGACTCATCCTCTGACATGAGTCCTTATGTGAGGAAGACCGCAGCACACGCCATACCGAAGCTGTACAGGTAATTATAGTTCTATACGTCATGCTAGAACCCCTCGCTATGCCCGCGATCCGCGACTCTCTCTCGGTATATCAGCCCCTGCGCATGCCGTATCGAAGCTGTACAGGTAGTTATAGTTCTATACGTCAAGATAGAGCCACTCGCCATGCTCGCGATCCGTGACTCGGCCTCTGACATGAGTCCATATGTGAGAAAGCATGCAGCACACGCCATCCCCAAGCTGTACAGGTAACTTATGTTTAATATGAAGGGTCCACCACTTAAATTTCATAACAAAAAGCAACCTAACTGATAAAGACATAAGGTGCAAATTGCCTTTGAAATTTCAAAGGACTAGACATGTTCTTTCCGTGGACCCTTCGTATGTCATGATAGAACCCCTTAGTTGCTAAGTTCAACATGAGAAAGACCATACCGAATAGTAAAACATATGCTTGTGAAAATCACGGGTTGAATCTTGCGTCGCCTGTCGAAAGATTTTTTGGATCTGGTCATTTTCTTTATTAAATTATTAACTATTCTATTTTGCTTACAGCCTAGACCCCGAGCAGAAGGAAGAACTGGTGTCTATAATAGACAAGCTGCTATCCGACAAGGCTCCACTGGTCGTGGGGTCAGCCGCCATGGCCTTCACTGAGGTCTGTCCGGAGCGGATGAGCCTCATACACCGGAGCTACAGGTAAGCTGTTCCATACTACAGAAGGAAGAGCTCTTGTCTATAACAGACAAGGTACTATCAGACAAGGCTCCGCTGGTCGTGGGGTCAGCAGCCATGGCCTTCACTGAGGTCTGTCTAGAGTGGATGAGCCACATAAACTGGAGCTACAGGTAAGCTGTTCCATACTACAGAAGGAAGAGCTCTTGTCTATAACAGACAAGGTACTATCAGACAAGGCTCCGCTGGTCGTGGGGTCAGCCGCCATGGCCTTCACTGATGTCTGTCCGGAGTGGATGAGCCTCATACACTGGAGCTACAGGTGAGCTGTTCCATATTACAGAAGGAAAAACTTATGTTTATAATAGACAAGCTATTGTCAGACAAGGCTCCGCTGGTTGTGTGGTCAGCAGCCATGGCCTCTACTGAGTTCTGTCCAGAGTGGATGAGCCTCATACACCAGGTGCTCATGCCTCACTCATTGGTGAAATAATAATATTATTATGTGTATATAACCTATTGATTGTCCCACTGCTAGGCAATGGCCGATCCCCATGATCTTCGTGAGTCCCTACCGAGTGCTTCTTCCTTCCAGTCGCTGAAAAATGCAACAAGGTCATACCGCCATCTCCGCCTAGGCCTGCCCCGTCTGCGTCATGTGGCACCCACATGGTAGCTGCATTAGCCCACCTAGTCGGATGCATGGGACGTACGTGGCTGGCCCACTCCCACTTAAGACGCTGAATAGAGCTAAACTGCCATTTTTAAACGGTGATTCAACAAAAACCATTTGTTTTGGTAATAAAATAAAAATACACGGCAATATTCATTATATTTCAAAGGGTGTGGACGATTCCAAAACAAGGTTAAAGAAAATCGGCTCGATCGAAAAAAATCGCAAAGCTATGTCTTAAAACCATCTTAAACAATCATAATGTCTTTTTTGTGCGACATGTATAATTAAAAACACAGTTCCAACATACTGGTATCATATAAATGGTCGTATCTTTATGGGAAACTCAAGGCATTTACCGTTGCCGTTACAACAACCGTTAAGACCTATCTTATTCAGACCGAAAATCGTTGAAAGTATTCATTTTACCTAATTTTTTTTAGAATTTTAACTTCATAGGTTGGAAATTAGAGGGGGGACACACTTTATGACTTTAACAGCTAATATTTCACAAACTGTTGACTTAAATGGAAAAGTTTTTAGTAACCTCTATATCATTTTTAAAAACCTATCTATTGATACTCTACACACCTATGCACAATGCCCCACTGTTCCGTTTCAACTAAAAATAAAAACTAAGCTTTTGTATGATTTTATTATTGCATAAATTCAATTTCTTATGTAATTACAATCATTTACTTAATAAAGTTTTTAATTTAACTTGTTAAATTAGAGATAAACATTAAATTTCCAAAACTTTGCTAGTTATAGTTCAAAGACAATTTTTATGATTTCAAAATGGATAAAAGTTGATAAAACAGTACAGTACGTACGTATTAATTAAAAATTACATATAAATTACCAACAATGTAAATATAACAAACACAATAGAATATAATAAGCATGTACTCGTGACAATAAGCAACAAAACAATATCAATATCAAGTCATTCCACTAACATTAAACTACACACATAAGGCGCAGCCCGACACCACACGAGCATTGCTGTTCTGTAAGCTTTAATATAGAACGAGATAGGGAGATGAATGACCTTGATTTTCTCGCTTTATCTTATAGCACCGAAGAAATATCTTAGTTAATGTAGTATAGTGGGAAGATCACACTTTTGTGGCATAGATACAACAACATGCTAGGGTTATCGTGTAACCGAGACAGAAAAGGGGAAAAACGGGAGACCTTGGAGGGTACCAAGCAGGGCCCTGCCCCCATGGGGAAGGGAGGGAGGGGGCCCTCCCTACCCCATCTTTGTTAGGCACTTGATCTATAGCTTATAGTTATCAAACACTATAATTTATATTAAAATTTAACATTATTACGATTGCATTTAGTAATATTAGTAGAACTTTATTGCACATAACAACAGGTAAAATAAACAGATTTAAAAATGCATTACATTTGTACAGAGGCGAACTTATCCTATAAAAGATATTTTCTAGCTAACCTTTGAGTAATTGTGAAATGACAGACATATTGTCAGGTAGGCACCCACTATATGTACTAAAGACTCGATCGTTACGGAATCGCCAAATTTAAAACCATGTTAACTGCACTAAAACCGATATCGTTTTTATTTCTATTTTTATATATAACTTGTTCAATATAATCTTAACAGTTACCTATGGTTTGCCGGTAAATATACTCCAGCCAGCCAAGATAGCCTAGCCAGTATTTTTTATCAGCTCCATACGTAATTTTTGTCGAATACCCTTCTTTATACATTCGATAGTTGGTTTTGGGTTCTTGGTGTGAATTCCATCAAGCAACATATTTTATTCGGTTATTTTTGTCGCGTGTGGTGTTATCTCTCTTAGAAAAAATCTATTGACCACAGAACCCGACGCGATTCAACATAATTATCAACAATGATTAGCAGGGCTCGCTTCTTTTCGTGGTGACGTCATGCTCCATATGGTTAAAATGATTTTAATTGGTCTTATTGTAATCAATTAATCATCATTCAACATTCAGTAATCAATAATCACGTATGCCAGCGAAGGTGTCATATTGGTGACAAGGTGATCTCAGAAAAACGTTTTACGTAGGTTATGTCACTAAGTACCAAGTTTTTGGCAGTCAGAGTGTAAGTGTCAGAGATGTATTTTGGGCGTATAATACTTTTGTGACTGCAAATTTGTATCGTGTAGTATACAGATTACAGACAAAGTAACTTAGAAGATAATGAAGAAATAAATAAAAAATTCTGCGAGTCCGTAACGAGTCAGTATTTAGTTGGCAAACCATTTATTTATGCCTCTATCTGTTCCGAATGTTCTGGTCTACGTGGACGGAGGCATTGGGCCCACATATCCTTATTCGATTGAATGTATACAAAAAGAATGTCGAATAGTAAATTATTAATAAGTCCCATGTAGGAGAGCACATAATAATATTTTACATGAATTTTCAGTGAAGTTAAGCCTATAAGACTTATAAATGCAATAAGCAAAATACTTGACACAAGATACATTATAGCCATTAATAGTTTCTGACACGCTGCTTGAAAAACATCTGTTTTGATCGACTTTACAAAAACAATCAAAATCTTAAAGAATAATATTATGTTCATCAAAGCAAAAATTCCACTTAATATGCACGTAGTAATGGCAGAAATCGGTGATCCATGCATAAACGCAATTGTACTTAAAAGAGATAACGCCCAGACAAATGAATTTACTAATAAATACTTTCTCCTGGTTGGATTCTCAACGACAATCACTAATTCTACGTAGAAAGTAATCGATGCAACAGCCATCCACTTAAAATGACAAGAATTAAAATAGACGGTGAAAAAAATAAACCATTCTTGATCCATATACTTGTGCAACATGAAAACGTCAAAACTAAGTAGCACTGTCTCAGTGAAAAAGATGCTGAGAAACAGGTAGTTGTGGAATCTCCTGAAAGGTGTAAGAACGATCCAGGATATCGCAGCGATCAAGAAACAAATCACTCCAAATGCCCAGGTAGGGCAAGCCAGGTACCAATATATCTCCTGCACTAGTCCGGGATTATACTCTTCTGTATTATATTTATCTAAATCCGTCACTTTATCACCGTTTACTGAAGCAGCTTCCATTTTTGTCACAAAAACTCGATCGTTTCTTAAAATATTATATGGTCAGAAATCAGAAATTGTTTATTTGCTCGAACACGGTTACAATTTTTTAAAATCTAAAACGGTTCATGCGTATCAACCTGCATGCAGGTGTGCAAATTCTATTATTTTTCAATCAACTTACTAGCAATGAGTCAATGATATTTCGAATTTAATGGAACTTGTCACCTTGGTGCACGACACTGTCCACGCGGTCTGAAAATATAATGTCCGTCTGTTGTCACGCTCACGAAGTCTGCGCATGGTCTTTGCGCCGATACGCACCTTAATAAAACCCTACTTACACATAATGACAAAAAAGGCCTTGGGGTTTTTTGGGATGACGCAAAGAATTAAGTAATTAGTAGGTACACTAAATAATTGTGCCTAACGTCTACCATGTGGAATGTGTACAAAACACGCTATCGGCAATTTATATCCGTCGTGACCTGCGTTGGCGAAAGTATCGAGCCCAGATTTCTCTATGAGATTTAAAAGATAAGAAAAATAAATAAAAAAACAGGATATTCAGAAGAAGTAAGTTGATGAATAGAAATTGATAGCTCTGAAAGATAGTTACATATTTAAGTAAGATTATAAGGTTGGTAATCAAACCGCCCGAAACTAGATAAAATAAAGCAATTAAAATCTTCTGGCACACTTCTCGAAAAGTACGTGTTTTAATCGATTTCACCAAAACATACACAACTTTTACGAAAAATATAACATTTGTCAAAGTTAAAACTACAAATAAAATAACCGTTATAATAGCAATAGATACTACTACTTCGATAGAAAATGATTTGACAACAAAAAAAACTATTTTTGCTGAATCAACAAACGACCACAACAACACAAATGCGTTTGCGAAGAAATATTTTCGCCTTTTCGCTCTCTCAAACACTATGACAAAATCCAAGTAATACATAAATGACGCAACATGCATCCAAAGAATAGTACTGACTGAAGTAAAGTTCATGACATAAATCATAAGTATTAACACAGGCATTGTATTCACTAAGCTTAAACTAAATGTGTGAACATTCTCCAGAAAAGTGATGAAATAAAATCCGCAACTTATACTCATTATGCTCATAAGTATTATGTTAATGAATACGTAGTTCCGGAATTGTCTAAAAGGCTCGAGAAATAGCCAAGACGTGGCGCTGAATAATAAACTGGCTGCTCCGACCGCCAAAGTCACACAAGTTAGATAACCGATCACTTCATGATTGAATCCATCGGCTGGGTGACACGTAATGGGGTCACTACAAATACTGTCGTTTATTTTCTTTAAATCAAAATATGTTTCGTTTGTCATGTTGCCAACTTCGTAGAGATTGGAAGTGTAATTGTATATTATATACAAATCGTCTAGTCACTGTAACCTTTAAAGTTTGATCAAGTCTGCTCCTCTCCGCACTTCGACGTACGCCACCGGGGTGGGGTGTTAATTCTCACAGACGTGGCTGACACAGCCAAGCACTGACAGCAGCGTTCAGCTAGCTTGTGTAAAGAAAAGACGCGCAAGCGAGACTACCCTAGCTAGACGACAGAGCGCGTGCTATGAAGTAGAGCAGGATAGCGTGATTCGGTGTTTTCTAATTGTGTAACGTACTTTTTTTTCGAATTAATTTTTTTCTGTGATTTGAATGTGGGTTTTTATTATGTTGCTTTAACACCACGACAGGTGCCGCAAAGCGCGTGAATGATCATCAACTAACTATTGGTTTACTAGACTTACTTTACGCACTTATAAAGTTGTGTTCACAATTGCAAAAACATGCATTTTGTGAGAGTACTTTTATAACATCCCCTAATGATGCCTTGTAGAGGTGAAAAGACGTGTCGAGATTTTTTACATCAACTGTGCTGCTCTTTTGATTTTATTACCGACTTTATATATATATAATAAAGGAGGAGGTTCTATTATACGGAACGGGTCGGCGCGGAACATAATATCATTATCCATTACTTTACTATGTATAATATTATAAATCTCTTCACGCTTGAACCGCTATATCGATTTTGGATGAAATCTGGTATACTCGTAGATATACTTTGGGTCCCGGGAAAGGACATAGGATAGTTTTTATTCCGGAATCATTCCTTGGGGGGTGAAAAGGGGGGTAGTAGTTTGTATGGGCGAGCGATATTTAAGCCTGCGCCTACAACAATTTATTAGCAATTATTTCTATAATATAACGACAGATTCCTCCTAGATCCCATCATCAGACCTTCACCTAATTTATATGGGACCAACTTGGGCGTAACTGCTCTAAAACAAGAAAAATATCAAAATCGGCCCACGTGGTCAAGAGTTATCGGGGAACATACATACATAAAAAAAGCAAACATGCGGACGAACTGAGAACCTACTTTCTTCTATTGAAGTCGGTAAAAATACGGCCATAGAAATCACAGCGGTTCAAACGCTCTGAGAACATACATATATACAATTTTTTTACGTGTTTTTTATGCAAATTATGTGTTTTTGTGTGTTTTTGATATGGGTGATATGCCTGAAAATAAAAATTATTATTATTATTATTATATACTCACGCCCGTATCCCATTGAGTAGGCAAAGACCAGAGAATGCCAAAAAGTACGGTCCTTACATACTTATTTCGCTTCAAACCAATCTTCAAGCTCCTCATACATGCTCGTCGGTTGTGGGTACTTCTGACTTGGCCTTTTTTCAGCTCTGAGAAATGCTCTTTTAAATTCGCTTTGTAGCGAGGGTGCGTGCGGGGCGAAAGGCAAAGATGGTGATGAAGTCGTGAAGAGGTGTATTTTGTAGCAATTATTTACTGACTAACTTTACAAGACAGATCCGAGAGGAGTTCCCCAACCAATTGGTAGGTAAATTGGAGCGGAAGCCACAAAGTACAATATATATACTGAGATAGAGATACCAGTGAAATACTCCACATAGATCGTAGCGCCGTTGTGTATTTAGTAAGAACTAACCGCACGACCGCTGCATCCCTGTCACTTCAATATGCAAGTGCGATAGAGACAGCACCCAGAGACATCTGGTGCAAACAAGTTAAACTAACATTTCCATAGAAAAATTCGTACTTCGAGCTGAAAGGCCCCTGCTCGTCGGTTGTGGGTACTTCTGACTTGGCCTTTTTTCAGCTCTGAGAAATGCTCTTTTAAATTCGCTTTGTAGCGAGGGTGCGTGCGGGGCGAAAGGCAAAGACGGTGATGAAGTCGTGATGAGGTGTATTTTGTAGCAATTATTTACTGACTAACTTTACAAGACAGATCCGAGAGGAGTTCCCCAACCAATTGGTAGGTAAATTGGAGCGGAAGCAGCCTCTACGAACGATACCTAATTATAGCGCGTAGTTCCACAAGGGAAGCAGGGGGCTATATGTAGGTTATCTATCCCTAAGATTCGATACAATTCGATTCGATACAATACAAATTACAGTCGGCGGACCTAACCAAATCAGGAAAAATCTTAACAGCTTCTACAATTTAGTATGGTGAATTCACGGTGGGAACAGCGACATCTACATTGTACCCGAGCAGGCTTCAAAGATACGGCGTATTTCATGTGGCGGTGAATTGCTTTGTGATCACATCTTTCTGTTTAGTGCTTTCCTTAGTTAGCGGTGTTACAGCTTCTAATATCGTTTTTTGTTTCAGAAAAATCTGCTCCCTACTAGCGGACGTGGACGAATGGGGACAGCTCACCTTGCTCAACGTTTTAACTGTGTACGCGAAGACTTTCTTCCCGGACCCCAACGATGAGGTAGCTGCACTTTCACACCATACAATGTTGATACCTATGGAGACACTGACACCATCATAGCAGAAAGGTGGACAAAGTTACCATGATCGATTCATGGTCTGCTTTCATATTCGATTATTCAAAGTTGAATGATTTGTGACAACACAATTCAGCATAGGATATTAAAAAGCACAGTACAGGCCGTGCCACGAAATGGACCCAGCTTAGCACGAGCAGTTTTTCTTTGTGTTTAGATATTTTTCATTGTATAATAGAGAATGAGATTTCCTTACAATTAAAAATATAACAAAAGTAAAAAAAGTAAAAGTAAAAGTAGTTTATTCTTCAAATTAGGCATATTACATGCACCTATGAACGTCAATAAACTACCACCGGTTCGGAAAAATATACCTCTGCCACGAGAAGAACCGGCGTAATAAACTCGGCGAGGTGTCAGTTTTTCAAAACAATATACATTGTATAGTTAAATATAAATTACAGTGTCAGCTACTACAAAATAACTGAAATAACAATGCTACAGTAGAAAACATATTTTCGCGATAGATTACCCGTGCAGGACGCTATCACTACCCAACATCCCTATCCAAGATGTAATCGTTTATCTTATAATATGCTCTTGAAATAAGTGTTTGTTTTACTACAGATTTGAATTTAGAATTGCTAAGTTCAGTAATGTGTTTAGGAATTTTATTGTAGAATTTGATACAATTTCCCAAGAACGACTTTTTCGCCTTTACTTAAAACAAATAATATATTAGCCAAAAAAATTTAAAAAAGACGGCCTGTTTGGCCTAGTTGGTAGTGACGCTGCCTCCGAAGCTAGAGGACCCGGGTTCGAATCCCGGCCAGGGCATTCTTTGTGCATGTAGCACGGATATTTGTTCCTGGGTCTTGGATGTTTTCTATGTATTTATCTATATATGTATATCGTCGTCTAGTACCTATAGTTACAAGCTTTGCTCAGTTTGGGACTAGGTCGATTTGTGTAACATAAAAAATGCAGCCGTTCTGAAGTGCGAATATACATTTTTGACAAATGAGTTTTTATTAACTAAAAAAGATTAATTTGATACAATTTCCAAATGGAGTGAAAAATTTATCAGCCTGGGCGGGATTTGAACTCACGACCTCTGGAATCTGCCTATTGCTCTTTCCATCTGAGCCACCGCGGGTATGGCTCGTGGCAACGAATCTTTGAATCAGTTCACTTTTCAAATTAATCCTTAGGGAAGCTTGTAGCGACTTGTACCACGAAGTTACAACTTCTAAAACGGCACCAACGTCTCAAGTTACATTGAGAATCGTTAGTAACAATGTGCTACCCCATTCTAACTGTAAGTATTTTTAGAGGCGGAATCGTCCGCGTCGTTCCACACACACACACACACATACATACACACATCCATATTTCCACTTCGGTTGAAAATTCCGCTTCTAAAAATATTTACTTTGATACATTTGTATTTTGGAGCTTTCGTGGCCCGGCGGCGCCCGCGTACCGCGTACGGTATGCGAGGTTAAGCAATGTCGGTCGGAGTCAGTCCTTGGATGGGTGACCGCTTTGAGTGGTTACTAACTGTGTGCTCCAGTGCCTTACGCACGGCACGTTAAGTCGCTGATCCCGGCTGCTGTCTATGATATCAGTCGTTAAGCCAATTTAGAGGCCTTCGGGCGGCTTGAGAACTTCTAACAGTCAAGTTGCCCACTCTACTAATCCCAATAAGGTCTAGTTTCCCCCTTGGGTTGGAAGGTCAGATGGCAGTCGCGTCCGTAAAAAATAGGGCCTACGCGAATTCTTGTGATTAGGTAGCGGACCCCGGGCATCCTGCAGAATGCAACTGTACTGGGAATAACGCTAGAATGATGATGATACAGTTCCAGTTTTGCCAGAAGTAAATTTTGGCTGAGTTGTAAATGAGGAAATCGTTTATTTTCCTCATAAAAATTCTCTGAACTGTATACGCCGCCTTACACTAGCTTTTCAATGAAAGTAACGTACATATAACACATAACCATACAAGACTTAAAAGCCCCTCCCTGTAATTGTTTCAATTCGTGAAGTGGCAATTACTTATGAACATGTTCGGAGGCTCGAGGAAAACCCACGAAGGTCATTAAGAGTGCGCAGTACGTTCGGTTCTCCATACAAGCGTATTTATGCTCTCATTTTAAAACTCCATGCTAGAATAACATGAAACTTTGTATACACAATGGGATCCGGCATATCTAGGTCGGAAATTAGTATCTGTTGCTTGAAATTACAATGGAGAAAAAATAAAACCATTATTAAGGTTTTCCTACAAGCCGTAAAAAACTCAAAAAACCGCTGTATTTTTTTTCTTTTACAATTTCTAACAACAGAAACTAATTTCCGACCTAGATATCGATCCCATTGTGTATACAAAGTTTCATGTTATTCTAGCACGGCGTTTTGAAATGAGAGCATAAATACGTTTGCATGGAGAACCGAACGTACTGCGCCCTCTTAAACAGGGTTTCATTTTATGGGCATAACCAGTCTTATGTTGTTATCAAGATAAATGAAATTAAGCTTTTGAATACTGCCATTAACCATCATGATCATTAAATAAATGAAATAAACGATCTTTGTTCTACAAGTAGGCCGCAATGGCACTTTTAAAAGTCAAAGGTTATACCTCGTGTGATCATAAGTTTTGAGACGGCTAAATACTCGTTTTTTTATATATACCTATAAATATTTTGTTAATTTTACTTGAAAATAGTTTCATTAATAAACATACATAGTTATTATTTAAACTGCATTCCAATATTTTATGTTATGAACTATACACTTTTCGAAAATGCGTTACGCATACCACCAGGGCGCAGGGACGGGCCCTGGTGGTTATGTGGGGCTCCCATATCGGCTAATGAGGCCTATGGTGTACCCACTAAAAACCCCTCTATATGCCGCCTCCGTGCTATAAGGCGAGGCCACGGGAAAGCCGTAGGCACACTTCCGCAACCTCGCCAGCGGCCGTCCGGACTCCGGACTCGACTTTGGTGGGAAAACGATGGATTTCCACATCCTCCTCAAGGGGCGCGCCGAAACACGGCACGCCTGCCACTCGGGGGCCTTCGTGTAGGTGACAGATGTCCCTGTGTCTGTCACCCACAGGCACCCTTATGGCGTTATTATCGAAAAGTGTATTCGGAATGGCATCAAAGATTTTTTATAAATTACCGGCAAATATATAGACAATTGTGGAGTATAAATTATTCAAGAAACACTTATTTGAATTCCTCGAAAATAAGGTGTATTATTCGATTGAAGAATTCAGAAGGGATCATTTCTAGGTTCACTCACATAGTTGCTTTTAACATAAGATCAATAGGTATTTACGATACAAGGGTTGTAAAACCAAGAAAGGCCGATATCGCAGATGTTTGAGGCCCGATTCGCAGGCGAGGGTCATAAATATGCGAGAGAGGGCTTTCTGTCTTACGACCCGCATTTTGTACACAATTTTACTTCACCACTTGGCCAAAAAAGTGAGTTTATCCGGACGCGCAGCGTGCGGAAAAACGCGCTTTTTTGGCAAGGTGTGGTGTAAAGTTATTTAAATATTATAATGTGTGTAGTTGGGTAACCAATGCTGCATGTAAAATTTTGCTTGCCATTTGCATACCTTCTGGTAAGGCATAGTGATATACAATTTACCAAACTGTAACACCTATTGTAACCTATGTCATACAAATAAATATTTTGAGATTGAGCATTTCTGAAAACGAAGAAACGCCGAAACAAACAAACACACTCGACAGTCAGACATTTTCTCCCAAAATATACTTATTACAATATTATCAGCCTATATACTTCCCACAGCCCATAATATAGGATGTAATCATTAAATGTTTACATGTAATTATTCCTATGTAAAAGATATAAAAAAGCGGCTAAATGTGTGTCGGATCACGCACAAAGAAGGGTTCCGTACCGACACCTGCTAGTTCACATTTAAAAGCACTATGCAATGCATTAAACCAAAAAGGTCGTATCTTCACAGGGAAATCACGGCACTTACGTGTGGGCAAGACAGTTTTCAGCGATAACTCAAAAACTCTGGTTTGACCTGCCTTGTTGAAACCAAAAATCGCTCACGTTCTGCACGCGTGCGCACGCAGTAGTGTGACCCGGCAATCAACCGTGAACAATTTCAATTTTATCTTTTACTTTTGTTTTAGGAATACTCAACGGACAGTGACGAGCCTTTCTACGAGTCAGACAGCACGGCGGACGGAGCACCCAAGGCGCGGCCAAAGCGGGCAGCGACTTTGGACCCTGATCACAGGTAACAGGATCTCGGGTGATTTATGATCACTCGTAGTTTTTGTTGTCGTAGTTGTTGTTTGGTACTCTATGAACACAAGCACCTGATCACAGGTAACAGGATCACGGGTGATTTATGATAACTCGTAGTTTTTGTTGTCGTAGTTGTTGTTTGGTACTCTATGAACACAAGCAGTTCATGTTCATAGGTAGTATGATCACAGGTGATTTATGATCACTCGTAGTTTTTGTTGTCGTAGTTGTTGTTTGGTACTCTATGAACACAAGCACCTGATCACAGGTAACAGGATCACGGGTGATTTATGATAACTCGTAGTTTTTGTTGTCGTAGTTGTTGTTTGGTACTCTATGAACACAAGCAGTTCATGTTCATAGGTAGTATGATCACAGGTGATTTATGATCACTCGTAGTTTTTGTTCGTATGTAGTCTATGAACACTAGTAGTTCATGATCATAGGTAGTATGATCACAGGTGATTTATGATCATATACTACACAAAATAAAATAGGGGCCACTAAGTATTTTGACCGCTACGTGAAAATTATATTTAACAGTTTTTTTTACCGGTAGGATGCTCGCTCATAGATCGTTTGTGAAGACCCTGATCACAGATAATGAGAGAGTTCATGAAGCGAAAGTTGTATGTCAGGATCGTAGCAAATGGAAATCCGTGATCTCTGCCTACCCCTCTGGGAAACAGGCGTGATTATAGGCATGTATGTAAATATAATTACTTTATATATATATTACCAGGTTACTGTTACGAGCCGCGAAGCCGCTGTTGCAGAGCAGAAACTCAGGGGTCGTGATGGCCGTAGCTCAACTATTCTACCATGCTGGACCAGGTTAGTACTGTACTGTTATAACAGCAATAATTATAAAATAATACTTATTTCCGAGCAAAAAGCTCAACACAGCTGAGCAGCGTATCTGTGTTAGATTCGGAGTTATAAGTTCCTTTTTATTTTTTTTGTTCCACATATGTTGTTCTAAGTATATTGTTAAAATTAGTACACTATTATTATTATTTTGTCATGTTATGTTTTAATTTGTGTGGTTTAGTTGTTAATTTGTTTAGTAGCACTTTATAATTGTTTATTTCTTTTTATTTTTACACATAATGTTCTGTGCGAGTGGTTGGATGTCACCCACAGGGATCAGGCTGAAAATCAGCGCTGCAGCCGCCAGGCTGTAGCATCATGCTGAGCCTGATCCTTTTTGCTGGCACACAACTTTTTTTTTTTCTTCATTTATTATTCTTGTATTGTGTGCCTGATGCAAATAAATAATTTCTATTCTATTTTTCTATTCTATTCAATACTAATAATAATCGTATGGCATTTATTTTCGAACCGTGACATCTTCGAGAAGACAGTACGGTTGCCATTTTGTTGCACTTTAAGCACCACCCAGGGGTCACGTGTAGGGTAACGGTGGGTACTCCTTACGGACGTGGTGCAACTTCGACGCCCCTTTGTCAAGTGAGTCGGCAACTTGACTGTTAGAAGTTCTCAAGCTGCCCGAAGGCCTCTAACTTGGCTTAACATCTGCTGTCGTAAACGGCTTAGCGTGCCCTCCAACGCACGGGCAATAAGGCAAGCTAAAGGATTTTTTATGCCTTCCTGAATTGAAAATTATAAATGGGAGTTATGCTCCGAGGGCGCTGAATTCAGGAAGGTGTAAGAATTCCTTAACTGTCTCTAATTCCGGGTTGCGATAAAATCATGTTTGAATTTTTTGTATGGTATGGCAGTTGCCAGCGCCATATTGATCTTATAGCGAACATATAACGTTGAACGTTCTATAATTGTAAGTTCGTGCAAATGGCCCTAAATTGATCATGATCACAAACGGTTGCTAATCGAACGTGATCAAAATGAAAGTCAGTTGTGTTGTTGCTATATTATAACAAGCCTTTATTCCGCCTAACTTTTTAGCCGACTGCGCGACCTAGGGTTTGCAGTCCCGGTCCCGAATTGTATGAAATTTCCCGGGATTTACCGGGAATTCTCGGGAAATTTACATGCCCTAGCGCGACCCAAATGAGCTTAATGTGCAATTAACACATACCTAGGGTACTGGACTTGTTTTTATCTTTATCATCATCATCCTAGCGTTATTCCCAGTACAGTTGCATCCTGAACGATGCCAGGGGTCGCTACCTAATCCCAAGAATTGGCGTAGGCACTAGTTTTTACGGAAGCGACTGCCATCTGACCTTCCAACCCGAGGGAGAAACTAGACCTTATTGGGATTAGGCTTGTCAAGTGAGTGGGCAACTTGACTGTTAGAAGTTCTCATGCCGCCCGGAGGCCTCTAACTTGGCTTAACGACTGCTATCATAGACAGCAACCGGGATCAACGGCTTAACGTGCCTTCCAAAGCACGGGAGCGCTCAGTTAGTAAAGCGGTCACTCAAAGCGGTCACTCACCCAAGGACTGACCTCGCCCGACATTGCTTAACCTCGCATACCGCACGCGGTACGCGGGCGCCGCTGGGCCACGAACGCTCTTTCTATCTTTATAAATACAAAAATAAATATTTACCAAAATAATTGGTACAATTGAGGAATTTGATTTCTGGGCCACTTCGTACCTTGTCACAGTGAAAATCAATATGAGAGCTGCTAGATATCTCATATTCTTGACACTGTGACAAGGTACGAAGCGGCCCAGAAATCGAACTCCTCGACTGTATTATCAGTGGCCCTCACACTAGGTCAAGCAAGTCGTGAGGGCCGGCAAAAAACAGTTATTAATTATGAGTTATTAGTTAGAGATTATACAATAAGATGTTGCGTGTACAGATAACCTAAAGAATCTGTGGGCACTTGGCGGGTTTTTAGTTTTATTTACGAGTTTTTTTTTTGTTTTATTGTTGTACTGGCCACAACTAGTATAGTAACGTGTGAAGTTCTATGTGTGTTACGCTACTACGCAGAATTTCACACGTTACTACCAACAAACACTAGCCCACCTACAACAAGCCCTAGCCACAAGCACTTTCGAATCGTCAGTTATTACATTTCATTAAGTTAATAAACTATGTGACATCAAAAACTGTACCATAAGTGAAGCGAAAAAGAAAGTGACTAGCTGGATTAAAACACTCACCTATAAAGTAGAGAAACAGAGCAATTGTTAAAGGTGCCATGATGATGTGCCCGCGCACACTCCCACACACACACACACACACACACACTCACATCTACATACACGCACTCACTCATAAGCTGAAGACTAAATTCATTAACTATTAAATATGGCAAATACACTAGGCCTTTTCCCACAACTGTTTTAGACACGTATGCATAAGTATTAACTAGTTAAACTTAATAATCACAGCGTAGACCTTTATAAATACCAGTGGTAAATTTGAACTGATCCCACGAGACAGGCCTAGTGTGGAGGTCATAGGTAAAAATTGTAACCATCTTAATATTTGGTAAATAAACGATTTTTTTTATTTTATTATTTAGAGCAATTTATTGATGCTATTAAAATATTCTGATAATGTTGATGATATTCTTTAAAATAAATATTGAATTGCTGTACCTAAGGGAGGTATTCCACTCATCCAATATCTTTGTCCAATATACATTTGATCAAAGAAATTGGATGATTTCATCCAACTTGGATGGGACCCCGACATTTGATCAAAGATTCTGATGACAGTTAAATCAATATGGCTACGTATGAAAAAAAAAAACTTGGACAAAGATATTGGATGAGTGGAATGGGCCTACGTCAAAGAACTTTGATCAAAGATTGGACAAAGATATTGGACGAGTGGAATACCACCCTAAGTTGTATTGTTTCTGGTGCAGCGCAAGAGTTTGCGCCGGTGGCGAAGGCGATGATACGTCTGCTCCGCGCGCCCGTGGAAGTACAAAGTGTTGTACTCAACTCCATAGCTTCGCTCACAGTCAACAGGCGGGTGAGTGCTCGTACTTAGTTTTCTAATCATTATTTCATCAGCCCGCAGTCGTCCACTGCTGGACATAAGCCTACACCAATTCGCGTCACCAACACCCGGTCCTCAGCTCTCCGTATCCAACCGCTTCCCGCCACTCTCTTCAGGTCGTCGGTCCACCTGGCGGGAGATCGTGCCACGGGGCGAGTCGTTCGCGGTCTCCACTCCAGAACTCGTCTGCCACATCGGCCATCGGCTCTTCGACAAATATAATAATGGGGGACAATCTTACACAAATCGACCTAGTCCCAAACTAAGCAAAGCTTGTACTATGGGTACTAGACGACGATATACATACTTATATAGATAAATACATACTTAAATACATAGAAAACATCCAAGACCCAAGAACAAATATCCGTGAAAAATGCACAAATAAATGCCCTGGCCGGGATTCGAACCCGGGACCTCTAGCTTCGGAGGCAGAGTCACTACCAACTAGGCTAAACAGGTCGTCAAATGTGTGTGTGATGTGTGTGCAGAAGTCTGCACGCTTGTGACTGCAAAGAAGTCATGAAGATAATTGATCTGAATATTCATTATGTGTCGCAGCAAGAAGAGGCTTGGTCAGACTAGCCAGGTGCTTTCCGGTCACCATGGTTGAAACCGGTCAGAAAAATATGATAAAACTACGGTGGCTTGGTGGTTCTAGCATGAGGCCATCAAACGGCGGTTGTGCGTTCGACTCCCGCCAGCTTTTCGGTGAAGAAAAAGTGAGGAAACCTGCATATATCCGTGAAGAAATTCAAAGGTGTATGTGACACCCCGCATCGGAGGCAGAGTCACTACCAACTAGGCTAAACAGGTCGTCAAAAAAATATGCCCCGTCCATTGCCACTTCAGCTTAATTATCCTGAGCTCTGTGTCAGTGACCCTGGTTCTCCGTCGGATATCCTGATTCTAGATTCTGTCCTTCAGAGAAACTCCGAGCATAGCCCTCTCCATAGCTCGCTCCCTGGCTCTTGTTTTTTTAATACTAGAGGTCAGAAAACTGATTATTATAATATGAAAACCCACCGCACGAATAATATGTAATTGTGTTAATAATGATGATCAACTAAATTTAAAAAAAAATTGAGACATATGTAAATGTTTAAGGAGGATTTCACACGTAACTAACTTTTTTATCGAATGGAATTTTGCTAATGGTGTTTTAGACAGAGCAATTTTTTGAAACTACCATTAATTTTCTTCTAATAAAATAATTTATGTTAAATTAAAGCCAATTAAAGTCCTGTCAGCGTCGTAAATTCTTGATGGATTTATACTTTAAAAGTCCATGGATTCGTGTTATTCGTGGGGGTCATATTAGTAAAAAACAGTAAAGCTGTTTTATATAGAAAACTCCCGTGCGTTTGAGACATTAAAATATAATTAAATGGGTCACTTACGTCTACGGGTTGTCTAGGTACTCATGATTAAGGACCGCGAACCGGTCTGAAACATGTCGAGCGATATTAGACCTTAAAGGCGTGAGTAACCCGTTTAATTATATTTAAGTAAAGCTCTTTTTTTAATGGCTTCTCTCAGTAAGCACCTAAATGTTGAACACAAAAAAGAATTTTTTGTCATTCGCTGAGGACAGGATTCGAACCTGCGCGGGTAGAACCCATTGGATTTCAAGTCCAACTCCTTAACCACTCGGACACCTCAGCTACGAATATACTCACGAAATCTACCGTCTGTTAGTGATGAAACAAACCGTTTTATCCCATTACCGAATGACTTAAGTATAAAATTATCTGTTTAAATTTGAACCTTAGCACGAAGTCAATAAGGCTTAAAACTTTTAAATTATATTTGTCATATATAAAACTTCGTATGAAATAAATAACGTTTTAATTGAAATATGATGTAGTCAGTGCATGACGTAATAAGCAGCAGGTGCAACTTTATTAGTGATCAAACTTATAAACAATAGGGTCATTAAGAATTTGGTTTTAATTTGTAGATTTTGTCTGAATTGTGTAGGGTAAGAAGTATGCGATTTTAGTTTGGTCTACGAATTTTTTATTCAAACATTAAAATCGACGACTAGAAAAAATATTTACATCTAATGTAACAAATTTAAAAGAGAATAAAATACGATAAAACACCTTATATTATACATCTGTTATATCTCCAGTCTCAGCGCGGCTTAAACTTTTTTTAGCTACTCTAAATCTATATACTACTTAAAATTTTCATCATTATAATAATTTCTGAACGCTCCACACACTTATTTTATCTGTGTTATTAGGTGTATCGGTATGTATTAATATTACGTATATCGTCTTACTACTCGTGCCTCCACATTACATGTGTGGCTAAGTTTGGCAGACTGTAAGATTGTCTCCAATTATTTATTTATGAATATAAAAATCTTTCAACGATGTCGCTGAGGACAGGATTCGAACCAGCGCGGGTAGAACCCATTGGATTTCAAGTCCAACTCCTTAACCACTCGGACACCTCAGCTGTGAACAAACCGACGAATCTAATGTAACAAATTTAAAAGAGAATAAATACGATAAAACACCTTATATTATACATCTGTTATATCTCCAGTCTCAGCGCGGCTTAAACTTTTTTTCTTTTTAAATTTATTTATCATATAAGAGAAAAATACAAAAAGTGATCTCGTAACAGCGGCCAAAGCCATACGGATTTAACTGCCGCTGTATTCGCTCGTAAACTGTATAGGATACATTTCATTATTTGATGAACTTATAATAGCTAAAGTTCTATCCCTATGAAACCACTACTCACACATTTATGTTAGTAAATATTTTTTTATGATGGGGTTGATGACGCATGGAGTGTGCGACCGTGCGTGTAGTTTGTACATCAGCATAGATATAGCGCTTTCATGGATCGTTTACATTTATGTGGGTTATCACTAATCTCAATGAAGATATCGGCGGGTAGTTGATTGAGAATGTTTGGTAAAAAATATTCCCATCGTCGTTTACCGTACACATTACTACATTTCGAAAGGACAAAACGAGACAAATACAATAGTTTTCTAAGGTGTTCCCGTCTTGTTGTTTTTTTAAGACTTTCCATTTTGTCGATTTCTTCATTAACAATTGAGATTTTGATTTGGTTAAATATGTGAATAATCTTACAATGTTTGAATAATTCCTCTTGACTGAGATGTTTTTTCTTAACTGAGTTTGGTGAAATTGTCTTTAGTAAACTTATTTGTAATTTAAATATCTTATCAATATAAGTTTTGTAGGTTCTGCCATAGCTACTCTAAATCTATATACTACTTAAAATTTTCATCATTATAATAATTTCTGAACGCTCCACACGTTTATTTTATCTGTGTTATTAGGTGTATCGGTATGTATTAATATTCCGTATATCGTCTTACTACTCGTGCCTCCACATTACATGTGTGGCTAAGTTTGGCAGACTGTAAGATTGTCTCCAATTATTTATTTATGAATAAAAAAATCTTTCAACGATGTCGCTTAGGACAGGATTCGAACCTGCGCGGGTAGAACCCATTGGATTTCAAGTCCAACTCCTTAACCACTCGGACACCTCAGCTGTGAACAAACCGACGAATCTAATGTAACAAATTTAAAAGAGAATAAATACGATAAAACACCTTATATTATACATCTGTTATATCTCCAGTCTCAGCGCGGCTTAAACTTTTTTTCTTTTTAAATTTATTTATCATATAAGAGAAAAATACAAAAAGTGATCTCGTAACAGCGGCCAAAGCCATACGGATTTAACTGCCGCTGTATTCGCTCGTAAACTGTATAGGATACATTTCATTATTTGATGAACTTATAATAGCTAAAGTTCTATCCCTATGAAACCACTACTCACACATTTATGTTAGTAAATATTTTTTTATGATGGGGTTGATGACGCATGGAGTGTGCGACCGTGCGTGTAGTTTGTACATCAGCATAGATATAGCGTTTTCATGGATCGTTTACATTTATGTCGGTTATCACTAATCTCAATGAAGATATCGGCGGGTAGTTGATTGAGAATGTTTGGTAAAAAATATTCCCATCGTCGTTTACCGTACACATTACTACATTTCGAAAGGACAAAACGAGACAAATACAATAGTTTTCTAAGGTGTTCCCGTCTTGTTGTTTTTTTAAGACTTTCCATTTTGTCGATTTCTTCATTAACAATTGAGATTTTGATTTGGTTAAATATGTGAATAATCTTACAATGTTTGAATAATTCCTCTTGACTGAGATGTTTTTTCTTAACTGAGTTTGGTGAAATTGTCTTTAGTAAACTTATTTGTAATTTAAATATCTTATCAATATAAGTTTTGTAGGTTCTGCCATAGCTACTCTAAATCTATATACTACTTAAAATTTTCATCATTATAATAATTTCTGAACGCTCCACACGTTTATTTTATCTGTGTTATTAGGTGTATCGGTATGTATTAATATTCCGTATATCGTCTTACTACTCGTGCCTCCACATTACATGTGTGGCTAAGTTTGGCAGACTGTAAGATTGTCTCCAATTATTTATTTATGAATAAAAAAATCTTTCAACGATGTCGCTTAGGACAGGATTCGAACCTGCGCGGGTAGAACCCATTGGATTTCAAGTCCAACTCCTTAACCACTCGGACACCTCAGCTGCGAACAAACCGACGAATTTTAATCTTACTTACAATCTCCACTTAAGTGTATAAGTAGTTAATGAACTCTATTGTCTTATTGTTTAGGTACATTTACCCGAATATCACCGATTCGCTCATATGCTCTACTTGTTATAACCAATACAATCAATAAACTTTTACAGTGTCGTAAAAATTCAATAGTATCGAATCTTTTAATTTCGTGACTAGTACTTAGCGAAATATTGTTTTCAGTAACTTGTAGTAAAAAAAACCCACTTTTAAGATAAGAATTAACCAAACCATAGAGAAATAAGTAAGATAGAGTTCTCACTCCATACATCAGTTTTGACTGGTTATTTCGTAGTCGACATCTAGCGTCAAATAGCAGAATTATCAGTACTGCTATAAAGATACTAGATGTCACGTATGTCGCTACTGACGAAAAGTGTATTTCTCAACAATTTACTATTAATATTTAAAACAGAGTTCCGGTTCTAATATTAGCTAAAAATCGTTGAGTATTCGATTGTTCGTTCGTCACGGCATCTATTGCCGAGTAGCAGTAATGATAATTCCGCTATTTGACGCTAGATGCCGACTACAAAATAACCCGTAGTTTTGATAACAAAACTGATGTATGGAGTGAGAACTCTATCTTATTTATTTCTCTATGACCAAACCGATTCCTACTATTGTACCATGACCGTTGACCGTATTTAACTAATACCAAATTTATTTATGCTAATACTAAGCTGGAGGTCTCGGTCTCAAATCCAAGTTCAGATAGTTTTTGTGATGTGTTCTATGTATTTTATTTAATCGCATTATTTAAATAAATATGTACCTACACGCTTTGCTAGTTTGACACTAGGTCGGTCTCTGTAAGATTGTCTTATAATATTTCGTATTAAGTATTTATAAAAAAAGTTTCAACGGTATCGCTGAGGACAGGATTCGAACCTGCGCGGGTAGAACCCATTGGATTTCAAGTCCAACTCCTTAACCACTCGGACACCTCAGCTGCGAACAAACCGACGAATTTTAACGTTACTTACAATCTCCAATTAAGTATAATTAACGAACTCTATTGTCTTATTGTTGGGGTATGTTTACCCGAATATCACCGATTCGCTCATATGGTCTACTTGTTATAACCAATACAATCAATAAACTTTTACAGTGTCGTAAAAATTCAATAGTATCGAATCTTTTAATTTCGTGACTAGTACTTGGCGAAATATTGTTTTCAATAACTAGTAGTAAAAAAACCGGCCAAGTGCGTGTCGGATCACGCACAAAGAAGGCTTCCGTACCGACACCTCTTAATCTACATTATAAACCACTGTACAATGTATTTAATCAAAAAAGGTCGTATCTTTATAGGAAACTAACGGCACTTACCCCCTTTTGTTTAGGCAAGACAGTTTTTCAGTAATAACTATAAAACCGTTAAACCTATCCTATTCAAACCAAAAATCGTTGAAAGGATTTATTATTGTACATCATCTTGACTTTTCTCAGAATTTAAACTTCATAGTGTGGAAATTAGAGGGGAGAGACACACGTTTTACGACTTTGACAGCTAATATCTCGCCAACGGTTGGCTTAAAGGGAAAATTTACTTAGAAACCTCTATGTCATTTTTAAAGGCCTATCCATAGATACCCCGCACGCCTATGTGCATTAAAAGAAATGTTGACCCACCTGTTACATGCATGGGGTGCCCCCCAGTTTAATATTTTTTTCGTAATTTAACATCATATTTCTATAGCGGTTTATAGCATACACCTTCCTACCAAATTTCATAATTATAGTGCTCATAGTCTGCGAGTAAATCGGCTGTGACATACGGACGGACAGACAGACACACATGACGAACCCATTGAGTACCGGGTTCCGTTTTTTGCCATTTGTCTACGGAACCCTAAAAAACCGCTATTAACATAAGAATTAATCAAACCGATGGCGACTATGTGGGACTCACCCTATCCGAGGAAGGAAATACCCACTAAAACCTCTGTGGCGTTATCTCGCTCTGCCGTGTAGGGGGGCACCATGGGATCGCTAGCATTCTACCACGATGCCCCCCCGGCTGCCCCGGCCAGTGGACCGGGAACACCCTCGCGCCTATGGAGGGAAGGATTGTTAACGCTCCAATCCCCTCCCCCAGACGTGTAGGGCCTAGTTGTGTGGCTCCCCAACCCATGGTCCTACTGGGGAATCAGGCAATTGATGAACTGTTGTCGCCTTCTTCCCCCCCGTCTGCGCCGGAGCGGGTGTGCATCGGCTCTCTCTTCGCGCTCCCGCTCCGCTTCCTCTTTCCGCGTCATCACACTTTCGCAGAAATTTGCGACTGCGTTCCAGGATCTCTCGCTGCGCAGCATGCAGACTACTACGCTGTGCAGCGAGAGATCTTCCGTCTCTAGGAGCGCACTTAATTCGCGGCGCTCCATGGCCCAGCAGGGGCACTCTTTAAGAGTGTGCAGGGCCGTATCATCTTCGTGCCCGCAGTGATGACAAGCCGGGGTCGGCTCCCTCCCTATTTTACTTATTATACCATGACTTGACCGTTCCTAACTTAGCTGGAGGTCTCGGTCTCAAACCCAAGTTCAGATCGTTTCTGTGATGTGTTCTATGTATTTTATTTAATCTAATTATTTTGATAAAGATGTACATACAAGCTTTGCTAGTTTGACACTAAGTCGGTCTGTGTAAGATTGTCATATAATATTTCGTATTAAGTATTTATAAAAAAAAAATTTTCAACGCTTTCGCTGAGGACAGGATTCGAACCTGCGCGGGTAGAACCCATTGGATTTCAAGTCCAACTCCTTAACCACTCGGACACCTCAGCTGCGAATGTTCTGACGAAATTCATCGCCTCTTCGTGCGAGTTCGGAACCGTTAATGAACCTCTATTGTTTTATAGTTATCTGTTTTAACAACAGGCAGGTACTGTATCAAATTAATCATAAAATTGAAACAAGTATTTAACATGTTAAAAATCAAGTGAATAATGACACAGTGTTGTATAAATATTTAGTAATCATGCAGCAAGATCATTTGGGCCTGGGACCCTGTACTAGTTAAAAACTGTATCACAAGTACAATCAACAGCAAAATTAGATGATCATTTTAGTACCTTGTAATTTTCGCAACTTTGACGTATGCAAACTGTCGCAGTCGCGTAATACAGTGGTACCCAAGAGACGGGACTACAACAAGACAGAAAAGACGCTATAGCGCCGACATAGTTCAAGTTGCAGGAAACAACTGGCAAAGAACTGCTATGGACCGGCACAGATGGCACAGCATGGAGGAGGCCTTTGCCCGGAAATGGGCATCCAAACTAGACGTCATTTAAATTGTATTTCATCATTCAGCCGAATGACGTCCACTGCTGGACATAGGCCTCCCCCAAAGACTTCGGTCCTGCGCCACCCGCATCCAAATTGTAGTTAGTTTTATATATTAGAAAATTATTAAATAGATATTGTTTTATACATACTAAGTAAATTAATTTTTAAAATGTAGACATGCACGATTTAATTTATTGTAATGAACTAATGAAACATAGAATTGTATAATAAATTAGTTTTATAAAATTTCTATATAACTAGTAAATAATTAAAATAATTCATAAATAGCTATAGTCATAGTAATTAATTAAATTTGTAAAACAAGTTTGGAATAAAGAGGCTTTATTATTATTAACTGTCTCAGTATTGTTACGGTAGTGAGACAAAGTACTAAAATGATCATCTACTTTTGCTGTTGACTGTACCCGGTGCCTTACAAAACTAATTTAACGCTGTTATTTCTTAACGATATTTGAATGACTACCCGTTGTAACGAGTATAATGAGAGACTTGGTGACAGCTCGATATTATCACGATCAGTGCTCAGAAAAGATGTGCTGTTATGAGAGTTTGCAGAACATGGACATACCACGTCACTTTAATTTCTTTTCTATCATTAACAGATAAAAGTGTGAAAAAGGCAGAACCTTTTTTGTAAATGTATAAAAATGAATGACGGCAAATATCTTCATAATATCATAACATAAACAATGATTCAAAATTTTCAGTGAATCTTGTTTTGTTTTAATATTTATTTTCACGGTGCGTCCATATTAATATCTACAATAATGTACACGTGCCATTAATGACATAATAATAGCACCCTTTCCGGGCTCTGATCACGATATTTAACCATTATCACTTCATCGGTGATTAGCTTGGTGTTAATTTGCATTTAATAGATCGTCAGTGACATCACGATGATGTATCCAGGGATTCCTGGGGACGGCCATGGCCATAGGCTATACGCAAACACAAAAAATACAAAACAAAAGGTATACAGTAACTTATTTCTAGATAGGTACATATATTTAAGTGCAAGGTAATGGGTACCAGTCTCAGCGTATGCTAGGCGTGCTACCCAGCGCTGATTTTCAGCTTGGTCTCTATGACAGAATTGATCGCAACCCTACGAGCATAATACACACACAATATTTGTATATAAATAATTTTTAAGAAAAAAAACCGACTTCAATGGGGGAGGCCGGTAAAAGATTATTATACTTAGATGGTGCACTCTTAGATAGATATACAATAAAATAAAAATGGCTATAATGTATGTTTATAATGGTAGATGACTAAGTACCCTCAATTCCTCATGGAATCATGAAAAAACCTTGCTTGCTTGACAAACAAAACGAAGAGAACAAATCGCCAAACGTGAACTACGCGTCGTTGAAGAGTTCCGTTCTGATCATCATCAGCAGTTCCACTTCATCAGATGTCACTTTTATGAATGAAAATGCTTGATTAGTTCATGAAAATACTAAAATCACTATTTGTGTGCCTTTCACATTTGAGGAGTTCCCTCGATTCCTAATGGATCCCATCATCAGAACTCGAGCATGACAAAAATCAATCTTAACAAACACAGCTAGAAGGACAAATCGCCAAACGTGAACTTTTCGTCGTTGAAGAGTTCTGTTCTGATCATCATCAGCAGTTCCACTTCATCAAATGTCACATTTTTGTATGATAATGCTCGATTTGTTGATAAAAACACAAAAATCACTATATGTTTGCCTTTAAGATTTGAGGAGTTCCCTCAATTCCTCATGGATCCCATCATCAGAACTGCGTTTTGACAAAAACGGGACCAACTTGGATATATATACTTACAATCAAAAGAAGAATTTTCCAAATCGGTTAACAAATGACGGAGTAATGGAGTAACAAACATTAAAAAAAAAAAAAAAAAAAAAAAAACATACAACCGAATTGATAACCTCCTCTTTTGAAATTTTGAAGTCGGTTAAAAAGGAGTAAATGCACTGTTACAGTTCGATTTTGAGAAATATTTTGTGTAAGATATAGTAAGTCATGGCTGTAGTTGTTTATGTGAAAGTTAGTGTTTTTGAGTAAGTGTCTGTAAGGGTGTGAGTGAGGATGTAGTTTTATTAAATTATTTATTTATTTAGTGCGAGTTTTATTTTTGCCGCTGCGATTCAAGTAGATGCGTCTTCATTAATTTATTTTAATTTCAGGAAAGGCATCGGTTCCCTTAAAGGCGGCGGTAAATCGTTCCAGATTATCGCCGCCATTTGTTTCCATTTGTTTTAATTAATCAAATTAATTGACCACTCCTTTGTGAACAAATCTTTACGCGACTTGCAAATGTGTTCAAGACAAGAAGTGTCATGTCAAAAAGAAGTAGGTGGCTACGTCACGCCTTTAGGGTGTGTTAGACTTGAGATTTTTCAACTTGTGATTTGTTGTAAATAAATAATATCTTTTAATTTATGGGTATTGGGACTACATACACCTAAATGGTCGCGTACGGTACGGTTTCAGAGGAACTTCCTCCCTCGGACGCTCCGGTTGTGGAATGGGTTTCCCGAGGAACCTGCCGAGGTTTTCCCGAGGAACTACAGTATGGGATTCTTCAAGAAAAGAGTGTATAAATTCTTAAAGGGTCGGCAACGCGCATGTGACACCCCTAGGAGTTGCAGGCGTCCATAGGCTGCGGTGACCGCTTACCATCAGGCGGGCCGTACGCTTGTTTGCCGCCGACGTGGTATTAAAAAAAACCTAGGCCGGGAAGTATTTTTTTTTAATTTAATGTCAAACATGGCGTCTGTTAAATTTATTTTTTGAGTGGTGTATTTTTTATTTCATTGCATATGTTTGAGAAAAGCACTATACAAATCTTGGCGAGAAACGTTGGACTGCAGGCCGCGTATCCTTATCGTGTCTTTTATTTACTTGGCCTGCATAAGGGATGCACGTTTCCCGGTCTCTGTAGTAATGTACTATTATCTAATTTGTTAGCACCTAATAAGTTTTATTAAGAACGAAGTTTGGCGTTCGTCGCCGTACCGGTTAAGCAACGTCGGCCGTGGTCAAATCTTGGATAGGTGACCGCTTTGGGTGGTTACAACTAAGCGCTTCAATGCTTTGGAAGGCACCTTAAGCCAAGTTAGAGGCCATCGGGCGGCTTGAGAACTTCTAACAGTCAAGTTGCCCACTCACTTGACAAAGGGGGGTCGAAGTTGCACCACGTCCGTAGTGAGTACCCACCGTTACCCTACACGTGACCCCTGGGTGGTGCTAAAAGTGCAACAAAATGGCAACCGTACTTGTCTTCTCGAATATCTCACGGTTCGTAAATAAATGCCATACGATTAAATAATTTCATGGGGGGTACATGCCATAATCGCCACGCTTGGCATGCGGGTTGGCGATCGCAGTATCTCCACCGCACTCAAGCAATGCTGCTGCCCATTCCCCGGTGGCAAGGGGCTTGCAATGGGCGGAGCGCGTCGCGTTTTATGCCCACCGCTTGCAAACCCCGAGGTGATCAGTCAGGCGGGGGCCGTCGCCGCGTGAGCACCTGTGTCGTGTCGCGATCCGCCTCCGCCGCCGACTTGAATTACGACGAACCGCGCGTAAATAACTCCTATTTATAATGTGGATGTCTTTACAGACACTCAAATATAAACAAGTCACTAATTATATATAAACTTTGTTATTGTAAAAGGCAATCATATTAATTTAAAAAATGAAACTTACAAATTAAAGTTAAATGGAATTTCAAGAAACAAGAGTTAAATGGAATTTCCGTTCACGAGATCAGTTTTATTATTGGTGTTATTCATAATGACACTGACATACCTACATCTCAAGTAATATGTACTTATTAATGTATTCATGGAGTGACAACCCCAACGCTACACGTGCCGCGCGTGAATGAATACAAGTTATGCGATAGACAGAGATACAGAGAGTAGGTACGTTTCTTATGCCTAAACGCCGTTTTTGCTAGGAAGTGAAATTTCTGTATGTACTATTATTTATTCTGTGCCGGTGGTCTTGGTCGTAGTTTTAGGACAGAAAAGGAAATTTCTTCAGTCCGATCTATTAGTGGCTTTTCTTCTCCAACATGTCACCTTCAAGGTCCTGATGTCCTTTTCGACGCCGTCCAACCATCTGAGCTTGGTCTATGATGTAGCGATAGCCAAGTAAAAAATATCATGAAACGGGTCACTTCTTTAAGGTCGAATGTCGCTTGACATGTTTCGGACCGGTCTTTAATTATAAGTCATGAGCGCTGGTCGGCACCAAAGCTCGGTCGCCCAGGTACTTGTGCTAGTACACCTAGTAGCCCAGCTCTTTAAAAAAAAAGGTTTAAAAAAACACATATAAAATTAAGTCTGAAGTCTGATGTATGGTGTGTCCTAACTATCCTAAAATCCAAAAAACAATTACAGCATAAGAAAAAAAAACATAAAAGCCGCTGAGGACAGGATTCGAACCTGCGCGGGTAGAACCCATTGGATTTCAAGTCCAACTCCTTAACCACTCGGACACCTCAGCTGTGAGTGTGCTGACGAAATTTACCGCCTATTCGTGACAATACTTGGTTTAATTGCGATACAAGTTATTGTTTTACTTGTCGTTATATAGACATTTGTTCCCGAGATTGAGATGTTTTCTATGTATTTGAATATATATCTATTAAATATATGGTCGTCTGGTACCCATAACACAAGCCTTATTGAGCTTACTATGGGACTAGTTCGATATGTGTAAAAAATTGTCCCCTAATATTTATTTATTTATTTTATATATACATTATAGTAAGTCATCATCATCAGCCTATATACGTCCCACTGCTGGGCACAGGCCTCCTCTGATGAAAGGGATGGGGCAGTAGACCCCATGCTGGCTCAGTGCGGGTTGGGGACTTCACATACACTTTTGGATTTCTTCGCAGATCTATGGAGTGTCACGATGTTTAACTTCACCGAAAAGCTAAACGTAAATATCAAATGACATTTCGTACATAAGTTCCGAGAAACTTAATTGGTAGGATTACTTGCAATCATTTGAATTGACCAAATTGTATAAAATTATTTTACAGTACATATGGTGCTATATTACCGCACGAGTGCGTTAATCAGCAGATTACGTGCATATGTCGAAACTTTAATGAGCCATATGCACTGTAAAACGTTGTACGATACACGTGCGAACAGGTAATTCGCAACTCGTGTCGATTTAAAACACTCCCTTCGGTCGTGTTTCAATTTATCACCACTCGTTGCGAATTTCCTGTTTTCTGCACTTGTATCGTAATGTACTATTACAGTACATGTGGTGCTACTTTACCGCACGAGTGCGGTAATCAGCAGATTACGGGCATATGTCGAAGCTTTAAAGAGCCATATGTACTGTAAAACGTTGTACGATACACGTGCGAACAGGTAATTCGTAACTCGTGTCGATTTAAAACACTCCCTTCGGTCGTGTTTCAATTTATCACCACTCGTTGCGAATTTCATGTGCGCTGCTTATCCCTTTTGGGGATACAGATGTGAGTTGTTTATCCTCGTAAATTTGAAACCATCGTTAATTCTAGAGTTCGAAACACGAATTCTGTTTTGTGCTAGCACAAGTACAATACAAAACAGATACTCTTTATTGGACACCTCAAAGCATACACGTAATTAAGAAACAGCATAGTGAGATACAAGCAGATTTAAACAACTGGCAGTCTTATCGCCAAAAGCGATCTCTACCTACCTCCACCAATTAATTACCAACCGTAGCACCTACCGTTGAAACTCGTAACTTCGCCTATGATTGCCTACAACAGCCACAAGGACTATCACGGCGCCAACTTTCAACGAAAACAAAAAACAAACGAATATAAACACTTAGCTCGGGTGTTATTCACATACCGACTCGTCCTCATCTCAAAATTCACCCATTTTTATATGGAAACGGTCAAAATTTGACAGATGAGGTGTGAGGTGACAGGTGAGGACGTCGGTTTGTGAATAACACCCCAGCTGGTCTTTTTGTCGTGGCCGTCGTCACTTTGTGTCGTCTTGTTTGCCGGACCCGGGTATGTCCTAAAACTACGACCAAGACCACCGGGGGATGGGCAGCGGCATCCCTGGAGTGCGGTGGAGATACTGCGATCGCCAACCCGCATGCCAAGCGTGGCATATACCCCCCGTGAATTTGGGAGAGGCCCATGTCCAGCAGTGGACTTCTTTTGGCTGATATGGTGGTGGTGGTGGTTGGTTCTTTTTGTGCGCTGTCACAATTCAGCCTTCTGACGTTATATGGACGGTGGTAGGCTTTCTTCACGTTTGTGTATAAGAGGACTGTTAATACGGACTATAATAATAATAAAGCCATTTATTCCCACAAAACAATAAGTGACTAAAACTAAAGTAAAATAAACAATTCGTGTGTTGTATGTAAAATTAGTTTTTGGGGACCCATAATTGGGCTAAGGCCTCCTCCATGCACGTCCATGATTTCCTGTCTTGCGCGAGTCTAGTCCAGGTACAGCCGGCGACCTGCTCGATGTCGCCTCTCCAGCGACGGCGCGGGCGGCCGCGGCGGCGCGGCCCGTCGCGCACGAACCAGTGCAGCACGCGTTCGCTCCAGCGACCGTCTTTCGCGCGGGCCACGTGACCGCCCCAGCGCCATTTTAACCTACAGGCTAGATCAGCTACGTCTATCAGTTTGGTCTTATTTCTTATATCTGAACTTCGTATCCTATCTCTTAATTTAAGCCCGAGCATACTTCGTTCTACTGCCCGTTGGAAAACCTGTAGTTTGTTAATTATTTCTTTATTAAAAGTCCAGCTTTGACATCCGTAGAGAAGTGTAGGAGAGACAACTGTATCGAAAGCTTTTTTCTTTAAGGTGATGGGAAGTTTGGATTTGAAGATGTGCTTTAAGGACCAGTATCTTTTCCATGCAATTTTAATTCTTCGTTCTACTTCTCCCATTGTTTGTTCTTTAAATGTTATTTTGCGTCCCAAGTAAACGTACTCCTCTACGTACTTTATAAAGTATTTCGATAGCTTTGTCTCTTTTTTCTCGCTATTGGTCATTATGCAGGTTTTGTCCATGTTCATCTTCAACCCACATTTTTGGCTCTCTGAGTCCAAAGTTTTCAGCATGTGCTCTAAATGATAATGTATATATAATATAGATAGTAATACGGACTAGTACAGGTAAATTACTTTCGAGACGTTTTTGAATTTGTAGTTGTGACCTCTGTAGCCAGCCTGACACACACGTTGACGCGTGTCTGTATACGTCAACGTGTACGTGTGTGTGTGGTACAGATGCAGAAACGTCTCGTAAGTAATTTACCTGTATGGAGTATTTGAAGCACTGGATAGCCTAATAAAACCCCTTTTACAAACACAAAACAGAAAATTGAAGTGAGGGCCCATTACGCAAAAGTTGTGAAAAATTATGTGCATCTTAATAGTATATTACGATACAAGTGCAAAGAACAGGAAATTCGCAACGAGTGGTGATAAATTAAGACACGAAGTGTTTTAAATCGACACGAGTTGCGAATTACCTATTCGCACGTGTATCGTACAACGTTTTACAGTACATATGGCTCTTTAAAGTTTCGACATATGCACGTAATCTGCTGATTAATCTGGTAATGTAGCACCATATGTACTGTAAAGTATGTAGAATGACCCAATTATGCTGTAGGACTTTAACTCTTATTTTTGTTTGTGTTGCTCTGATTGTTGTCGGTCCCATACAAACATTTGTTACTCTCTAAAAACTACTCCGTGAACATAAATAAGGTATCTAGTAACCTATTGGATATAATATTATACAGTCAGCTGCAAATTGGAAACAAGGAACTGAATATGTATAGATTAAATAGCTATGATTGTAAACTAACTTTATCAACATGGTTAAGTGGACTAAACTATCATGAGATTGAAAAAATACTTTCCATTTAATATTGTATTCAATAGTAAGTGAATATTGTACACAGACACACACGCGCACACACAAGTAAGCTAGCTGAAGCTTAAATATAAAAATTGATAATATTTAAGAAACCATTTTAACGTTAGTATTCAAATGTTTTTAATTTGGAAGAGCGAGGCCTCCTGACACAGGTACATAATACCCAATAGGAGGACTCGACCATATTGTATTTACCACCTAAGGTTAAATGGAAATAAAGTTATTATTATTATATTATTATCTCTGTATTTATTTTCGTACTTAAGCTAGGTTTTTTACAATAATTTTATAAAAGTAAAATATATAAACATACATACAAAATATAAAAGCATTATAAAAAACCTAACCTAGGGTGCCGCCGGCAGCGAGGCAGGGCCTAAGCTACCGGTGGTTAGGGCGACAGAGAAAGGAACCTCCGGACTATCCGCGCCGTGTCCAGGAGTACCGCCTTCTGTATCTGACCCTTGACCCAGCCATCTAACGAGAGTCTCTTGAGATGTTGGTCGAGACTCTTCGCTATTAGACCGTTCGCAGAGACGACTATCGGGACAATGATCGTTGAATCAACATCCCACATGGCGGTTACCTCGTGTGCCAGGTCTAGGTACTTGCTAGATTTGTCCTTCTCAGCCTTCACGAGGTTCTCGTCATGGGGGATGGTGATGTCAACGAGTACTGCCTGGCGCTTCAATCGATCTGTCAGCACGATATCAGGCTTGTTGGCTATAATAGTCCTGTCTGTGATGACAGATCGATCCCAATAGAGCGTTGCACGACCATTCTCGAGAACTGGCGCAGGTGTGTACTTATAGTACGGAACTTCGAAATCCACAAGACCGTATAGAAGAGCAAGCTGCTGGTGAATAATCCTGGCCACCAAGTTATGTCTGTGCAAGTACTCGCCGTTAGCAAGATGACTACAACCGGAAATAATATGCCTGAGTGACTCTCCGGGACGGCGGCATGCCCGACAAATGTCGACCGTACCATCCTTCAGGATATATTTCCGGTAGTTGTTCGTCATGATAACCTCGTCCGCAATTGCACAGACAAAACCTTCAGTTTCCCCAAAAATATCCCCAAAACGTAGCCAGTTCACCGATGCGAGCAGGTCTACGTCGGGACTCGTAAGGGCCTTGTAGAACCGCCCGTGCAGCTCCTTACTCTTCCACACCGCCCTGCGATCCCCGGCGCTCAGCACTTTAAGTCTGCGCCAGTTCTCTTTTGCCATGGAGAGCGGGGTGAGGAGTGTGTCTACTGCCACCACATCACGATGGATCCCACACTCGCTGTTTAAGAAATAATCTCTGAGACTGCACACCTCGCGGTTGTGAAGGTCTTTGGCATTTAAGAAGCCACGACCTCCAAGCTTCCGCGGGATGTACAGTCTCATAACAGACGAGCGCGGGTGTAGCATACGGTGCGTAGTGAGCAGTACACGCACCCTTCGATCCAGGAAATCGAGCTCAGTCTGAGTCCATCTTAATATGCCAAAGGAGTATGTGAGCAAGGGCATCACCCAGGCATTGAAGGCGCACACCTTATTGCCGTCCGACAAAAGACTGTTGAGTACTTTTGTCAGGCGACAGAAAAAGCGCTCCTTCATTGCCTGCTTGATGCCCTCACCTTCGATACCCAAAGACTGTGACATACCAAGATATTTATAGGTATCTACTTCGGAGAGAGATCTGAGTGACGTTGTCTCAGAAAGCTGTAAATTTGTTGAATTTACAACTTTCCCCCGCTGTACATGCATGACCGCACACTTGTCGACACCAAATTCCATTTTGATGGCACTACTGAAGAATATTATTATTATTATTAAATTACGGTGCTTACAACTTGCTCAAAAATATGTCCTATAGCTCTTATGTCGGCGGATTAAGGTTGCGGTACATATTTATGAAAGGATTAAATCGATACGTATTTTTGCTGTTGACAGTACAAACAAGGTAAAACCAACATCGTAATGAGCCCATTGTTGAATTGTCTTTTCGATCCACTAATGAATTGCACCTGGAAAACTTTACGACAGAATATTCAACAGCAAACAGATATCGTGAAAAAACATTTGAACATGCTGAGCGATTTTCAATCTTATGTAAAGACTATAATAATTCAAACCTATTCTCTCTTTATTTGTAAATAAGTATAAGTGTATAATGACTGTTTGTATTATCACGAAGTGGTGGTAAAATTCGTGAGTACATTCGCAGCTGAGGTGTCCGAGTGGTTAAGGAGTTGGACTTGAAATCCAATGGGTTCTACCCGCGCAGGTTCGAATCCTGTCCTCAGCGATACCGTTGAAACTTTTTTTTATAAATCCACCACCACCACCACCATATCAGCCCTAGGACGTCCACTGCTGGACATAGGCCTCCCCCAATTTCATGGGGGGTAAATGCCATAATCGCCACGCTTGGCATGCGGGTTGGCGATCGCAGTATCTCCACCGCACTCTAGGAATGCTGCTGCCCATTCCCCGGTGGTCTTGGTCGTAGTTTTAGGACATACCCGGGTCCGGGATAAATACTTAATACGAAATATTATAAGACAATCTTACAGAGACCGACCTAGTGTCAAACTAGCAAAGCGTGTAGGTACATATTTATTTAAATAATTCGATTAAATAAAATACATAGAACACATCACAAAAACTATCTGAACTTGGATTTGAGACCGAGGCCTCCAGCTTAGTATTAGCATAAATAAATTTGGTATTAGTTAGATACGGTCAACGGTCATGGTACAATAGTAGGAATCGGTTTGATCATAGAGAAATAAATGAGATAGAGTTCTCACTCCATACATCAGTTTTGTTATCAAAACTACGGGTTATTTTGTAGTCGGCATCTAGCGTCAAATAGCGGAATTATCATTACTGCTACTCGGCAATAGACGCCGTGACGAACGAACAATCGAATACTCAACGATTTTTAGCTAAAATTAGAACCGGAACTCTGTTTTGAACTCATTCTGTTTTAAATATTAATAGTAAATTGTTGAGAAATACACTTTTCGTCAGTAGCGACATACGTGACATCTAGTATCTTTATAGCAGTACTGATAATTCCGCTATTTGACGCTAGATGTCGACTACGAAATAACCAGTCAAAAGTGATGTATGGAGTGAGAACTCTATATTACTTATTTCTCTATGGTTTGGTTAATGCTTATGTTAAGAGTGGGGTTTTTTTTACTACAAGTTATTGATAACAATATTTCGCTAAGTACTAGTCACGAAATTAAAAGATTCGATACTATTGAATTTTTACGACACTGTAAAAGTTTATTGATTGTATTGGTTATAACAAGTAGAGCATATGAGCGAATCGGTGATATTCGGGTAAATGTACCTAAACAATAAGACAATAGAGTTCATTAACTACTTATACACTTAAGTGGAGATTGTAAGTAAGATTAAAATTCGTCGGTTTGTTCGCAGCTGAGGTGTCCGAGTGGTTAAGGAGTTGGACTTGAAATCCAATGGGTTCTACCCGCGCAGGTTCGAATCCTGTCCTCAGCGATGTGGTTTCTTTTTTTATTCCTATGAAGCACTGACAAAATAAGTAATTGATAGAATCAACCGTTACTTTGCGGAAATCCACGACAAGCTTCTTGAACAGTATTTCTTTGCTATTCCGCTAAAATGTAAAGCTCGCTCTGCCCTGTTTTTGTTGTTGTTGTGTTGTGTTATTTGCTGAGCTCTGTTTTGCTCGGTGGGCGTGGCGCAAGCAACATCTCCTGCCAGCAACTCCTGATGATGCCTCGTAGAGAAGCGAAACACGTGTCGAGGTTTTGTGTTTTTTGTATTTATTTGCATGTTTGTGCGAGCGGAGGGAGGGTGGGAGCATGCAAAAATACGCAAGTGGATACATTAACACTAATAGACCTACACGTTTTTTAGCGGAATAGCAAAGAAATATTGTTCAAGAAGCTGACAAAATAAATTAATATTAATATCTAGCTTCTATGCTATGCTTATTTGGTTTTCTAGAGTCTTAAGACAAACATTTTTATGGAAATGTAAAAAAAAGTTTCTTCTCTATCAAAAAAATTAACTACAATACAATACAAATTTAATTTTTAGCTTCCCAAGAAAACAATACATGAGACTTGATCTAACCCTAAAATTTGCAGCGTATCTAGTTAATGCACACAAGTTTTAGCCACCTTTTTGCATTTTTTGAACGATTTTTTGCTCCATAAAGCGTAACTGAGACTTGAACACACGTTTTTTCAATCTTATCAATTTGAAGGACTAGATAATAACTACGGTACCTAAACTAAAAATAACATGATTCTGTTTCAAATACCTAAATAACTACAACTTAGACATTTTCATTTCAAATCACAATATCTCAAAAACGGCTGAACAGATTTTCATGGAAGATGGCTAAGAACACTCGGGATAAAATTATCCATGACACGAAAAAAACGAAAGGAAAATCGGTTCATCCGTTTGAGAGCTACGTACACAGACAGACACGGTAAACTTATAACACCCCTCTCTTTTTGCGTCGGGGGTTAAAAATAACATGATTCTGTTTTAAATTCTATTTGAATAAGTACATCGATTGTTTTTTTTTCTAGGCGCTATTCGAGCCGTTCCTAAAGTCTTTCTTCGTCCGCAACTCGGACCCGACGCACCTGAAACTCCTGAAGCTGGAAATCCTGACGAACCTTGCCACGGAGACCAGCGCTGCTGTTGTGCTTAGGGAGTTCCAGACTTACGTAACTTGCTCTGATAAGGTAAGCCGTTAAACTTGACTCACTGATTAAATTAAAGTTCGTGTCACTAAAGTTTGGTATAAACTTTGTTTACCAAAATATAATCGTTTATTTACCGGTTCTGTACCTCTGCCTCTAATATTTTATTTTCGAAACATACACGAATTTGTATGGCTGGCAATGACATGCAATGGCATGCAGTGTTGGCGTTGACATACAAATTGAGACTAAACGCTAATCGTTCGTTTGTGTTTATGTTTCAAAAATTATATACTAGACGTAGACGTACTGAAATACTTGCCGATCTTGGTAAATTCTCGGTGCTGCTGCCAGAAGCGCATTGAGTTGTGAAAGGGCACGGAGCAAAGGCGAGCTCCTGCGGGATACAGTGCGCGCCGATGGTACTGCCAACAAATCACGTCTTCGTGGCCTAAGAGCAATCCAGGGTCATCTGGGACGGACAGACGCACAAGTCGCATCACCAGTTCCGGACAATCGCATTCGCCGCGCAGGGGTACGACACGCAAATACCAACAAACCGCAGTTACGCCTCACCTCAAGCGAATTGTAACCGAGCACCCCGAGAAGATATTTGGTCGGATAGAGGAATAGGTTGTACCCGTTACATTTTTGTATAAAACCCTTAGAAGAGTTTTTTGCACTTTTTCGAGTAATAACGCGTACGTCGATTCAGAAGGATGCCATACAACCGACGATGTCTCCAGTTTACTTCTTACTAAACCATCATACACTAACTTGATAGCGACAGGGTCTCGAAAGTTACGTAGGTTGCGGATCACAAAGCCCAACCTTCGATAGCAGCTAACAGCAAGCGATGACATGTGCTCATGAAAAGTGAGCCGCGTATCGAAGATCACGCCCAGATCCTTCACTGCAAAAACGCGGTTAATGGACTCGGACCCAAGCATATATTGAGTATGTATGGGTGTCCGTGCCCGACTGAAGGTGCAGATACAACATTTCTCTACATTGAAGAGCAGTTTGTTATCTAGACTCCACCGGAAGACCGCGTCGATGTCCCTTTGTAGACACTCGCAGTCAGTTGTTTGCTCAACGCCAAGAACTAGTTTTACATCATCAGCATACAGAAGACACTGGGCTGACTGAAGGACTGACTTGAGATCATTTATCATGATCCCGAATAGGAAAGGTCCTAATATGGAGCCCTGACTGACTCCAGATCGGGTATGATATGGAGCCGAGACAAAACACCCATGTTGGACATTCTGCTGTCGATCACGTAGATAACTGGAGAAAAATGTTAACAATTTCGGAAAAAAACCAATGCGATTAAGTTTCTTCAGCAACACATCGTTATCAACGCGATCGAAGGCCTTCCTAAAGTCGAAATAAAGGACATCGACTTGGATACCTCTATCAAGATATTCGGAAATGCTATCAACCAATATTAGCAAATTGGTATTTACAGATCGATTTGGTCTAAAACCATGCTGTGCATCACACAAGAATGGTTTTACTTGTATTGAAAATGTCCGGAGGAGAATAGATTCAAACAATTTGGCTAGAGTGGAAAGAATAGCAATGGGTCTATAGTTTTCATCAATGGTGGAGTCACCCGGCTTCGGGATTGGTCTGACTCTTGGAACTTTCCAGCGAAGAGTGTATGATCCGGAGGTTACTTAATGCCAAATTGAAAATATGTATAATGTATTGGGACCCTAAGATACTCTGAACATCCCTTTACTACATATGCTGGCAAGTTATCAGGTCCTACAGAACAATTTGACTTGAGCTGTTTTATTCCAGACTCCACCTCTTCCATCGATACTGACTTAATATGGATGTAGTTGGCACTATTACTCTGGTCACCGGTTTCCTGTTCATTCGGATCAAGACGCGGAGCATCAGGCAGAATTACCTCTGAGAAGAAACCAGCAAACGCGTCAGCTACCTCACGCCCAGAGATATGTTTACCGTCGAAAATCACTCTAGAGACAAACCCACCCTTCGATTTAAGACTGTCGACATGCTGCCAAAACGCGCGAAGATTTGCCTTCACCCTGCTCTGGATTCCATCAAGGTAGCCATCACGGGCAGACGCTATTCGTTTTTGCACATCGGACCTAAGTCTTGCAAATTCATTGTAAACGTCTCTATTGTTGGTGGATTTCCATTGCCTATGTAATTCACTTTTTTGTCACAATCTATTGATTATATCTGTGGTGAACCAAACAGGGTAACTTCTGCTAGGTTTCCTTGAACGAAGATCCCGTATAATATTTTATACAAGATATGTAATGTAATATATATTTGTACTACTCTAATTTTCACAGGTATTTGCTGGAGCTACTATTCAGGCTATCGGCAGACTGGCCGTGGCAATACAAGGCGAGGCGGAGACGTGTCTGAACGGGCTTCTCAAGTTACTTAGCAGTAAAGATGGTGAGTTTCTTTCTCATCTTGGTTCTCCCGGTTGCATCTTGAAGGGACTTGAGAATTTTTAGGGCACCAAGTTCTAGGAATTGACGTAGAAACTAGTTTATCCGGAAGCGTCTCCCGTCAGGGTCCACAAATGGCCCCTAACATTATTTATTTATTAGGAAGATACACTTTTTGGACCCGGGTATGTCCTAAAACTACGGCCAAGACCACCGGGGGATGGGCAGCAGCATCCCTGGAGTGCGGTGGAGAAATTGCCATCGCCAACCCGTATGCCAAGCGTGGCGATTATGGCATTTACATTGCAATTAGGGGAGGCCTACCAGCAGTAGACGTCCTTCGGCTTATATGGTGGTGGTGGTGGATACACTTTTTTACATCAGACATCGTACAATCTATACTAATATTATAAAGCTGAAGAGTTTGTTTGTTTGAACGCGCTAATCTCAGGAACTACTGGTTCGAATTGAAAAATTCCTTTTGTGTTAGATAGTCCATTTATCGAGGAAGGCTTTAGGCTATATACCATCACGCTGCGACCAATAGGAGGGAAGACGCGGACGAAGTCGCGGGAAACTATATCATGTACTAGTGATATAGTTCAGTCGCACGTATTCAGTAGCTTATAGATTAGCATGATATTCAAAGGTAAGTGCACACAGCTTGTTTAGTAAGATAGCGCATAATTGATCATGTGTACTTATACATACAACACTCGTGTCGAGTCTAACAATACAGATCGGGGTTTACTTACTACAGGATTAAATCCATACAAGTTCAACATTCTATAACAAACTAATGCAACCAAATAAACCGACATACAGGGTTCCTCTTTGTCACGAGACTACCTTCCTGCCCAGAAGATGTCACGAAATTGTTAAGTGAATGAACAACTTGCCTCTTACATGTTTTTTCGACCTAAAAGTTAACTCAGTTAGAAACGTAAAGCATGTTTTATATACACAATGTGCGCTTTGTCCTACAGAGTGGGTGGTGTGCGAAGCGGTGGTGGTGGTGAAGCGAGTGGTGGGGGGCGGGGCCACCTCGGCCCGCGCTGCCGTCGCCCGCGCCGCCAAACTACTTCGTTCTGACAGGTCAGTCTAATTGTCCAATAATATCACGATCACATAAGCAGGGACATGATCTGCTTAACGGTAAGTGGACATCAAGTGATGTGAGTGATAAATAAATAAATATTGCGGGACAATCTTACACAAATCGACCTAGTCCCAAACTAAACAAAGCTTGTACTATGGGTACGATATACATACTCATATAGATAAATACATACTTAAATACATAGAGAACATCCAAGTCCCAAGAACAAATATCCGTGAAAAATGCACAAATAAATGCCCTGGCCGGGATTCGAACCCAGGACCTCTAGCTTCGGAGGCAGAGTCACTACCAACTAGGCTAAACAGGTCGTCAAATGTGTGTGTGATGTGTGTGCAGAAGTCTGCACGCTTGTGACTGCAAAGAAGTCATGAAGATAATTGATCTGAATATTCATTATGTGTCGCAGCAAGAAGAGGCTTGGTCAGACTAGCCAGGTGCTTTCCGGTCACCATGGTTGAAACCGGTCAGAAAAATATGATAAAACATCCGGTCAGAAAAACATGAGGCCATCAAACGGCGGTTGTGGGTTCGACTCCCGCCAGCTTTTCGGTGAAGAAAAAGTGAGGAAACCTGCATATATCCGTGAAGAAATTCAAAGGCGTATGTGACACCCCGCATCGGGTCAGCGTGCAGACTACTGTCCAATCCCTCTTATCAATGACAGGCTTGTGCCCAGCAGTGGGACGTCTACAAGCTTGTGGCAACACTGTTGCACAACAGGCCGGCTAGAAAAATAACGTTCTGTCGCAAACAGCTAACTGTTATAGATTCTTTACACATATATCAACTGGTAAAGTTATCATTTGATTTGTATTTCATAAAATATGTTCTGTTGAGTCTGTGATGTAAGCTAGTAAGCAATATAAATCTGTTTTTATATTGCTAACCTTTGCTTTTGTTCTTTTTTTTTACATCTGCCTGTTTTTAATTTTTATTCACTGTTTTTATGTTGCCTACCGTGATTTCACTCGACGGTCCCATCGGAAGACCAGCGCTGGCAGTAATGCCCGCAATATGCTAAGATGGGACCGTTTCGTGACAATACTATAAAATGTGATGGTGTTCTGTAATTTCATGTTGTGGGAATCTATTTGTATGGTCACGAATAAACAATTCTTATTCAAATACACAGTTTATTTTCCACCCGGAATGTTATATTATATGACTCGCAAGATCTGACAATATGATTCGTGATAATGGTCAGGAGTGTTGAGATACTCGCATCCTTATTTGCCACAGCAGCGAAAATCGCGTTGATTTCAAAGTAATTAATTTTTCTAAATAGGCCTTATACAGAATTTTCGGAAATTCAATACACACAAAACAACAAAAAAATACTAATAATTGTACAAAACAAACAATGATTTTGACGACCTGTTTAGCCTAGTTGGTAGTGACACTGCTTCCGAAGGTAGTCCCGGGTTTGAGTCCCGATCAGGGTATTATTTGTGCATTTAGCACGGATATTTGTTCTTGGATCTTGGATGTTTTCTATGTATTTATCTATAAATGTATGTATATCGTCGTCTAGTACACATAGTACAAGCTTTGCTTCGTTTGGGACTAGGTTGATTTGTGTAAAAAAAAGCATATATGTCAAATTTATATAAGAACTAGCTGTCTCGGCGAACTTTGTTCCGCCCATCGACCCGTTCCGTACATAATGTATGAGAAAATGATTTTTACCGATATTTTAATAGCTATTCTGAGCTAAGACAAATCCAAAAAATCAAATATGTCAAAAATCGGCCCAGCCGTTCTCGAGATAACAATGGTGTAATGGTGTAACTAACACGACTTTGTTATATCTAAATCTAAATATATAAAAGAAGAAACTGACTGACTGACATATCAACGCACAGCCCAAACCGCTGGTCCTAGAGATTCCAAATTTGGCACGTAGGTTCCTTATAAGGTCTAGGGGTGCACTAAGAAAGGATTTTTTTAAATTCAACCCCTAAGGGGGTGAAATAGGGGTCCGAAGTTTGTGTGGGGAAACAAGATTAGTTGGACTATTTTATTTGAAACTTCACAGGAGTATTTCTAACGATAAATGAGTAAATACGTGTTTCAGGTTTTTTGAGAAATCAACCCCTAAAAGGGGGAAATCTGGTGACAAATTCTGAAAATCGATATGGATGTTGTTTCTATGGTTTATCGGATCGCTGATTACGAAAACAACAATGATTTTAAAATCCCACGTGGAGGACGTGAAATACCATCCCCTCTGTTGGGGTCCGAGGGGGTTGGAATGTGTAAATATTAATATGGGTGTGATTTTTATGATTTTTTGGGTCGTTAATTTCGAAAATGGCATTGATTTTGAAATTTAATATTACGGGCATGAAAACTTAAAAGTAGGTGCCAAATTGCAAGAAGAAACTGACCGACTGAGTAAGTGACATATTAACGCACAGCCCAAACTGCTGGTTCGAGAGATACCAAATTTGGCATGTAAGTAAATTATAAGGTCTAAAGGTGCATGTAGTGCCGTGAGTTCCCTATGAAGATACGACCTTTTTTGATTCAATGTATTGTAAGTGGTTTTATTAATCAGTGCCGTCCGATACGATTTCGACATAAATCGATATTTGAGCGTCCGAGAGGACTCTTAATAGGAATCCGAGGTACCTAAACTTTGAATAAAGTAACGGCCATATTGATTTTCTTTATTTCCGTCCCGACTTCGTTCAAAATCGATATCTGAGCGTCCGAGAGGTCCCCTAATACGACTCCGAGGTAAAATTTGGAAAAAGTGGCAGCCATATTGCTTTTCTACATTTCCGTCCCGATTTCGTTCAAAATCGATATCTGAGCGTCCGAGAGCTCCCCTAATACGACTCCGAGGTAAAATTTGGAAAAAGTCGCAGTCATATTGCATTTCTATTTTTTCGTCCCGATTTCGTTAAAAATCGATATCTGAGCGTCTGAGAGCTCCCCTAATACGAATCCGAGGTAAAATTTAGAAAAAGTGGCGGCCATATTCATTTTTATCATTTCCGTCCCGATTTCGTTCAAAATCGATATCTGAGCGTCCGACAGAGAATTCTTAATACGAATCCGAGGTAAAATTTGGAAAAAGTGGCAGGCATATTGACTTTCTTCATTTCCAACCCGATTTCGTTCAAAATCGATATCTGCGCGTCCGAGAGGTCCCCCCTAATACGAATTTGAGGTAAAATTTAAAAAAGTGGCGGCCATATTGATTTTCTTCATTTTCTTCCCGATTTCGTTCAAAATCGATCAAAACCTACCTAATAAATTTAATTGTAGGAAAAATAAATGTTACACGTGATATTGAATTAACCGTATTTCTGTACTTCAAAGGACCAGAGTTTATGACCGCTGCGCGCTGCTTGGTCGTTTACAGACCTACTGGTGTTACTGTAGTACACAGATACTTTTACTAAGGGCCATTTAAGACATGCTTTTATTTCATCGGCCCTTTCCCCTTCGGCCTCTCGGAAATGTATGATAATAGGTTTCGATCCTTATTTTTGCCAAAATCAAATGAAATTCTACATTTTGCCGGTTCTCAGAATGTATACTGACTTTTCATCTGTTAATGAATCGCCAAACTTCGTATACCGAAACCCCCAGAATGTAACAACTACTTTTCTGGAGACCGCATCTAAATCGGTTCAGCCAAACGCGAGATAATCGTGGACAAACATACGAACCTGTTTTTTGTAGACGGTTAAAAATTTCGCTTAGTACACGGGCAAATGCTTGTATAGATATACAATATATGTTGATAAAGTAAAATCACAAAAACGTAACGAGATTCCTATTGCATGGTTAATGGTGGAAATACATAGTACGTGCGCCGCATGCGCCGTCGCTAAGTCGTTTCTCTACTGACTCGTTCAACATTCGCATCCGCATAAGCTCCGCATGGATTTTTGAAGATGCGGATGTTCCACTGTTGCGGATGCAGATGCGAATATACACAAAACCCCAGCTTGTAATATCCGCATCCATGGATGTTTAAAAAATCTGCATCCGCAACATCCCTGGCAATGATTATGAAGATGACTTATATTAATAATACCAATAGATCTGTAGTGTTAAGCAAGATGATTTTTCATATAGTTGTCTTTATTAATCCTTATGGTTAACCAAGATGAGTTAGAATGACACAGATAGTACGATCATTTTGGGCTGTTAACGAATTGTCTCCATTTAAAAGCATACCAAAACGTTAAATTACATGTAATCAAAATGTCACGAACGTCAGTTCAGTACAATTTGCAATTATGAAAGCGGAGACACTGACAGATGAGGACATGTCTCTCTCTTGAACTTACTGATTTGTGCATTAGTGAGAATCAGTGATCGGCACCGTCTGTGCAACACGGTGTTAATGACCTCAATCATTATGTTAATAGGGATATGCCCCGGGATTTCGGGATTCGCGTCGTAAAAGGAAGTCAATATTTCTGATTTTAGCAAGTGAGTGTTCAATCCAAAGTTGGAATTTTTGTTGGATATAAATGTATCTCTACCCTTTTCATAAGGTTTATTCACACAGGCAACACTACTATCTGTGGCATGACAGTGGCCTGTATCCGGTTCCTTTACCTCTCTTGTCTTTTGTCTTATCATGGTTCCACGGACATCAACCTCTAATAATTTATATTAATTTAAATATCGTTAATTTCGCATAAACGATATTTAAATTAATATTGTGCGACGACGTTGCTGATATTTGTTTTAATTGTGGATAATTGAAATACATTCCTTGTTTGAACAAGATCATTTTATTTCGACGTCATCTCAACGTGGCCTACTCCCATCTTCTTTTGTACAACTCCACGCCGAACCCTGCGCTCGCTTACTGCTCAATTATTGTTTCTTCTTTAGCAAAGAACCGAGTATTTCGCGCCATATTCAGGACACCAACAGAAGCAAATAGAAAGTCCGGTTAGAGTAAACCACAGAATTCATAAGAAATTATCACTGAGTCCGTAAACCAAGTCAAAGTCGTTGAAATAAACATTGAGACATTATTTGAAATCACAAAGCGCAAAATTAATGAACCGAAGAACACAAGTAAACATATTTGCTGTTAGAAATGTGTTGCAATCCTTATCAGTAAATCAGAAAAGGATGACATCAACTCTATTTGAATATTACTATTAACCGTCTTTTTCGAACCTGTTTCGAATATACTTGCGGTCATAAACGCAAACAATAGGAAATCCGAAACCTTAGACAAGCTCCCAAGTCTGGCAAAGGGCTTTGTTGCACTTCAAGTGGTTACATTGAACGCTTAAAGATATATTTTATATTAGGGCTAAAAATAAGAGATACTAAGTACTTAACATTTTAAACAATGTTAAATGAAAACAATCAAACTTCAAAGTACATATATCAATATTTCCTTTAATGAGTAATGATACAATTTATGACTTTCTTAAATATTTAAACGTCTATTTACAGATACATAACACTCAATAAAATTATTTTTTCGAACAAGATCACGGGATTATAATCATGTCCATATTAAGATTTCTACTCCGAACCCCGCGGTGTTGCACGGACGGTGCCGATCATTGGTGAGAATAGATCACATGTACAGAAATCGTCCAACTTAAATGATCGGATCTGCTTTTCTCTGATATCTGTGCAACATTCGCATCCGCATAAGCTCCGCATGGATTTTTTGCGGATTCGAGTTCCGCTGTTGCGGATGTGGATCCGAATATCCACAAGAGATCCTGATAATGATGATGATGATGATGTGTTATAGACTAGCGCCCAACGCGCGCGCGGCGGGCGTGTGGCTGGTGGCGGAGCACGGCGCCGAGCACCCGCGCGCCGCCGCCATCCTCGCGCACATGGCCAAGAACTTCGCCGACCAGGTCAGTCGGCGTTTAACGCTCTCCACATAGTTTTGCTTGCATTGGTAACCCAGCGTGCGGGATGGAAAGACCGCATATATTCTTTACAATTACATGACAAAGAGTGGACTGCATCAAACCGGCAGTGTGGCATTTCGACTAGTTTCTACCTATGGGATGACAGCTGCCGGCGCCATATTTAATGTTTATCGATCTGTAGCCGTGTATTGGTGCAACCCGCCCGTTGTAATCTCTTGTCATTTCCTGTTTGAGAAAAGCACGAAAGGAAACAAATGAGTAAGTCGAATTTCACGATTTATTACTTTGTCAGGCAGTGGTTGGTGGTTGACGATAGTGGCCACTTGCCGGCCAATATAGGATGTTGATAGGGGAACAGGTGGAAGGGATGTGGACTACACCCCAGAGGAGCTTATGGAAGTCCACACTCAGTGAGAGACTGAACTCTGGTTTGACTACAGTCCACTAATTATTGAAAACTGACCATTTATTCCACAACTCCATTTCCTTATATACTAGTAGCTACATAATACAGACATACGTAATCCATACATCTCGCACGCTCTTAGGCTGGGTTGCACTAAACCCTCTGTAATCGTAAGCTGTGTTCGTTAAAATTTCAATGTATGGTAATTTGACAAGTTTCTATGGAATGACAGCTGCCGGCGCTATATTTCACGTTAATCAGTCTGTGATCGTAAGTCGGTGCAACCCAGCCTTAATCTTATATTAACACGTTCGCTGCGGCATCGGGTCACATAGATCCGATGGTGATAATCGCCGCGGTGCGGAACTAAAATTTCTGTACTTCACGTTGGTGCGGGATAGGTAACTTTGGCATTCGTACGAATAAGAGAGAGAGAGAGAGAGAGTTAGCATTTTGAAATTGCCTCTTGAATATATACCGCCTACGCAATAAAAACGTATCGGATCTTGTCGACACGATTCCGACCAGACGTTTTTATTTTTTATCTAGTGCGTTTATCGGTTCTAAAGGAACCGATGCCCGATGACCCGGTACCCGCACTAGATAACATGCTAGTTGAGCTAGTGCAGTCCATGTGTCGATACAATAGGGATGATGCAATACAGTGGCGGCTGCTGACTACGAGAACCGGTGGTGCGCTAATTCATGGATGTATGAAATACTATAATATTGCAAACACCCACATTTTCCTACTAACAATTTATTTTTTTATGTATTACCACAATTCGTCGATTTTGGTCAATGGCTAATCTCGTATTAGGACATGACCTTGGCGGCCCTGTCGATTTTATTTCTAATTTATCAATCACTAAAAGTTTTATTTTTGTTTTTAATATTCTCGATATTCAAGTTCACACTTATTTTTCCATATCACTTTACAAAAACAAACAATAAACACGAAATACGAATGATGGCGCGATACGAGAAAAGTGCAGGCCATGTTATTATTATTAACCAACTAAGCCAACTTGACAATTGGCGCGCAAGAAAATCTTTATATTTTGAGCGTTTACTTCGCTTGGTCGGGTAATACCTCCGTGCGCCGCACCAGATTTACCTTTTTCTTAGTTCAGTTTGTACGGAGTATCTTCCGTCTCACGCGCCCGGCGCTCTAACGCGATTCTCATAGAAATTGTACTGGCTAGTGCGTGCGCTCCACGAAGCACACGGAGATGTTTTTTGAGACTGAGCGAAAAAGAGTTTTCATGACTACGACATAGCGTAGTGGTTTCTTTGCATTTTTTTAAATGTAATTTATGTATGTATAGTTCTATAGTATAGTATGTATAGTAGATAATTGCGATTGTTTTATTGATGACGATGGTATTGATGGTGTTGAATTTTTGGTAGTGCAACGCACGAGCGCACTCAAGGTACAGCCGCCACTGATGCAATATTTTAATTTTTGTTTCCCTTTGAAAGAATTTCATGTAGAATAGACTACGAAAGTATAAAAAAATTAAAATTCTTTAATATAATTTATAGTAAAAAATTCCTGATACAAACTGACAATACAATAACTAAACTGTTCCGACAGTTTTGTGGCACCCAGTTAATCATTAAGTTTGTATACTCTGTTTATTAAATAAATAAATAAAAAAATATTAAAATCTAGACACTAAAAAATATTTTAGGTATAAGTAAGTAGTTATTTTTATTTAAAAATTGGTCCTAGCTTTATTTGTACATAATTTATATACGTTTTATTATTGTAACTGTTTTTTTAGTATAAAATAAAAACATCGCATAATACAAGTACACAAATCAAATAAAAAATGTACTCTTTTCGATATCGATGTTTTCATTTCACCCACAACACTAAAACAATATCGATAATCTAATCAATCAGTGCGGATAACGGGCCGTAAAGATCCGATTGTTTATTATTTTATTTATAAACAAATTATTCAGTGAATCTACCTGCGATTTGGGGTTTGTCTTGGTTCATAATGTCGTATCGTAATCTATTGGCCTAATAAAGTATTCATAAATCGTCATAATTACTATTAAACATGTGTAAGTACAACAGATCTTCACGACCCGTTAACGCAGCAGAAAAAAAGTTATGCTTCGGTACAAAAAGACCCCATAACGCACCCACTGAAAGTCACCAAAATAATCAAATTAACATATGTGCCTATTGTGCCTACCGGCACAATTACATATCTCCACTACCGCATTTACTGCTAGCAACGCATACCTATATGCGTTTTCGTTAAGAGCCTTTGAACGCACAGAACCATTCATAAAAGGGGCACACAGCAGAATACGGTACCTGGCGAATGTTCAGGAAAAGGGAGTGGATGCATTAATTTCTTCAAAAGTGAACCACTTTTCCGGTATATTTATCAGTAAATAAAATATGTATTAACTTTTGTATAACACTTAAGTTGTAGTAGTAGTAAAACTATTAAGTAAAGCTCTTAAGCTCGTGACTGTTACAAATGTAAAAAATACAAAGGCAAATGGTAATTTTATATAGAAAACTCCCGTGAGTTTGAGACATATTAAATATAATGACGTGAGTGACCCGTCGTGGAGATACTGCGATCGCCAACCCGCATGCCAAGCGTGGCGATTATGGCATTTACCCCCCATGAAATTGGGGGAGGCCTATGTCCAGCAGTGGACGTCCTAGGGCTGATATATGGTGGAGTGACCCGTTTCATTATATCAAATAGTAATTACAAAGGCGAACTTATCTCTTTAAGGAATCTTTTCCAGTTAACATTTGAGTAATGAGAGTAGAAATGAATATAGGAAGAGAAATCCAGCACTAACAAGACTTTCTTTTTCAGGATGAACTAGTGAAACTTCAACTTCTCTCCCTGGCTGTAAAACTGTCCATTACACAGCCCGAAACATTGCCCGTGTCTCGGTACGTGATGACACTGGCCCACTACGACGCGAGCTACGACGTTCGCGACCGAGCGCGAATGTTGCGGAAATTCTTACTACAGGTGACTCATATATCATCATAAAGTTTGAATGTTTCCAGTATGTTTGAAAACTTGATAATTTTTAAGAAAAAATCCGACTTTAATGGGGGAGGCCGGTGAAAGATTATTATACTTAGATGGTGCACTCTTAGATTCCATACAATAAAATAAAAATGGCTATAAGTATGTTTATAATGGTAGAAGACTAAGTACCCTCAATTCCTCATGGAATCATGGAAAAACCTTGCTTGCTTGACAAACAAAACGAAGAGAACAAATCGCCAAACGTGAACTACGCGTTGTTGAAGAGTTCCGTTCTGATCATCATCAGCAGTTCCACTTCATCAAATGTCACTTTTATGAATGAAAATGCTTGATTAGTTCATGAAAATACTAAAATCACCATTTGTGTGCCTTTCACATTTGAGGAGTTCCCTCGATTCCTAATGGATCCCATCATCAGAACTCGAGCATGACAAAATCAATCGTGAAAATAGAACTTGCTTAACAAACACAGCTAGGAGGACAAATCAACAAACGTGAACTTTTCGTTGTTGAAGAGTTCTGTTCTGATCATCATCAGCAGTTCCACTTCATCCAATGTCACATTTTTGGATGCAAATGCTTGACTTGTTGATAAAAACACAAAAATGACTATATGTTTGCCTTAAAGATTTGAGGAGTTCCCTCAATTCCTCATGGATCCCTTCATCAGAACTGCGTTTTCAATCAAAAAAAGAATTTTCCAAATCGGTTAAGAAATGACAAAGTTATGGAGTAACAAACGTTAAAAAAAAAAACACAACCGAATTGATAACCTCCTCTTTTGAAATCTTGAAGTCGGTTAAAAATTGGGGGCTAGATTGGTTAGTAAACGTTGTGACAGATGTGACAGTAAAAATAGTTATTTGTTCAACAAGAGAGCAATGTAGATTTCTGCTGCGAGTGTTGAGGTTGAGTCCCGAGCAAGCGAAAGACTCTATAATTAGAATCTTGAGCGTAGCGAGGGACTCAAAGACACGAGATGCAAATAGCTTTGCTCTCGTGTGATACATACAAGTTTTCACCTCAGCGGCGAGAACATATAACGCAAAGGATTTTTTTCACGCTCGCAGCAAAATTGCATTTCGCTCACTAGTTTCAAGCAAGAAAAGTCGTTTTCACGCTCGCAGCAAAACTGCATTTTGCTCACTGGTTTCAAGCAGCAAAACAGCCATTTTCGAGCCACTGACGTGAAAAATATAATTTAGGGATTAGTCAAACGTAAGTCGCTTTTTAGCTTAAATATGCTACATATGGGATCAAACTCAAATACTACGGAGACTCATATTGAAGAATTGAAGATGCTGGCTCATCTTAAAGTTTTAGTTCTTCTAGTAGACCTTCATTATTCTAAATATAGTAGGAAGGTTGATTGTTGGTAAAAATGTCTATAAAAATAAAAATCTGGCAGTTGTAAACCTGTCCATAACACAGCCTGACACATATTTATTCTATTCTATTGCCTAAGCCGCGACAATGCGCAGTTACAATAGGATTACGGATGACAGTTTTGCCATCTACTAACGTCAAAGTGTATACGAGTATGAAATTGACAGGTATTCCAATTCAGCGTAAGTGAAGCTATGAATATTATTTACAGGATAGCGAGTTGTCCAAACACAAAGCTGAGATATTCCACGTCCACAAACCGAAGCCGCCGAGCCAGAGCAATTTCAAAGGTGACTTCAAAATGTTTACTCATCATCCTCCTAGCGTTATTCCCAGTACAGTTGCATCCTGAAGAATGCCTGGGGTCCGCTACCTAATCCCAAGAATTGGCGTAGGCACTAGTTTTTACGGAAGCGACTGCCATCTGACCTTCCAACCCGAGGGGGAAACCGACCTTATTGGGAATAGGCTTGTCAAGTGAGTGGGCAACTTGACCGTTAGAAGTTCTCAAGCCGCCCGGAGGCCTCTAACTTGGCTTAACGACTGCTATCAAAGACAGCAACCGGGATCAACGGCTTAACGTGCCTTCCAAAGCACATGAGTATCTTATTCATAATATTAAGTGTTGTGGGTTAAAGTTAAAAGTGAAGTTATTTTTGTGAAGTTATGGAATGCTTTGCCGTCTCCACTTAGGCAGTGCAGGTCAGTAGCGTCGCTGAAGGCAAATTTGACAAAGTTGTGGCTCTCTGAGTCTTAGACAAAAGGTATGTGCGGTTTTTATTTATATACTAGATGAAAGCCCGGCTTCGCTCGGGTGAAATAAATAAAGTAAACATTTATTCGTGACAGTTATGCAAACGACAAAAGAAACTGTGTACAAAAATGTATAAAATAAAAACATTACAACAACGGATTATGATGAAACTTCGTATAGAAATATAGTCTGTAGTCTGGATTAAAATATGGAATAGGGACTAAAAGATTACGCTGACGACGTCACGGGCAAAGGCTAGTATCTTTGCAAGTTAATCCTAAGCATTTTTATAAGGGTAGTATTTAAAGGCACATAAAAAATTTGACACCGTAATCAGTACTGATTTGTATAGCTAAAATACTAATTGTTCATTAAAATTCAGTTCAGATGTGCAATTGTTAATATTCATGTGCCAGTCAGTATTTTTGGTGCGAAGTTAGAGCTGCTAAGGCGAACGAAAACAAATGAAGTTCGTGTATCTCCCTCTCTGTCGAACTTGCAAAATCGAGCGACACAGAGGGAAATACACGATGTTCGTTCGTTTCGCGGTAGCAGCTCTCTATTCTCCGCCAAATTCTATTAAGTGGGGCCCTTTACACTCAATATTATGTGTCAATATTATCGCGATTTTTAAAATTGTATGGGGTCTGTTAAACGCTTCATATTATCACAATACTGGTGTGTCAATATTATCGTGGTTTTCAAAATCGTATGGATTTTTCTTCAATATTCATTGCACGTGATACGGATCGTGATATGAGTATATCGCGTGATAATAATAACCATGTAACAGGCCCCTATGGATGTTGCTTCAATATGCAGTGTTTCGCGTGATAATAATAACAGTTAGTAATATTTTCTCCAATTAATGGAAGCTATTTAACAACTTGTTCCGTTTTGTCAAAGGTATTTCACATACCGATACGCGCACCATCCAGGAATAGGAGCCGTCAGACCAGAGAGCCTACCGCGATCTGAAAACGAAGTATTTCCCTCTCCGCGCTCGAATATGCAAGTGCGACAGAGAGGCAGATATATTTAGTTTTCGGTTGGTAGCACTTTAGTCCGAGCGCGGCGGACGGTCGAAGAAAGTCAAAGAACATTCCGTGTGTTGTCTGTCACACATATAATTTTTTAACTTCCCATCGACCATAACTTGAAATTAGGTGATAATGTTTATTATGAAGTATATTTTACCAAAAATATCAATATATTGATAAATCACATTTGTTTTTTAGTTGTACGGAACCCTCAGTGTGCGACTCCGACGCACTTGGCTGGTTTTTATTACATTTTGAATTTTATTTCTCTTATAGTAAAATACCCTATTCGTTTTAAAGTTGATGCCTGAGGGCCTACCGCGAACCAAAAACGAACTATCTTCCTCTCTATCGTTCGAATATACATGTGCAAGAGAGAGGCAGATACCTACTTCGTTTTCGGTTCGCGGTAGCGCCTCTAACGTCCGAGCGCGGCGAACGGCATGAGCTTGGGGTCTACTCCGAAATTCAAAATCTGAACTTCGTATGGTGCCGTCCCTTTCACTCTCCTGAAAGGAATGGCACCATACGAAGTTCGGATTTCGAATTTCGGAGTAGACCCCCAGTACCACTAAGTTATAAGATAGAGCGAGATAGGGATAGAATTTTGCTAGACGTTTAAAAGCCATAAGTCATCTAGTAGTTTGTCACAACAAAATAGAGACGCAGCTTTAAGATGGCGGACAGACTCAGCAAACATTCAAGTGGTGTCCTTTACACGATTAATATTAACACAATACTGGTGTGTCAATATTATCGCAGTTTTCAAATTTGTATGGATTCTGCATCAATATTCAAGTGATACTTATCGTGATATGAATGTATCACGTGATAATAATAACCATGTAACAGGCCCCATACATTCGCTTGAAGGCGGTTGTTGTGACAATCAGCCTAGCTAGCACGATAGATGATACCGTTACGTTTTATGTGACGTTTTAATACATTTCGCCCATATAACGTGACGGTATAAGTTATCGTGCTAGCTAGGCTGATAGGTGTATAGAACGCTTGAAAACTACAAAAACAAAACGCTGCAGACGCGGCTAGCCGAATCCACGCCCAGCAACCTGGCCAACACACCGGACGCAAACATAGTTTACAATTTCCGAACGTACCAAACCCGACGCTGTCAACAGTATCTTCTTAGTAGTCTGTGCTGTCAACCAACAAATTTAATATGGCGGACCTTTTGTCGTAAAATTAACACTTTTTAATGCAAAATACGCGACAATCCGAATTTTGCGGATACATATGTTCAACTCAAAAATCGTTATTTTTATACGTTCTTCAATTTGAGACAGGTCTCGTTCGGGTCTACCGTACCCCTGCACGAAATTATTAATATAGATATAAGTATATGTAATTTACACTATATATCTATGTATCTACCTATGCATTTCTTTATGTCGATATTTATTTTGTTAAATATAATAGCTTGTTCGATTGGTCTTTCTCATACCATCATGCCACTTGTACATGTTGTTCAGTATATCTGCCATATAAAATGTCCTCTCAGTTACTCAAAGGTTAGCTGGAAGAGATCCCTTAAAGGGATAAGTTCGCCTTTGTACAAACGTCTAAAATTAAGTTTTATTTTTCTTTTATGTACTTGATTTGTGCAATATAGTGTTTACTACTAAAGTTATGCCGTAACTAATCCGTGGTTAATGCGTTGCCTTCATTTATAAACGTCAGAGGAAGGTATAGCAAGACCCAAGTAATAAGGCGCGCGGATTAAGCAATAATGGTCTCTCGGTCAAGTACTTAAGAGCTTTGACGCGCGCCATATTAATTGGGTTCTCCTATATTTATGTATATATCTCTATATATCATACGTTTATAGAGCCTACTCCAATTCTTGGGATTAGGTAGCGGACCCCCGGCATCCTTCAGGATGCAACTGTACTGAGAATACCTAACGCCAGGAGGATGATGATGATACGTTTATAGAGCCCTTTTTATGGTTATGTTTATCAAAACTTAATTCCGATCTAGTATTTCTCCCCCACCCATTTTTGAGAAAAGCACTATATTACACTCTGGTTTTTATTCCCACGGAAAAAATGTAAACAAAGTTATGTCACTGTCAAAGCGACATATCAGGGGTTCTGAAAGTAGGGGTTGGTAATACAATAATACAGGTTGATTCGGGAGACGTGAGCAAGATCAACACTACGGATTCAGTAGATCATAAGCTACTGCTTCGTGCCACTATTAGTGAAATTAACGTTCATTTATCTTTGATGTTGAAATCAAAATGTTTTAATATAATTTACGAAATTCATGGTCACTCTACAATCAGAATACTTCAGTCAAGTGATACGTGTCAAATTAAATGTCATCTGAATCCGATTAATTTTCAAATATCGTATCTCACTCAATGTGACAATTTACTTTTTTCGTACCTAATCAAAGTGCTGACATAGCAGTTAGAGGTTTAATATTTATAAACCAGTTGTTGTAGGGTGACCATGATTGTAGGGAATTAAACTTTAACTTAATAACAAAAATTAAAATAGAGGAAAAAGGTATGGGTGTTTCACTTATATACAATGGTGAACGATTCATTGCCATTTACTATGTATGTAGTGTTGGTCCTGCTCACGTCGCAAAAATAGTCCGTGAAGTTTCTCGTTATTAACTAGCCTAATCATTATTGTTTTACCGTAGCGGCCGTGAAACAATATGAAATCCCATTATTGTATTTTTTTTACGTTTTAAAAAACACGTTTTGACTAAGAAGCGTCACTGCAAACAGCCAAATGCTCGTACGATTAAAGTTTTCCCTCGTTTTCTTTATATTTAAAATTGCCATAGACTAAACGCTTTACTTTTGATGACGTTTTTAAAAATGTCTCAAATAGTTTCAAAAAAAAAAACGAAATCCAATTAATTGTAACTAAAATGCGTAAATATTTAAATCCCGTTTAATTTTTACTCATTTTGAATACATAATATTACATTTACATTTGTTATTTATGTACAAATAAACATTATACAAAGAGCAAACTTCGTAAACTCATCAAGTTTATCGATAATAGTCATCTTCGGACCAGGTTTCTTTGGATGAGATAAAGTTTTCTTTCCGTTCTTGCAGGACTGTTGTAGCAGCTGCTCCCAAAATTTGAGAAGAATCTTTTGCACAGTCCACTCTAGACTAATATTTATCCTTTGGCGACGTATGAGAAACGTATTTGTATACGTTTATTTTCATATTTTTTTCATTCGTTAAAGGGTTAAGGCATGGTAGTTTTTACTGGAGACTACTGCAGGTATCTTTTGATCGAGAAGTACTCGAAACGGGGTCCATCTTGCCACCACAACACACGGAACAACGATAAAGGCCAAATAACAATAAATAACGTAATAACAACGAAAAAGGTAACGACAATAACAACCTAACATAGTAATAACACTGGAAAGCAACCACAGGAAGAGCACTGAGGTGAGTACCAGACGGCGCAGTTTATTAAACAAAACAAAATGGCGCATGTTCCAGCTACCGGTCTTATTTGCTATCCGGATTATGAAAAAGAAAAAACAAGTAACCCACGGATGAACAACCCCTGTGTATCGCAGTAGTGATACCAGTGCTAAAAAAAAGTTCTGCACATAAAAACGGTATTATATTTTTAAATAAGTAATTATAACGAAGGATTTTTTGTACTAATGACGATTTACATGATCAAAATTAATTTGTCTTTAGTAATTAAAGTGTACATTATTGTCATAGGACGTATTGTTCTTTTAAACGTGAATATTATAAATCTCCTCATTTCTTGGGAACGGCAACATCATTGTTTACATTGATTCCGTGGGAATAAAAACCAGAGCTTAGCCTCGGCCGGAATGTCAATTGCAGGCTTCGTATTAATGAAACGGATTCCCAAGGTTGTCCGTTTAAAGGTAATACTGAGCCTTCAATAGCCTTCTTCCATGTCTCGACAATAATGCCAGTTTCACACGAGGGCAGAGCAGTGGGGCAGCACGGTATTGCTACAATATGAACGCACTCGCTGGGACAGGACAGCACTGTTCTGTCCCACTGCTCTGCTGTGTGAAACTGGCATTAAATGGAATTGTCAGATCGCGAGCAGTTCACGCTGGGCTCGCTGTCGCAGTACATCGGCAGCACGGCGGCGGGGTTCCGCGCGCTGCCCGCGCCGGCCGCGCCCGCCGCCGCCGCCGCCGCCGCCGCCGCCGCGCGCCTGCGCGCCGAGCCGGCCGCCGAACTCGACGTGCAGCCCACACACGCCCCTACAAAGGTAACTACTTTACATATATACAGGTCTGGCCTATACTAGGAGCAAAAAATTTAAAGGACAATCCGTTAGAGCAGGAACCTCTTGTGTCCAGAAGAATAGTTATTTGTTCAACAGGAGACCAAAGTAGATTTTTGCTGCGAGTGTTGATGTTGAGTCCCGAGCAAGCGGAAGATTCAATTATAGAATCTTAAACGTAGGGACTCTAAAGAAGCGTGTTGCAAATATCTTTGCTCTCGTGTGATACATACAACTTTTCACCTCAGCGACGAGAACATATAACGCAAAGGAATAGTGACAGAGAGAATGAACTTACTTAAACTAACCTACGATATGAAAAATTAAAAAGTAAGTTTTATTCACGCTCGCAGCAAAATTGCATTTTGCTCACTGGTTTCAAGCAGAAAAAGTCGTTTTCAAGCTCGCAGGAAAATTGCATTTTGCCCACTGGTTTCAAGCAGCAAAACCGCCATGTTCAACCCGCTGAGGTGAAAAATATTTTTTTCTCAAGCATGCAATGAAATATTGATATTATGTTCTTTATAATATAGGCTGCGAAGTATGACATTGCAGGTGCGGTTAGGACAAAAGGTCGTTAATGGAATTTCATACAAATCTTGCAGGCCTAGGCCGGCGAAGTATTCTTTTTTTTTCCATTCCACATAAATTTGTGGCACAGGCATCATGGCATTCTGCCACTATGCGTATAAAGAATAAAACTTTGATTTTTTTGTTGTTTATTTCATTGCATGTTTTAGAATAGCACTATACATACCTCGGCGGGAAATATGGGGTTGCCGGCCTTAGACCTATCCGTATGTCTTCGGCCGGCAATTCCTTTCGTCTCGGCCTCTGTAGTAATGTACAATTTTTCAATTGGGAGAAATTTTGATCTAAAGTTATGACCTCGTAGTAATACGAATAGATCTGGGCACCACGAGATTATAGCGCGGCAGGCAATGCTGATTTTGAAGTAGCATCAAGTTATGAGTCATAATCGTTCTTGCATTATTGATTTAAAAGATATTATTAAGACATTTTTTTAAATATTTTTTGTGTTTTTAAAATAAACAGTTATTAATGTCACTCCAGTAGAATAAAAAGTACACGTGAACTATATTTGCATTTAAAAAATCCAAATACTTTTTCTTTGAATTTCCTCGTTTATGCCCCCCGATCGAAGCCAGCATCGCCCCCATGCTGGCTTGGTAATCGTTTATGCCTCAACGTCGTATCAAATACTTTGAGGCAAAGAGAAAAAAACCGGCCAAGTGCGAGTCGGACTCGCCCACGAAAGGTTCCGTACCATTATCTATAAAAACGGCAAAAAAATCACGTTCGTTGTATGGGAGCCCCCTTAAATATTTATTCTATTCTGTGTTTTGGTATTTGTTGTTATAGCGGCAACAGAAATACATAATTTGTGAAAATTTCAACTGTCTGTTTTTGAGATACAGCCTGGTGACAGACAGACGGACGGACAGACAGCAAAGTCTTAGCAATAGGGTCCCGTTTTTACACTTTGGTTACGGAACCCTAAAATGGGGACTATGCAGAGTACTGCAAATGATAGGTCTCTGTCGCTCTTATTCAGTTAACATGGCATATGTCCATCTCGCTCGGTAGTGGTATTATTATTGGACGTCTACTCTAAGGTATTGAAAATGGAAAAATTTAACATATATTATATTCCGGAGTTCTCGCCATAGGATTTCTTCTATCCTATTGTTGGTGCGGACCTTAAAATAGGTAATTAGCCCAATTGTATTTTTCAATAGAAAATGAAAAATTGAAAATTTTTTCACCCCGGGCGGGATTTGAACCCGCGACCTCTGGAATTCGTCCATCGCTCTTTCCAACTGAGCTACCGCGGGTTATCCCGAGGCGACGAATCTTTCAATCAGTTCACTCTTTTTTAATTAAGCCTTAGGGAGACTAGTAGCGACACCTACCGTCAAAGTTGCTACAACTTTTTGAAACGGCACCAACGTCTCAAGTTACATTGAGAATCATTAGTAACAAGAAAAGAAAAGAGCGTACTCCCATATTAAAGGCCGGCAACGCACTTACAACCCCTCTGGTGTTGCGAGTGTCCATGGGCGGCGCTAATCGCTTACCATCAGGCGAACGTCTGCTCGTTTGCCTCCTATGTCATAAAAAAAAACAATATGTTACCCCATTCTAAATCAAAACGTGGCGTTCAAATCCCGCCCGGGGTAATCAATTTTTCATTTTCGGTTGGAAATTATAATTCCGCTAAGTGGACGTTTCCGCTTGTAAAAATATTTCCAATTGTATTTATTATCAAATTTACATATTCCTTAATCGATTCATTACTTCATCAGTGACATTGTACAATCGTGTTTGTTTGTCTACAGAAAGACAAGACTTTCTACTCTGAACCAGAGAGCAGTGGATCAGGTTCTTCTTCATCAGAAGAATCGAGCTCGGAGGAATCTTCAGAAGAGTAAGTTTCGATTTCTTCTTCATGTGCCTATCCATTACTGAACTAACTAACTATCTTGGCTCAGTGAGCCAAAACGGGTCTTGGCCTCCGAAACGAGAGCACGCCACTTATCCCGATCCTGCACCACTGCTTGCCAATCTTTGTCCTGCAGATGACGCAGATCCGCCTCCACTGCGTCTTCCCAGCGATACCTGGGTCGCCCGACCAGTCGGTCGACTCAGGTATTTATTTATTTTATTTTATTTATCAAGGTAATTAAAAGGTTATTTGCTTTACAATTAAAAACAGTATCGTTAAACCACGGTGGTTTGTCTCGATACTCCATTCCGCTGCAATTTATACATATAAGCAATTATAGAAAGGGGTATCAATAGGTTTTTAATAACATTAATAACTACAAATTATTTATTACACTGCGCGTTGAATTTCCTTATCTATTGTGTGACCGACGCGCCGGCCGGCCACACTGGCGAAACCGGTTGTTGCGCTCGCCTAATACAGGATGCTCCAGATGAAGTAAGTATAATCATGCAATATAAAGTATGCTCTCTTGACGGCGCGATCCTCTCCCATTCTCTGTAGGTGGCCGAGCCAGCGAAGTCTGTGGGACTTTATTTCGCCTATGATGTTGGGTTCAGCCACCAACTCCTCAACCTCGGCGTTCTTACGCATCCTCAATGTGCTATCGCCTCTCCTGACAGGTCCCAGGATCTTTCGGTACACTTTTCTCTCCGTCATCCGGAGTTGTCTTTCCTCTTTCTGCGTCAGTGTCCAGGCCTCACAACCATACATGAGGATAAGTCTAAATTCTCCATTACTGAAGGTTGGCAGTTTTTAAAAATTCTTATCACGTGCTAATATGAACAGTTGTTTAACGGTCTTGATCCCTGTGCATTCCATGATATTACGGAACCAAGACATCCTTTGCGTTTTCCGGATACTTTTCCCATCATGATGGTCTGTAGGAAAGAACACTGATCATGTGTTGAGAGTACCGATCATGACATGGAAGACTTCACATCTCTATACCTATTTATTCTTATTTTTCATTGTCTGACTTAGAGACTCATGTACTCTGCTTCGCGTCGTCCGTCAAAATCAAGTTGCCCACGAATTGCTTTTTCCCGGCCTCTGCTGGGTGGTATTCCACTCATCCAATATCTTTGTCCAATATATATTTGATGAAAGAATTTGGATGATTTCATCCAACTTGGATGAGACCCCAATATTTGATCAAAGATTCTGATAACATTTAAATCAATATGGCTACGCATGAAAAAAAAAAAAACTTTGACAAAGATATTGGATGAGTGGAATGGGCCTCTGTCAAAGAAATTTGATCAAAGATTGGACAAAGATATTGGACGAGTGGAATACCACCCTTATTAATGTTTGTATTGTATGTTGACAGAGAGGATAGCAACAACGAGGAAAAAAAAGAGGAAAAACCAAAGGAAACCAACAATTATAACAGGTATGTAGAAGTGAGTTACATAGTTTAGAGTACTTGTGATGATTATACTCATTTCTAACACCAAAATAATTAATAAATCTAGAATAGAGTAGAGAATGTTTCATAGCGTAAATGTAGTTTAAATAATATGGTTAAATATAGTACATTGTTTAAATTGTGTAAGTGGAAAATTGCGAACGAGAGTCTAGCAATGACTCGAGTTTGCAATATTCCGCCCGAGTTAATCACAATGTTTCTCATCACATTTGCGAGGAAATAAATAACTCAAGTACCGATCCAAATTGATAAAATCGACAACTTCAACTTCAGTATCAGTGCATGATCGCTGCGGCGCAGCTTCAATATTTCATCCAAACACAAATCAGTATTCTTGCTGTGCGCGGGCTACTAGATTTTTCAGCAACTATATTACAACCAATCACATAGCAGGATTTTTGTGGAGTGCGGCTAACTAGATTTTATTAAACCAATCAGATCACACACAAACTTATAACTCCCCCGGGAGTGTTAACTGCTCTATACGCCTGCGTACAATAAGACCCTTTACGAGCAAGTGTGATAAAAAATCATTCAAGGCAAGCTTGGGGACTTAGCTATCATTCCGGTTGTGCAAAAAGCACAAAATATTTAACAGTACCAAAAGGCACAGATGTTTCACTGCATCAGTGCCACAGCCATAAACAATACTTTTATATAGAAAGCTTCCGTGAGTTTCAGACATATTGAAATATAATAAAAAGGGTCACTCACGTCTTTAAGGTCGAATATCGTTCGACATGTTTGAGACCGAATCGCTGTCCTTAATCATGAGTACTTATCGCGGCGGCGGTTCTTTTAGCACTGCGTGCCCGCTCGGCTGCTCGGTGCGGGCGGTTGCGGTGGAGGCGAGAATCTACCTTCGTTTTCGTGATAAGTACCCGTGATTAACGACCACGACCGTTTCATTATATTTCAACACTAAAGTATAATGATAATCACAATTTATACATTATCCGATAACGTTTTATGCGTAAAGCAACTCCGGGACTTCGGACAGCGGTTCAGACAGCGACTCGTCCAGTTCCGGTGAAGAGAGCGCCTCGGACAGCTCGCCGGGAGACAGCGACCCCGCCGAGGCCAAGGAGAAGGTACATAGCGTTATCCCAGTACAGTCGCCTCCTTAAGAGTCGCCAATACGCTCGGCTGAACTCGATTCTCCATACAAACGTACTTTTGTTCTCATTTTAAAACGCCTTACTGAAATAACATGAAACTTTGTATAAACAATGAGAGCCGCCATATCTAGGTCGGAAATTAGTTTCTGTTGCTAGAAATTGTAATAGAAAAAAAAACAGCGAGTTTTTGAGTTTTTGGCGTCTTCATCATCATCATCATCATGTCAGCCGAAAGACGTCCACTGCTGGACATAGGCCTCCCCCAAAGACTTCCACAATGACCGGTTTTGCGTCTTGTATGAAACTAATTTCCGACGTAGATATGCCGGATCATGTTATTCTAGCATGGCGTTTTAAAATGAGAGGGTAACTACGTTTGTATGGAGAACCGAGCTTACTGCGGACTCTTAAGGATGCTCGGGGTTCGCTACCTAATCCCACAGTTCTGCCACTCTCAGTTCTCCCACAGGTGCCATCTCACCTTCCTATAAAAGGAACAATAATACTGTGATGGTTGCGCTGAGGGCGAGCCATACATATCCTTCCGCCTGAAGGGCGTAGTGAAGGTTTCCTAGCTAGCTCAGGGTTTGAGGGAATTTCTATTAGGTGGAAGAGCAAACACAGATTGACTAAATAATAAAGATGGGTCTTTTACGCCCTTTATTAATAAAACCTTATAGCTACGGATCGTTACGCGGATAGCAAAGGTCCCGTAGGACGTTACGACGACGAGGGATAGCTACAGGAAGTCTGGATGGCGGATTGTTCTCCGGAGAACAGGGGAACCCTGCAGAACGCACCCGGTGGTCGCCCGCGCCGCTACTGTCAGGGGTGATCGGGATGAGGAAGGAAGGCAAACCCTCAGGGGCTAACTACGCGGAGGAGACGCGCGGCCCAAGAGAGGTACCTAGGCACGAATCCGGTACGCCCGCACCGCGCTCTAGGCTGGTCAGCCCTTGTTCCCACTGCGGAGTCGAAACAAAGACTGACTACTCGCATATATATATATATATATATATATATATTTTTTTTATTTTTTTTTGACCTGACTGTGGCTTTATAGGCCGAGCCCATTAAAGCGATAGGAATACGCGGTGGGAGAGTTGCCTGGGGAAAATCCAGGGGAAAACCTCCGACACGACCGCGTGGGCGGTTTAAACACTGGAATACTCTAAGAGTTTGCGCTCCAGTGAGATTGGTTGAACGGTTTCAACCAAATCTGGGGTGTGAGTGGAATCGAGCTACTGGGAGTTTTGTCGCTGGTTCACTAAACCTAGCCTAGCTGAGAAGAGTCCAGCAAGAAACTCAGCTAGGCCCGACCTGCGTCGGACTGACTCTACCCGGTATGCGGCGGTACCGGGACGAATAGGGACTATATGTGTCTGTGTTGCCGCGATCGCGCGGTGGACGTCCCCGCCGGCGGGAAAGCCTAAGTGTACGCGTCGTGTCTGAGTTGGACGCCGTAAGCGCAGCGTTCCACCTTTCGATGGACGCTGTGATTACGTCGTCCGGGTCCGTGAGTGTGTGCCTAGGACGCCGGACCGTGCGGCCCCTAATCAGTGATCGCCGAGTTACGACAGAGGGGGGAGGGATGGGAACGTAGTCAACAGCCTTCCTAACTAACGGATTCCTATGATGGGGAGCGTTGTCAAAATAACGCCTGGCAGTCTGCTTAAAGAAACCATACATGGTGCTAATCCCCATGTCGTGGTGCAGGCTGAGGTTCGACTGGTACCACGGGGCACCAGTCGCCCTACGGAGAAAACGATTTTGAATGACCTGAAGCGGCTTGAGCGATGTCATAGGCACGTGAGCAAAAGCTACACTTGCATAAGACATGATTGGACGAACACAAGTTTTGTAAAGTGTCAGCTTATTTCTAAGTGACATTTTACTAAACTTGTTGATCATCGGCCCAAGCCTTCCTAGCACGAACAACGCACGGTTGCGTACCCTACGGATGTGGCTGCGGAAAGTCAGTTTCCTGTCGAGGGTCACTCCAAGATATTTGACCTCGTTGGCCCAGGGGATAGGCCGGTCAAACATTTGGATCGGAGCCACCCGCCTTTCTGTGCTAACGCAGTCAGAAGGGTGGAAGACTATTGCAGTGCTTTTTTCCGGATTGACTTCGATACGCCAAAGATTAAACCAACGACCAAGGTCGGTGATTGCCTCCTGGAGATATCGCCGGATAAAAGCGTACTTACAATGAGTCGTAAAGAGCGCGGTGTCGTCCGCGAACAACCCCAGATGCACTTTAGGGTGCCTGGGAATGTCATTCGTGAATAACGAGTACAGAGTGGGAGAGAGCACGGAGCCTTGCGGGACTCCGGCTCGCATACGGCGCTCGCGTCCTTATATAGCCGCCGGCGTTGGTGTGCGCGCGGGGCAGGGCCGGCCGCGGCCCCCGCTCCCCGCGCGCCGCGCGCGTGCGCCGCCTGCCATGCACGCGTCACGTGGTGTGCGCCGTGCTCCGGTTGCGAGGATGGTTCCTCGCAATACAGTGGTGGTAGATAATTTTTAACCGACTTCAAGATTTCAAAAGAGGAGGTTATCAATTCGGTTGTATGTTTTTTTTATGTTTGTTACTCCATAACTCCGTCATTTTTTAACCGATTTGGAAAATTATTTTTTTGATTGTAAGTATATATATCCAAGTTGGTCCCGTTTTTGTCAAAACGCAGTTCTGATGATGGGATCCATGAGGAATTGAGGGAACTCCTCAAATCTTTAAGGCAAACATAAGTATAGTGATTTTTGTGTTTTTATCAACAAGTCAAGCATTTTCATCCAAAAATGTGACATTGGATGAAGTGGAACTGCTGATGATGATCAGAACAGAACTCTTCAACGACGAAAAGTTCACGTTTGGCGATTTGTCCTCCTAGCTGTGTTTGTTAAGCAATTTCTATTTTCACGATTAATTTTTGTCATGCTTGATTTCTGATGATGGGATCCATGAGGAATTGAGGGAACTCCTCAAATCTTAAAGGCAAACATATAGTGATTTTTGTGTTTTTATTAACAAATCGAGCATTATCATACAAAAATGTGTCATTTGATGAAGTGGAACTGCTGATGATGATCAGAACGGAACTCTTCAACGACGCGTAGTTCACGTTTGGCGATTTGTTCTCTTCGTTTTGTTTGTCAAGCAAACAAGGTTGTTCCATGATTCCATGAGAAATTGAGGGTACTTAGTCTTCTACCATTATAAACATACTTATAGCCATTTTTATTTTATTATATGGAATCTAAGAGTGCACCATCTAAGTATAATAATCTTTCACCGGCCTCCCCCATTGAAGTCGGTTTTTTTTTTCTTAAAAAATATTATAGTATGATCTCGCTCGAATTTGGAGCAGCTCCAGTAAATAAAGGGTCCGTAAAGCGCTTGTGATTGTTCTGAGCCGCCATTGCGTAAGCGGGTTCACCACTATCGGTGTAAAAAAATTGGATATTATCAGGGATAAAATAGGATCTGGGCCCTGGGACACAGCAGTCATACAGTGTACAGATGTAGCGCAAAATGATTTCCTTTCGGGAACACTCGGATCTCAATCGGAATACGATGGCACCCGAACTGTCAATCAATGATTGTATTAAATGAGTGACGTTTTCATATCCATTAATATGGAACTTTATTGTTTAGTGTCGAATTTCAAAGTGAAGACAGTTCGGGTGCCATCGTATTCCGATTGAGATCCGAGTTTCCCCGAAAGAATAGTACATTACTACAGAGGCCGGGAAAAGGGGTTGCCGGCCGGAGATATATTTCCCGCCGAGGTATTTATAGTGCTTTTCTCAAACATGCAATGAAATAAACAACAAAAAAATCAAAGTTTTATTTTTAATACGCATAGTGGCAGAATGTCATGATGCCTGTGCCACAAATTTATGTGGAATGGAAATTAAAAAAGGACCTTGCCGGCCTAGGCCTGCAAGGTTTGTATGAAATTCTATTAACGACCTCTTGTTCTAGCCGCACCTGAAACGTCATACTTCGCAGCCTATTTTATAAGGAACATAACATCAATATTTCATTGCATGTTTGAGAAAAAATCATTTTGCACTACATCTGTACGTAGTTATAAATCGTAGATAGAACAGTAGTTTTGTTTTTTAAGTGCACTTTAGGTACTGATAATCGTTTCGCTTGTCTCATGGATATTTTGCACTACACTGCACTAAATACTACTTCTAGCAGGAATTCTGGCAGTTACTTATATAATGCATGTACTTTGAAATTGTATAAGTTTATACTATGTTATTCACCTTGTTAGTTTACATTTATTTATTTCGTTATACTTTATATAATGCTAAAGAAAATACATATTATTCACTTGTATTATGTTTATTTTAATCAACACCCCACCATCCTTTTTTATTTATTTTAACTAACCTACTAACTGGGCTGGCGCGACGACCTAAAATGAGTCCTGGGGCGCTACCTCGAACGGAAAACGAAATATCTGCTTCGCTGTCGCACTTGCCTATTCGTGCGACAGAGAGGGAGATACTTCGTTTTCAGTTCGCGATAGACTTAATGTGCCTCTAGTATATATTTTTCGAAACAGCGAACGCGTTTGCGTTTGGTCTCAATTCGTATGGCAACGCGAACAGCGCCCCTGGCGGCCTTAGTGGCAACTATTTATTACCAATTAAGACTCAACGCGAACGTGTTCAAGTCAAGTCAAAATATTCTTTATTCAAATAGGCCTAGCAACAAGCACTTTCGAATCGTCAGTTATAACATGTATTAACATATATATTAATTAATTATTTAGAGCAATTTATTGTAGCTTTTATTATTATTTAACACTCTCACCGCCACCCATACATTGAATTTTCGAGTCCAACAAGCCATACGAGCCGCTGGCGGACGCATTTATGCCTACACGGGCAGGCCGCGGATAAAGGGCTACGATGAGTGCAGCAGGCCACACGGGCGGCCGGCGGGCTCACTGACGGTTTTGATTAGCAGGCCGTGCGGTCCGCTACGACCTCGCAATTTCATACCAGTTTTGTAGTACGTGGCCTGCTGGTAAAGACAAATGAGACTACAAGGTGGCAACTGCGATGCTTTATTTACAATTTAAAAAAAAAAGTAAGTCTGTATCACCAAATTTGTGGGACTTATGGAAGGTTAAATAAATGGCAAAAACTCAACTTAAGGCGAGGTCAAAATATAATTTATTGCTTGACAATGGCTTGTTGAATGTTGGCAAAGCATTCGGAGCATATTACGCTGGGGTAGGACGGGCAAACTAAACATACAGTATTAACTTTTTACCCACTTTACAAGCGTTCAAACTTGACATACCCTCTTCGTCTGACTATCCCGTTTCGATGGTCAACCAGCGGGGACTTTCGTGTTGGGTGCTATTTTGAGGGCCTTGACTTTGACTGCTTTTTTTGTTAAGGCCCATCATGTCGTAATTGTGAACCATGAGTAGGTATATTCCAACAAGACCTACTTTCATCACAATCACTATCCACAATGTCTAAGGTTTCATCCGAAGATGGTTGGTAGTCGGGATTTTCTTCAGAGACCAACATAATGTAAAAATCAATAGGTAACCAACCACGAAATGCAAATTTTTCAAAACCCGCTCGGCAACTGCAGCAAGCCATGCGTGCGGCCGGCGGCCTAGTGATGTAATTACTAGAGTGGCGTCACGAAGTAGATTGAATTTTGAATACTGTCAAAAATTTACGTATATTTAGGCGCGAAAGTTACGGCACGCCGGCGACCCGCACGGCCCGCCAAACTCACTCAGCGCAGTAGGTATTTGGCGTGCCTTACTCGAAAAGTTACGACCCGCCGGCGGACCTTATGGCGGTGAGTGTTAAATTAAATATTATATTGTTGAAGACATGTCAAAATGAGAAATTATTATGTACTAAAATTCACAATAGGATCGTCAAAACATAAATAATAATAATAATAAAATCGTTTGTGTTTATGTTGCGAAATAGTTATTTGTTCAACAAGAGAGCAAAGTAGATTTTTGCTGCGAGTGTTGATGTTGAGCCAAAGACACGAGATGCAAATATCTTTGCTCTCGTGTGATACATACAACTTTTCACCTCAGCGACGAGAAAACATAACGCAAAGGAATAGTGACGGAGAGAATGAAGTTACTTAAACTAACCTAAAATATGAAAAAATTATAAGTAAATTTTTTCACGCTCGCAGCAATATTGCATTTTGCTCAATGGTTTCAAGCAGGAAAAGTCGTTTTCACGCTCGCAGCAAAATTGCATTTTGCTCACTGGTTTCAAGCAGCAAAAACGCCATTTTCGAGCCGCTGAGGTGAAAAATATATACTAGAGGTACTGGCATCCGACACAAGAGCATGCCTGCGTAATTTCTCGCCAGCTTGCGGCTCCGAGCTCACGCAGTTCCGCGTCCACCAAATCCCTTCCGATCCTGTTTATTTTAGGAGTAGAGATAAACTAAGATAACGTGGCCCGCCCCTCCAAAACGCTTCAAAGTATGTATGTATGTATGTAAATACTTTATTGTACACAAAACACAGGTAGAAATACAGACAAATTCGGTTATATCGGTACAAAGGCGAACTTATCCCTTTAAGGGATCTATTCCAGTTAACCTTTGAGCAATTGAGTAACACAGGAACCAAAAGATAGACAAGCTAACACGTGTACAAAAACGTAATCTATACGTATATATATAGTGTGTGTGTGTGTGTATATAAATATATATAGCTATTGCTTATATACTACAAACTACAAAATAATACTATATATACATATACTACCGACTAATAAAAATAATAAATATATACATAATACATAAATATAAATATATAATCAGTATCAAACCAAATCACAAACCTTTGAGCAATTGAGTAACACAGGAACCAAAAGATAGACAAGCTAACACGTGTACAAAAACGTAATCTATACGTATATATATAGTGTGTGTGTGTGTGTATATAAATATATATAGCTATTGCTTATATACTACAAACTACAAAATAATACTATATATACATATACTACCGACTAATAAAAATAATAAATATATACATAATACATAAATATAAATATATAATCAGTATCAAACCAAATCACAAGTCATTGGAGAGCCAGAACTTTTTCAACTTATCCTTGAGTAATGCCACAGACTGGGACTGTCTAAACGGCAACGGTAAAAGTATTAATTAAGAGCGCTTTACTAAATTGGAACAGGTCCACTATCGCCACTCGTAAATAATTGTGATTATTTAAATTTAACGATAGATATTAAAATAAAAATCGGCCAAGAGCATGTCGGGTTATGCTCAGTGCAGGGATCCGTAGTTTCCCAATGAAATTACTTAAAAAAATGAATAGCAAAAGGGAATACTTTCGCAGCGTTTCATACGTCTTTTACTAAGAAGGGAAGACTTTTTACGATAACTCAAAAATGGTTTAACTGATCATGTCCGCTATAGTTTTCGTTGAAAGTCTTTATTAAGCTTTACTTTCATGTTTTTTTTTTCATATTTTTTGTACCCATACTTCAAAAGGTAGAGGGGGGACATTTTTTTTTCTTTTGGTGTGATTTTTTCCGAAAATATTCCACCACCACCACCATATCAGCCCTAGGACATAGGCCTCCCCCAATTTCGTGGGGGGTATATGCCATAATCGCCACGCTTGGCATGCCGAAAATATTCATCTTATCAAAAAGTGTACGATGTAGACCTCTATTCATTTTGAAAGACCTATCCAACAACACCCCACACCATACGGTAGAAGCAAAAAAAATACATCCCTACTTTACGTGTAGGGGAGGTACCCTTAAGGATTTTTAATTTTTTATTTTATGTTACGACTTTCTCAGTTTTATTGATTTACATATCCATACCAAATTGCAGCTTTCTAGCACTAAGAATCACAGAGCAAAGCCTCGGACAGACAGACAGACGGACATGGCGAAACTATAAGGATTCCTAGTTGACTACGGAACCCTAAAAAGGAGGTCACTATGTAAAGTATTTCGTATTTAAGTACCTTTTGAATACATGATACTAGTTTTTGCGTTACTGGATTCGTCGATGTGTGCGTCCAAAGTAAAAACGGCCACCTTATTTTTGAACTCACAGATCGACGAATCCAGCGGGCCTATGATGGTTGCCATTTTATCACTTATCGTCGTGGATAAGACATCCGTCACGTTCTGACAAGTATGCGAGTGCGAGAGTGACGGGCGTCTTATCCACGACGATAAGTGATAAAATGGCAACCATCATAGGCCCGCAGCAACGTAAAAACTAGTTTGATGTATTCAAAAATATAAAATAAATATAAATATTGGGGGACAATCTTACACAAATCGACCTAGTCCCAAACTAAGCAAAGCTTGTACTATGGGTACTAGACTATATACATACCTATATAGATAAATACATACTTAAATACATAGAAAACAACCAAGACCCAAGAACAAATCTCCGTGATAAATGCACAAATAACTGCCCTGGCCGGGATTCGAACCCGGGACCTCTAGCTTCGGAGGCAGACTCACTACCAACTAGGCTAAACAGGTCGTCAAAAGGTACTTAAATACGAAATACTTTACATAGTGGCCTCCTTTTTTCAATACTTATCTTACGTTAGATTTAGGCTGGGTTGCACCGACTAACGATGACAGACTGATCAACGTTAAATATGGCGCCGGCAGCTGTCATCCCATAGAAACTTGTCAAACTTTCTATACATTGAAATTTTAACGAACACAGCTTACGATTACAGACGGTTTGGTGCAACCCAGCCTTGAATCGAATCGAATGAATCGATTATTGCATGTCACATTACAGATTAAAGGTGGAACATCTTATAAGGTAGGTTTACATGTGACGCCCTGCAAGGGCATAGCAACAGTAATATAAGCCTATAACTAAGGTTACTTAAATCTAGTTACTACGGACCAATTTTGTGCCAGTTTAAAAATCTTTTAGTACAAAGACTACTAATAAACTTAAGTAATCACAATTATTTACGAGTGGCACCAGGTGTGCCTACATTTTAGAAAAGCGCTCTTAAGCACCACCAGGACTCCCAACGCATGTGTGCGTGCTGAGACAGCCAAACAAAACACACTCTTTCGTAAGTATGTGACTAAACACATTGAAATGGTAATTTGGAGGGGCGGGCCATGTCATCGTAGTTTATTTCTACGTATTTATATTTCTTCTCAAACATGCAATGAAATATTGATGCTATGTTCCTTATAATCAGGCAGCGAAACTTTGGTGCCGATGACAGACGTATGACGTAGCGTCTTCATACTGAGTGTTTTTATTTAGATGATAGATAATCATTAATCACTAACAACTTATTGGCCTCTTTAGTACACGGATATTTTATTGACACTTGAGACGGCCAGTACTTATAAAAACATCATTACTTAACTGTCTTTGTCATTTTCATCAGAAAATTATCGAAGGCAATATTGTACATCGTTTTAGTATTTTTTATTCGTGAATTTAAGAAATGTGAATTGATAAGGTACAACATTTATAAGGTACACATTATAGGTATCGCTTGACCGTAATCGCCATGGAGTCTATGCAGCCGTATTTGCAGTCGTTTCCTTTTCAGTTGTTAAAAATGAAAAAATGTTTTGCTCCTGCTGTCAGCAAAATTTAACAGGTAAACCAAGTAACATAGAAAAACATTTAAAAACTAAAAAGCACATTGAAAGAGAAGGATCAAAAATGACACATCAAGACTTTTATATGGATTCATCCTGTATGCCAATTTAGTTGTGTCATAATGATGTCATAGGCACCAAAGTTTCGCTGCCTGCTTATAATAGGCTGCGAAGTGATAGTGTGAGTGTGATAGTGTGAGTGATAGGGTGTGAAGTATGACGTTTCAGGTGCGGCTAGGACAAGAGGTCGTTAATGGAATTTCATACAAATCTTGCAGAGGTAGGCCGGCAAAGTCCTCTTTTTTAATTTCCATTCCACATAAATTTGTGGCACAAGGCATCAGGACATTCTGCCACTATGCGTATTAAAATAAAACTTTTTTTTGTTGATTATTTCATTGCACGTTTGAGAAGAGCACTATACATACCTCGGCGGGAAATATGCGGGTGCCCTTTCGTCCCGGCCTCTGTAGTAATGTACTATTAATATACTAAAGTCTTGTTTACACAAACACGAGACCCGTTTGCGAGTGTCACTACATTGCGTGGTTTGACAGATCGATTGAACTCATCATACCACGGTGACCCGCAATGTAATGTAATTAAACTCGCATGCGAGTCTCGTGTGTATTAAGCCTTAAGGGTAAGTTGCACCAAACCGTCTGTGATCTTAAGGTGTTCGTTGCAATCTGATTGTATGGAAAGTTTGACAAGTTTGTATGAAATGACAGCTGCCGGCGCCATATTTGACGTCTATCGGCCTGGAATCGGTTGGTGCAACCTACTACCCCCTAATAGTGTTCACGGTTTTTTTTATTTATACTACAATTATTGACTATCGGAGGTAAGTAGATGTTTATAATTCAAAATATATAAATGTTTTTAATTTTGTCTCTTCATGATCATCTGCTTTCAGTGCTAGCAGTGGTGCTGCTACAGTGGCCATTTGCGGCCACTGTAGCAGCACCACTGCTTTTTGTAATGGGTCACTTATTTTAAGTAGGTTAAATATTTTAAGTTAAGCTAGTTATTTTGCTGTCGTTCCTACTAACATTTTAATTGTAATGTGCTGTTCTTTTGTGGTTTGCAATAAATTGGTTTCTATTCTATTCTATTCTATTCTTTCGGTGTATATTTGTGTTTTGTTACAAAAAATATCTTGACAAGGACTTTTAAATTCACTTTTATTGGTTGTAATAAAGTTTATGAAGACATTGCCTTGAATCCTTGAATGTGCCGTGGTCACGGCAGCTCTGTAGTGACGCTCGCGAACCCAACATTCACCTTCACTAGTTATAATGAAGTTATTTATTTTTTTATCTATTTATTTGGAACACCAAAGGCTTTTAGAATACAATACTTTGGCATATACATAGATATGCCGATTAGGTAGTGTTCTGGGTAAGAAAAATATTATTATAAATTAGTCCGTCAGTTATATTATAAAAAAATGATAGCACAAGTATTATTTCTAAAAAAATCTTATTCCCTATGCCTAAGGCTGGAAACACTGCTCGACCGACGTGAGCGCGTATGGTCGGTCGCGCGTGTTTTTGTATGGCCGCATACGCGCTGACCCGGGTATGTCCTAAAACTACGACCAAGGCCACCGGGGGATCGGCAGCAGCATCCCTGGAGTACGGTGGAGATACTGCGATCGCCAACCCGCATGCCAAGCGTGGCGATTATGCCATAACCTCCCGTGAATTTAGGGGAGGCCTGTGTCCAGCTGTGGACGTCCTTTGGCTGATATGGTGGTGGATGGGATACGCGCTGACGGTGAGCATCAGTCTGAACGCACGTATGCTTCCCACAGCGATAGCTACGCCCGGCCGACTATACACCCTGATCATCGGTCGCGCACTGTTTTCAGCCTAAGCAATCAAATAAAAATAACAAAGATGAAGCTCGCTGTGCCAAAAACTGTAGCACGCTGCACGGCATGTCGTCACGGGGAACTTTAACGGGCTATATTGTTTATGTATTATAGGATAAGTTCATCGAAAGTGTGCTCAGGTATTTATTTGTTGGTTTATACTGCTTTGTATTCATGTCACTAAATGATTTGAATTTGAATTGAACTGTAATTTTATATTTAACTATACAATGTATATTGTTTTGAAAAAATGACACCTCGCCGTGTTTTTTACGCCGGTTCTTCTCGTGGCAGAGGTTTATTTTTCCGAACCGGTGGTAGTTTATTGACGTTCATAGGTGAATGTAATATGCCTAATTTGAAGAATAAACTACTTTTACTTTTATTTTACTTTACTTTTATATCTTCATAATTTTTTCCTTTATTTGAAAGTAGAAAAAACACGTGTTAAATATTTTTTCACCTCAGCGGCTCGAAGATGCCACCATGCTGCTTGAAACCAGTGAGCAAAATGCAATTTTGCTGCGAGCGTGAATAAAACTTACTTTTAATTTTTCATATCGAAGGTTAGTCGCAGGTCATCTCTTCATACTGCGGGGTGTAATACAAACTTGGAACATTTAAACTTCATACTTTCTGTTACTATTCCTTTGCGTTATATGTTCTCACCGCTGAGGTGAAAAGTTGTATGTATCACACGAGAGCAAAGATATTTGCAGCTCGTGTCTCTGAGTCCCTCGCAACGCTCAATATTCTATAATTGAATCTTCCGCTTGTTCGGGACTCAACATCAACACTCGCAGCATAAATCTACTTTGCTCACTTGTTAAACAAATAACTGTTGATTATCAAACTGACGCTGACAGTCTAATTACATGTATTTTTTAGGATACAAGCCTATTATAGGATCTCACTGGTTTATTATTGGGCATTTGATTATTTACGAATACAAAAAGGTTCAATGGTTGTCATTTATCATAATTCCATTTATCGTCATCGTCACCTCCATGTCATAAAAACTGTTATTTATTTCTTGTATAGCACTACCGAATTTATTTGTAGGCGCCAGAAAAAGCGGAACCCAAATCCAACGAGAAGTCAAATTTGGAACTGTTGTTGGAACTGGACGAGGTTGCCAGCTCTCTACCCACCATGACGCCCACCTGTGGAGGGTTCCTGTCCCCCAGCGTTGACGCTGGAGCGATAGGAGATGGTAAGAGGACAGTGGTTATTTAATTTGTCCGAGTCTTATCAAAGTAACCAGTTCAAAAAGCGACTCTATAGTGCAATATAGAAGGTTCAAAATCCAATAACCATTTTATTAAAAGTCGGACATTTTAATTTATTGCAACTATAGAAGTGGTGGTGAAGTAGGTGCGGGCTGAATAGCAGCGCTGCACAGCTCGCAGCAAACGCTGAGCCCAAGTCTATTGTCGCACTTAGTTTTTGTTTAATTTTTTGTATACCTACTTGTATTTTTTCATATGGCGAAATTTGTTTTTGTTTTTTTAGGCATAAAATCAATCAAAATCAAATATTTATTCTGCAAATAGGCCACAAGGGCACTTTTATGTCAAAGCGTGTATTTATACAATTTAGAAACTAGCATTGTTACATAATAATAATGATTAAAAATATACTGATTAACAATTCAATGAAACTAAATTTACAAATATTAAGGACATATATTGAAAACGATCCGTGTCCGAATAAACAAAAAGTATATAAAATTCATTTAATATCTCAGAGATGTATATGGTCTCTGAGCGTCCAAATACGATTAATAACAATTATTTCAAAGTCCTTAGAGATACAAATGGTCTCTAAGCGTCCAAATTAAAATAAGTAATAAAACAGCACTAATATAATATTCTTAAGAGATGTATAAGGTCTCTAAGCGTCAATAACAATAGAACTAATCCAGAACAGGATTATGTCTCTCGTCAATCTACAAGTATGGAGAAAACCTGCTTTCATTTTAACGAATGTGTGTGGCATGTAATAGGAGCAAATAACTACAACTTAGAAAAGTTGAAAAACCCCTGACATTTTCATTTCAAAGCTCAATATCTCAAAAACGGCTGAACAGGTTTTCATGAAACATGGCTAAGAACACTCGGGATAAAATTATCTATGACACAAAAAAAACTAAAAGAAAATCGGTTCATCCGGTCAGGAGCTACGATACCACAGACAGACACGTTAAACTTATAACATCCCTCTCTTTTTGCGTCGGGAGTTGAAAATGAAATGGTACACTATTGAGCTCTCCAGCAATTATTTACAAGTGATTTCAATAAAAAAAAAAAGGTTTTAACGTATACTTTTGTACTCCACTGCAGTGATATTAATAACTCTTTAAAAAAAAAGAAATCCTAACAATACCCTTTTAAATCAAAAATGGAACAACTATTATGAGTCATAACTTGATGCTCAAGAGCTTGAAAGCAAGAGCGGTTTTGCGGTAAAGCGAAAACGGTCCGGGGCACGTCGCACCAAAAAACCGCGCGGTATTCGGTAGCGCGGTAGAGCGGAGGCGGCGTGTGTCACATATTGAAAGATCAAAAATGCAAACGGCCTCGCAATTATATGTATTATGTAAAAGGCTATAAATAAATAAAAAATTATACGGGACACTTAATAGTTAAGAGGGCGCAGTACGCTCGGTTCTCCATACAAACGTATTTATGCTCTCATTTTAAAACGCCATGCTAGAATAACATGAAAATTTGTATACACAATGGAATCCGGCATATCTAGGTCGGATCATAGTTTCTGTTGCTAGAAATTATAAAAGAAAAAAAAAATACAGCGGCTTTTTGAGTTTTTTACGGCTTGTATGAAAACTTTAATAATCGCTGTATTTTTGCTCCATTATAATTTCAAGCAACAGAAACTATGATCCGACCTAGATATGCCGGATCCCATTGTGTATACAAAGTTTCATGTTATTCTAGCCTGGCGTTTTAAAATGAGAGCATAAATACGTTTGTATGGAGAACCTAACGTACTGCGCAGTGTTAAGCTATACTAGCTGCTAGTTAGCTGCTTTATAGTTATGCTAGTACTCATCAGCAGGGAGCGAAACTTTGGTGCCGGTGAAGTCATTATGACGCAAATTCACATAAAGGATGATTTTATATAAACAACATTGCGAAACCCCAATGATTATTAATAATACAATAATGGTAATATACATTTTATTTTTTATTAATAAAAAAAATGCTGTTTATATTGAAAATAGTGTAAATATTAAAATAATTACAAAGACTATAAGAAAAAAATGTTTTACTAAGTAAGTAATGCCGCCAGCATCCTCGGTACAATGCCTCAAGGGCCCGTTTTAGATTTAAGTTAGTTTTAATTTTCTTTATATTATTTTGGTTAAGTATTCTTGTATATATTTTCGTTGTACATAAATAAAAAAAATTAACAGTCTTTAGTAAACGAGAAAGACCCAGTAAGTAATTGTAAAAACTATATTAATTCGGATAAATGAAAAACAACAAACTAAATTTCGTGGGTTGTCGAAAAATAAGCAGAACGCTTCTAGAATTCAAGCACAACATCGCATCTTCTTATTTAAATACATACCTACATACATATGTATACTATACATTCTGAACAATGTGACTGCATCTCCCGCCGTTGATAAAAATTGTGCATAATGCCAGTAATCGCAACTAGAACAAATATTGTTGTAAGTTAACCTTTCATAATCAAAATCGATTCCTTCAATAATCCAGATAAAACACTATGTATGTAGCTTGACGTCATACGTCTGTCATCGGCACCAAAGTTTCGCTCCCTGCTCATCAGCATATAAACCCCTGAGGTTTCCGCTGGTGAATCATGTACTACCTTTGTATCATAGATTTTGCCCAATAAATTTAAAAAAAAGTGTGCTGTATAAAGTGAGCTCTAAGGTTGTACCCTGTTCCGCAGAAAAATGATTCATCAAATGTATATTTCCCAGAATTTTCATTTCACCATCATCATATCAGCCGAAGGACGTCAACAGATGGGCCTAGGCCTGCCCCAATTTCTTAGGGGGTAAGTGCCATAATCGCCACGCTTGGCATTTGGCTTTAATTTCATAGAAAGCATTTTTTTTTTCACAAAGGATTTTCATAAACCTAACCTAACCTACTTGTCTGGTACACCCAAATCTTAACGGGTTTTCTGTGAAATGAATATTCTGCGAATCAATACATGTAAACTCCGGGAGGTCTACGTTAAAATAAATAATAATCTTCTTGAACAATATGTTCGTTTTATTTATATTAAAGCGACGACGAAGCGAATTTCGAGCGCATGAGCGCCAAAACGCTGGATAGGAGTCGGAGTGGTCGCCTTGGCCGAAAACGGTCGGATCGATTAAAGCGACATGCATTCTCATTCAGCTCAACTTCCACACTGCGGCATCCGTCACCGTTCGCCATTCCTAATTCAAACTACATTCGAACGTTCCTTTATTCATCATCTAGCAGCCAGCTCCTTACACAGCTATCAAAGAGTACCAATCCCGTGTATGTATATTCTATGAAAATGTATGCGAAACAAGGAGCTACGGAGCTTTAATCGTATCAAATGTAAGCTCATGTCTGTTGTTTCTGCTCATGTGTGTTACTGTGAAACTTTATTAGTCAATGTCAAATGTCAGAATGAAAACTGGTAGTATTTTGCCATTTGTTTGACAAATCTATTCTAATATTATAAAACTGAAGAGTTTGTTTGTTTGAACGCGCTAATCTCAGGAACTACTGGTTCGAATGGAAAAATTCTTTTTGTGGTGGATAGTCCATTTATCGAGGAAGGCTTTAGGCTACATAACATCATGCTGCGGCCAATAGGAGCGAAGACGCGAACGAAGTCGCGGGCAACAGCTAGTATTAAATAATATGGTAATTGATTAACACTTCTTCGGGTGTAGTGGTATTCAGAATTTAGCCGATTGGAAAGCAACATTAACTACAACTGTGCTTGTGTTTTTTGTGTAATAAATATTAAATATAATCCCACAGACGCAATAGCCCCGGTACCGGCCGCATTCACCCCCACCACTACCACCGAGCTGATCTCCCGCGTGACGTCCCGCGGGCTCTCAGCTACTAGCCGCTGGACACGGGCGCCGCACCTCTACTCGCAGTCCATGTGCGCTATAGAGATCACCTTCACCAACTGCACGCAGGAGGATATTGGGAATATTAGGATTAATAAAAAGGTTGGTTTAGTTATCCCCTTCAAACCGCCCACATTATTCATATTCCACCATTTTCGCCCCTCGCTCTCCTTATCCTTATTCCCAACTATCGAGAGAATGTCCCGCAGTCTTTTTGTTTCCCGCTAATTACTTTATATCTTAAAAAAATAAAATAATGATTCTAATTTTTGCAAGCTTTTAGGGAACGCAACGCCAACAAACTGCTTCGCAGTTTGGCGAAACTTTGTTGTTCGGTACTTGCAATTTTTATTTTAATAAATAAAATAAAAACTACCTAGTTAATTGTCGATGGTACTGTTTTATGCTACATTATATTATAAATGATCAAAGTAGATCCATTTTTTCTAAAGTAACCCCTTTTTAAGGTAATTCGACATTTCATGCGGTAATTTCACGTTGAACCCTCATTTAGTTTACCATTTTCCATTTGGTTTCGCCTATACGCTCCTTTGATTGGTCTAATCTACCTTACTAATTCAAATTGCGTCTCACGGTGTCACCCCCGAACGGTTAAGGGCTTAATGTTAATATATAAAGTGTAAGTAGGCATATTATTAAATATTACAAAATGCTATTATACATATAATTAACATATAATTAACTTGTATTGTTTAAGCCTGAATTAATTTGTCTCGGAACCTAGTATTTTCTTATACAAGTTTGATAAGATTATTATTGCATGTTAGCTGTAAGATTAACATTGCTGTGCCCTGACAGGGTTCATGTCTTGGATTATAATGTACCTATATAAGATCTTATGTATACAACATGATGCAATGAATAAATGAATAAATAAATGAAATATATGAGGATTTAATTGTAATTTTATAATTTTAATGTTGACCAAATGCAAATGTATATATATAAGTCGTGTAATGTTACTCGAAATAAATGAATAATGGAATGATAATAACTAGTGGCTCTGTGTGCTAAAAAAATTGAAAAAAAAATATTTTTTTAAATTTCAATATTTCCAAAAATTGACTCGACAAAAAAGTTTTATACAATTCTCACAAAATTTTACGAGAATCGGTTGAAAAATGCGACCTGTATGTAGACTGTAGAGAAGAACATACGAAAGATTTTTTGTCGAAAGCTGAAACGGAGACGCTTCGCTCGCTCGGTCAATAATAATAAAGGTTTCCTTTGAAAAGGTTGAAATTAAGTAAGTAAAATAAATATAAATATAAGTAAAATAAATATAAATCCTACACAAATCGACCTAGTCCCAAACTAAGCAAAACTTGTACTATGGGTACTAGGTGACGATATACATACTTATATAGATAAATAAATACTTAAATACATAGAGAACATCCAAGACCCAAGAACCAAATCCGTGGTAAATGCACAAATAATGACCTGGCCGGGCTTCGAACCCGGGACCCGGGTAGGTCGTCAGGTACGGCTTTATGGATAGTTTTTTTAATGTATGCATGCAAATGCCTAGTTCTTATTGGTCGACGCCAGACACGGGTCCCTGAAGAATCCTGCCTCCTCGAGAAATTGAAAAGTTACATCTGTTTCCGCAGACGCTGACGGGGTCCCGCGCCATGCACGAGTTCGCGAGCGTGGCGGCGCTGGCGCCCGGCGCCGCGGCCAGCACCACGCTGGGCGTGGACTTCCGCGACTCCATCCAGCCCGTCCACTTCACCGTGCTGTCCTCGCTAGGTATGCATGTAGCAAGGAGCGGAATAGGGAATGTCTGAAAATTTTGAAAGTCCTTGATTAATTTTCTAATGGTAGGGATAGCCGTCGCCATTAACGGAAAAAAGTTTCAGATTTTTCGGTTGCGCCATATATTTTATAAAAATACAAATTAAGTCATACGACCAACCTATAATAAACTGTCAATGTCATTGCGTACCACAGATTCAAGCCGGCGTTTTTTTTTTAAATATTTGACGGACTTAAAAATGTCTTAGTAGTCCGATACGGGGCAGACGCGAGGTGATATAAAATGTTTGTATTTTTATAAAATATATGGCGCAACCGAAAAATCTGAAACTTTTCTGTTAATGGAAACGTTTATTCCGACCATTAGAAAAATAATCAAGGACTTTTAAAAATTTCATACATTCCCCATTGCCATAGCAAAAATCCAACGCCAAGAGGGGTTGAATTGTAGTTTATCGACTATCGACAAGTGATTCTCACGTAGCACAACAGTTTTTTAGACGTAACCAAGTTGAACATACTTTATTCGTAATGAAAATAAATAAGAATAATTTGATTTAATTGAAAAATTTAAATCGGAAATGACAAAAGTATTACAGATATTGTAGTTAGTACTCTACTGCACAAGTCATAGGGTACATTTTTCGCCGTAATTAGTAAGAGTGCGAACTAGGGTCTCGAATGTAACCATGCTCAGAACAACAAAATCAAAACCTATACCTGTTCTAATTACATTTTTTCGTTTATTTCTACAATTGTAAAAATAGGTTGATACTATAGAAACGATGATACGCGATAATAATTTATCGATAGTCGACAAACAATGTTCAATCCCGCTTGACTTTTGATTTTTGCTATGAGAATTCTGCTCTTGTTTATAGTAGATTGTATAACAAGTGCATAAAACAAGAAATAGATGTAGACCTCAAAAAATGAGAAACATACCTTATTTGTCTAAATACATACTAACATCATATAAAAATACATATGGAAAAAGAACCTGGGAATATATGTTACCCTATATATTAAATGATTGGCCGCAGGGTGTATGTGAAAACTTGGTAAACAATATGGATATGTGTAGAAATATAATAAAAACAATGTTTTTACAGAATTAATAGAACGTTCGTTGTACGAGCGACCACTCAGCGGCTGATAAACCGTACGCGGTTTTCGTTCGCGAGTAAAATACTTTTTTTTTTATCATAGACCTAAGATTTGGATAAATAAATAAATAAAAAAAAGGAATTTTATGCGAGGCAATTTATCGAGTTAAGTTAGTTTATAAGCACTACTGTACTCTTGTCCCACGCCGCCTATAGGTCGTATCTTGTCTTAGTCTGACCCAGGGGCCTTTCAGCTCGAAGTTTGAATTCGTCTATGGAAATGTTAGTTTAACTTGTTTGTACCAGATGTCACTGGGTGCTATCTCTATCGCACTTGCATATTGAAGTGACAGAGATGCAGCGGTCGTGCGGTTAGTTCTTACTAAATACACAACGGCGCTGCGATCTATGTGGAGTATTTCACTGGTATCTCTATCTCAGTATATATATTGTAGTTTGTGGTCTGAGCCCGGGAGGGACATACGGCCTTTTGGTTTGGGAGCAGTGCTGTTTTGTAAGTAGTTATAAGATTGTACCTGCTTCATAGTATTTTTTTAGGGAGCGCAACGCCAACAAACTGCTTTGCAGTTTGGCGTTACTTTGTTGATTGGCCGCAATAATGATTTTAATGATTTTTTTGATTATTAAACATACTAATTTGATATAAATCAAATTAGTATGTTTAAAAAGTTTGTTGGCCTGTTTAGCCTAGTTGGTAGTGACACTGCCTACGAAGCTGGAGGTCCCGGGTTCTAATCGCGGTCAGGGCATAGAGAATAGTATATATTTAGAACTAGCTGTTGCCCGCGACTTCGTCCGCGTCTTCGCTCCTATTGGTCGCAGCGTGATGTTTTAAGCCTTCCTCGATAAATGGACTATCCAACACAAAAATAATTTTTCAATTCGAACCAGTAGTTCCTGAGATTAGCGCGTTCAAACAAACAAACTCTTCAGCTTTATAATATTAATATAGATTTACCTATCTAAGTATATAATAAGTAATTATATCGTCGCCTCATACCCATACTGCAAGCTTTGCTTAGTTTGGGACTAGGTCGATTTGTGTAAGGATTATCCACAAATATAAATACCCTTACAACCAGCTTATCGATGTATCAGTATCAACAAACTGCAATGGTCGTCAAATCCACTTTCATCTGAGTTAATGAATTCGTTTTGGAGTTCTAAAAATTGTTTTTCAGGCGAAGTGTCAGTATCGATAACGCCCCCCGTGGGAGAACTAATGCGGGCTGTGACGATGTCGGAAGCGCGGTGGGACACCGAGCAGAAGAGACTGCGCGGTATGACCGAGGTAGGAAATTACATCAGTTACTGGTTTTTGACATGAAAGTGAGAGACAAAACAGAATTGTTCATTTGCTTAAACACATTATAGCGTTGTTACAATACATTGTGTTTCATGTATCTAGCTCGCATGCAAGCGTGCAAATATAAAGTAGTAAATTAAAATTTCAAAAGAGTAAAAAATAAGTTAAAATAAATACAAGTTAATTTAAATAATAGAAGTTAACATAATAGGCATTTCAAAGTCAAACTCAAAGAGGCACAATAAAATCATTAAATCCATAAAACAAACAAAGGCTTTGTATTTGTACAATGCAATTGTACACCAATGATACAGGCTGTCCAACGGTTTTGCAACATACAGGGGAAGTACTTTAAATATTGAAGATAAAACATTTTACTGACTTTTGTCAGTAAAATGAGTAACTTCGTTTCATGTTTAAAAATTTACTCGTTTTTTTGCCTACTAAACTTTAAATTCAAATTAAATTTATTTGTTGTGTTTGTTTTATATTCATAGATTACAATGTCATGTCCAGCTATGTTTTGCCGAACACTCTTACTTTATATTCTAGTGCGACAAGAAAGCTGCGAAGCTGGGAGATGAAGCGGCGATCTGCAAGCGGGTGTTTGAAACGGCGAATGTGGCGGCGATCACGTCCGAAGGGGACTTCCTTAGGTAAGGGATTGTATATTATTTTACAAGTTTAGGTCGTCCAAAAATGCATTGTGTCTAGAAATAGCCTACTTATTGGTAGTTAAAATGGCCTACGGTTAACAACAAGCCTAATAAGTTTTTGCTGTGAAAATTAACTTCACGGCAATTTACGTAGAGAGGATACTATTTCGATAGACATAGACGATTGTGATATGGTATCCCATCCTTAGTCGTAGTATATGTGGTGACAGCAATGGCAATGGCATTCATCGAAGACGTTTCCATGACGGTGACAAATATTATGGTCTTATAAATAATGCCAATAGCAATAAATCTAACATGATAAGACTTAGTTTTATTTTTCCTTTTTTAAGTCACAGACTGCATAAAGCTGTGTAAAGCGGTGTTTGCACGAACGGCGTCATAAAGTTGCGTGGCATTCTTTAAGTTTCTTTTTATTTGTTTTTTTTTTGTACTGGATTTTTTATGCGAGTGCGATCATGGCGTCACGGCGCCGGGTCTTCACCAAATGGTCACAACGGAAGATCAGCGCTGGCTCTGCCAGCATCACGCTGAGTTGTTACTATTTCGTGACAAATTACGTATCAGTCTGTTTTGAGTTAATTACTCAATAGTTTTGTCACGAATAAACGATTTCTTTCTTTTATACGCGGTGAGGGTCGATATGTCAAATGCATCTCGCTCCCACGTGTGATATTGTCTCATCATCATCCTAGCGTTATTCCCAGTACAGTTGCATCCTCCTTTAGGGGTAGAATTTTGAAAAATCCTTTCTTAGTACACCCCTAGACCTTATAAGGAACCTACGTGTCAAATTGGGAATCTTTACGACCAGCGTTTTCTTAAATATCCAACAGCTTTCATGGTATTATAACATACTGCATAGAAACCTGCCAAGTTAAAGCTCAAAATGCATTAAGCCGCTGTAAATTAGTTTTACTGTAAACAATGTAGTGCCGGGTTTGGCACCATTTCAGAGAATCTACGGAACTTGGCGCCCATTTATATCTCAATTCTTTTGTCGGTGAAGACGACAACCAAGCATCGCATATTCTTAATATTGAACTCACAGATCGACGAATCCAGCAGCGTAAAAACTAGTTTGATGTATTCAAAAGGTTTTTAAATACGAAATACCTTACATAGTGGCCTATTTTTTTCAATATCTATCATTAAATTTAAGTAATCACAATTATTTACGAGTGGCGCTAGGGGACTCGTTGCATTTTGGTAAAGCGCTCTTAAATCATGAGTAAACCAGCATTGTTTTGACAGATTCGCCGGCAGGATGATGTCCTCCCGCGAGCTCGTGCTGCTGTCGGTGCGCCTCGAGGCGGGGGGGGGGGCGCGCGCGACGGCGAGCTGCGCCAACATGGCCGTCGCCTCGCTGCTCGCCAACCAAGTGGCGCAAGCGCTTAACGCATAGATTATACTTACTCTAATGTGTTTGTCTTCACCTGACTGTACCTAGGTGTAGCTAGCTGCTAGCGGCGGGTATCGCTACTGACCGCGCAGAATCTGGCAATCTAATATGAAATAATAACCTAAGTACATTATTGAGTTCTACATAAAGAGCATAAACTAATACAATAGTTATTTGTTCGACAAGAGAGCAAAGTAGATTTTTTGTGCGAGTGTTGATGTTGATCTCGAGCAAGCGAAAGATTCAAAATTAGAATCTTGAGCGTAGCGAGGGACTCAAAGGCACGAGATGCAAATATCTTTGCTCTCGTGTGATACATACAACTTTTCACCTCAGCGGCGAGAACATATAACGCAAAGGAATAGTGACAGAGAGAATGAAGTTACTTAAACTAACCTACGATATGAAAAATTAAAAAGTTAATTATTTTCACGCTCGAAGCAAAATTGCATTTGGTCACTGTTTTCAAGCCAGAAAAGTCGTTTTCACGCTCGCAGCAATATTTCATTTTACTCACTGGTTTCACACAACAATAGTACATTACAATACAAAGGTTGTAAAACAAAGAAAGGCCGATATCGCAGATGTTTGAGGCCCGAGCCGCAGGCGAGGGTCATAAATATGCGAGAGAGGGCTTTCTATTTTACGACCCGTGTTTTGTACACAATTTTACGTCACCACTTGACCAAAAAGTTTGTTTTCCCGGACGCGCAGCGTGCGGAAAAACGCGCTTTTTGGCAAGGTGTGGTGTAAAAATAGTTATTTGTTCGACAAGATAGCAAAGTAGATTTTTGCTGCGAGTGTTGATGTTGAGTCCCGAGCAAGCGAAAGATTCTATAATTATAATTTTGAACGTAGCGAGGGACTCAAAGACACGAGATGCAAATATCTTTGATCTCGTGTGATACATACAACTTTTCACCTCAGCGGCGAGAACACATAACGCAAAAGAATAGTGACAGAGATAATGAAGTTTAAATGTTCCAAGTTTGTATTACACCCGCAGTATGAAAAAATTACCTGCGACTAACCTACGATAAAGTTTTTTTCACGCTCGCAGCAAAATTGCATTTTGCTCACTGGTTTCTAGCAGGAAAACCGGGTTGGGTGAAAAATATTTGGCAATTTCGTGTCGGTTCCAATCCCTGCGATATACTACAAGTATGAAAGCTGCTAGGCTACCTATGAAATGCAATCTATGTTTCAGTACTTCATTTATGTCATTCCAATCGAAAATGAAAAATTGATCACCCCGGGCGGGATTTGAACCCGCGACCTCTGGAATCCGTCCATCGCTCTTTCCAACTGAGCTACCGCGGGTTATCCCGAGGTGACGAATCTTTCAATCAGTTCACTCTTTTTAATTAAGCCTTAGTAGCGACACCTACCGTCAAAGTTGCTACAACTTTTTGAAACGGCACCAATGTCTCAAGTTACATTGAGAATCATTAGTAACAATGTGCTACCCCATTCTAAATGTAAACATTTTCGATTGGAAATTATAATTCTGTTAAGTGGACGTTTCCACTTGTAAAATATTTTCATTCATTTATGTCAATGCAATGTATTAGGATTAGCTAGCAAATGTCAAATAAAACACATTTCTAGATTAAGATATCTATAATCTATATTAAAAAACGAATTATCACTATGTATAACGTTATTTTATTTCATTTTTACCATAAAAATTATACAGTTTTGTGTCTCCTAGTGTTTTTTTCTTAACTAAATAATCTTTCAAAGTCAAACGGACCGTAGTACAAAGAATTTGTACAAAAACGCGATAACAATATGAATATTTTCATACAACAGAGTAAACTGAATACAATAGTTGTACTGTACTTATGCACTTCCCAGCGTTATCCCAGTACAGATGCATGCTGAAGGATGCTCGGGGTCCGCTACCTAATTCCAAGAATTGGCGTAGGCACTAGTTTTTACTTATGTACGTATGGCAGTGATATACCTAGTAGTACCACATAGTTAACATTAACCTTTTGAACGCCACGGTCGGCCATAGACGTCAACGTAAAATCGTCACCCCGACGCCAACGACGGCACTGGCCGACAATTTTTTTTTTTATGAAAAACTACTGAGAAACTGCCATATTTTATATTGGCATTATTTCTTTACACATCTTTTTTTACCGTTGTGGCGTCAAGGGCACGGCGAATTACTTTGACGTCTGGCGGCGAAAAGGTTAAAAACTTCTAATCGCCATCTAACACATCAGAGCGAATAAGGTGGTCATAAATATGTGAACACGATCTTATTACCAATACCTTAACTTGATCAGGTATTCCTGAGCATTCATGCATGTATCATATAATTCTTATGAAGGCTATTTATTTCGACATCAAGATGTCGTTGACTGTACAATTTTATTCACGTTTAATAATGTACATTAATTTCAGAATAAATATGGTTTATTTATATTTATGCCACGTCGGTGGCAAACAAGCGTACGGCCCGTCTTGATGGTAAGCGGTCACCGCAGCCTATGGACGCTTGCAACTCCAGGGGTGTCACATGGGCGTTGTGAACCTTTAAAAATGCTTTCACTGCTTTCTTGAAGAACCCCATACAGTAGTCCCTCGGGAAAACCTCGGCAGGTAGCTCATTCCACAACCGGAGCGTCCGAGGGAGGAAATTCCTCTGAAACAGTACCGTACGCGACCATTTAAGTTCTAAGTTGTGAAGGTTTATTATATAATCTGCGAATTTTTGCGTTACTTTGACCTCCGATTCCGAATACTTACAACGAGTCCGGGGTTCAGAAATATATGGCCATGTATGGGAACAGAACTTGGTTAAGTACATATGAATTTGAATTAGATTCATATTGACTTTCTTCATCAGCCGAATATGCGTTTTTTTCACCAAGAAGAGAGGCCCAGTCGTAAAACTATGCCTATGTTAGCTGACTTACAAAATACAACTTATTATATTCGAGAAAACTTAAACAAATTAAATTACATAAACATACAGGTCATTATGTATACCTAAAACACTGTCAGATTAAGAGATAAATTTGAAAGGGCTTTGGCGTGGTTGGCGTTTACGCCCTTATAAAGGCGCAGGGTAGGGCAAGCCATTCTCCATACAAAGGTTGTGCAGATTTTTTGCGTTAGTTTTGGCACTTCAGCATTTAATTTTATTTTTTATTGGTACATATTGGATATACGCAGAACTTGATGTTGAAATTTTGCATTATTTAAAAAATAAATAAAAAGAATTAAAATTAAAAAAGAAAAACACCAAGACATAGCTAACAAAAAAATAAGCATATGGACCAAAAAAAATGTAAATGGTGTGCAAACACACAAGAAGAAAAACTTGTACAAAGTTTGTATGGAAAGAGCTTGTCCACCCCTTCGCCCTAACAAAGCGCCAATGCACGGCGTAACAGCGTGAACGCCAAATGCGCTAAGATTCCTTTTTCTTAAGAAAATAATTGAATCTTAAGTATTCACATAATGGATGATAAATACCAATTTTTTCTCTTTACAATTATCTAAGCTAAATGTATTTCTATTCTAAAAAACTTGTATAAATAATAGACACAAGATATACAGTCCATTTAATCCTTTTTAGGATCCTATCAACTACCTCTAAGGCTGGGTTGCACCGACTTACGATCACAGACTGATCAACGTTAAATATGGCGCCGGCAGCTGTCATCCCATAGAAACTTGTCAAACTTTCGATACATTTAAATTTTAACGAACACAGCTTACGATTACAGACGGTTTGGTGCAACCCAGCCTAAGTGTTAGTGCACTACCACGATATCAAAATTAGAGCGGTTACCTTTTACAACTCACTAACCGATGTCATAGTAATATTTGATTGTTAACCGAGGTCTGAAATCGACCCATTCCTGACGAGATTTCGTTTGAGCGCAAATATTTCGAGGCTGGAATGTGTGGTTTCACCAGAGTTAAACACTCGTGATTTTAAATTCAAATACGAAGCAACTAAGAAAATGCCAAATATGCAAAAACATTGTTTTGTTCAATACTTTTCTGCTCTAGAGCAGAAATGTACCACTTTCAGCACGCCACTCAGATAGATGAACGGGTCACTTTCAGAGTATGAGGAATGAAAAATACATTTCTGCTCTGGAGCCGAAATGCGCACGCCATTTAGATGACAATGACCCATTCACAGAGCATGGGAAAAATGTATTTGTAAATACTTAATTTGCTTTGATTAATTAAAATATTGTGTTGCGATCGTGGTAGTGCACAAACACAACTATTCTTAAGATTGTCCGTGAAGCGTTAAAAAATAACGCTAACTCGATTTCTTTACATTATTGTATGATACAGTTAATAATGTTTGAACGAAAAAAATATATAAACGGTCAACAAACCTATTTTAGCTAAAATACGTTTGTCTTTTTCTGTCACTTTGACATTTGTATTTGTGGGAAAGAGACACACATTTTAGTTGAGAGGTTTGCTAAGTTTTATGAATAAGATGGGAAAGTACCTATAGCATTGTCAGAATATATTGAAACTTCACTTATGTCATTAAAGTCGAATATCGTTCGATATATTTCGAATTGATCCGCAATTGTTAAATCTTAGGCATGACGAATCGAAACTGGGACCGATCATAGTGGTTTATTGTTATAAGAATTAAGCTGAGTGGGGGTCCTAATTACCGTTGTTCCAAAATAAGTCAATGGGCGAGCCAAGATGTCGGTATAAATGGGGGTACCGTAAAATGGGGTGAGTAGGGACAAAACTGACATTCTAACCTCTATAACATTGTATTTTTACATATGCAAACTGTATGGTGTATATAATAAGTGTTCCGGACGTTTGTATTTTAGTTTTTATTCTATTTTGGGGAGTTCCATTTCATAACTTTGACGATAAACAGGAAATCCCTCCTCACCCCGTAGTCCCTCGTAATTGGGGTGAGATTGGATTTCATACAAAGGTGATTTTGGAAGATTGTTGGTTCGTTTTTTTTATTATGAGTATTACTATAGCTCCATTTTAAATTGGAATACATTATTTTTGTAGCAGTAGCCTTAAAATCCCATCTCACCCCCCTTTCATCCCTTCTCTGCCCATTCATAATCCAACTCTCCCCGCGAACCCTACTCACCCCATTTTACGGTACTTACCTAATTTCCATCAAACAGCAGCTAGATAGGTTTATTATGATGTTAAAAAACTATGATTGCCATCTCTAAATGTTGGTTAGCTAGCTCTCGCTAGCTCGTTAATTAGCTACCAAAAATGACAGTCAAAGATGGCGGATAATAAATTATAAAAAATAAACCATAACTCGAGAAGTGTTCTTCCGATTTCACAACATATTTTAAACCTTATCTAATAAATGGTAGGTATAGTTTTCTTTTATTTTTTTATTTTAGAGTTATATAAGTGTTTTTCTTTTAGATCTAAAATAATGTACCTAGTCCATGGGCCAGACAAGATCTCGCAATAAATTGGGGGTACCTAATTTCCATTACAAAGCAGTTACATAGGTTTATTATGAAAAAAAACTATGATTGCCATCTCAAAATGTTGGTTAGCTAGCTCTCGCTAGCGCGCGGTAGCTCGTTGGTAAGCTCTTTGTTAGCTAGGAAAAAGTGCCGCCAATCCAAGATGGCGGATATTAAGTTTTAAAAAATAAACCATAACTCGAAAAGCATTAATCCGATTACATTATTTTCTTTTAAACCTAAGCTAATGGTAGTAATAGTTTTCTTTTAATTATGTATTTTAGCGTTAAATGTTTTGCTTTTTTATTCCCTTGTTGTTCAATATCACACCTAACATTCCAATGGAGCCCTTTACACGGTTATTACCACGCGATACACTCATATCACGATACGAACCACGTGAATATTGAAGCAAAATCCGAGCAATTTTGAATGCCGCGATAATATTGACGTCCCAGTATTGTGATAATATTATCCGTGTAAAGGGCCCCATGCACGAAACTCATGAGAAGGAACTCCGGATGGATTAGAAACGTGTCGAACGATATTCGACCTTAATTACGTGACTGATAACTCACGGGAGTTTTCCAAGGTTAGCAGCCATTGTCTAAGGAAACAAGGTCTGCTACTCCGGATCGTGACACAAGCCCACGTCACTGTACAGCCTGTACACACACGAACACTACGACCGCAACCACCGATAGACTCGATAGCAGTGATGACGTAGACTTGTGTCACTCGCAGGATTTTTCCCCGGAGTGGCTGGGGGCAGAGCCAGGCGCTATGCGCATTTGATGCCTCCACCGTAGTGGGACCGTGCGGGGTCGGGGGATACCCTGCAAAATGGCCCCACGGAATCCAACGTGCCCGTCCTACACTGGCGCGTAATGTCTGCAGCCCTCTAACCTGTGGGCTGCCCGCTGGGACGCACGCGGTCGAATGCTGATAGCGATCCCGCGGCGTCCCCGACAAGGCGGAGCCGGCACTCGTTGGGTTTTAGACGGTAGTCCAAGGCGTTTTGCTGCGGTTAGTCCGTCATACCCATCCTGGTCCCCCCCAACCGGGTGGAATGCATAAAAGCATTTCCCCAACGTTAAAAAAAAAAGGATTTTTCCCCGGAGTGCCATACCTTGTAATCTTGAATCATGTCAGCAACTAGTGCGGAGGGAAATGTCCCCAACCCGACGTCACTCCCAGCCCGTACGTGGGGTTGTTCATCACGATCCTCGGTCTCTTGTTGACGTCGTCGTGATGCATCTGATGGTGCTCGTGCATCATCGGCTGCTGATGATGCTGGTGCTGCTGCTGGTGGTTGATGATGTGGCTCTGCGTGGGCTGGGGGGGTCTGGGCGGGTCTTCGACGGTCTTCTTCCGTTTTTTACCGCAGTCGGGAGTCACCTTGAATGAGAAATAATAATAAACACATCGCGCGGTCTACTACTGAGTATGCGATATGCTGAGTGAGGGTCCAGCCCTTGCCGAACCGAATATCCAGCCGAATTATTCAATTGCACAATAAATAAATAAAAATTAAGGAACATTTACACAATTCGAAGTAGTCCCATAGTAAGCTCAATAAGGCTTGTGTTATGGGTACTAGATGACGATATTTCGGCCAGTTTAGCCTAGTTGGTAGTGACTCTGCCTCCGAAGCTAGAGGTCCCGCGTTCGAATCCCGGCCAGGGCATTTATTTGTGCATTTTTCACGGATATTAGTTCTTGGGTCTTGGATGTTTTCTATGTATTTAAGTATGTATTTATCTATATAAGTATGTATATCGTCGTCTAGTACCCATAGTACAAGCTTTGCTTAGTTTGGGACTAGGTCGATTTGTGTAAGATTGTCCCCCAATATTTATTTATTTATTTATATTTAATAGATATATACTTGAATACATCCCACCACCACCATATCAACCCAAGAACGTTCGCTGCTGCACGGCTACATCGCTTGCGAGATAGACTATCCGTCTCTTTCCGTGTCCATGAGATAGAGATGGATAGTCTATCTCGCGCGCGATATAGAGCACAAGACGGCTCCCCCAATTTCATGGGGGGTAATTGCCACAATCGCGACGCTTGGCATGCGGGTTGGCGATTGCAGTATCTCCACCGCACTCAAGGAATGCTGCTGCCCATCCCCCAGTGGTCTTGGTCGTAGTTTTAGGACATACCCGGGTGAATACATTAAAAAAATCATCAAAGTCACAAGATGGTACATTTCATTCGTTGTTGTTCCCCAATATTTTTTATCCTACCTTCCGCTCGTTCCAAAGATGATCGACCAGCAGCTGCCTCGCTTGCACTCCCTTCGGATCCTCGACTTGCTTCCTTGATATCGGGCTGTTGGCGACCTTCTGTTTCATCGCCTCGAGTCGTTCCTCAGTCTGGGTGAGAGGCGCGACCGGTAACCCTCGGCGGTTGCACAGGTTGTGGAGCATGCAACACGCCACGATCATGTTTGCCACTGTAAAATGCAGTAATATACTAACTCGAACCAGTCTTATAAGCCAAAGGACGTGTATTGATGGACATAGGTCTCCCCTAAAGAGTGGGACGACGCTCGGTCCTGCGCCACCCGCGCGGACTACAGCATTCACTGCCACTGACGCACATGTGCGTACACTTCTATGCAAGTTTGTTCTTGGGGGGCGTGGCTGGCAGTGAATGTGTTAAAGCGACTTTCACCAGGTCATCAGTCCACCGCGGCGCGGTTGATTATCGATGATAACATCTTGAGAATTAGAGCGCGACCTCTTACCCCACCCCACCTCCCCCCACATTCACAAGAAAGACGTACGAACGCAACACCTGACTAAATTTCTCTCCCGCTCTCCGCTTCCCATAGTAGATTAGCTCCTCGTGGACTCATGAGTCGAAGACAAACTCAGGCAGTTATCGCCTAAACAACTAGCCTATATGTATATAGACTCTTTATGTAGTGACACAAAATTTAATAATATCAATGTCTTTTTATTAATTACCGACTTTAATAGAAGGAAGGAGGTACTCAGTTCGTCTGCATGTTTGCTTGTTCTTTTTTTTATGTATATATGTTCCCCGATAACTCTTGACCACGTTGGCCGATTTTGATAATTCTTTTTTTGTTTTAAAGCAAGTACCCCGACATTGGTTCCATATAAATTTGGTGAAGGTCTGATAATGGGATCTAGGAGGAATGGAGGGAACTCCTCGAATTCGATAGGCACGCATATGCCGATTTCGGTATTTTCTGTAGGCAACCACAAATTGTGGCATAGCAAGTACAAAATTGGAGTCTGTTTTTTTTTTTGGTATAAATTGTTTATATTTATGTGAAATTAGGCTTAAGTTATTGCAACTCCTTAGCCGTGGTCCTTACCAGTGTTGGGGTCATATTGCTTATTGCAAGTGGCTTGCAGACACTTCCATCGGCTCTTCAGCTGTTTGATTGCCTCCACTATGGCGCTGTGTGTATGTGTGTGGACGGAGGAATAGTATTTCTCGGGTGAAACGGGCGATTTCTTGGTGATCTTCGGTATGGGGGTCATGATGTAGGGCTTTTGCGAGTAGTGGGGGCCACCTGGAAATATATAATTATATTTTTAATGTTAATTGCGACATAGATCGCCTTATTGATCGCGCACGCATATCGTCTGTTGACAATCATAATCATAGCTCACTAAGGCTGGGTTGCACCAAACCGCCTGTAATCGTAAGCTGTGTTCGTTAAAATTTGGATGTATGGGTGGTATTCCACTCGTCCAATATTTTGTCTAATCTTTGATCAAAGTTCTTTGACGGAGGCCCATTCCACTCATCTTTGTCCAATTTTTATTCTTTTTCATGCGTAGCTATATTGATTTAACTGTCATCAGAACCTTTGTCCCCCGGCTAGATGGTGGCCAAGAGCAATCCCATTTGTGATAAAAAAAATCTTTAATCAAAGATATTGGACAAAAATATTGGATGAGTTTAATAGGGGGTGGTATGCTACTCATCCAATTTCTTTGTAAAATCTTTGATCAAAGTTCTTTGACGTAGGCCCATTCCAGTCATCCAATATCTTTGTCCAAGTTCTATTCTTTTTCATGTGTAGCCATATTAATTTAACTGTCATCAGAATCTTTGATCAACTTTCGGGATCCCGTCCAAGTTGGATGAAATCATCCAATTTCTTTGATCAAATGTATATTGGACAAAGATATTGGATGAGTGGAATACCTCCCTTAGGCAAGTTTGACAAGCTTCTATGGGATGACAGCTGCCGGCGCCATATTTAACGTTGATCGGTCTGTGATCGTAAGTCGGCGCAACTCAGCCTAAGTAACAGGCTTGTGGTATGGGTATTAGACGACAACATATTTAAAATAATGATATAAAATACATAGAAAAGACATGGCGTCTGTTAAATTTGATTTTTAGCGGTGTATTTTTTTATTTTAGTATATGTTTGAGAAAAACAATATTAAAATCTCGGCGAGAAACGTTGGGCTGCAGGCCGCGTATTCCTATCAGTCTGTATCTACGAGGCCTACTACCCTGCGTTTCCCGGCCTCTATAGTAATGTACTAGTATTTTCATACCAATAAGCCAGCACTGCTCTCCAGAGTTGTTAAGACTTTCGAGATCATTCTTGACGGCGTGTTGATTAAGAATGGTGTCATGTGAGTGCAGTCCTCCAGGTAACGCATCCACGCTGATGATGTTTAAGTCGCTGTCGCAGATCTGTAAGGACCACAGTGTATTCATCATCATATCAGCCGTAAGACGTCCACTGCTGGACATAGGCCTCCCCAAAGGATTTGTTCCCATTTCTACAGATTTCCATTACAGATTCGCTTCTCTACAGATTCCCAATTCTGCAGATTTCCAATTCTACAGATTTAGAATTCTTCAGATTCCGAATTCTTCAGATTCCCAATTCTACAGATTGCGATTGACGGAGCATCTGAAGATACCTAACGACCCTAATCTACTTAGACCTAGAGCCGTTGTAGATCTACTAAGACTTTTTTTGAATTACAAATCTGTAGAATTGGGAATCTGTACACTTGCGAATCTGTAAAATTGGGAATCTATAAACTTGAGAATCTGTAAAATTGGGAATATGTAAACATCAGAATCTGTAGAATTGGGAATATGTAAACTTGAGAATCTGTAAAATTGGGAATATGTAAACATGAGAATCTGTATGATTCGAAATCTGTAAACTGAGAAGCTGTAAAATTGGGAATATGTAAACATCGGAATCTGTAGAAACGCCCCAAAGAATCCCACAATGACCGGTCCTGCGCCACCCGCATCCAGCGGACTCCCGCGACCGACACCAGGTCATCACACCTTGTGGGGGGCCAGCCCACGCTGCGTCTTCCGGAACGTGTTCCCCGTGGTGCCTCGTCCACTGCCACTTAAGGTTATCGATTCGGAGGGCTAAATTGTTATCAAGCAAGCAAGCAAGATATGTTATCATGGGCAAGTTTTATGAACCATGTATGTACTGGGCATCAAAGACGACAATGGAGACCCCACTGATGACACTAAAAATCAGCGTCACGATTTGAATCGCGGGATTAAGCTGAGTAACGACCTTTGAGCACCTATGATTATATTTCTTTAAAATGCTAAGTACTTGAACTAATTTTCTCTGGACGTTTATACTTGTATTTGTAAGTAAACGTTTTCTATCTTTCAAATAAAATAAAAATAGATATGTATACTTAAAATCAATTTGAACTGGCCCAGTTGTATCAAATTAGAGCATTCAAAAAGCGACTTTACAGTCCTAGCAAGAAGATTCAAAATCTAATGGCAATTTTATGAAATGTCGGACATTTTTAATATATTCAACTAACTATACAAGCATTAATTTTCTCTGGACTTTAGAACTTGTCATATTGTTTTCCCCTTTATCATAAACAGGGATAGCAAGAGATACCCGTATGCGAGACGCGGACTCTTATGACCTGTGAATTTATTATTATTATTATTATTATTTGTTTATCAGGCAGGCAGTTGAAACAACTGACTGATTTGTTCGTAAGATTACGCGCACACACTGGAAATGTCTTGACATTGACCAAATAACCTTAAAATATCATGAGAAAAGTACATACAAATATTTTATAAAGAACACTTACAATCTGTGCCTTTTTGGAGTGGTAGGACTTGTTGAAATGTGACTTCTGATCGACATCGGGCCTAGCTATTGGTACATGAGTGCACTCCACACAGCCAACAACGTTTGGGATGCCATACTTCATGTAGAATCTAAAAACATGCAAGAAAATAGTAATCAATCGTAAGATCATTACTGCTACTGCAACTAAAACAATTGAATATCTCTCTTTCTGTCACTCGTATATGCAAGTGCGACAGACATTAATAAGAATATCTTGCTCAGGGCAAGATATTAGCACATAAATATGCTTGAGTGAGCCTCTTGGGCCTAGGGCCGAGCCCCTTAAATGCGTACGCAGCTTTAGTGAGACATCTAAAAGGAAACTCTAACAGACATCTTGTACAGTAATCTGTCTGTATCCTAATGTACTTATATAGACAGGCTGTCACTTGACTCACATTTTACTAGAGGGCTCCTAGCAAGTGGCATACAGGAGCAGGGCATGTTCCCGCCACCTGTTCACTGTTCCACACTACTCATTGACATTAATAATAATAAATACTTTATTTCGAAGCACAAGACTCCATAGATGTTGACAAGACAAGTTAAAGAAAAAAAAAGAACATTAATCTCTGAGTTAAGAGAGAGAGGCACCATATATCTGAGTAAACAAGTAGGCTTATACTACAAAATTATTCAAAATCAAACATTTATTGCATGTCACATTTTACATTAGATGGTACAGAGGATCAAAAGGTACATGTAACTCCCTGCAAGGTACATGTAACTCCCTGCAAGGTACATGTAACTCCCTGCAAGGTACATGTAACTCCCTGCAAGGTACATGTAACTCCCTGCAAGGGCACAGCATTATGTAGAGGAGTACTGTTTAAACTATGGCAATCAATGTATTATATTTGAATATTCTGATTTAAAACCATCAAAAACATAAATGTGAAAATAGGAGCCAAGTTCAATTGAATATGAGATGCCTGGTTGTCGTCTTCACCGACAAGAGAATTGAGATCTAAATGGGTGCCGAGTTCCGTAGATTCTCTGAAATAGTGCCAAGTCCGGCACTACATTGTTTACAGTAAAACTAATTTACTGCGGCTTAATGCATTTTGAGCCTTAACTTGGCAGTTTTCTATCCAGTATGTTAATATCTGTTGGATATTTAAGAAAACTACCTGCCTGCGGTTCATGTAAAATAACACACGGCTGCTGTCCGCCAGTTCCTGGGGTGAACTTGGCTGGACACGCTGCTGCGTGTCTAGAACTTAAGTTATAGTCTAGGAACTAGTTGACAATCAACCAATATAAAGCTATACTAAGTACTTATATACTAACCTAGTTTTAACAGCATCCCGCTCAACCCTCAGATGAGGGAAATGTATGTACTTCTTGACGAGTGCTGGATTGTTCAGGGCCTCCGTGACCTGTGTGACCGCTGATAGCACAAAGTACTGGGTTATGTTCGGGTCTGTTTTTCCATGGATCGACTTCTGGTATTTGCCAGTTGCGAAAAATGCTAGAGCTGCCATTACCTGTAAATATGATATATACATGTATATTAAGTAATTTTAAACAAATTTTTTATAAAGCAGTAACACTGCTAATGAAAATTCAAAATTTCAAATTAAAGGAAAAAATGTGTTGCTAGCCTCTTCTAAGTTACTCATACTACTACCAGAGGCAGTACTGTTTCTGGTAAATATCAAAATAACAAGTGTAAATGGGAAAATTCTTATTTAGGTATGTTAATACAGATGTTCTATGTACAGCTGTTCTTCAACTTTTTTTTTTATGACAGGTGGCAAACGAGCAGACGAATCGCCTGATGGTAAGCGATTAGCGCCGCCCATGGACACTCGCAACACCAGAGGGGTTGTAAGTGCGTTGCCGGCCTTTAAGATGGGAGTACGCTCTTTTCTTGAAGGTTTGTTTGTTTTCGACCTACATTTAGTACGATTGACCACATCCACGCCTTAAACCAGATCATTGAGAAATGCATAGAATACAACTACAAAATATACATCGCATTTATCCACTTTTCTAAGGCCTTCAACTCAATAGACCACAAGTACTTATTTACTGCGCTTGAAGAACAGAATGTCGAAATGAAATACATAATTTTTAAGAAAAAAAAACCGACTTCAATGGGGGAGTCCGGTGAAAGATTATTAATCTTAGATGGTGCACTCTTAGATTCCATACAATAAAATACAAAAATGGCTATAAGTATGTTTATAATGGTTATAGAAGACTAAGTACCCTCAATTCCTCATGAAATCATGGAAAAACCTTGCTTGCTTGACAAACAAAACGAAGAGAACAAATCGCCAAACGTGAACTACGCGTCGTTGAAGAGTTCCGTTCTGATCATCATCAGCAGTTCCACTTCATCAAATGTCACTTTTATGAATGAAAATGCTTGATTAGTTCATGAAAATACTAAAATCACTATTTGTGTGCCTTTCACATTTGAGGAGTTTCCTCGATTCCTAATGGATCCCGTCATCAGAACTCGAGCATGACAAAAATCAATAGTGAAAATAGAACTTGCTTAACAAACACAGCTAGAAGGACAAATCGCCAAACGTGAACTTTTCGTCGTTGAAGAGTTCTGTTCTGATCATCATCAGCAGTTCCACTTCATCAAATGTCACATTTTTGTATGATAATGCTCGATTTGTTGATAAAAACACAAAAATCACTATATGTTTGCCTTTAAGATTTGAGGAGTTCCCTCAATTCCTCATGGATCCCATCATCAGAACTCGAGCATGACAAAAATTAATCGTGAAAATAGAACTTGCTTAACAAACACAGCTAGGAGGACAAATCGCCAAACGTGAACTTTTTGTCGTTGAAGAGTTCTGTTCTGATCATCATTAGCAGTTCCACTTCATCCAATGTCACATTTTTGGATGCAAATGCTTGACTTGTTGATAAAAACACAAAAATCACTATATGTTTGCCTTAAAGATTTGAGGAGTTCCTTCAATTCCTCATGGATCCCATCATCAGAACTGTCTTTTGACAAAAACGGGACCAACTTGGATATATATACATACAATCAAAAAAAGAATTTTTCAAATCGGTTAAGAAATGACGGAGTTATGGAGTAACAAACATTAAAAAAAAAAAAAAACAAAAAAAAAATCATACAACCGAATTGATAACCTCCTCTTTTGAAATCTTGAAGTCGGTTAATAAACATTATAAAGTACATATACAATACCAGCAAGGCAAAAATAAAGACAGACAAACAAGGAGAACCTTTTCACTAAAGAAGGGAGTCAAACAGGGTGATCCAATATCCCCCATACTTTTCAATGCCAGCTTGGAATCTTTATTTAGAAAACTGTCCTGGGAACAAAAAGGCCTTAACATCAATGGGAAGCTCCTAAGCAACCTCAGGTTTGCAGACGATGTAATAATCTTTGCTGAAGATCCTAAAGCCCTTGAAAACATGATAACGAAATTTAACATTGTCTGTAGTGAGGCCGATTGAGAATGAACGGGGACAACTGCAAAATTATGACAAATGGAGAGCAAGTATCTATCAAACTTGAAGGTTGTCCGATTGAATATGTTGAGGAGTTTGTCTACCTAGGGCAACTGACCTCCTTCAGCGATAATTCGGACAAAGAGGTAAAACACAGAATAAGTAAAGCATGGAAGAAATATTGGGCAATAAAATTTATAATGAAATCAGTCCTATCTATAAAAATTAAAACCAATACTTTTTACTCCACTGTTTTATCAACCCTAACATATGGGGCACAGACCTGGACACTGACCGAAAAGCAAGCAGACCAGCTTAGAGTATGCCAGAGAGCAATGGAGAGATCAATGCTAAAAGTAACTAAAAAAGACAGAATTCCAAAAACAACAATAAGAGAAAAAACTGGAGTAGATGTCATCAGAAAAATTAAGAAAATAAAAGGGGCATGGGCAGGTCATGTGTGTAGGATGCAAAATGATAGATGGACAAAGCTTTTAACAGAATGGACACCAAGAAAAAACGAGAAGGAGAGGCAGACCGAGAGTCAGATGGAAAGATGAACTAAAAAAGCATGATAAATATTGGTGGAGATCGGCTCAAGATAGAGTTCAATGGGAAAGGTTGGGGGAGGCCTTTTGCGCTGAACGTACCTTGCATAATTAAATAAATAACAACATATACATAAACTCCCGAGAGCACCAACTATTCGCGAGCGCGCGCTGCCGCACCCATGCAAGCGAGCGCGACCCCCTGCACAGGCTCGTTAAGTCATACAACACACACTTTAATGACATCGATATCTTTTTAGCATCAGCTGCCGCATACAAAAGCCAGGTTCTATTTAAATTGTTAAGAATTAAAATCTTATATTACAAATCGTTAAGATGCCGAAATTAATAGTGTCTACCTAAGTCAGATATTTGTGTCTTCCTATGGACTTATTTTCGTTTCAGTTATGTTTAACTCTCATAATAATCATGGAATAATATAATGTACTCCTGTGTTGGTTACTCAGCGCTAAATAACTAATCTATTAACCCATGGACAATGTTGTTGGTCACACACCTATGAATTGTTTATTTCCTATACTTTAAGTCTGAAACTTTGTGTGTTACTGTTTTTTGTCCCTAATAAATAAAAATAAAAAAACGATTAATAAATTTAAATAGTAACAAAGCTGAAATAATGAAAATATAATAATGTTAATAGATAAATTTGTATATCCAATTGAATTATTGCATGTATAAATATATTTTGAAAAACAAATATTAATTAATATATGTTTTGAAAATTTAAAAAAATGTACCTATTTAAGCATGAATAAAGGCTATTTCTAATACAGATGTTTTATGTACAGCTGTTGTTCAACTTTTAATTTATGTCTACAAATCAAGTACAGAGTACCAACAAAACTATTTAGCACAACAATTGTAGGTATCCCTGAACATGAAAATATATCCCACCAACCTTGCTCTCAACAGAAAACTCAATAGACTTCGTAGATTCAGGCATCACAGGTTTGAGCTCCTCTATCAAAGTCCGCACCAAGTCCTTAGATAATCTGTACGTTTCTATAAAAGTCGGGTCAGGCAGGTCAAACGGATCTGTTTCCGCGGGTTTAGACCTCTTTTCTGGCTCCTCTGGAGCCTTCTGTTGGTTCACTTGCTCAGATTTGTCCTTCAACTGAGTGTAAATACCCTTCTCCATACCCCGATGGTCCGGTTGAGGGTTCTGGTGATGCTTTTGAGTTTGAGGCGCGTCCCATTTTAAGAGTTCGAAAATCTCAGGTTCCTCGTCCACTACGGATATGTAACCTTCTTCTGGCGGCTTCTCAGCCATGGTTTGTTGGGAATAAGTTAATTTTAATTGAAACAGAAATAGAATAGAAATGCAGCTTAGATTGACAACAATGACGTTATGACGTTAAGTGCAGTGTTGCCATACGGGGCCTAAACCTTACTAAATTAAATTGTTTTGATTTGAATAATGGCAACTCTGGATTTCTACCATTGTTAAGGATAGCGGGAAGGCGCGAATGTATATTTTACGTATGTATGTTCGTCAACTTTTTATACGTAACATTTTCAATCAGATATTATATTTTTCGGCTCTTATCAATATATCTTGTGAGTAAGTTCTGCCTAACGTTTTTCGATATTTAACTGCAGCAACATCAATATTTAGCAACTTTAAAATGCAAATCCATCTAACTACCTACAAGTTTGGTGTGCTGGTTTGCGACCAATTGGATGAGTTGATGAACTAAAAGGATAATTGTCATGATTATTTTCTCGTTTTTTTAATGGATTCCAAATAGAAGATACTACGTTCCAGTGACCGTAGCTTTTATAGTTTTGACTCCAAATCAATGAACAGTTTAGCCATTTAGCACACGCATAGGTACTAGAGATTAAAACAATTTTTTTGACCTACAGTGCTTAAAAAAATCACTTAGGAGGGGAGTGCCGAGTCATTATTTTTAAATTGTATGGGATTTTTTAAATTTTAAAATTTTAAAATAAAAATAAAAGTATGCGTGTGCCAAAAAAGTATGCGTACACCTTCCACTAAATTCTGCCTGCTTGATAAATGAATAATAAATAATTAAATTGCCAAATAAAATACAATACAACTCGCTATCAGGCTTCCGTCGTAAACAAGGAACCCTATTGTTTCGCCATCTCCGTCCGTCTGTCCATGGCCTAGCTCAGTAACCGTTACTACTACAAAGATGTAATTTTGTATATGGTATATCACGCCAGCAAAACGGTCATTAAAAAAATTAAGGGTACCTCTCCTACATGTAAAGTGGAGATCCTATTTTTATTAATTTCAAAACCAATCGTGTTTGATATCATAAGATAGCTTGTTAAAAAAAGAATACGAGCTTTGTTATACCATGTTTCTGTAATATATCTCACCAACGGTTGACTTAAATGGAAAAGTTTAAAAACCTCTATGTCATTTTCGAAGACCTATCCAAAGGTACCCCACACGCCTATGTGAATTGAAAAAAAAAACTGTTGACCCCCCTGTTACATGTATGGGGTGCCCCACCAGTTTAATATATTTTTCGTAATTTCACATCATATTTCTATAGCGGTTCATAGCGTACACCTTCCTACCAAATTTCATAATTGAAGTGCTCATAGTCTCCGAGTAAATCGGCTGTGACATATGGACGGACAGACATGACGAATCTATAAGGGTTCCGTTTTCGCCATTCTGGCTACTACGGAACCCCTAAAAATGACACAGAGGTTTCTAAAAAACTTTTCCATTTAAGTCAACCGTTGGCGAGATATTAATATTAGCTGTCAAAGTCATATTGTGTGTGGGCACTCCTCCCCTCTAAATTCCAAACTATGAAGTTCAGAATTCTGAAAAAAATCAAGATAATGTATTTAATAAATTCTTTCAATGATTTTTGGTTTGAATAAGATAGGTCTAAAGGATTTTGAGTTATTGCTGAAAACTGTCCTGCCCAAACAAAAGGGCGTAAGTGCCGTGAGTTTCCTATGATGATACAACCTTTTTTGATTTAATGTATTGTTGACCGAGCGAGTGAAGCGTCTCCGTTACAGCTTTCGACAAAAATTCTTTCTTATGTCTGTCCGGATGTTCTCCTCTACAGGTCGCATTTCTCAACCGATTCTCGTGAAATTTTGTAAGCAGGTTCAATAATTGTATATAGATTTTTTTGTCAAGTCAGTTTTTGGAAAATTTGAAAAGATTTTTTTTTTCGTGTTCTACAGCTCACAGATCCACTAGTATATAGTGGTTTTAAATGTAGAATGTTGATTAGGAGGTGTCGGTACGGAAACCTTTTTTGTGCGTGGTCCGCAACGCACTTGGCCGGATTTTTATTTAGCTATTGCAGGTTTGCGTGATATTAATACCTCCATCCTTGCCCTTTAGGTGGTCACAAACCGACGCTGGTCGCGTAACTGGCCTAGAGACCCTACCTAGTAATTAAACTAGGTACAGTTTGTAAGTAGATATTGCTTTCCACGATGAATGAAATTGAACTCGAACCGTTCATCCCCACATGTTTCGGCAAATAGAAGCCATGATAGCAGGGTGACCGGGCACCCGGCATGACTCATGTCACGGCGCGCCAGACAGGCGCCATTTACCTATTAGGGTGACTGTACTAAAATGTGAAGTGGTGAAAATTCTACTCAATGACTCCCAGATATTTTCTGCAGACTTGTCTGCTGAAAATGTATCGTTATCGTTTTATTTTAAACCTACCCACCATCCTTAATAACAATGTTTTACATATTGATTATTTAGGCTGGGTTGCACCAAACCGCCTGTAATCGTAAGCTGTGTTCGGTAAATTTGAATGTATGAAAAGTTTGACAAGTTTCTATGGGATGACAGCTGCCGGCGCCATATTTAACGTTGATCGGTCTGTGATCGTAAGTTGGTGCAACCCAACCTTAGTCTTGATTATTTTCAAGTAAAACAAGATGTCATTAAGGCGTTATTTCTATAACGGTGCAATTAGAAAATGGTCCTTATTGACTTCGACGAAGAACCTTTTACTTGAAAATGACACAGGTATCTGATTAAATGCGCGCAACGTAGTATACAGAGTGTTTTTATTGAATTCCGTTAATTATGAGGGCACAATTCCTGAGATGATATAAAGTAATCTATGGGTATTAGATAAATGTATGGGGTGCCCCCCAGTTTAATATTTTTTTCGTAATTTCACATCATATTTCTATAGCGGTTCATAACATATACCTTCCTACCAAATTTCATAATTATAGTGGTCATAGTCTCCGAGTAAATCGGCTGTGTCATACTGACGGACGGACGGACAGACAGACATGACGAATCTGTAAGGGTTCCGTTTTGCCATTTTGGCTACGGAACCCTAAAAACCGACAAAAAAGAAAATCCACTGGGTTTGTCCACGAGCCACGTACCACTGCAAACTAACAAAAACGAAGTCAGACGATACATATTATGTCTAGCTAGCTGTAAACATAACGAATCCTCAAGTCAATAGAGGGTTGGTAACGCGCTAGTGATTCTTCTGGAGGCTACGGTGTCTGCTTACCATCAGGCATGCCGTAAGCTTGTTTTCCACCGTTGTTGTATAATAAATAGTAGATTGTATTACAAGGGAGCAAAATGCAATATTTCATCGTGTGTTAGCGCGTTGAATCCCGAACAAACGAAGGATTCATGGAATCCTGAGCGTATACAACGAATCCTCAAGCCCATAAAAGGTCCGCAACGCACTTGTGATTTTTCTTGAGTGGCAAGTGTCCATAGGCTATGGTGTCTGCTTACGTTCAAGAAAGCCGTAAGCATATTTGACACCGTCGTTAAATAAATAAAAAGTTTTTTCCAGCCCTTTTATAGAGGAGGCAAAACTCGTTTTGGCTCCCTGTAGTTTGCCAGGGAGCAAAATAAAATAATATTTTGCTCCCTGTCGGCAGGGCAGGAATGAAAAAAAAAACAGAGGGAGCAAAATCGAGTTTTGCTTCCTCTAAACGGGTAAGAAATACCATTTTTCTCCCGCCCCTGTAATTCTCTGTAACCCCTTATGTTGTAATGTCTCTTCGAAAACGTTAGAACCGTTTTTAAGAACCAATTTTTATCAGACAAATAAATGATGCTCGTTGGGTTGTATAGGATCATCACAGCCACAAACAATGTTATGTTGACGATCTAACGCGAAATTCTGTGTCGTTTCAAAGCTTTAGATAAATATTATATTTACTTTCGTGTAGGTAAAATATTAGTTAGTATAATAAATCGTGGTTATCATATAATTTTATACCTTAAACCATTAAGCACAGTTAAAGTTATGATTATGAAAACAGTATTTTAACTTCATACTTGTCACCCTTGTGGTGTTGGCTCCATCCTTTTTTCTTCTCGTAGGTGTCGTAAGAGTGGACTATAGCACTATTCCTATAGTTCTAAATAAAAATAAATAAATATTGGGGGACAGTGTTACACAAATTGACCTAGTCCCAAACTAAGCAAAGCTTGTACTATGGGTACTAGACGACGATATACATACTTATACAGGGTCTTTGGTAACTAGGTGCAAAGACTTTCAAGGATGATAGAGGAGGTAATTTGAAATATTTTAGATACAACATGCGTTAGAACAAAGTCTTTTAGTTTTCAAGATAGGAGAGAAATTCATATATAAATACCATGTGGATACAGGCAGTAAAAAGTCGTTAGTCCCAATTCAAATGATTTCAAAAACTTCCTTAGTTCCTACAGCTACTGAAAAATTACGATAAGCCAGAAAAAAGGGAACATCAAAATAATTCTAAACATTTTCCAAATGTATCGTAGTATGGAAAACGTACAATTTTTAAAATAAAATGGTGCATATTTTGGAAACTAAGAGACTTTATACTCAAATTATCTCCTCTAAAATATTTCAAATTATCTCCTCTATCCTCCCTGAAAGTTTTTGCACCTAGTTACCAGACACCCTGTATAGATAAATACATACGTAAATACATAGAAAACATCCAAGACCCAGGATCCAGGCTAAATGCACAAATTATACCCTGGCTGGGATTCGAACCCGGGACCTCTAGCTTCGGAGGCAGTGGCTTCGGGTCTAGTAACGGTTCTGCAAAAGTGTGTTGTGGGCGATGGGTTAGGGACCACATGGCCTACTCCGAACTTCGAAAATCGAACTTTGTATCGTGCCGTCCCTTTCCGCATATATTGTATAACACGAGAGTGAAAGGGACAGCACGGCACGAAGATCGATTTTCGAAGTTCGGAGTAGGAACACTGTCACTGCAATTTTTCCATCTTTTAAAATTTGGCACCCCAGGTGGCCGCTACATTGTAAAGTAGTCAAATTACAAAAAAATAAATAAAGGTCATAAGTTATATACGTCACTGATCGTCAAAAAATGATGGTGGGGATGGATGATGGTTTCTCAGAAAACAAATGATGTGATTCTATAAATATTTGTATACGGTTTTTATGCGAAAATTATTTATTTACTTTAATTAACATAACAGGTGCAACCCGTGCCTAAACGTCCGTAATTAACGTAAATAAATAAATTTTGCGTTAGACCCGGGTAGAAATATTTTTAGAATCAGTATATAAAGCGCGAGAGTTTAAAGTGTTATAATAATGATGTGGTAATCACATCACTATCGAGAGCTGCTTTGACATTAACCATAAGAAATCTAGATTGGCGCAATTTTTTTCAAATGGGTCCCGACTGTTTAAAATCGCTATGTTCTAGGTTAGAATTTATTTTAGATTGAGCTTGGATTTGGGATTGGACTTGGTTTTATCTCTTTTTTATGCAATCGGGTTTTTTGTTTAGTGTAGAGTCTGCGGGTTATATGTAGGTGCAAGAGGGACGCATGCTATGTGTCTGACAAGCGCGATCATGCTGGCAAGCCTGGAAGCATTTGTCTGCATACAGGCGTTGATTTTCCATACTATTAATTTGAGATTGTTTAAAATAAAGGCATTATTACTTGCAATACTCGGCAATACCCCCGCATGTCAGTTTATTACTTGCAATACTCGTCAATACCCCCGCATCGCCAGTCCGTAAACAAGGCCTAAATTATAACTTTTTCCCAGTTAGGTGTGGGCATAACGGTTAAAATACTGGTTATTGTAATTACTTTGCGTTTATTTAGGTTTCATTTAGCTTGAAACGCTTCACTTCAGTGTAGCACCGCGATCTGAGCCGGGATGACGTACCGACGACGCGCGTTTATTTACATTTTTGATTAAACAACTTTAAACCATCACGTGCCTTTCACGTTTTATATAATTGGGTGAGTGGCTGAATGAGTGCGTCAAAGTTCAATTTAAAAAGTTTGCGGCAGTTTTAAATTTGGAATGTAAACTTTATGGGTTTTAAGGTTAGTGCATACATGCGATGGACGGTGTTTTTTGTACGGGGATGTAAGTTAGGTCGTGATTTCTTAGTTTGTAATAGGATTCGGAAATCATTTAATATATTTCAGTGTGGCTAAATGCTTAACCTAAATCCGGGTATTTCTAAGATGAAAATGGACAAAATTAAAGAAACATGAATCAACATCGAAAAGCAATCTTGAACTCCGAAACGAAACTCGGCAAGCTTGTGTACCCGTTCTGCGTGTGTTCTGAATGTATAATTAAGCTAATTTATGGTCAATTGTGTGCAAGTGGAGAAACTGCGATCGCCAAGCCGCATGCCAAGCGTGGCGATTATGGCATTAACCCACGATGAAATTAGGGGAGGCCTATGTCCAGCAGTGGACGTCCTTGGGCTGATATGGCGGTGGTTGTGGTGTGTAGAAAGAAAATTGAAAAAAAAATTGTTGAAGTCCGTAGATGTGTTAGAATTAACTATTCATTAACTAACTATAAATTATTTTTATCCATGTTAGTTAATTTTACCCGAAAATATGTTTTTTTTATTATTTTGACAGCGCATGTTACTCGAAGGTAGTATTCAGCACAATTTACCTCATTGTAGTTAATGATGGAGTTTTTGGGAGGGTGGGGTGGAGGGAGGGGAGTTTTCATGTACTGTCTGCCTTAGACAAAGATACTAAATTTTGAATGGGTTTTTAAATCTGACTGATGCGACCAAGTTACAAAAAAATACTGTTGTTTTATTTAAGTGTCACAAACGTTGGTACTCACAGCGTTTACCTACTTTATTCAGGCGAACCATAAGTAGTTATAATTAATCTCAGAATGAAGTTATATGGGAAATAAACGGCACTGATTGATAAGGTAAATCGAGAGAGCCTGTGAATCGCAAATTCGAAAACTGTGTAAAAATTAAACCTACTTACGAAAACCTACCGGAGTAAACTAAACTCTTATACACTCATATTTTTTCAACTTATAATTGACTTTATGCTGAGAAAACTTGGCAGACAATCCAGACGGAAAGCATTGGAGTTTTTTGTTTAAACCACCCAAGGAAATGATTCATAAATGTGAATGAACTATTGTATTGTGTACACAGGGCTTTATCGCGACATTTACATTAGAGCGCATTATTTAAATTTAGATCGTTTTAATTGCGGTTTAATAGCGTGTGTTCGTTGTGTACAGTCGCCATTAAAATGTCGTAACGGACAAAAATATCGGAACACTATGCCCCCTTCATTAACCTACAACATTACATTGAAATCCGGCGACACGCATTAGTTCTAGCCTTTAAATTAAATAAAAGTGTTGGGAATCAAAAAGACTAGTTTATTATTTTTGTAAAAATTAAACTATTAAGACTCAGGCGCCAATCGGCAACACACACAAAAAAAAAACAAAATACTGTGGAATTAACTCCCGTATGCGGACGTCTATAAATAGTCCAATCGAATTATAACTGAGATATGTAAAATAAGTAAGTATACGTTATAATAAATAATGTAATTTTAGATGTCGGTCGAAAAAAGCGATCAGCGCGCATACCAAGTCGAAATCCGTAAAATATGCGTCTGCTCCGATCATTGTCATGGGCGGTTCAAGGTTAGCCGATAACACTGAGTTTATGAGTACTAATTTATTACTGTGTGAGAACGGTTGCATAACGCGCAATGTTTTTTGCCTCCGTAGTTCTGTGGTTATTATGGGAAGGACTTTAGAATATGCAAGTTTAGCGTTCATATTTTACACTGAGTTTAGCGTTAATATTTTTTTTATAAATAGTAAGAACTATTAGAAAGCTTTCCACAAAATTTCAAGTTGCGGCGACGTACGGTTTAAGCGAAAAAAAAATGGGAAAGTTTCTGTACTAAAATCGGTAATTAAGGTATGCATTTTTAAAAGTATTAGGATGAGCTGGGATATAACATGAACTCTCACGAAAGATGAAAACTTAATGGAGAAGTATCGCGATAGTTTTTTTCTCAAACTCCCACCAAAACCCCGTTTCACCTTCCACCACATCATCCTATTGGTCATTTGATCATGTTATTCATCTGTCGACCCTCTCCCATGTGCTCATGTCATCTCACTCTGGCCAAAGAGCACGATAGATTTTATCGTTATGTTTAATGAGAAGTTTTAATACATTGTGAGATCATACCATAACAGATCTCCTGTCACAGGTATTTCAATACTTACTAGGAGATCCCAACCTATGTGATCTGAAAGCCAAAATGAACATTTTTCATTTTCATTTTTCGTTTTCATTTTCATAAAAAGAGACCGTAGCCTATCATGCTAACTACTACGAGTAATAGCAGGGTAAGTCTGGCCTCTTTTCAAGCAGTTAAAATGGTATACAAATTACAGACAGTAATACCTAACTATTGGCTCTGTGAGCTGTTGTTATCGAACCTGCTCACAAAATTTCACAAGCATCGGTTGAGAAATCCGACCTGTAGAGAACATCCAGACAGACAGACATACGAAAGAATTATTGTCGAAAGCTGAAACGGAAACACTTCGCTCGGTCGGTCAATTAGCATTCATTATCTGTGTAACATAATTTAGATTCTTATAATCGAAAAATATGTATAGGTATAGGTATTATGATTCGGTTTAGAGATAAGTACTTAAATACGAAAATTTTTTTTTTTATAAAAAAAACTAGTTAAGTCTCATGCACGGTCTAAACTTACTGTTTTACGCGGATAATTAATTTTCTTCGGCACAATTTTCCATTTGAATCATTAAATTCATTAAGAGTGTTGCATTTATAAATAAGTAGGTAAGTGTAATAAATACATTCTCATGCAAATCGCATGATGTCACGCACGTGCGGATACAGATACATCACCCATTAGGACACCTATGATGATGTACCTATTGTTCAAACTGCAATAAATTAAAACGGGTCAGTCGTCCATAAAACTGTACTAATTGCTAGGGTAATACACATACACAACGTCATTATATTTTATTTATTTGGGGCATTAACAGTATTACAGAAAAAAAATACAGGACTTAATAGGTAATAAATAATAATAAAGCGAATTAAAGATGTCCACAGAAATACAGTAAATGGAACAAGTTTTACAAAGGTTAAATAGACAATTGGTGTTCAGTGAGGTCCCAAAATAATATCACTGAATACTTGTTAACACACTGTATTAAATCAAAGCACAGGATACTTTACGGTTAAACTTGTACACAAATCCGTCGTCGGGTCATCGCTCGGGCCTGTTGTGGTCCGGGGAAGCAAATCGCGGCTTTGCCGCTTTCAGCGGGGTCGGGCGCCGTCCGCAGCTACGGACGGGTGGCTGGGGTGAGCAGAGCTTGTCGAGTCCGGTGGTGGGGTCATCTGCTTCTTCCGTCGGCGAGGTCAAGCCCTGCCAGGTGAGTCCCCGTTAGGGGAGGCCCAGCGAGCGACACTCGAGCCGACGGAGCAGGAACATCCAGGTCTTCTTCAGGGTGATGGGGCGGGTTGGTCCATGTGGATCAGGTCCCGCGGTAGGGCCCTCTTGTCGGGCGGGTTTCTGTGGTATGCGGCTATGTTTTGAAGGTGGGTCTGATGCAAGCCGTCCGCACGCTTAAACATAGCCCTGGCCAGTCCGGTGATGAAGTCGTCCAGGTGTTGGACGTCTAGGTCCTTGTGCAGCACCGCGTTGCTCATGTAGAACTGTGCGCCGGTGGCAGTGCGCAGTGAGAGCGACTGTTGTGCGCGTAGTCGTCGTCTTCCACACTCCCCCACCAGCGCATACCACGCGGGTGCTGCGTAGGTCAGGCGTGGCCTTATGTAGGACTTATATATGCCGATCTTGGCTTTGAGTGGCAGGTTGGACTTCATCACCGGGTTAAGAAGAGCTCGCGCCGCTCGTGTTTGCGCGATGACGTGGTTCACATGGGGGTTCATCGTCAGCTGTCGGTCTATGGTGACGCGTTCCGGTGGTTGGTTGATTTTCGGGCTGAGAGTAATGGCTTGAGCCTTGGCTACGTTAGCTCTCAGTCTCCAGTCTTCCAGCCATCTTGGGAGTACGTCGAGCTGACGCGCTGCAGCCGCCGCCACCGGCCCCAGCAGAGAACATACACCAGCCACCTGCAACGGAAAGAGGCAGTGAAGCGCAACCCCCTCGCCCCCCTCGATCAAACCGAGGGCAAGGCGAACAAAGCCAGCAAGGCATCAGGGACCGAATGATTGGTGAGTGCATCGCCATCCTCCAGAACGTCCTGAGCGCCATACAGTCAGGAAAGAATCCCGTCCCCATTATTCTCAGGGTACTAGCCGACCTCTATCAAGATGGCTAGTTCGCTGAGGATAATGCACTGGAACGCAGGGGGCCTGGATCGGACCAGGAGGGTACTGCTTGCCGCCGTCGTAAAGCGAGAGTGGATAGACGTAGCCCTGATCTCAGAAACCCACTTGAATACCACGGACCGCTTGGAAATATCAGGCTACGTCATCTACCGACAAGACGAAACCTCTCCTCAGGGGTACGCCTACCGGGGACTGGCAGTGATACCACGCGCTGGTGTAGATACCACGCGGAGGACCGCGCAGAAATCTTCGCCGACCACTTGGAGGAGCAGTTCCGGCCAAACCCTTCTACTAACGCCGCCCACACTGCACAGGTGGAACAAGAAGTCGGCGATTACCTGAGCGCACCACCACCATCAGAAGAGGACCCAATCGTCTTCTCCCCCGGCCAGATCCAGCGGGTTTTACGACGTACCCAGCTCCGCAAAGCCCCAGGACCAGACACGATCCCAAACGAAGCGCTGCGTCACCTTCCTCCGCGAGCCATCGCGACGCTGACGCGGCTATTCAATGGGATCGTCGGATCGTGCCACTTCCCCAACTGCTGGAAGCTGGGGACATTCATCATGTTGCCCAAGCCGGGGAAGAATATCCTCCGCGCAGAAAGCTACCGACCCATCACCCTACTGCCGACGGTGTCCATGGTTTTCGAGAGGCTCCTTATGCGACACCTGGTACCACACATCACACCGCGAGATGAGCAGTTCGGATTCCGGGCCGAGCACTTGACGCCTCTCCAAATCGCGAGGGTATTACACATCGCGGCCGTGGCGAGGAACAAAAAGGAGCACGCAGTGGCTGTGCTCCTTGATATGGAGAAGGCCTTTGACCGGGTCTGGCACGCAGGCCTGGTCAAGAAGCTCACCACGTCCTCCACACCGAGAAGAGTCGTCCACACAGTGGCCAGTTTCCTCGGAGATCGCACCTTCCAAGTGGCGGTGGAAGCTGCCATATCTTCGAGGAGACACATCGCAGCCGGAGTCCCACAAGGAAGCTGCCTGTCGCCTATGCTATATGCGCGATACACAGACGACATCCCAGTGTGCGAAGGGGCCACACTCATCCTCTACGCCGACGACGCCGCGTACATCGCAACCTAAATAAAGCTGCATCATGCAGCCTTAAAAATCCAGCGGACGCTCGACGTACTCCCAAGATGTACACAAATCAAAAGCTACTGGCCAGGCGTCATTATTCCAGGAAAAATCTTAAACGCGCGTTTCAGAAAACGTCGCAGAGGTTACAGCACCATCAAGCGGTTAATTAGATAATCATTTTTTAAAACTGACACATTAGAATGATACGCGGCTGAACAATTGGACTAAAAAAATAAGATTGAATAGTATTAGATAGTGACCAGACCATCATCATCAGTGGGTAACCATCAGCTTTATAAACAAATCATATCAAACATCGATTTACATGGCTTTTGGAACATGCGATCCCCATCCAAAAAAGTTCTGTTCCCAAAACATCCGTAACAAAAGTTTTCCACACGATTTATTTCTTTAATCGTATGGCATTAGAAGTCGGTTTACACACAGATCAATTTATAAAACAATATCTAAATTCTCACCCATCAGATAGCGTCTGCATTAGTAGGATATAAATCGATTTGATTTTTTAACAGACTTCAAGATTTCAAAACCGGAGGTTATCAATTCGGTTGTATGTTTATTTTTATTTTTTTAAATATTTGTTACTCCATAACTCCGTCATTTCGTAACCGATTTGGATTTTTTTTTTAAGTATATATATTCAAGTTGCTCCCGTTTTTGTCAAAACGCAGTTCTGATGATGGGATCAATGAGGAAATGAGAGAACTCCTCAAATCTTTAAGGTAAACATATAGTGATTTTTGTGTTTTTATCAACAAATCGAGTATTATCATACAAAAATGTGACATTTGATGAAGTGGAACTGCTGATGATGATCAGAACAGAACTCTTCAACGAGGAAAAGTTCACGTTTGGCGATTTGTCCTCCTAGCTGTGTTTGTTAAGCAAGTTCTATTTTCACGATTAATTTTTGTCATGCTCGAGTTCTGATGATGGGATCCATTAGGAATCGAGGGAACTCCTCAAATGTGAAAGGCACACAAATAGTGATTTTAGTATTTTCATGAACTAATCAAGCATTTTCATTCATAAAAGTGACATTTGCTGAAGTGGAACTGCTGGTGATGATCAGAACGGAACTCTTCAACGACGCGTAGTTCACGTTTGGCGATTTGTTCTCTTCGTTTTGTTTGTCAAGCAAGCAAGGTTTTTCCATGATTCCATGAGGAATTGAGGGTACTTAGTCTTCTACCATTATAAACATACTTATAGCCATTCTTATTTTATTGTATGGAATCTAAGAGTGTACCATCTAAGTATAATAATATTTCACCGGCCTCCCCCATTGAAGTCGGTTTTTTTTTTCTTAAAAATTATATTTATATTATTTTGGTTAAGTACTCTTCTATGTATTTTCTTTATGAATACATTATTATGATTATACATTGTGATCTGTTACTTCAAATATTTGACAATTATGAATTGACGTTTGTAGTGATGAGACTAAGACGTAACGTCTGTTTTATTAAGCGATTATTAGTTTATTCCGAATAGTTGATTGCTAAGATTTTACAGCCGGGTGAAAAAAAAACGGAAATAAACTGAATAAGCGCACAGCGTAGAAAGAGAATCTTATAGAACAAGGACTAGTAGACAGAAGACTGATACATACTTTAGCACGATTATTACATCCCATCCTTAGTGATGTTATTTATATGTACGTGGTGGCAGCAATTGCATTCATAGGTATTTTTGTTCAAATGTACGTAATATAATTTATCCCAAAAAAAACCGACTTCAATTTTGTACTTGCTATGCCACAATTTGTGGTTTCCGTGAACCAATGCTTGGTTGCCTACCCGAAATCGGCATATGCATGCCTATCAAATTCGAGAAGTTCCCTCGATTCCTCCTAGATCCCATCATCAAACCTTCACCAAATTTATATGGGACTAATGTCGGGGTGCCTGCTTTGAAACAAAAAAAGAATTATCAAAATCGGCCAACGTGGTCAAGAGTTATCGGGGAACATACATACATAAAAAAAAACAAGCAAACTTGCAGACGAACTGAGTACTAGGTATAACAAGTAAATTTTTAACAAAAAAAACACCGACTCCAAACTTTGCCAGATCCCATCCTCTCAGTATATAATTTGAGGAGTTCCTTATTTTTTGCCTTACCCCATCCTCTTGGTTTATAATTTGAGGAGTTCCTTCGATTTTTCCAAGATGTCGTTATCAGATCCAGACTTGGTGACAATAGGACCAACTAGAAAACACACTCTTTCAAACAAAAAAAGAATTTTTGAAATCGGTCCACTAGTCTCCGAGTAATCGATGAACATTCACAAAAAAATAACTAAAAAAACCGACGAATTGAGAACCTCCTCCTTTTTTTGAAGTCGGTTAAAAAGATCTATGATCTAGCCAAAGAATTAACGTTCAACAAGAGATGGAACAACTTTTAAGGGCTCTGCTTTTTATTGATTGGTATGAGTATATTCTATAATGCTGTAGTAAGGTTCTTAAGACCACACACGAAGCCGCAATAAATCATTTTCTATTTTCTATTTCCAATAACATGTACTATGATACCTGACCCTGAGTAAATGCAAACAATGATTTATTATTCCATATATGGGAGAAGTATAAACTATCAATTGTGCCGACACATTCCAAAGATGCATATGGAAATTATTAACACTCCATTGAATCAGCTGTTTACACAGTATATAAGACGTGCGTTTTACGGAATAAAGAACATTATTGACTCGACGCTTGAAGTATCATTACAACCCTCGAACCCCGTACACTTCAATGCTAACTAAAATTTATATTAACTAACAACGTGTTCACTTAGAAAAAAAATTAGCACCTGCTGATTAAAGCGTTTGTGTCAAGTTTGTGACAGGCTAAAAGCCTCACAGAATGGTGCGGCTTGGCCGCGGCGGTCAATAGTAAACTTGTCATTAGCTGTCAAATTTACTATTGACCGCCACCGTAGGCCGCGCCAGTGTGATTCAGGCCGAACCCTATAGTGGCTCCTGCCAGTAAGCACTTACCGGCCACTATTAGCAAGCTTTATAAAGAGGGTTTAAATGCTATCAATACAGAGAATAAATAAATATAGGGGGACAATTTTTCACAAATCAGCCTAGTCCCAAACTAAGCAAAGCTTGTAATGGGCATAGGCGATGATATTACATACATATTTAAGTACATAGAAAACATCTAAGACTCGGGAACAAAATATTGGTGCTCATTACAAAAATACCTTCCTAACCCGGGACTTCCCGTTTCGTAGGCAGGATCAGTACCAACTAAGCCAAAGTGGTCGTAAAAATAATATATTAAACACTCCTCATAACATAAATCATAAGTAACAAAATATATTTACACCCATATATTTTGTTTCTTACCATCATCGTCTGACGTAGTCTCGCAGATCACGTGCGGGCGGGGAAGACTCAAGCCGGCCGGTCCTGCTGAAGAGCGTGAGATTGATAACGTTATAATGTACAATTACAATTAGCGCACCTAATATAAGCACGTAGCAGCCAAAGTGGCCGGCCTAATAGATCGGGACACCATTATATTTTGTATGGTGTGTAACTATTTGGCCGCCCACTTTGGCTGCTAACTGTACGGTGGGTACTAAGCGACGATACCAAACTTATCTAGACCATCAAAAATATAAATGTGAAAATGGGAGCCTAGTTCAATATTAAGAAGAATATGCGATGATTGCGATGCGTGGTTGTCGTCTTCACCGACAAAAGAATTGAGGTCTACATGGGTGCCAAGTTCCGTTGCTTTTCTGAAAAGGTGCCAGATCTGGCACTAGATTGTTTAAAGTTAAACTAATTTATTGCGGCTTAATGCATTTTGAGCCTTAACTTGGCAGTTTTCTATGCAGTATGTTATAATACCATGAAAGCTGTTGGATATTTAAGAAAACTGCCAAGTTGAGGCTCAAAATGCATTAAGCCGCAATAAGTTAGTTTTACTGTAAACAATCTAGTGCCACACCTGGCACTTTTTCAAATAAACTACGGAACTTGGCACCCATTTAGATCTCAATTCTTTTGTCGGTGAGGACGACAACCACGCATCGCATATTCTTAAAATTGAACTTGGATCCCATTTTTACATTTATGTTTTGGATGGGATATCATTACTTTTTGTCAAAATTAACCAAATGGTGCTTTTCAAGAGCGAATGTAGAGTTAATACAACATACCCAAATAGCTATAGGTGCACCTAAGATATTTGAAGAATTTCCTCGAGATCCCCAGGACCCTATGATCAGATTCTTACTTAATAACTATGGGACTACCCCTGAAGTATACCGCTTAAAACAAAAAATAATAATTCCAAATCGGTTAATAAATGACGGAGTTCTGATGTAACAGCATAAATAATAATAAGAATAAAACTAATAAAAAAATCCCTTTTTTCTGATTTTTTCTGGTGTACACACACAATTACCAAGATGCATGCCAAATTTCAGCTTTCTAGGTCACCAGGAAGTGGGTTAGGTTTTTGATTACTAGTCAGTCAGTCAGTGGTAAAAATGCCGTTTTTTGGAATTTAATATCCCAATAACTATTTCACCTATGTTTATGAAATTTGGGCTTCTAGTTGTTCTAAAGGATCTTAATACATGTACCAAATTTCTTGCTTATGTTAAATAGATTTGGAGTTATTGAGGGTTTAAAAGTGGTTCTAAACGGTTCGTGTTAAATAACACACGGCGGCTGTCCGCCAGTTCCTGGGGTGAACTTGGCTGGAAACACTGCTGCGTGTCTAGATAGATAAATAAATATTTAAATACACAGAAAACATCCAAGACTCAGGAACAAAATATTCATGCTCATTACACAAATAATGCCCTGACCGGGATTCGAACCCGGGACCTCTGGCTTCGTACGCAGGGTCACTGCCAACTAAGCCAAAGTGGTCGTAAAATAATATATTAAACACTCCTCGCACCTACCTAAACCATACCTAACAAAATATTATTATTAATGATAATAAACATTTAATTCGAACTCAAGGATTCGTATCATAAAATCATAATACATTATCAGTGCTCGGAATAGGTAGTGCCTATTTGCCTAAACTTCAGATGAGGACCTAACTAAGAGTGGTACTCTTATGAATCCCAGGAAATCCCGCGAACAATATTAATAAATAATATTTTTTGGTGGTTGTAACCACTCTTAGTTAGGTCCTCATCTGAAGTTTAGGCAAATAGGCACTACCTATTCCGAGCACTGTACATTATACAAATAAATTACGATAACTTAACATCCAAGCAAAAGTTTTTTTTAAAATCTTACCATCATCTTCGGAAGCAGTCGCTTCACATAGCACGTCCGTCCTGAGTCTTCTATCCGCTCTACGGGTACCTGATGAAGAGGATGAGATTGATATCATTATAACATACAATTATAATTAGTACACCTAATATAGTACGTACACAATTATACATATTTTGTATGGTGTACCAAACTATATGACGCTCACTGTACAGTCGAACTTATAAGTAGCTGGGGACTTGGTACTTTGTCGAATCCAGCAGTTTGACATATTTTGTATGACAGTTGCAACATGATGTTAAACTGGTACAAACTCAAAGTGCCCCAGATAAGACGTCAAAATAAGAATATAGGATCTCTATGATCCTTACTGTGAGGATGCAAAGGCTGGTACGCCCATTGTTATATCGGCTGTACGATTTTATCCGCTTAGGGATGATTCACAGTAGACCGTTCCGTGTCCGGGCCAGCCCGTTTTCTATGACAGCAAACGTAACGGCCGGCGTATTTCTCTAGAAGAAAACGGGCCGGCCCGGACACGGAACGGTCTACTGTGAATCATCCTTTATGCTACTTTCCAAAAATATATTAACGATGCCACTCGACCCATTTTTTAAGAGTCCGCAGTAAGCTCTGTTCTCCATACAAAAGTAGTTTCGCTCTCATTTCAAAATGCCATGCTAGAATAACATGAAACTTTGTATACTCAATGGGATACGGCATATTTAGGTCGAAAATTAGTTTCTGCTGCTTGAAATTATAATGGAGAAAAAATACAGCGATTATTAAGGTTTTCATAAAAGACGTAAAAAAGTCAAAAACGAGCTGTATTTTTTTTCTATTACCATTTCTAGCAACAGAAACTAATTTCCGACCTAGCTATGGCGGCTCCCATTGTGTATACAAAGTTTCATGTTATTTCAGCAAGGCGTTTTAAAATGAGAACGACAAACTACATTTGTATGGAGGCAATCTTAAAGGCGATTAAATGTTTGTATGGGACCGACTACGATTAAAACAACAAAAGACGCACATGAGGATCCAAAGGTGGATATTGTTCCCGAACACCAAAAACGCTCCATACTAATTGACAGAAAATTATGACGTCACAACACACGAGCCTCGTATGGAAAACAAGACAATTGGTATTTTAAGGCGCAGGGTAGGGCAAGCCATTCTCCGTACAAAGGTTGTGCAAGTTTTTTGCGTTAGTTTTGGCACTACAGCATTTAATTTAATTTTTTGTTGGTACATATTGGATATACGCAGAACTTGATGTTGATATTTTGCATTATTTATACAAAAATATAATAAAAAAATCCAAAAAAAAATTACGATAAAAAAAGAAAAACATCAAGACATGGCTAACCAAAAAATAAGCATATGGACCAAAAATAGTAACTGGAGTGCAAACACAAACGAAGAAAAACTTGCACAAAGTTTGTATGGAAAGAGCTTGCCCACCCCTTCGCCTTAATCGTGAAATACTGCGTTTAAGTACATACTAGTTATGGTACAATTTTTAGGGTTCCGTAGTCAACTAGGAACCCTTATAGTTTCGTCATGTCCGTCTGTCTGTCTGTCCGGGGCTTTGCTCTGTGGTTGTTAGTGCTAGAAAACTGCAATTTGGTATGGATATATAAATAAATAATACTGACAAAGTCGTAAAATAGTGTAAAAAATATAATAGTGTAAAATATTGTAAAATATTTTAGTGTAGGTACCGCCCCTACACGTAAAGCGGGGATGAATATTTTTTTGCTTCAACCCTGTGGTGTGGGGTGTTGTTGAATAGGTATTTCAAAATGAATAGAGGTCTTCATCAATAATTAAAAACAAAAGAATATTTTCTGAAATATCACTCCGAAAGAAAAAAAAATGTATACCCCAAAAAATATGAATTAAATCACGAAAGTAAAGCTTAATAAAGACCTTCAACGAAAACTATAGCGGGCATGATCAGTTAAACCGTTTTTGAGTTATCGTAAAAAGGCTTCTTTTCTTAGTAAAAGACGTATGAAAGGCTGCGAAGGTATGTATATGCCTTTTGCTAGTTACTGTTTTTTTTTAAAGTAAGTTCATTGGGCAATTACGGTGACTCGACATGCTCTTGGGCGATTTTTTTAAATTAAATTATTTAACTTTTGAGACGATAAAACCCGGCCAAGTGCGTGTCGGATTACGCACAATAAGGGTTCCGTGCCGACACCTCCTAATCTACATTTAGAACCACTATACAATACATTTAATCACAAAAGGTCGTATCTTTATAGGAAACTTAGGACACTTACGCCCTTTTGTTTTTGCAAGACAGTTTTTCAGCAATAACTCAAACCTTTAAACCTATCTTATTAAAACCAAAAATCGTTGAAAGGATTTATCAATGTGCATCATCATGATTTTTTCAGAATTTAAAACTTTATAGTTTAGAAATTCGAGGGGGGCGGGGGACACACTTTTCAAGACTTTGACAGCTAATATCTCAATAACGGTTGACTAAAATGAAAAAATGTTTTAGAAGCCTCTATTTCATTTTTAAGGCCTATCCATAGATACCCTACACGCCTATGTACATTAAAAAAATATTTGACCCCCCCGTTACATGTATTTTACTTTTATAAAGTTATTGTAAAAAACCTAGCTTAAGAGAAATAAATAAATAAGGAGAATAATAATAATAATCTATAATACTGGTGACCAAAGGGCTGGCAGCTTCCTCGCACAACGCTTCAGCGTTGCTATACAGCGAGGAAATGCTGCCACCATCTTTGGCACGACGCCGCGGGGTGACCCCTTATTTTAAATTATTTATTTTGTAAGTTTTTGATAAGTATGGGTTATTTTATTATCTTTAGTCAGTAAGGAATTATGTAATAACTTTGTAATCCCATATAAAAAGATCTATAATAGTAATCTTTACTTCGGGCATTTGATTAAGTATCCATAATTGTTCGTATTTTGCATAACCTAGGCGTATTAGTGCGGTAGACGTAACATTTCTTAGCACAGGTATTCTATACTTAAAAAGAGGTACCATGGAGACCTAACTCAATGAATATTCTGCACGTGTCTGCACGAGATATATGTTATGTGTATTGTAAAATGATAGTTATCAGTTTTTACTTACCGAATATTGCGTCTTCAGTATCCGACTCAAAAAAATTCCGTCTCGGCCTTAAATCCATAAGATACTCGTTCAAGGATCTGTTATTCATTTTAAGTGTTCAATACACAACAGAACGGTTAAACAATTACATCGCACCTGAAATTTAGAAAACAACGAAAGACTGAATTTCCGAAACTTTGTGCTCTCAGTATAAGTAGCGTAAGCGTACTGTGAGCATTCTTCGCACACCCACTCCCACTTTTTAACGAAATCTTAGGGTACCCGACTTCAAAAAATGCCACTACTACCGAGCGAAATTGTCATATACCAAATTGAATAATAGCGACAGATAGATGTATCATTTGTTGTCCTTGTTATACTTCCACTTTTTTATATCCTTTCATATTTGATTTGATGCGGAGCGTTCGTGGCCCAGCGGCGCCCGCGTACCGCGTGCGGTATGCGAGGTTAAGCAATGTCGGGCGAGGTCAGTCCTTGGATGGGTGACCGCTTTGAGTGGTTACTAACTGAGCGCTCCCGTGCTTTGGAAGGCACGTTAAGCCGTTGATCCCGGTGGCTGTCTATGATAGCAGTCGTTAAGCCAAGTTAGAGGCCTCCGGGCGGCTTGAGAACTTCTAACAGTCAAGTTGCCCCAAACACTTGACAAGCCTAATCCCAATAAGGTCTAGTTTCCCCCTCGGGTTGGAAGGTCAGATGGCAGTCGCTTTCGTAAAAACTAGTGCCTACGCCAATTCTTGGGATTAGGTAGCGGACCCCAGGCATCCTTCAGGATGCAACTGTACTGGGAATAACGCTAGGAGGATGATGATCTATTTGATTTGATACGACTGTGCAGTGGGGCCTTGTACACGGTGATTATTATCTCGATACACTTGAATGTCGACGTATAATAAAGCAAAATCCCAACAAGCAGTGAAAACCGCGATAATATTGACATCGATTGTGATAATATTAATCGTATAAAATTGTGTTATAAAATTTAATCAAATAATTATTAATTAATGCAAAGGACTTTAAGCAACTTTTATACGAACATTGCGAACTACCTATTGAAAACCGCGATAAAATTGACATCGATTGTGATAATATTACTTAATCTTATAAAATTGTGTAATAAAATTTAATTAGATAAAATTAACAAATTCACAGGATTTTTTACAACATCGAACGCATTACAAATTACCTAGGTACCTATATATATAGTGAAGCCGGATTAACTGTATGCCCAAAAAGTTAGCACAACCAAGATCACGGATGCACGCAGACGCTGTATGTGTACTCTTTCTATTGCCTACCCTCAAAACTTATTGTATAGGTCAATCAAAGATCAATAGGGGAGTTTCCTCATGTTACATTTTATAACATACTAGACGTACCCGCGGCTCCGCCCGCGGAAATGAAACATGAATAGACGTTCCGTCGCGGGCGTTAATGACAGAGGGTCTACTCCGAAATTCGAAATCTGAACTTCGTATTGTGCCGTCTCTTTCACACTTCTGTCATACACCATATGAGCGAAAAGGACGGCACCATATGAAGTTCGGATTTCGAATTTCGGAGTAGACCCCCTGAAAGGAAAGAAAACTCTAGTTCCGCAGACTACATGCATTTTTTTTAAACCGCGCGCAAACCGACCAAAACTGTACTTGGCGGACTGCCTAAGCTATAAAAGCGTTTACGCACTGCCTGAGGGCCTACCGCGAACCGAAAACGAAGTATGTCCCTCTCTGTCGCTCGAATACTCATGTGCGACATAGAGGCAGATTATATCCTTTTTTGGTTCGCGATAGCGCCTCTGATCCGATAGTCCATCTCTTTCGCATTTGCATAAGATATCGTAAGTCCGATAGAGACGGACGTGACTAAATTGTAGACGCCAAACATTTAGTAACTGTTACACGGTGATTATTATAACACGATACAGTCATATAACAATACGTAAATATTTAAGCAAATTATTATCACAATACTGGGATGACAATATTATTGCGGTTTTCAAAGTTGTATGGATTTTGCTTCAGTATTCATCAATATTCACATCGAAAAGGGTGAGTAAATCATTTAAAAAATATTATTTTGTTTTTTACACTGGGTAATAATACTTCAAAATACTATGTACGGATCATATTCACATAGAAAATTGAATTAATATCATAAATCCCGGCCACAATATACAACTTGGCTGAATACGACATTGCCTTCGAAAACTATTAAGTGACAACTTCGATTTTTCTCCATCACAGAATTAAAACGCAACTCGTAAAAAATCCGAAGGAAGGCTCGAAGTACGCATTTTTCTATGGAGATGTTAGTTTAACTTGTTTGTACCAGATGTCACTGGGTGCTATCTCTATCTCACTTTTCGCACTTGCATATTGGAGTGACATAGATGCAGCGGTCGTGCGGTTAGTTCTTACTAAATACCACGGCAGCGCTACTATCTATGTGGAGTATTTCACTGATATCTCTAACTCAGTATATGTACTTTGTGGTAGTCTGTGGCTCAAAGCCGGGACCCACCCGACATTAGCCGATCGTTTCCGAAAAATGGCCGCAGCTCGAATCTGTAACTTTAATATAGGTGGTTGTAAAAAGAATGCGCAACGGAAGCGGTAGCTTTTATGCTCTTATTCTGGGGCAATATCCAGAGAATAGATTTCGATAGTTATTTTTCGTGTTACGCGTGCAGTTTTCGAGAAACGTGTCACCGGAGATCGTGGTTTTTGTAAGGCACTATCTCGCTCGCTCCCCTTACTTTTTATCCCTTTCTGTTTTTTCACTTTTATATAATAGATTGCCGTTATATAGATAGTATACCATCAAATTTATACAGTTAAATGAAAATCACAAAATAAAATCAGAATTATAATAAAATACGAGACTCGAAAGTTTCTAAATAATATGTATTTAAATGCGGTTATACACGATTAAAATGTCAATTTTCTTGTTTTTAACCGACTTTAAGATTTCAAAAGAGGAGGTTAGTTAAGGTTTGAAAATTCTTTTTTTGATTGTAAGTATATATATATATCCAAGTTCGCATCAGAAATGAGGCCATCCGCAGCAGAACCAAAGTGACCGATATAGCCCTTCGAATCGCTAAACTTAAGTGGCAGTGGGCGGGGCACATAGCACGCAGAACCGATGGCCGTTGGGGCGGAAAGGTTCTCGAGTGGCGACCACGAACCGGAAGGCGTAGCGTGGGCAGTCGGAAGGCGTAGCGTGGGCGGCCACACGGTGAACTGATGACCTGGTAAGGGTCGCGGGTGTCCGCTGGATGCGGGTGGCGCTGGACCGGTCATTGTGGAAGTCTTTGGGGGAGGCCTATGTCCAGCAGTGGACGTCATTCGGCTGAATGATGATGAACATGATGATGATATCCAAGTTGGTCCCGTTTTTGTCAAAACGCAGTTCTGATGATGGGATCCATGAGGAATCGAGGGAACTCCTTAAATCTGAAAGAGTTCTCTCCAATAAAATCCAGGATATGTTCTTATTACAGTAATTTATTATTCTTTACAACAATACGAACTATAAGACCTCATAACATTATATACGGTTCCGTTCTGTCAAGTTCTGTGTACGTCAAAACCGCTGTCAACCTCGCCATTTTTTTTTTAATATCTAAAATGGCGCCAACACATTCAGGATATAGCTATCGAAAGGTTTTATACAATTTTTAGTTTTACAAGTCATAGAATATTTGAATAATTTCGTTATCTTAATAAAAAAACATGTTTATCTAAATTCATTGAAGTTCCTTTTCTATGGTGAACTCGTATACAACATTAATAGCTCTTAACATTGGATTAATATTGTCAAAAATAGTACATGATACCTTAACGGCGTAGTTTTATTATCCAATTATTTACACAACTCTTACAAATCTTAAAGGCAAACATATAGTGATATTTGTGTTTTTATCAACAAAACACGAATTTTCATACAAAAATGTGACATTTGATGAAGTGGAACTGCTGATGATGATCAGAACAGAACTCTTCAACGACGAAAAGTTCACGTTTGCCGATTTGTCCTCCTAGCTGTGTTTGTTAAGCAAGTTTTATTTTCACGATTAATTTTGGTCATGCTCGATTTCTGATGATGGGATCCATGAGGAATCGAGGGAAATCCTCCTCCTCCTCAAATCTGAAAGGCACACAAATAGTGATTTTAGTATTTTCATGAACTAATCAAGCATTTTCATTCAAAAACGTGACATTTGATGAAGTGGAACTGCTGATGATGATCAGAACGAAACTCTTCAACGACGCGTTCACGTTTGGCGATTTGTTCTCTTCGTTTTGTTTGACAAGTAAGATAGGTTTTCAAGACACATTTTTGTCAAGCTTGAGTTCTGATGGAGGATTCCATGAGGAATTGAGGGTACTTAGTCTTCTACCATTATAAACATACTTATAGCCATTTTTATTTTATTGTTTGGAATCTAAGAGTGCACCATTAAGTATAATAATCTTTCACCGGCCTCCCCCATTGAAGCCGGTTTTTTTTTCTTAAAAATTATTCCACTTGATATGGATGCCAAAAGCATTTTTTCCACCTTTCCGTGGCATCGGCCCGAAATATAGTGAACGAAAACACGTGAAATTAATAGATATTAACTATGCTTAGTTAAACATCATGTGAAACAGTATTGTAATACGAGTGAAGAAGTTAATATAAGGTTCAACTTACTATATATCGTATGGTATCTATATCGTCGCCTACTTTTTTATACCATGTCGGTGGCACACAAGCGTACGGCCCGCCTGATGGTAAGCGGTCACCGTAGCAGATATATGATATGCCTGCAACTCCAGGGGTGTCACATGCGCGTTACCGACCCTTTAAAAATGTATGCACTCCTTTCTTGAAGAACTCCATCCTGTAGTCCCTCGGGAAAACCTCGGAAGGCAGCTCATTCCACAACCGGAGCGTCCGAGGGAGGAAATTCCTCTGAAACCGTTCTGTAGTGCGCGACCATTTAGGTTCTAAGGTGTGAGGACGAATGCCCCGCCGACGGCGAATCGTGTGATGGTTTTACTCTTAGTACAAGGTTTGCTTATTTTGGGACTAGGTAGTCGATTTGTGCAATGTCCACAAAATAGTTTTTATTTTTAATTTTTAATTATAGTAACGACAAATGGGATTTGCATAATAACAGTAATTGTTAGAATAATTCGGGGTCAAACGAAACTACTTAACTGACGTCATAGTTGTATGGTGGTGGTGTTGTAACCATTCAGTTGGGAGAGGCTTGGCCTTCACCCGTGCCGAGTTCGATGATAGCATAATTTACATTTTTCAACACCTAGTTATTTAGAATGAAATATAATACGCATTCAATTTGCCGTCACTGACAGTAGGTAGGTACACACAACTTTGTAAACTTTCTCGAAAAAAATCTTTATACGCGAACTTCCCTACAGGACTGTAGTCTGGTCCTGAATTCTGCAATGCGATTCATGATAAATTCACACACACATACATTATGAAACGTTGTTAAACTTGTTAGGTGACAAATAAGAGTCATACTAAATTCATTTATTTATGTACAAAGGACATACATATATATAGAAGAACACTTAAACGGTTATACGGGGTCGGGGTAACCCATGACGTGGATTAATTTTAATTTTCTCAAACATGCGCCTAAATGTTCGCATTAATGTCACGAAAAGAGGACATGAAGTTACCTGTCTATGGCTCCCTACATTACTTCTTGGCCGGCGGCCAAGAAGTACCTAATGTATGGAGAATGTATGAAACTAACATTATTGTCCGCTGCTCTAACTTTTTAAATTAACTTACTAAAATCAACTGATAAAGGAAATATTACATAGAGCCAACCGCCACGATTTTGAATATATATTTTTAATTTGTTATGTAAATTGGTATTTTTTTAGATTTTTCCGGTATTTTTTATCGTTCTTGTATTTATGTATTTTTTTTAGTTTTTTCGAGTTATTTTGTAGCGTTTTTTGTGTTTTTTGATATTTTTAGACTTTTTAAAAGATTTTTGGTATTTTTTTGTACTTTTCGAATTTTTTTTTGTTTTTCCATGTTTTTTGATATTTTGTTTTTAGTTTTTATGTTTTTGTTTGGTATTTTTTAGTTATTTCGTGTTTTTTTTAATGGTGCTTGTATTTTGTAGCATTTTTCGTGTTTTTATTTAATTTCCGTTATTTGTCGTGATGCTTTGCTATTTTTGGACGTTTTGTATCTTTCAGTATTTTTACATTGTAATTTTTTTATTGTTTTTTTTTCTAACATGTTTGAGAAAAGTACTATACAATCCTCCGCCGGACAGGGCTTGCAGGACTCGTTTTATCCGGCCTCGTCTACGACTCGGCCCTTTATCCCAAACTCGTCCAGCAATCCCTTACTTCACGGCCTCTGCAGTAATGTACTATTAATTTATAGTGTTAGTGTTGTATTATTATTTATTTATTTATTTATTAAAAGAGTTTCTACAGCTTTTTAAACATGTTAACATTTTAAATAGAAATATGGAGCCAATTACAGAAACTCACCAATAGAAACAAGATATGAACTAAGGTTACACACTATGTTACAGTATCTTAAAATTAAAAATCAAAGGCTATAAGAGAACACAACAAGAGATGTCCATCGCTCACCGGACGCTCAGAAGATACACAGATACCACTTGTATATTTGTATACTCAGCAACTATGTATAAAGTTAATCAAATGTATAAAGTTAATTAAATGTACAGAAAGCATATCACCACCCGCAACCTAGATGGGTAAGAAACAACGTCTGGATAAAGTTCGCCTCACACATGGAATAGAGCAATTGAAAACATCAATATCTAGATCCTTCGACAAGGTATTTAACTTACGTGCTGCACGACATAGAAAACTATTTTGCCTATAATTAGATGATGTACATTGAAGTGAAATGGGGGGATAAAACCTTTTCGACCAAGTAGGTGTGTTGAAAGAAAGTTTAGAAAGCAATTCGGGGCAATCAATATTGCCAGTTGTAATTTTAAGAAGGTACATTATATCTGCTATTTCTCGGCGTTTCTGTAAAGGAATTAAATGATGTTTTTCACATATACTTATGTAGTCATTCGAGTGGTACGGAGTTTTAAGCTTAAAACTTAGATATTTGATAAATGTTTTTTGAATGCGCTCAATCCTATCGATGTATATATTGTAACAAGGGTTCCAAACCTGCGAAGCATATTCAAGTTTGCTCCTGACTAGTGAGCAATAAAGAACTTTAAGAGTCTTAGCTTGTGTGAAATGAGTGGAGTTCCGCATTATGAAACCTAGAGCTTTCAAAGCACTATTGACTATGCCATCGATATGTTTATCAAACAACAGTTTAGAGTCATGAACGACGCCCAAGTCCCTTACAAAACTGATTGTGCTCAGAGTTTGATTTTTAAGTGTATATGTAAATGGGATACAATTTCGCTGGCGCGAGAATGTTATAGAGACACACTTAGAGGGATTAAGGTCCAATTTATTGTCATAGCAGTATGCATCTAGTCGCGCAAGATCAGATTGAATAAGTAACGAGTCGTGGTTCGTTTTAACCTTCTTGAAGATCTTCATGTCATCTGCGAAACAGAGAAGTTCGGAGTGGATGAAGCATTTATATTTATTATTGTTATTATTTTATTTTATTGTATAACCATATGGACATGTTCTGGATTAAATTAATTTCATTTCATTTCATTAACCAACGCTGCGCGTCCGGATAAACCCACTTTTTGCCCAAGTGGTGACGTAAATATATGTACAAAACACGGGTCGTAAAACAGAAAGCTCTCTCGCATATTTATGACCCTCGCCTGCGGCTCGGGCCTCAAACATCTGCGATATCGGCCTTTCTTTGTTTTACAACCCTTGTATCGTAAATAGCTATTAAATGCTTTGGTGTTCGCTCTCTATTGCGTACCTACTTCTAGGTCAGATTATCCTCAGTTACGAAACCCATATCGGTTTTATAAGTCAAGTGAAAGATTTGATTTTAGTTATATTTTGGTTTTAGTTATTGTGATTTTCATCTACATAGTTATTTACAAAACTATTCAATCTTCAAGTTATGCCCATTTGTTTCAGATCTGAATTTCTATACCATATGAAATAAGTTGCGTGCCGGCCTGTGATTCCTTAGAAAATGGTGGAAAACCATGAAACCAGAAAAGAAAATGGAGAACCAATAGAAAAAGATATGGACGCGATCGAAGCCGCAACCGAATTGGATGAGAAGAAAGACCTTAACAAAATAAACTCAATAAAATCAAACGGAAATGATGTCGTCGCTCAATATACTAAAGCTGATGGTGACGAATCACCAGTGGAACGGGTAAAATTCGTCGGAATAGAAGATAATGATAGCATTTGCTCCGATGATTCCACCGAGGATGAAAAACTCCCACCTATACCTGATGGAGGGTGGGGTTGGGTGGTTGTAGTCTCTGCGTTTCTAGTCTCCGCTTGTGCCGATGGTCTAGCATTTTCCTTTGGACTGCTCCACGAAGAATTCACCGAATACTTCGAAACCACGCAATCCAAAACATCTTTGATAGGAAGCTTGTTTATAGCTACTCCGTTGTTAGCAGGACCTATTATGAGCGCATTAGTAGACCGGTATGGCTGCAGGATCATGACTATGCTGGCAGGAATTCTTTCAACCGTTGGATTTCTTTTAGCTTCAGTGAGCAACTCTGTTGAAATGCTCTGTCTAACGTTCGGCTTCCTAAGCGGTTTAGCTATGGGTATTTTATACGTAACTGCCGTTGTCTCTGTAGCATTTTGGTTCGATAAACGAAGAAACTTAGCAGTATCTCTAGCTTCATGTGGAATTGGTTTCGGCACCTTAATATACTCACCGATGACGAATTATTTTCTAAAACTATACGATTGGAGGAACACAATAGTGTTGTTAGCTGGTACTTTATTAAACATGTGTGTTTGTGGGGCGTTGATGAGGAATCCTGAATGGTTGAAGATTAAAATGAAGAGAGAGAGGAAATTATCAAGGTCGAAATCGGGAAGGTCATCTAGTAATGGTTCTATAGGGTCAAGTATTGGCGGAGAGTCAGTGTTCTTGTCTGCGGATGAGCTGAAAGCCTTAATGAAGAGCGGAAAAAGTCCGGAGTACATTCTATCAACCTTGGCTACGACTATAGCAGAGGCTGAGCAGCTTGAAGCCACTACTCAGATGAACGCTGAGCAAGCGTTCAAGCGAATGCATTCCGCAATACATCTGCCAACATTCATACAGCAAAATGAGAAGGTAAACACTTTATGGGGTTTTAGTATCATCAGTCGTAAAAAACATCAGCAGTATAGGTATTCTATCATATTAATTCTATCAAACATATTAAATTTTTATCACAACTATTAGTATTAGCCTTTGGTTAGTATCTTAAGTTAAAACAGTTATTAATTATTTATAATATGTAAAACTTGACTGAGCATTAAAATCCTCAAAATTTTTAGGTGCCGGCGGAAGTTATAGAAAAGCTAATGACAAATAAGCGCCTGTACAACATTATACTACAAAACTATCCTGATATATTGACAAGACGCAAATCTGAAGTCAACATTGCTGTAGAACAACCAACAGAAGTTGTAAATGAACCAGCTCAACTACCAGTTGCTATCAAGGTTAAGAAACCTAGAACTGAATCGGAAAGCAAGAAATCAAAAGATAAAATGAACGAAGAAAATAAAACTAAAGAGAAAAATGTAAACTCTGACACCGCTTTAACAGAATCCAATATTAAAGTAATTCAAGATAAATCTAAACATAAGCCTCATACATCGCACAATATGCAGCAAGCTAACTGGTTTTCTAGGCAAATTTCCACAGACCATCATTATCTTAGAGAAATGCCTTTGTATAGAAACACTTTGATGTATAGAGGTGCCATGTTAAATATACCAAGGTACAAGCTTCGGGCGTCTTCTCTTCCCGATATTTACCGGAATTCAATGTGGTCTCTGGCATCAGAATCGGACGATGAAATGGTAAGTTATTATTATCATTTAAATATTTCTGAAAATTCAAAGTTGCTAATCGAGGAATAAATTGCGTCGTTTTCTCCTGGTAATAATATTGACTAGTTTCTTTAATCATCTTTATTATCAACAGAGATGGTACCACCGCCTTTGGGAGACCTTAAAGTCGACCTTCGACTTCCGAATGTTCACCGAGTTCCACTTCCTAATGTTTAACCTGTCTTCTCTGATCCTGTCTGTCTGGTTCATCGTGCCCTACTTCTTCCTGAAGTCTTACATGACGGCTAGTGGCGTGGAGGGTGGCGCACTTATGATCAGTATCATTGGAGTCGCTAGCAGCATTGGGATCGTAAGTACTCAGATTATCATTATCATTATATCTGCTAAAATCATGATTAGAACTGATTAGAGGTTTCGAATGGGCTGGTTTTCGTAAAATCCTACGCCAAATGGATTAGGTGGAAAAGCTGACTCTGGGCTCCTTTAAGCTTAAAACGCACAGAGCGCGGCGCAGCGTCGTTGCGGGGCGGAGGCGGCTTTCCGGTAAAGCGAACGCCGTCGCATCAAAAAACCACGCGGGATAGCGGAGTGGAGGCGGCATGTGTACCATATGGAGCAGTAATCGACACTTTCGATAGTCTCAGAAAAGTACAAAATTAAAAACCGCCTCCACCCAGCACCACGCCGCGCCCGCTCTGTGCGTTTCGTGTTTTAGGTTACAACTGCGAGAATGCTATGAAGATGATGATACCCGGTAGCTTCCTAGGTAGTTTCAATTAGGATGATTGAGAATGCACTATGGAATCTTCAACATTTTACAAGCTTGGCAGTTATGGTCGGATATTGAAAGGATTAAGTAAGAAAATTGATTGCTTAGCGCCATTATTACTCATCGATCCACAAAAATAAGACCCTACGATATTTTAATGGACCCGGGTATGTCCTAAAACTACGACCAAGGCCACCGGGGGTTGGGCAGCAGCATCCCTGGAGTGCGGTGGAGATACTGCGATCGCCAACCCGCATGCCAAGCGTGGCGATTATGGCATTTACCCCCCATGAAAGTGGGGGAGGCCTGTGTCCTGCAGTGGACGTCTATGGGCTGGTATGGTGGTGGTGGTGGATATTTTAATTATAAATAAATATTTATGATTTTGAAAAAAAAAAAATGATTATACATAAAAAATTTAGCAGTTAATTTTAATTATTTTAATATTTTTTTATAGTAGTAATTAACATTAAAAATTTAAGTTAAAATTAATAACAAATTTTGTGCCAGCAGTTGCGGTTATACAAAAATTAAATAAAAATTTATTAGAGATCTTCGCGACACTGTGCTTTGCTGAGTGTACAGAATCATTTACGAATTCTCTCCCTAGGTCGTGCTTGGCTGGGCCGGTGACCAGCCCTGGATCAACGTCACAAAGACCTACGCAATCTGTCTCATCATCTGCGGTCTCTCCGTCGCCGCCTACCCTCCCTTCATCACCAACTACTGGGCATTGACGGTCATCTCCGCCATATTTGGGCTGTCCTTCGCAAGTTCCTACTCCTACACGCCAGCTATATTGATGGAATTAATGCCTATTGACAATTTTACTGTGGCGTATGGACTGATCCTGTTGAGTCAGGGAATTGGACATCTTGTAGGCCCGCCTATTGGAGGTGAGTGAATTAATAGATTTGAACAGTTTTAAGGTTCCGTACCTCAAAAGGAAAAAAACGGTACCCTTATAGGATTACTCGATCATCTACGAATATATATACATATATCTTATAATTGTGAGATAGATAGTATTGAAGTGATTTTAGGAAATGATGAAAATGGACAATCTTCCTCTCCGAAACTAATTAGGCCATTTTTTTAAACAAGTATCCAAAATACAATAATAATAATTAATGTAGTAATTCTGTAGAGGAGTTATACATATTCTCGTAATACATATTTACATAGAAATAACAAATAAACACTAGCAATTAGCACCTACTATCTATCAGTAATTAATTAAGGAAACTGTAGGTCTATTATTTTAAAAATTATTATAAGTGCATGTTCTGTACATGAACGTTTGTTTCTTCCTCAATAAAATAAAAGTAAATATTTCTTTACCTATAGATTACAGGAAAACCTTTAAGAAGTCTGTAAGTCTTACGGTTTATGAATAATCGCTAAAAAACAACCTTGGGTCAACAATAGGACGTAAGTACCGTGAGTTTCTCATTGACCTCTTTGTAACTCAATGTACAGGTTAGTGGTTTGAAATGTGGAGTAGTAGTGTTAGGTACGGAACCCTTCATTGCGCGTGTCCCGACATGCACTTAGTCCATTTTTTTAAACATTTTCCTTGTCCACTATTGTAAGTTCAGGCAATTATGGTTCAAATCACACAACTATGGTTCAAATAAGCTAATGCCTTCAGGTACAAATAAAGGATGATTCACTGTAGGCCATCCCGTCTTCGGGCCTGCCCTGGCAGGCCCTTTTTCTATGAATGACTTGTGAATGACAGCAAGATGCCGTTGCGCGGCCGGGCCCGGTGGCGCTCGGAAGCGGTCCAACCCGACCCGGCCGCTTTTTGGTCAGTCAACACAATCGTTTGACGGCCCATCTAACTACGGCCGAAGTTCAGAAGCAGCTTTGTCTCGGCCTAGTCCGGAAACCGTAATGTCTAGCTAGTGGGAATCATCCTTAAGTACACCTACCCCACTATGTTTGTTGAATAATGTGAATTATAGTTAACGTTTACTAACCGACTTCGTTAAATGTAATGATGCACTAGTTTGAGTAGTTTGGTTGGATTATACACTTAGTAGTGGCAAAAATTATGTTCTTATTGTCATATGCGTTATGTTCAAATTACAATGATAGCATTTTTAGTCCCATTAATAACTAGCTTAATAAAAGACCAGCTGACTAATTAATCTCAAGGGGACTTTTGTATGGGCATTACGATAGTATTAGGTCATTCATATAAAATACTGTAAATACAGGGTGTGATCTGTAATAGGAGGAGAAATTAAACGGTACTTGAGCTCTCCAGCAATTATTTCAAATGATTTCAATTGAAAAAAAAAGAGTTTATTACACGACTGCCCAAAAAGGAGCGTAATGTTTTCAGGTTTCATGTGAGATTCTTTATTCCACTAGAACTTCGGGGTAACATTAGAATCCTAACATTATTCCGAGTAACATAGGCATGGGTGTCATATTGATTAATGATTACATACAAATTTACTGGTTAAGTAACCAGTTGATGAGTCGGAGAATCTTAAAATGCCGGTGAATGTAACCCCCCAACAGGCAGCTGACCGAAACTCCCGGAGAAGGATACTGGTTATGCTACGTCGGCAGAGTCACGATCCTCAGCAATGAGGGCCCGATTGAGGAGAAGGACCAGTTGATGTGACATCAACGTTATTCTGACAATCTACTCACTCATCACTCTAAAGATTTCCAAACCCATTAAAAAACCGGCCCCCCACCCGGCCCGGCCGGCCGGCTGGAGTCGGAATCGCGTACCGAGGGTTCCGTAAAAAATATTTTTATTATATGTCACTAAAAATTTACGGCTTTCGCAATTTTTCCTTTATCTGTACTATAAGACGTTACTTCGTACCAAATTTTAAAATTCGGAGTTCACGGGAAGTACCCTGTAGGGTTTGATTCCCTTGCGAGTATCGAAAATTTGCGGACATTTGCGGCATAAACGGCTGTATCTTTTGATTGAGGTACTGAGGATAGGTTCTGAAATTCTACTTGTAATATTCACCCACTTAGATGAGGACACAGCACAGTGTTGGGAACGACGTTGCCGTTTTCTATAAGAACGAGATTATTAAGTATGTTTTTTTGTTTTAGGCATGCTATTCGACGTGACTGGTACCTGGGACCTGACCTTCTATATAGGAGGCCTGTGGCTGGTCATATCAGGTCTGTTTGTGGGCGTAATCGCGTATACGAAGGACTTGCGTATGTGTGGGAACGCCCCGCTGCTTAAAGAGGCTGAGGAGAAGAGCGAGAGCGCTGTCGAGGTGTGAGAGGGAGGCAAATACGTCTCGTGTAACAACTTTTTACGAAGCTTTTACGAAACAAATTAGCAACTTTTTACGAACCTTCCGAAACCGTTAATATGAAGTTTGTGTACTGAAGGGAAATATGCATAATGACGTCACAATTTTCTGTGGTCAAACTGAGTGCTTTTTCATATTTCATGACTTTAAAAATCATTAAAACAAGTTGAAGTTTTATTTTTGAATATTTTCGTAAGTTCTGTTCATTGTTGACGTTAATTAAAAATTGTAAACAAAATGGTTCTGTTCGAGACCACCTCGAAAGTGAAATACTTGAAATAAATCAACTTTATCCTGCAAGTAGGCCACATACAATGACACTTTTACAAGTCAAAATCTACTAGCGTTTCTGCAAAAGAAGACCACTGCCGAGAAGAAACGCCGAAAGAAACTCGACAGTCAGTAATTTTTTCCAAAAAATATGCGTATTAATGATAATACTTAACCTACTATATAAATAAATCTGAGTATGGAAACAAAAGAGGAACTTTACAATGTATAGTGCAGTGTATGTTTATGATATTCACAAGTGTTACAATGATAATTAATATTGATCATGCTCGATCTTCAAAAGATTGGAAAAAATGACCTAATTTTATTATGAAATTTAATTGAACCTTTATGGCCCGATTTACACGATTAATTATATCACAATACCGGGATGTCCATATTATCGCGGTTTTTTAAATTGTTTGATCTTGCTTCAATAATTCATCAATATTCACGTGATACGTATCGTGATCTTTGAGGTCGAATATAGTACGACAAGTTTCGGACCGGTATGCGGTCTTTAATCAGGTCGCGGCATCCCTTTTAGTACTTAATATGTTGATGAATATGAATCTTCAAATACTAATTTTTAATAAATATATTTTTAATTATATATCTGTAGAATTTTTAGTAATAAAGTGTAAAAAAATCTTTAATTATATATCTCAAATTTGGTCTCAAATATACATTCTAAAGAATTTAACCTGTGCTTTGGATTTTTAAAAATATTCCAATTTGGAGCATTTTACAAGACTATTTATTGTACTTATACTGTAATTATATTATTAAATAAGAATAGTACATTACTACAGAGGCCGGGACTAAAGGGGTTGCCGGCCGAAGACATATAGACGGCAGAGCGCAGCGAGGCCGGATAGGTCTGAGGCGGGCAACCCCATATTTCCCGACGAGGTATGTATATTGCTTTTCTTAAACATGCAATGAAATAAACAACGAAAAAATCAAAGTTTTATTTTTATTACGCATAGTGGCAGAATGTCATGATGTCTGTGCCACAAATGTATGTGGAATGGAAATTAAAAAAGAGGACTTTGCCGGCCTAGGTCTGGAAGATTTGTATGAAATTCCATTAATGACCTCTTGTCTTAGCCGCACATGAAACGTCATACTTCGCAGCCGATTATAAGGAACATAAAATCAATATTTCATTGCTTGTTTGAGAAAATTATATTATTATAGGATTATGTTGATTATACCTCGAATGTAATATTAAGTGTTCTATGAATTTGTATAGCAAACCATATAATAAAGGGAATAACGTAAATAATGGTGCAACCTTATAATATTGTATATAATATTGCTGTATCAATCTCCTGTATGTACCTAATACATTTATTGCTGTGTCACACATACTCTCAACGTTTGCCAATGCCATATTATAATAATTTTATTTTGAGTAAATAAACATTTATTGAAGTCGATTTGGCATTTTTAATTTATATATATACATATAATCACGCCTGTTTCCCAGAGGGGTAGGCAGAGATCAGTGATTTCCATTTGCTACGATCCTGACATACAACCAGATACAACTTTCGCTTCATGAACTCTCATAACATTCTTCATGCATGCGCACCGATTTAGGGTACTCTTGACCTGGCCTTTCTGCAGAATGTCTCCGATTTGGTCGGAGTACGTTCGCCGAGGTCTTCCCCTTCCAATTTTTCCATCTCTTTTTCTTTTTTTTATTTAATACCTGAAAAATGTATAATCTGTATAGATATACTTAGAGTTCACTACAGTGTATTTTGTATTAGCTCTACAGCCTCAATACCTACACTACGCAATACACATTTCAGCTTGAAACGCGGTCCGTGGCACGTCGCACCAAAAAACCGCGCGGTATTCGGTAGCGCGGTAGCTCGGAGGGGGCGTGTGTTTATTTAATCGTATGGCATTTATTTACTAACCGTGAGATCTTCGAGAAGACAAGTACGGTTGCCAGTTTTTGTTGCACTTTTAGCACCACCCAGGGGTCGTGTAGGGTAACGGTGGGTACTTCCCTACGGACGTGGTGCAACTTCGACCCCCCTTTTGTCAAGTGAGTGGGCAACTTGACTTATAAGTTCTCAAGCCGCCCGAAGGCCTCTAACCTGGCTTAACGATTGCTGTCGTAGACAGCAGCCGAGATCAACGGCTTAACGTGTCTTCCAAAGCACGAGAGCGCTCAGTTAGTAACCACTCAAAGCGGTCACCCATCCAAGAACTGACCTACGCCCGCGTTGCTTTAACCTCGCATACAGCACGCGGTACGTGGGCGCTGCTGGGCCATGAGCGCTCTATCGAATGCTCTTCTGAAGCTCTGCGCTCTATATGAAGCAGTAATCGACAGTCAACAGTTTCGGAAAGATCAAAAATGTAAAACCGCCTCCGGTCCGAACCGCGCCGCGCCCGCTCGATTGCGATTGCAAATTTTCTCTGCGCGAGAAAGCTGCCCGCGCGAGGCTTGTAGAAAGTACGGATGTCGCATCTAGTGCTGCTTTAAACTATTCTGTCAAACGTGTTAAAATTATGCGTGGCCATTGGTAAAGATTGTCTCTGCTCTATTAACTGTACAGTGTAGTGTCATTCATAACTTTGTGTCTTTTGTTATTTTCTTGCTGGCGGCTTTAACACTAACCCCCTTATTCATAAAACTTAACAAACCTCTGTTAACTAAAAGTTGTTTTGTCCCTTTCTCACAAACATAAATGTCAAAGTGACAGATAAGGACAAACCATCTTTAGCGGCTTGTTAACTAAGTAATAGAGGCTTGCTGAACGTTTATGAATAAGGGGGTGAGTATTTAGGGTACTTTTGGTTTACGTTACTATATATCTTCCTTGCTTTTGGATCGGTCATCCACGTCTTCTATATCAATGTTCAGACCCTCAAATTTGTTTTGTAATTCGAAATTAAATATGTGGTAATTGTATGTTGGCGTAAATCTGGAAAAAATCTTATAAAAAATATATCAATAAATTAATTCATTGATTTCTTTCTCGTATCACAAAGGAATCAATAAAATGTAGGCATAATAAGACCTTAACTACGTAGGTACAAATTTTATATATTGCAGAGAATCACGAGCTCCTCCCATACCCACTTTAATCCGATTCTAATATTAATGAACAAGAAAATCTAAATCGGCCATGTGTTTTTATGGCGTAATTGTGGTGTAATTTATAATGATTTCACGAAGCCGGCGATACTCAACCAGTATACCACCGCGCCCGAAACCGGAATGACGCGCCGAAGACGCGTCTTTATTTATATTTTCGATTAAAAAACTGAAAACAATATCACGTGTTATGTCTCACGTTTTACATAATTAGGTGAGTGGCTGAATGTGCGCGTCAAAGTTTAGTGGAAATTAAAAAGTTTGCGGTGGTTATAATTTTCGAACGCAGTTTGAAAAAAAAAATTGGTGGATTTTAGGTTAGTGCACACTGATGGAAACGGCAAACGCAGTGTTTTGCGTGGTGATGTAGGTTAGGTTGTGAACTCGTGATTTTATTCACTAATTGATAGCATTGAGCGACCACATGGCGTTGATTGGACTTTCTTGACTCGTAAGTAAATCTAACGAGACCAAATTTACTATATCCTTGTCTGATACATTATTATTAGTATCTCGTTCCTTTTCTCTCTTGAGCCATTAGTTATCTATTGTCCAAATTCAACGTGTTCTCGCAATAGCTTGTCCTAATCCTGTGTATAAGTACTATCGGTTTTTGAGTCACAGTTTTACTTATTAGGTATATCTTATCTATAACTAATATAACTATATGGAATAAGTCGTGAAATAGAAACAATATTAAAAATAGATGCGTGTATAATATGTATATCGGAACTGCGTCGGCTCCGAGTTTATAAATAAACTAATTCAAGGTCAATGGACTACATTTCATTTAAGGTGGTGAAATAGATATATTAATAAGATCTCTGATATTTTTAGATTAGTAAGGGTTATTTTAATTTAATATATGTACCTACCCGCGCAAAAAATACACCACGTTAGATCAACTCGTGCAATGAGCGATATAATTAGGTATATTCTAATAAAATCTTCAGTGCCTAAACTCCTTTGCTTTATTAAAAATTAAAAACATTATAATAAGTGTAGGAAAAAAAATACTGTGCGGTGTATAGCTTTGGTGATCCAAATTTATAGCGCTTTTTACCGACTTCAATAGAAGGAAGGAGGTACTCAGTTCGTCTGCATGTTTGCTTGTTTTTTTTTTATGTATGTATGTTCCCTGATAACTCTTGACCACGTTGGTCGATTTTGATAATTCATTTTTTCCTTCAAAGCAGGTACCCCGACTTTGGTCCCATATAAATTTGATGAAGGTCTGATGACGGGATCTCGCAGGAATCGAGGGAACTCCTCGAATTTGATAGGCACGCATACGCCGATTTCGGTGTTTTCTGAAGGTAACCAAGCCTTGGCTCACGGAAACCACAAATTGTGGCATAGCAAGTATAAAATTGGAGTCGGTTTTTTGGTATAAATTATTATATTTATAATCTCTATCTACTGTTATGAATGTCCTGATCGACATCACCAGTCTTTAATTCAACACGAGTCACATACATATTATATACAACTCCCGACCATTTATCGTGTGTGTGTGTTGTTGTGTGTGTGACGCCTAATTTTTTTTGCGAAGGAAACTAACTAGCTGCCAGAGTTGATTGGGCTTTGCGCTTAGGGATATTTCCGTCCAGTAAAATCTCTACGGCAACCACAATCTGTGGACTCCAGTATCTCATACACGGGAGCTAACAAATCTAAGAGAAACAAAAATATTAAGGAATCGTACGTAATGTTTTTATGAATAGTGTCGCCATGTGTTCAAATAGAGAATGGCGAGTGGCTAGACGTAATATGCGTCTGGGCCGATGATTGTAATGGTCGGTTCAAGGTCAACCGATAACAGACTCCTCATAGAAAAAAAGAGTTCTTATATAATGGGTAATGTCTTTGGCTCGGAATCATGATGGTATTAAATCTGTTGTAATTTAACGTAATAAGAAGATATTTCTCGAACTCGAAATACTTATAGTTGAGATAACATAATTATAGATAGCTAATAAATAAATAAATATATTATAATTTACATTATTGCATTGTTTTGAGATTTAGTTGCAGTTGATCTAGATCAAACATGTAAAATTACTTTACACCACACCTTGCCAAAAAGCGCGTATTTCCACACGCTGCGCGTCCGGAAAACCCCACTTTTTGGCCAAGTGGTGACGTAAACTTGTGTACAAAACACGGGTCGTAAAACAGAAAGCCCTCTCTCGAATATTTATGACCCTTGCCTGCGGCTTGGACCTCAAACATCTGCGATTTCGGCCTTTCTTTGTTTTACAACCCTTGTATCGTAAATAGCTATTACAGTACATATAGTGCTACATTACAGCACGAGTGCGGTAATCAGCAGATTACGTGCATATGTCGAAACTTTAAAGAGCCATGTGGGTAATTTTCAAATTTTTTGTTACTCAAGTAATTTTTGTTACTCACATGACTCAATTAAAATGTAGTCATAATTAAGTCCTTAATTAGGTACAAAAAATTTGAAAATTACCCATGTACTGTAAAACGTTGTACGATACACGTGCGAATAGGTAATTCGCAACTCGTGTCGATTTAAAACACTCCCTTCGGTCGTGTTTTAATTTATCACCACTCGTTGCGAATTTCCTATTCTCTGCAATTGAATCGTAATGTACTAATAAGTAGTCTGGAAACCGCCTTTATCATATTTTGACACACACACATACTACATGTGAAACAGGCACGCCTTGGTACCCAAATTAAATCGCTGCTAGTTTTAAACCGCACTCTGTACTATATGCTAGAGATAAGTAGGTAATATAAAAATAATTAAACCACTGTATTAACAACGCTTATCGTTAAATATTTTCATTTTATAGGTAATAAGATGCCCCATTATACCAGTACATGAACGCCACCAAGCTTGCCCTTACAATATTAAAATGCACATTAAATGTATTGTATTAGGTTTAGGTTTATTTATTGCAAGATAAAAATTACAATATAAATTTGGAAACATATGTCAGTAATATTATATTTTTTATCATGATCGTCAATAAAAAGAAACATAAAATAAAAACGTGGAGATTCAAAAAACTCATTTTACTTGATACATAATAGAACGAATAATAACGCAAGTCTACAGCTAGCTAAATAATTTTTAAGAAAAAAAAACCGACTTCAATGGGGGGGCCGGAAAAAGATTATTATACTTAGATGGTGCACTCTTAGATAGATATACCTACAATAAAATAAAAATGGCTATAATGTATGTTTATAATGGTAGAAGACTTAGTACCCTCAATTCCTCATGGAATCATGAAAAAACCTTGCTTGCTTGACGAACAAAACGAAGAGAACAAATCGCCAAACGTGAACTACGCGTCGTTGAAGAGTTCCGTTCTGATCATCATCAGCAGTTCCACTTCATCAAATGTCACTTTTATGAATGAAAATGCTTGATTAGTTCATGAAAATACTAAAATCACTATTTGTGTGCCTTTCACATTTGAGGAGTTCCCTCGATTCCTAATGGATCCCATCATCAGAACTCGAGCATGACAAAAATCAATTGTGAAAATAGAACTTGCTTAACAAACACAGCTAGAAGGACAAATCGCCAAACGTGAACTTTTCGTTGTTGAAGAGTTCTGTTCTGATCATCATCAGCAGTTCCACTTCATCAAATGTCACATTTTTGTATGATAATGCTCGATTTGTTGATAAAAACACAAAAATCACTATATGTTTGCCTTTAAAATTTGAGGAGTTCCCTCAATTCCTCATGGATCCCATCATCAAAAATCGAGCATGACAAAAATTAATCGTGAAAATAGAACTTGCTTAACAAACGCAGCTAGGAGGACAAATCGCCAAACGTGAACTTTTCGTCGTTGAAGAGTTCTGTTCTGATCATCATCAGCAGTTCCACTTCATCAAATGTCACATTTTTGTATGAAAATGATCGATTTGTTGATAAAAACACAAAAATCACTATATGTTTGCCTTTAAGATTTGAGGATTTCCCTCAATTCCTCATGGATCTCATCATCAGAAATCAAGCATGACCAAAATTAATCGTGAAAATAGAACTTGCTTAACAAACACAGCTAGGAGGACAAATCGCCAAACGTGAACTTTTTGTCGTTGAAGAGTTCTGTTCTGATCATCATCAGCAGTTCCACTTCATCCAATGTCACATTTTTGGATGAAAATGCTTGACTTGTTGATAAAAACACAAAAATTACTATATGTTTGCCTTGAAGATTTGAGGAGTTCCCTCAATTTCTCATGGGTCCCATCATCAGAACTGCGTTTTGACAAAAACGGGACCAACTTGGATATATATACTTACAATCAAAAAAAGAATTTTCCAAATCGGTTAAGAAATGACGGAGTTATGGACTAACAAACATAAAAAAAAACATACAACCGAATTGATAACCTCCTCTTTTGAAATTTTGAAGTCGGTTAACAAAAGAGAACCAATCGACGCGATGAGAATAGATAGGCATCCAGAAGTGAAGAATAAATTGCTACACCCTACCCAGGGTCCATGTGATTCTATTTTCTTTTTCAACAGCTTTATAACACCATGGTTTGCAATAAACATTATTATTATTATTAAAAAAAATCATTCATTTCATCATAGAATATTAATCATTGTAAAATTGTCATTTTGTTTCAGATTTCAGCTATTTACCATTTGAAATAAATTTCGTATCGGCTGTGAACCCTGAAAAATGGTACAGAGTCATGAAACTAGTAGAGAAAATGGAAATAAACAAAATAAAGAAATGGGCCTAATCGACGTTGCAAACGAATTGGATGAGAAGAAAGACCTTAACAAAATAAACTCAATAAAATCAAACGAAAATGGCATAGCAGCTCAATATACTAAAGCTGAGGACGAATCACCAGCAGAGCGTGTAAAATTTTTCGGAATAGAAGATGATGACAGCTTTTGCAGTGAAGATTCTAGTGAAGATGATACACCACCAATACCTGATGGAGGATGGGGTTGGGTGGTTGTATTCTCTGCGTTTCTAGTCTCTGCATGCGCCGATGGCCTAGCATTTACTTTTGGATTGCTCCACGAAGAATTCACAGTATATTTTGAAACTACACAATCTAAAACATCCTTGATAGGAAGCTTATTTTTGGCTACCCCGTTATTAGCTGGACCCATTATGAGTGCTTTAGTGGATCGGTACGGCTGCAGAATCATGACCATGCTCGCAGGGATTCTTTCGGCAGCTGCTTTCCTTTTGGCTGCAGTGAGCAACTCCATTGAAATGCTCTGTCTCACATTAGGGTTCCTAAGCGGATTAGCCATGGGTATTTTTTACGTAACTGCTGTCGTGTCAGTAGCATTTTGGTTCGAAAAACGAAGAAACCTGGCAGTATCTCTAGCGTCGTGTGGAATTGGTTTTGGAACATTAATATACTCACCAATGACAAATTATTTTCTAAAAATTTACGATTGGAGGAACACATTGGTGTTGTTAGCTGGTACTTTATTAAATATGTGCGTGTGTGGAGCATTGATGAGAAATCCTGAATGGTTGAAGATTAAGATGAAGAGAGACAGGAAATTGTCAAGATCTAAATCGGGGAGGTCCTCTAGTAATGCCTCTATAGGCTCAAGTATTGACGGAGAGTCGATGTTACTGAGTGCAGATGAGCTAAAGTCCCTAATGAAAAGTGGAAAAAGTCCAGAATATATTCTGTCAACGTTAGCGACTACTATAGCGGAGGCTGAACAGTTGGAGGCTACGACACAGATGAACGCTGAGCAGGCGTTCAAGCGTAACATGCATTCTGCGATACATCTACCTACATTCATAGAACAACATGAGAAGGTAAAGACAAAGACATACAAAATTTGAGTTTTAAAGGGTACCATAATTTACTTCATGCTTTTAAAATATTAAATATTTGCTAATATTACCTATACATTGTTCTTATTTTTAGGTACCAGTGGAAGTAATAGAGAAGCTAATGGCAAATAAGCGTTTGTACAACATTATTCTACAAAACTATCCCGATATAATGAAAAGACGAAAATCTGAAGTCAACGTTGCTGTAGAACAGCCAACAGAAGTTGTGAATGGACCAGCTCAACTACCAGTTACTATCAAAGTTAAGAAACCTAGAACTGAATCAGAGAATAAGAAATCGAAAGAGAAAATAAATGAAGAAAATAAAACTGATAAGAATAAATTAGGATCTAATGCTGCTCTTACACAAAGTAACATTAAATTAGTTCAAAATAAATTAAATCAGAAACCTCATGCATCTCGCAACGTGCAGCAAACTAACTGGCTTTCAAAACAAATTTCCACAGACCATCATTATCTCAAAAATATGCATTTGTACAAAAACACCTTGATGCATAGAGGTGCCATGTTAAATATACCCAGGTACAAGCTTCGGGCGTCTTCTCTTCCCGACATTTATCGGAATTCAACATGGTCCCTTGCATCTGAATCGGATGATGAGAGAGTAAGTTATTGTGATTCTATTACTCTGACAATTATTGTCTAGTAATATATAAATGCTTTTTTTTTCTAGCACTAATGTTACTCAGTTTCTGATCTTGTTTATTGTCAACAGAGATGGTACCACCGCCTTTGTGAAACCCTGACGTCTACATTTGACTTTCGAATGTTCACTGAGTTCCACTTCCTGATGTTTAATCTGTCTAATCTGATCTTGTCTGTATGGTTCATCGTGCCCTACTACTTTCTCAACTCCTACATGACGGCTAACGGCGTTGAAGGTGGAGCACTAATGATAAGCATCATTGGAGTCGCTAGCAGTATTGGCATCGTAAGTAATAACCGTCATAACTTTTTTATTATAATCATCTCAGCTTAAAAACGTGACTTTCGTTGCCCATACACTTACCTGTAAAAGTAAAATTACGAAAACTGGCCCTTGTAGGTAGATCGAAGTGCATGAATGCAAAATGTACAGCGTGATTGCTTTTATGTTCTTCGTTCGTCCGATTCGTGAATTGACTTACATTCTTGTGGAAGGGATGTAGTCTTTCCGATTACTACTGATTTATACTATCTATGGTGTACGTAGCTACGAGAGGGGGCTACTTTTTCAATTGAACTATCTATAAACGCACATGCAGTGCAATACAAAAAAAAATCATTAGTCAGATTTATATTAATAAATCTTTTTTTACCTTAATTAACTTACAAACCTGGGTACTGAGGGGATCTGTAATAACCATCACGAACTTATCGGTTTTATCAGCTTTACTTAACGATTTTTATCGACCTGCGATTCGACCTATTATTTAAATATTTACTTAGCGCAACCACGCGTGATCCCTTCGATGTCACCCTACAATTTGATAATCTTATCAGTGTTATTTTAACGTATTGGGGAAACTAGATGGAGGACTCTGCTCTGACATCCAAAGAGAGTTTATAACCCAAAAAAAAATGTATCATAGCTGTACATGGAAGTAAATATCTAGCCCACTGTAAACCAATATTCCAGGACATCCTTCCGTTCCGTTCCGTTGCCGTGTCTGTATATTTTGCAGACCACTAAATTTGTACATAAGAACTCACAAAATTTCCCATTGCATGACAAAGTCATCAATAAGAGTAGGTCTAGTAGGAATCCACTTAAATTGTTCCATCCTGCACAAAACTTGAAGGTTTGTACAAACGTATTTTCTATGGCCATAAAATTATATAACCAGGTTCCTGATGAGTTAAAAAACATTCAAACTTGTCAATTTGAGAGAAAAATGTTTTATTGGTTACTAGACAAGTAATCAAGTAATTTATTGCTTTCATGTTGTTACATAGATGACAATTGTGAATGTGAGTATCAAACATGAGCCCTGCAAGGGCATCACAACTACCTCAAGACTAACATAACTAACAGAAGTAATATATTAACATTTTTTAATATCAATGCTTTTACACTGTCTTGTAGCAGCTTGGAGTGAATGTGTGTCAGTGTAATCATGTGGCAGTATATATGAGTATGTATTAATATCATTATTTAGTCATAAGTATCTTCTACGTTTGTTTATTTGTGTATTATAATATTTTTCTATTATTAAAGAGCCTATTTTATAGTAATAAATTGTACTCTAAATATTAATTTATATAATAATATGCTTTTTTTAATAGAAGCTGTTTTTATTTGTTTAAAAATGTTCCTTCTTTGCTTTCTTTTTTTATTTATTCTGGTAGTTTGTTGTATAATTTTATTAACATTATTAAGGGTCCAGAAAAATGGATTTTCAAGCGGGAAGGAGGAGCTATTAATTAGGTTTTATTTCTCAACGCGTACGGTACTGGTGTATCTTCTCGTTTAGTATAGAATTCTGAGTAATTGCGGACACATTTACATATTTCATAAGAAATATAAGGAAAAGAATATATAAGGAAGATATATAAGGAAGGTAGAGTGAGTATTTTGTAGTTTATAAAGTGAGGTTTACAACTGATCATTTGTTTAATGTTCGCTAATATTCTGATAAGTTTTTTTTGCATCGTAAATATGTTGGAAGCATCAGTGCTATTTCTCCAGAGGATTATTCCATAGTTAAGTCAGGCATGACCGTATGCATAATATGTTGCAAGTGCACTCTCTAAGTCTGTGATTTTCTTTATTTCTCGTAGCGTTTCTATGTACCGTCGATTTTTTTCATATGTATTAATAATTGTGATTTGTGACTAATATTACCTAATTATTACTACGCCGTAGTTGCTGGCAGAATATACAGAACTAACTAATAATACCCTACTAACCGAAATTGTACCATATTCTTGGAATCAATGAATCAATCAACCATTGATTAATGGATTGATTCATTGACTCTCTTGTGGTGACTGTAATAAAAAGGGTTCATCAATTCCAAATCTTGGAAGCATGATTTAAAGTTAAAAAAATGATGGACCTTTTTTATTTCTTGACCTTGACTAACATAGGCTAATACGTCTTACAGCTAGGCCCAGGTCTCCTCTTAAAGATGAGAGGGGACGGGTAGTATCCCCCATGCTGGCCCATTGTGGATTGGGAACTTCATGTAACCTTTGAATTAAAAAAATAAAATTCTCTCCAGGTCGTTCTCGGCTGGGCCGGTGACCAACCCTCGGTCAACGTGACCAAAACCTATGCCGTGTGTCTCATCATCTGCGGATTCTCAGTGGCCGCCTACCCTCCTTTCATCACCAACTATTGGGCCGTGGCTGTCATCTCCACGATATTTGGACTGTCATTTGCCAGTTCCTACTCCTATACGCCAGCTATTTTGATTGAGTTGATGCCTATTGATCGTTTTACTGTAGCGTATGGAATGATGCTCTTGACTATGGGTATTGGACATCTTGCTGGACCGCCAATTGGAGGTGAGTGGCTCTTTGTTGATGTATTTTATAGGTATATGTATGTATTTATGTTCAAGGGGATAGACTTTCCATTATGGACTATAGATTTGGATGTTATTTTTTACTTAATTATCACTTTTGAATAAAAAGATTTTTGCAAATTTTTGGGTTTCGGAAATTTAGGGTTCATGAAATACGAGTGTATATTTTTTTAACTTTCCATACAAATTGGAAAGTAAAACGCTATTTCAAATATAATTTATAAAAGTTTAACGCCGCGGAAATTAATCGGATTGGTAGGATTTCACTCCTAGGCAGTGAAGTGTTAATTTTTTAAAGAGCGGATGAAAATTAGGCAAGCGTTCGTGTTTAAAAAAAAATTTCGGTCATGTTTGAGAAAACGAATTTATTAGTATACACATAAGGTAAACGATCAATGTGTGACACCTTATTAGGGATATTTCCTCGTGTTACAATTTATAAGTTTATGTGTCTCGTGTTACAATTTATATGTCTAAAAGTAAATTAAATGCTACCTGTAGTACCAGATTGTATAGAGCTACAAAGCAGAAATGTCAATTATGTACGGAGTTTTTGCAGTGCTCGACAGCTATGTTGTACTTTGACTATCGTTTTTGTATTTTGTGTTCCTCTGGTTGTACCTATACATAGTTGGTCCCATACAAACATTTTATCTTCTTTAAAAACCAGGTCGAATAATACCGAGAAAAAAAAAACTACATCCTGGCCCCGTTTTGGCGACAACTATTGAGGCAGTGTCTCACTAGTATTGAAAACAGCTAAGACATTGATCTTAAATGGATTTTTCCAGGCTTGCTGTTCGACGTGACCGCAAGATGGGACCTCACATTCTACATGGGAGGCCTGTGGCTGGTCATATCAGGTGTATGTGTGGGCGTGATCCCGTACACTGAGAACCTGCGTATGTGTGGGAACGCCCCGCTGCTGAAAGAGGCTGAGGAGAGGAGTGAGAGCGATGCGGAAGTGTGAGAGTGTGTAGCATTCGTGAATTTTAAAGCTATTGTATTACCAGTGTTACCAGTGTGGCTACCAAACCAAATGTGTCACTTAAGCCTTTACACACGTACGTGATTCGCATGCGAGTTTCATGACATTGCGGGTTATCTATAGTCGGTCCCTTATTATTATTCTTCTTCTACTCTTCTATACTTAGGCTCCTATCACCCGCCTAAGGGCCTTATCACACTTGCGATTTGCGGACGAGTTGAAAGCGAGGCGAACGCGCAGCGAGTTCTCTGTGAGCGCGTAACGAATACCTCGTGCAGATGTAGTTGCGCAGGTGCAGTGATTTGGGTGCTTCATCCAGCGGTTCGTCTGCCCCAGGACCTCTGGCTCTCAAAATTTCCCTTCATGATTACCCGACGAACCCAGTCTCCAGGCTACGTCGTAGTAGTCGTAGATCGTGAGAGGTTGTGAGGATGCGGTCCTGGGATGCTGTTAACAATAGGCGACCGTAGTTAGTTAGTTTATTGACGTTCATAGGTGCATGTAATATGCCTATTTTGAAGAATAAACTACTTTTACAGTACATATGGTGCTACTTACTTTACCGCACGAGTGCGTTAATCAGCAGATTACGTGCATATGTCGAAACTTTAAAGAGCCATATGTACTGTAAAACGTTGTACGATACACGTGCGAATAGGTAATTCGCAACTCGTGTCGATCACCACTCGTTGCGAATTTCCTATTCTCTGCACTTGTATCGTAATGTACTATTACTTTACTTTTACTTTTGTAGTTTCTCCAGGATGTACTGGTTTGCAATCCGAGGTGTCCGCAGAAATTGACGGCAGTACCACATCTTAAATGCATGCGGCTTTTCATTTTGGCCCGAATAGTAATTATATTACTGGTGTTCAATTTAAATGTATATACTCTTACGTCATTGGTACGACTTTTGCGAAATAGAGTAGGGCAAATTTGTTATATAATGTCGAACTTGTATGGATTTTATCCTGTAGTGTATAGCAAGACCCAAGTAATAAGGCACGCGGATTTAGCAATAATGGCCTCTCGGTCAACTACTGACGCGCAGAGACAGAGCTTTGACGCGCGCCATATTAATTGGGTTCTCCTATACCCTGATCTGTGTTGGTCGACTTGACACTAGTGTTGTATGTGCACATGAACAACTATGCGCTATAATAACTTACTAATCAAGCTGTGTGCACTTAGTTTAGGATATCATTATGCTCATAGATATAATAATTTATATCTAAGATTATGCTAAGCTACTGTATCATGTGTTGTTTGTAAAGTGTACCTTCCTAATAAATAAAATAGTCCATGCTGTCTCTGAACCATATAGAAAGATCGTAATCAAGTCACATCTTTTTTTTGTTTCTATACAGCGTCAATCAATGAATAAAAAACAAAATAGTATATTACGATACAAGTGCAGAGAACAGGAAATTCGCAACGGGTGGTGATAAATTAAAACACGACCGAAGAGAGTGTTTTAAATCGACACGAGTTGCGAATTACCTATTCGCACGTGTATCGTACAACGTTTTACAGTACATATATGGCTCTTTAAAGTTTCGACATATGCACGTAATCTGCTGATTACCGCACTCGTGCGGTAATATAGCACCATATGTACTGTAAAATATATAACGCAATGTAGTGAAACTCGCATGATGTATGTGCACTAGCATGATATAACCGATATATGGCTTGATATGGAATGGAATGTGAAAATATGAAACCATCCCTTTATTAGAAAGTGTGAAATAATGAAAAGAACGCAACACATTATTTGTAATACATTTATGCCTGTACTGTATACAACTCAATTTTAATATAATTATTATGCCCCATGACATGTATCAACCTCTCGAAGAAAACTAGTAAATATTGCTATTTGAAAAAACAATTAAGTAAATATATTTTTCAATTATTTACAAGTTTCATTGACAATTACCTTCCAGTAAGAGCGTTTTAATTTTGTAAATGTTTGGTCACCGTGTACGACACGATTCCTTTATAAGCACCATTATGGAGGGGAAAGTAGAAGGCAAGAGAGGAAGAGGAAGACCGAGAATAAGCTACATGAAACAAATAAAGGACAAACCAAGGAAATGGCTCGGAATAGGATTTGAGAGAACTGCATACTTCATTGGCTGCACCGACAAGAGTTTTACTCTTAAGGGATGATTCACAGTAGACCGTTCCGTGTCCGGGCCGGCCCGTTTTCTATGACAGCTAACGCAACGGCCGGCGTATTTCTCTAGAAGAAAACGGGCCGGCCCGGACACGGAACGGCCTACTGTGAATCATCCTTAAATTGATGATGATATAAAATACATAATTGAAACCAAGTGGCAACCAAGCTTACGACCTGCCTGATAGTAAGCAGATAGGTACCGTAGCCTATGGACGCTTGCGACTCCAAAATAATCGCAAGCGCGTTGCCGACCCTTTATTGACTTGAGAATTAGTTATGTCGACATCGACAGATCGATACATACATATGCAACACGGCTAGCACAAGACGGCGCGCGAGCTATATCGCGCGCGAGATAGACTATCCGTCTCTTTCCGTGTGTACCCATTAAATAGAGACGGATAGTCTATCTCGCGCGCCGTCTTGGGCTAACCGTGCGATCCCTCACTAGTACTACTAGTGTCACGAGAATCCTCGGGAGCACATATTTACACATTATTTATGAGTATGAGATGATAAGTAAATAGATTGCTGTTTCAATCGAATGCTGTTGCTGAATAAAAAAAAAAAAAAAGCTTTGGAATTCTCTGCCGGCGTCTGTATTTCCGAGTTCATATAACCTGGGTCTTTTTAAGGCACGAGTGAATAGGCATCTTCTGGGTGAGCTCGCTTCATCGTCGGCTTCATCTTTGCCTCCTGGCTAGATGCTGGCCAAGAGCAATCCCATTTATAATAAAAAGAAAAAAAAAATATATACAATACGGTATTTCACTAATAGTCAAATCGCCAAATTTTTACGAAACGGTAAAAACACTCGGTAAGCATAGTAATAGTAATCGTATGGCATTTATTATTCGGACCGTGAGGTCTTCGAGAAGATAGTATGGTTGCCAGTTTTGTTGAACTTATGGGAGGCCGACTCCAATATACGGGGCGCCGATCTGGGCGCCGCATGGAGCCTCCTGTGCCCTTGTGGGGCGGTTGCGTGTTCAGTTCTTTCCTCGGTTATGACGAGCCAAATGAAATGCCGGAATGGAATATAAACGGTGTATTTGCTTCACCATGTAAACTTAACAATGTACCATGGAACTAGACATCTTATATTATAAATAAATCAAAGGACATCTTTACATTCTGAAATGTGTAGGAAGAATCTGTGACAGTTAATTGTCTAGACAGAAGGTTATTTTTCTATCCAGCCTAACCAGCCTGTTGTGCAACAGTGTCGCCACACACTTTTAGAACCACCCACGGGTCACGTGTAGGATAACGGTGGATATTCTCTATCGACGTGGTGCAACCACAAAGTACATACAATATATATACTGAGATAGAGATACCAGTGAAAAACTCCACATAGATCGTAGTGCCGTTGTGTATTTAGTAAAAACTAACCGCACGACCGCTGCATCCCTGTCACTTCAATATGCAAGTGCGATAGAGACAGCACCCAGAGACATCTGGTGCAAACAAGTTAAACTAACATTTCCATAGAAAATAATCGTACTTCGAGCTGAAAGGCCCCTGGGTGCAACTTCGACCCCGCTTGTCAAGTCGGAAGGCAACTTGACTGTTACAAGTTCTCAGGCCGCCCGGAGGCCTCTAATCAAGCCACCCGAAGGCCTGTAGAGGAAGTCGGTTAGTGTGAAGTTTGTAAGGAAACGTGCCTAATGACGTTACAGTTTTGTATGATGAAACTGCTTTCTTTATTCCTATTAGGCGACTATTGTCGGTAAGGAAAAATGAAGAAGTATAAAAATATCGAAATTTTGTTTATTGTCAAGAAATAAAAAAGTCGAAATTGAAAATTGACGGATTATAAAAATGTCGTGAAGTAGAAAAGACTAACTGACAATGGTCGGAAAGTAAACATGTCCAGATTTGTAGTTCTAAAAAAAGTCCTACTCAATAGTAGTGTGTGCGAAGTAGATGGTGGGGGTAAACTAAGCGATCGCAGCGCACACCATGGCAGAAATGTGCAATTTCCGGGGACATATATGTCAAATTTACTTCGACGTTTCCTATTGTTTTCCTACGATTCGTTTCGTTTGTATTTATTTTCTTATTTATTTCAGTCATATTTCCAGTAAGGGTCTTTCTCGCTTACTAAAATAAATAAAATATTCATGTGTTATTATTTGACAGCTCTGAGTTTGACATTGCCCCGGGACCCATGACGTTTGACGTTCCTGACGTGCACATAGCCAATAAGTGATCTACAACGGCCCCAGTTCTATGTAGGTTAGGTTCGTTAGGTATCTTCAGATGACCGAAGGGCAAACTGTGCAGAAGCCCCGTCAATTTTAAGGCAGAGTAGAATTAGTCATTTCAATACTTCGAGTAAATTCTATCCCATCAAAAATATAAATGAGAAAATGGGAGCCGAATTCAATATTAAGAATAAGCGATGCTTGGTTGTCGTCTTCACCGACAAAAGAATTGAGATCTAAATGGGTGTCAAGTTCCGTAGATTCTTTACTTACTAACTTTAGAAGTTACGTAGTTTTCTAAACCACAGAATAAGTAATAGTACAAACAGAAATTTCACTTCCTAACAAAAATGGCGTTTAGGCATAAGAAACGTACCTACTCTTTGCATCTCTGTCTATCGCATAACTTGTATTCATTCACGCGCGACACGTGTAGCGTTGAGGTTGTCACTCCAAGAATACATTAATAAGTACATATTACTTCACATGTAGGTATATCAGTGTCATTATGAATAACACCAATTAAAACTGATCTCGTGAATGGAAATTCCATTTAACTCTTATAACCTTAATTTGTAAGTAACACAAAAAGTAAGTTAATAAAGTATACCTACGGTTCTATTAAGATACTCTTTTTAGGGTTTCGGACCTCCTTTTATAGAACACTATTTTGAACAGTATAGCCATTGAGTATAGCCCAAAACGGTTACGTTATCACCGGAAGACTCCTCCGTACACAAAACGACGTAAGTGCCGTAGTTTTCTTATGAGGATACGTTCTTTTATATTAGAAAGGTACAAATTATTTGGTTATCTCCTGCATTTATTTACATAAGAAGGTACAAGAGAGGCAACAAATAATTCATTAACAATTTAGTCGTGGGTTTGTAAACCACAGAATAAATAGGAGTAAAAAAATAATATTAAAAAAAATGTATAAAAAGACTTGAATTGAAAATTTAGAAATTAATATGATTGCATTTTACAATAACAAAGTTTATATACAATTAGTGACTTGTTTATATTTGATAAAGACATCCACATCCACATTATGAATAGGAGTTATTTACGCGCGGTTCGTCGTATTCAAGTCGGCGGCGGAGGTGGATCGCGACACGACACGTGCTCGCGCAGCGCCGGCCCTCGCCTGACTGAAAACCTCGGGCTTTGCAAGCAGTGGGTATAAAACGCGACGCGCGCCGCCCATTGCAAGCCCCTTGTCTAAACTGCCAAGTTCAGGCTCAAAATGCATTAAGCCACAGTAAATTAATTTTACTGTAAACAATGTAGTGCCGGACTTGGTACCATTTCAGAGAATCTACGGAACTTGGCACCCATTTAGATCTTAATTCTTTTGTCTGTGAAGACGACAACCAAGAATCGCTTATTCTTAATATTGAACTTGGCTCCATTTTTAAGAGCGAACGCACGAGTTAAGGATGATTCACAGTAGACCGTTCCGTGTCCGGGCCGGCCCGTTTTATATGACAGCAGACGCAACGGCCGGCGTATTTCTCTAGAAGAAAACGGGCCCGCCCGGACACGAAACGGCCTACTGTGAATCATCCTTTTCTTTACAAAATACCCAAATCGCTATAGGTGCACCTTAAATATTTAAAGATTTCCCTCGATTTCTCCAGGACTCTATGATCAGATTCTTACCTGATAACTATGGGATTAGCCCTGAAGTATACCGTTTCAAACAAAAACAGAATTCTCCAAATCTGTCAATAAATGACGGAGTTCTGAGGTAACTAGCATAAATAATAATAATAATAATAAGACCCATCACGTGCTTGCCGACGCTATACAAGCTCCTTACATCCATTTTGAGAGCAAAAATTAACACGCACATTGTTGCGAACAACATTCTGGCCCCCGCTCAAAATGGATGTAGGGTTGGGTCACGTGGTACTAAAGAGCTCCTCCTCATAGACATGACCATTTGCCAACGAGTTCGGCGAAACAGAGGGACCCTCTCGGCCGCCTGGATTGACTATAAGAAGGCCTATGATTCGGTACCTCATTCATGGCTGAGGAGGATCTTAGAACTGCATAAAGTGGATGCAGTTTTGAGATCCTTCTTAGTTGCTTGCATGGGGCAGTGGACCACAGTCCTTCGTCAACCCGGGGGAGGAGAGGGCCCCTCTGGCCCGCAGGATTCCATCAGGATTGAGCGAGGTATTTTTCAGGGTGATAGTCTGAGTCCCTTGTGGTTTTGCCTAGCGCTGAATCCGCTCAGTACCCTGCTGAAGGATTCGGGACTAGGTTGCCAGCTACGGAGATAGGGTGAGGTCATTTCTCATCTGCTCTACATGGACGACCTTAAACTATTTGCACCAAATAAACATGGCTTGTTGGAGCTACTGAAAACCACAGAGGTCTTCAGTAGTGCCATCAAAATGGAATTTGGTGTCGATAAGTGTGCGGTCATGCATGTACAGCGGGGGAAAGTTGTAAATTCCACAAATTTACATATTTCTGAGACAATGGCTCTCAGATCTCTCCCCGAAGCAGAAACCTATAAGTATCTTGGTATGTCACAGTCTTTGGGTATCGAGGGTGGAGACATCAAACGGGCGGTGAGGGAGCGCTTCTTCTGTCGCCTGACAAAAGTACTCAATAGTTTTTTGTCGGGCGGCAATAAGGTTCGCGCCTTCAATGCCTGGGTGATGCCGTTGCTCACATACTCCTTTGGCATATTAAGGTGGACTCAGACTGAGCTCGATTTCCTGGATCGAAGGGTACGTGTACTGCTCACTGCGCACCGTATGCTACACCCACGATCTTCTGTTATGAGACTGTACATCCCGCGGAAGCTTGGAGGTCGCGGCTTCTTAAATGCTAAAGACCTTCACAACCGCGAAGTGTGCAGTCTCAGGGATTACTTTCTAAACAGTGAGTGTGGGATGCATCGTGACGTAGTGGCAGCAGACGCATCTTTCACCCCGCTCTCCATGGCAAACGAGAACTGCCGCAGATTTAAAGTACTAAGCATCGAGGACCGCAGGGCGGTATGGAAGACTAAGGAGCTACATGGGCGGTTCTACAAGGCACTTACGGGGCCCGAGGTAGACCTGCTCGCATCGGTGAACTGGCTACGTTTTGGGGATATTTTTGGGGAAACTGAAGGTTTTGTCTGTGCAATTGCGGACGAGGTTATCATGACGAACAACTACCGGAAATATATCCTGAAGGACGGTACGGTCGACATTTGTCGGGCATGCCGCCGCCCCGGAGAGTCACTCAGGCATATTATTTCTGGTTGTAGTCATCTTGCTAACGGCGAGTACTTGCAAAGACATAACTTGGTGGCCAGGATTATTCACCAGCAGCTTGCTCTTCTATACGGTCTTGTGGATTTCGAAGTTCCGTACTATAAGTACACACCTGCGCCAGTTCTCGAGAATGGTCGTGCAACGCTCTATTGGGATCGATCTGTCATCACAGACAGGACTACGAGTATTATAGCCAACAAGCCTGATATCGTGCTGACAGATCGATTGAAGCGCCAGGCAGTACTCGTTGACATCACCATCCCCCATGACGAGAACCTCGTGAAGGCTGAGAAGGACAAATCTAGCAAGTACCTAGACCTGGCACACGAGGTAACCGCCATGTGGGATGTTGATTCAACGATCATTGTCCCGATAGTCGTCTCCGCGGTCTAATAGCGAAGAGTCTCGACCAACATCTCAAGAGACTCTCGTTAGATGGCTGGGTCAAGGGTCAGATACAGAAGGCGGTGCTCCTGGACACGGCACGGATAGTCCGGAGGTTTCTTTCTCTGTCGCCCTAACCACCGGTAGCTTAGGCCCTGCCTCGCTGCCGGCGGCACCCTAGGTTAGGTTTTTATAATGCTTTTATATTTTGTATGTATGTTTATATGTAAAAAAAACCTAGCTTAAGTACGAAAATAAATACAGAGATAATAATAATAAAAAGCTTTATTGCCACAAACTTAAATGTTACATTTACATTACATACAAAACAGAGATGAAAAGAAAAACGTATAATTTACAATAAAAAAAAGGAGAATGTTAAAAGAAAAAAAAAACAAAAGTAAAAATTGTACATATAAAATCTTACATAACTAAAGGAGCAAAATTTGTGATTGTTGTGGGCAATGGGCACCAGTCTCAGCTTGTGCTGGAGTGTGATGGTCATATCCAGCGCTGATTTTCAGCCTGGCCCCGTTTATGGTATTCCGGGCATAGAAAGTCGCGAACAAAAACTAGTTAGTTAATAAATGCAAAACTTGTTTGTAACAATATCTGCTTTTCGGATTATAATTATTGTTTGAATAGACTCCTTAACAGCATCCACACATCTCACGTCATCTGTGATTTTCCTTCAAATTGTTTGCTGTAACTATTTTAAACTCGTTTGCTCTACTAATGTTGTTTGATCACTATATTTGTGCAGATCAAAATGGATATGAGTGAAGCACTGATAAGCAGCACGAATTATGTAATGCAACATAAACATATTGCTAAATATAATAAATATATCCTGCATGTTACGAGTATTGAGTATAGTATGTAGTGTTTTATTCGTACAAAAGCGACCTGCCGCACGGCTGCTTTCACTACTACTAATTTTCTTAAAAACAGGCATATTACCGACACTGCAATTATAGGAGATTGTTACAGACCTTATGCCATATCCATCCAATGTCATACAGATAGCCGTGATTGCCTGGGAGCATAAAGCAAATCCATAATATCCCATGGTACATTGGCGATTCCTGGCGACATTGCCACTCACAATTTTCACACTCCGCCTGAACCGAACTAGGCTTAATGCGCATCAATCTAGTCCTTGGGACACCCGGAATCCAATCATAACACTAGTTTATCACAAACAATGAATTTAGATAGGAATATTCGTATTAGATGAAAACATAACCTGGACATTCAGTTGACATAACAAACGGAGGAGCGTTCCGAACCCATACTAGCGAAATTAGTAATGTATTTGTGCAAACTTAGAAAATAAATAAAAAGTATAGAATAACGACTTCCGAATATTTTAGAATTCGCCTTTCCTTACGAAAGTAATTATTGTAGCGTTAGTTGTTTTAATACAAGTAGAATTGATTTGTAAAATTATATTTTCGTAGCGCGTCAGTTCATTCGCGGGTGTTTTCGGAACGTATGACAGTGTGGACACGGGACTAACAGAGGTCGACGGAAGGACAGGAGACGGCCGCGCGCCGGTATGTTCGCTTTCTAACAAAATCTTGGGTTTTTGAAGATGAGTATGTAAACGTCCAACATGTTGTAGTGGCGAGCCCCCGTCTCGCGTTTGTATTGACATGTAAGTTGTGGAACGGTCAGTGTTAGTGTTTAGCGCGGCGCCTCGCGCGCTGTGACCACGCCATGAGCGCGTGTTAGAACATTCCTTCGCCCAAGCCGCAGGCCGCGAGTTTCGACCGACGGCTCGTGTCTCAGTCTACGTCTCGGGACGAGAGCGCTGGGCGATTTTGCGCCCTCGTCGTGACTGCGTAGCTGAGGATGCCAAGGCTTCGTCACGTCGGTCCTCTTAGTCTTCGGACTTCACCACCGTAGGTCGCGGGGTACATACCCGTCCCGCCCCGCGGGCCATCGGAGCGCCGGCGTCCCGCCGCGCCATCGTCACCGCGACGGGGCACCGCCGCCCCGGTCGCCATACCAAGGTGGCTAACCAAGGGACCACAGAGCCATCGCGACGACCCTTCGAGTCCTTGATCTCCTCGCGGTTGCTTAACCGTTGAGTGACGACTGGGATCTCGACCAGCTCTGGAGCTCATCGTTGCTTAGCCCGTACTGGCGGATTCAGGATGAGCGTAATGTTACATCTCGTCGTGATTGAACTGTTGCCGTAAGTGCTTGACTTTTCACTATTTATTTGGCCAAATAAAATTAGCGTCTCGCGTTCGCGCCCGTATCGTGTTGCGTCAGGAGGCCTCCACCCAACTGTCGTTTAGATATAGTATAACGAATGGTACTGGTGGAATTCACCCATGTAATTAGTTAAGTGTCGACCGATCGCTTTTCCCATGTGTAATAAATGCATGTACTTGACTCTGGCCTTATCTATATTAATAATTTCGTGCAGGGGTACGGTAGACCCGAACGAGACCTGTCTCAAATTGAAGAACGTATAAAAATAACGATTTTTGAGTTGAACATATGTATCCGCAAAATTCGGATTGTCGCGTATTTTGCATTTAAAAGTGTTAATTTGATGACAAAACGTCGGCCATATTGCCCACAGACTATATTGCTATCTTAAATTTGTTGGTTGACAGTGTCGGCTACGTTCGAAAATCGTGAACTATTTTTGCGTCCGGTATATTGGCCAGGTTGCTAGGCTGCGTTCTGGGTGATGGGCCATCATCGCCCATTGTGTGGATTCGGCTAGCCGCGTCTGCAGCGTTTTGTTTTTGTAGTTTTCAAGCGTTCTATACACCTATCAGCCTAGCTAGCACGATAACTTATACCGTCACGTTATATGGGCGAAATGTATTAAAACGTCACATAAAACCACAGACATCAGAGAAAAGCAGACTCGCAGTATTAAGCCAGATGATTTTCCATATAGTTGTCTCTTTAATCCTTATGGTGCACCAAAATGAGTTAGAATGCGACAGATAATACAATCATTTTCGGCTGTTAACAAGTTGTCTCGATTTGCGAGCACACCAGGATGTTAAATCCCATATAAACTTAACACACCATAACGTCAGTTCAGTACAATTTTCAGTTATGAAGACGGAGACACTGACAGGTGAAGACGTGTCAGATGTCACTTGTCTGTCTCTCTCAAACTGTCTGATTTGTACATTAGTGAGAATAGATCAGACGTACAAAAATCGTTCAACTTAAATGAGCGGATCTGCTTTACTCCGATATCTGTGCATAAAACGTAACGGTATAATCTATCGTGCTAGCTAGACTGATTGTCACAACAACCGCCTTCAAAGCGAATGTATGGGGCCTGTTACATGGATTCATATCACGATAAGTATCACGTGAATATTAAAGCAGAATCCATCCAAATTTGAAAACTGCGATAATATTGACACCCCAGTATTGTGATAATATTAATCGTGTAAAGGACACCACTTGAATGTTTGCTGAGTCTGTCCGCCATCTTAAAGCTGCGTCTCTATTTTGTTTGTGACAAACTACTAGGTGACTTATAGCTTTTAAACGTCTAGCAAAATTCTATCCCTATCTCGCTCTATCTTATAACTTAGTGGTACTGGGGGACTACTCCGAAATTCGAAATCCGAACTTCGTATGGTGCCGTCCCTTTCACTCATATAGTCTATGACAGGAGAGTGAAAGGGACGGCACCATACGAAGTTAGGATTTTGAATTTCGGAGTAGACCCTCAGCTCATGCCGCTACCGCGAACCGAAAACGAAGTATCTGCCTCTCTCTTGCACATGTAAATTCGAACGACAGAGAGGAAGATAGTTCGTTTTTGGTTCGCGGTAGGCCCTCAGGCGTCAACTTTAAAACGAATAGGGTATTTTACTATAAGAGACATAAAATTCAAAATGTAATAAAAACCAGCCAAGTGCGTCGGAGTCGCGCACTGCGGGTTCCGTACAACTAAAAAATAAATGTGATTTATCAATATATTGATATTTTTGGTAAAATATATTTTCACAATACTGCGAATAGGTGATAATGTATATTATGAAGTATACTTCATAATATACATTATCACCTAATTTCAAGTTCATAGGTCGATGGGAACTTGGGAAGTTAAAAAATTATATGTGTGACAGACATGCTCTTATTCTTTCTTCGACCGTCCGCCGCGCTCGGACTAAAGTGCTACCAACCGAAAACTAAATATATATGCCTCTCTGTCGCACTTGCATATTCGAGCGCGGAGAGGGAAATACTTCGTTTTCAGATCGCGGTAGGCCCTCTGGTCTGACGGCTCCTATTCCTGGATGGTGCGCGTATCGGAATGTGAAATACCTTTGGCAAAACGGAACAAGTTGTTAAATAGCTTCCATTAATTGGAGAAAATATTACTAACTGTTATTATTATCACGCGAAACACTGAATATTGAAGCAACATCCATAGGGGCCCGTTACATGGTTATTATTATCACGCGATATACTTATATCACGATCTGTATCACGTGCAATGAATATTGAAGAAAAAGCCATACGATTTAAAAAAACCACGATAATATTGACACACCAGTATCGTGATAATATTAAGCGTTTAACAGACTCCAAACAATTTTAAAAATCGCGATAATATTGACACATCATATTAAGTTTAAAGGGCCCCACTTAATAGAATTTGGCGGAGAATAGAGAGCTGCTACCGCGAAACGAAAACGAACGAACATCGTGTATTTCCCTCTGTGTCGCTCGATTTTGCAAGTTCGACAGAGAGGCAGATACACGAACTTCATTTGTTTTCGTTCGCCTTAGCAGCTCTGACTTCGCACCAAAAATACTGACTGGCACATCAATATTTAACAATTGCACATCTCAACTGAATTTTAATGAACGATTAGTATTTTAGCTATACAAATCAGTACTGATTACGGTGTCAAATTTTTTATGTGCCTTTAAATACTACCCTTATAAAAATGCTTAGGATTAACTTACAAAGATACTAGCCTTTGCCCGTGACGTCGTCAGCGTAATCTTTTACTCCCTATTCCATATGTTAATCCAGACTACAGACTATATTTCTATACGAAGTTTCATCATAATCCGTTGTTGTAATGTTTTTATTTTATACATTTTTGTACACTATTTCTTTCGTCGTTTGCATAACTGTCACGAATAAATGTTTACTTTATTTCTTTCTTATTTATTTCACCCGAGCGAAGCCGGGCTTTCATCTAGTATATTATTAATTTCCCATGATTGAACCAGCCCAAGTTCCGATAGCACCAGACGGTCCTTGAACCAAAGGTTTGATGAGCACTCTTCGCTGACTATCTGTGCAACTTAAGCAACCTGTCACGGGGTAGGTGAGTATACCATCATTATTAGTCTGTAGCATTATAATTACTCACCCGCATATAATTAAAACCCCACTTTCAAACCTTAAAAAACACCCCGTTACAATGGCGCCCGAATCCTTTCATACATGTTCATTTTAATAAACCTGTGCTATTTGAAGCTTGGTCTGGTTGAATTGTGTGGATATAATATACTTGTGCATAATTTCTGTTGACTTTGTCCGTTATATGAAGATAACTTTGGCCATAATTATGACTGATTAATATTTCCTTTTGATATAGTGTAATATGTGAGCTTATGTGCAGTCAGAGACGCACAATTATTTGAATTATAATTATTATTAGGCCGTGCTATGAATATTTAGCATAGCAACCGCCACTTATGTGACACAGCACTTTGCTAAAGGCATTTGCTAGTGTGTACTTAATTTATTATACTATTTTATTGAAACTTCTCATCGGAGAAGCAATTTATTTCATCATTGGCTCTCTGATTCGCATAGGTAAACTATACCTAGCAACATGTCGGACGATGAATACCACGATCTTGATAAGAAAGACAATAATACCATGACAACGACACATGACACGACTCCATCAAACCCATCTTACGTTGACACAACACCACGAGACACTACAGGTACTAGCATACCATCTACGTCCGGTGTTCGCGATACAAACTTACAGACAACACATGACATGACTAACTATAACCCGTCTTATGTCAATACACGACCACGGGGTATTAGAGATGTTCGTTTGCCTGTACCACCTACGTCTGGTGTTCACGAGTTTCCACCATTACGACCTTCAGCAGACCTAGCATCTGCTTATTTAGTGTCACAGGCGGACACACAATTACAACGCGAACACAACCGACCAACATATAGTACTGAGCGGGTAGTGCACGTACTACGTGAGGATAACTTGCGGTCATGGAACTTGAAATTTAGTGGTGATTCAGAAGTGGCAGATTTTTTCCTAAGAATAGAGGATTACATGCGTAGTAGGGATACGCCAGAGCATAAGGTATTGAAATGCTTTTCAGATTTGTTGAGCGGAAAAGCACTTGACTATTACAGGCACATACGCCATGGAATAACCTCCTTGTTCGAATTGCAAGAACAATTTAAATCATTCTTTACATCCATTGACAACGACTATGTATTGGAAAAAGCTATTAGAGAGCACAAACAATCAGCAGGCCAGTCACTACATTTCTATATACTAGAAATGCAAACAATGAACGCGCGATTAACATCACAATTGTCAGAGTCAACATTATTGGACATAATAAAACATAATATATTACCATCCTATGGGCATTTGCTGGCTGTCAGTGACTCGAATAGCATACAAAAACTTATAGAGCTCGGTAAACGTTTTGAAGCCTATGCAGGACCATCAGTCAATACAAATAATCAAAAAACGAATAAACAATCAAAGCAGATATTTGCAATAAAACCACATCAGCAAAAAAATTTCTTTAATAATAAAAATAAAAATAATTTTAGCAATACAGACACTTGCAAAAAATGTAAAAAGATGGGCCACTCATACAAGCAGTGCCGCACCATTCCGGGTATCATCTGCTTCCAATGTGGACATAGAGGGGTACTTACAAATACTTGCAAAAAATGCAACCCCCAAAATGACAGACCACATGTGGAAGCAAATGATAATCCAAAAAACGAATTACCCCAGGGGCCACCAAGCAGGAAATGAAAATCCCACACTTGGGTGCGGTGACTCCTGGTATAGAAAGTGTACTGGGTGATAACAGATTGTTTATAAGTTTTGAAATAAGACAAACATACTGCAAAGGATTGATGGACACAGGCTCTAATTTAAGCATAGTCGGTAATAATTACCATAAAAAAATATTACAGATGGGATATCACATGGATTATGAAAATTCTAACGCAATTTGTGCAAATGGCTCCGCAGTTAAGGTTATAGGCAAAATACTATTACCAATTAGCTTCGGAAACAAAATATATAACATAACATTCATGGTGATACCATCAATAAAAGATAATTTCATATTAGGTATGGATTTCATACACGACATAGGCATACTTAATAAATTAAATTTAACAAGTGCAGACACACCACAGCACAGTTTACAAAATCAAACAGAAACATCAGTTGATCATATATGCGCAATTATACCTAAACAGGATCTCGCTCCTCTGGAATCAATAGAAATTAATAAAATAATAGATAAATTTAAAGAAATTAGTACAGAGAAGCGAGGACTTGGTAAGACATCCTTGGTCGAGCATCGAATCAAAACAACTGGTCTCCCAATAAAACAAAGGTATTATCCGCTCTCACCAGTCAAACTCAAGGCTCTAAATGAGGAAGTAGACCGAATGCTTCAGTTAGGCGTGATAGCACCTTCAAAATCACCATGGTCGAACCCGGTTGTGATGACACCAAAAAAAGATGGCTCTTTGAGGTTTTGCTTGGATGCAAGGAAACTCAACGAGGTCACGATCAAGGATTCTTATCCATTGCCATATATTAGTTCCATCCTGGACAACTTGCGTGGTTCTCGCTACTTAACATCCATCGACTTATCAGCCGCTTACTGGCAGATCGCCTTATGCGATACGGACGACGCGGATGGCACTGGCACCTCCTGCCAGAAGACAGCCTTTGTCGTGCAAAATAGAGGATTATTCGAGTTCAAACGCGTACCCTATGGGATAAGTAATGGGGGATGCGAATTGCAACGCTTAGTAGACTCATTATTTCGTCACAAATATGGAGAGAAAATTTTCGCATATTGTGACGACCTCTTGATAGCGACTAGCTCATTTCAGGAGCATATTGCTATTCTGAATGACGTGTACGATGCCTTACAAAAAGCAGGTTTGACAATTAATTTCGCCAAGTGCGAATTTTGCAAAGACGAGTTGCGATACCTCGGCTACGTCATTGGATCTCAAGGGTTGCAAACAGACCCACGAAAATTAGATTGCATTGAAAAGTTCCCACGTCCAACGACTGCTAAGCAATTACGCGCATTTATTGGCTTATGTTCATACTACCGTAGATTCGTAGCAAACTTTTCCACAATTATATCACCGATGACTGCACTGTTGGGTAGAAAAAAAGGGAAAGAGACCGTAACCTGGAGTGAGGATGCAGAAAAATCGTTCATACAACTTAAAAACGCACTCACTCAGGCGCCGGTTCTCGCTTGCCCAGACTTCACTAAGGTGTTCGAACTACACACAGACGCATCTAGTGTTGGCCTAGGCAGTGCACTCGTTCAGCTAGTGGACGGAGTAGAACATCCCGTAGCATTTCACTCACGTCTCTTTACAAAGACGGAGCGAAATTACAGCACGACGGAGCGGGAGCTTCTTGCTCTAGTAGACTCAATTAATCATTTTCGTCCTTACATAGATGGAAGCCACTTCATTGTAGTAACAGACCATATGAGTCTGAAATGGCTCAAAACGCTGAACAACCCTTCAGGCCGTTTAGCGCGCTGGGCAATGCAGCTGTCGTGTTTCGACTTCGAGATACGGCATCGAAAAGGCTCTTCACATATAGTCCCAGATGTCTTGTCTCGAGCCGAAATACAGGCAGTCACATTTAACGGCCGTGACAGTTCTAACGATGGGTGGTATAACAAATTATTTAAAAACGTTGAATTAAATCCTATATTCCATAAAAATTACATAATACAAAATGGAATATTATTCAGATATAATAAACCCACATCACAATTACAAGACACAAATGCTTGGAAAATTGTGTTACCAAAAGAATTAACCGTTGAATGTATTAAAGAAAACCATGAGATACACGCAGTGCATCCAGGTTTCTTCAAAACTTTATCTAAAATTAAAGAAAACTACTTTTGGAAGGGCATGCATGCGGATGTGAAAGATTATGTGTCCAAGTGTGAGAAATGCAAAGCTTACAAGCATTCAAATCAACCACCACATGGCCTCATGACAAATCAGAAACGATTGGACAAGCCCATGCATACCTTATCCATAGATTTAATAGGACCATTTCCAAAATCATATTCCGGTCACGTTTACATACTATCTATTGTTGATGTATTCACAAAATATTGCTGGATACACCCACTTAGAACTGCCACAACCAAAACCGTAACCTCATTTATCGCAACCGAAATATTAGCTAAAGAAGGCATTCCATGTGTACTGATTTGCGACAACGCAACTATATTTCAAAGCAAACATTTTAAAGAATTCTGTACACAATACTCCATACAGAAAATATTTTATAATGCTTATTATGCCCCCCACCCTAACACGGTAGAGAGGTACAACTCTACAATACAAACTTGCTTGTCAATACTAGTAGGCGAAGACCAAAGAAATTGGTCTAAATATTTGCCACAAATTCAGCTATCATTGAATAGCACAATTAACATAGCTACAGGATACACACCATATTTCTTGGCAAGAGGCCGTGAGATGGTAACGGATGGCGCGTTTCACTCTGTACGAGGTGACACTCCAAATTCCTTAGATAATATCCAACTCACTGACCGCTCCCAAAAGGCAGCAGCCATAACAGAGCTAGCCGATATTTTCCAACGCGTAACCACAGCTTTGACCAAAGCGTACAAACAAAACGCGGTACGATATAACCTACGAAGACGCCAATTACGGTTAAACGTAGGGGATATCGTATGGAGGCGTAACTTCGTACAGTCAAACGCAGCACATTTCTTCTCTGCTAAACTAGCTCCTCGGTTCGTAAAATGCAAAGTTACAAAAAGGCATTCAGATGTAATATACGACCTCCAGGAGTTAGAAACAGGAAAAGTTGGAAAATATCACGCCAAAGATATAATAAAAGTGCCATGAGGTGTGTACAAACGTAGAAATCTTGCTTTTATTAATAAACCACATACTTTGTTATGATGGTAAAACAATTTAAAATATTATTTTTTGTGCGCACACAAGTTTTGACAAGAAAGTCAAACTTGAATTGTTTCCATGGAACAAAAATTTCTAGATAACTGTACAACCCTAGGTACCAGGGAATACAGGTGGAACCAATATTGGTCCACAACTTTTTCCAAAATAAGGAAAATTAAGTTTTTTTCTATAGTGTGAGGCATGAGCCAAGAAACACTTAAAAATAAAAACTAAGTTTAAACAAAGTGCATGTCACTCCAACCAGTGGCATCACATAGACAGAATAACGGTCATTACAATGGACGCATTGTGATGAACCACAAAACATACTTAAGGCATGTTAACATTTAACATACATGTAAGAATGTACATATATAGCAACTAGTTAAACTAGGTATTTAATTAGAACTAGGGCAAACATTCATTATGCTTAGCCAGTTTAGTTTAGCATAGACATGTATAACAGTAATTAGTACATGAGCTGGACTTGTAAAATATTAACATATAAAATTTATAGTCTAAGAGCCAGCTCCAAAAATTGTAAGTTAGTATAATATTAAGAACTAAGTAATAAAAACTTAGAATAAAAGTTAACTCATAACAGATAGACTTAGATAGGGCATGTGATAAGAATCATAGTCCGAGAGACAAATGCATAAAACCCTAAGTAGTAATATATGTAGCATACTTAGTGGATACGTGTACTTTAGCATGTCAAGCTGTATCAACAGCACCTTTAAGAATAATATTAGTAAGGATAAGCCTTTACATACGTACGCTAGTACAAATTTCATCCGGCCACCCCGGCCGCTTCGGTTAAGTAGGACTTAACCTCTTTCCTGAGAAAGGGGGTATTGTAGTGTTTTATTCGTACAAAAGCGACCTGCCGCACGGCTGCTTTCACTACTACTAATTTTCTTAAAAACAGGCATATTACCGACACTGCAATTATAGGAGATTGTTACAGACCTTATGCCATATCCATCCAATGTCATACAGATAGCCGTGATTGCCTGGGAGCATAAAGCAAATCCATAATATCCCATGGTACATTGGCGATTCCTGGCGACATTGCCACTCACAATTTTCACACTCCGCCTGAACCGAACTAGGCTTAATGCGCATCAATCTAGTCCTTGGGACACCCGGAATCCAATCATAACACTAGTTTATCACAAACAATGAATTTAGATAGGAATATTCGTATTAGATGAAAACATAACCTGGACATTCAGTTGACATAACAAACGGAGGAGCGTTCCGAACCCATACTAGCGAAATTAGTAATGTATTTGTGCAAACTTAGAAAATAAATAAAAAGTATAGAATAACGACTTCCGAATATTTTAGAATTCGCCTTTCCTTACGAAAGTAATTATTGTAGCGTTAGTTGTTTTAATACAAGTAGAATTGATTTGTAAAATTATATTTTCGTAGCGCGTCAGTTCATTCGCGGGTGTTTTCGGAACGTATGACAGTGTGGACACGGGACTAACAGAGGTCGACGGAAGGACAGGAGACGGCCGCGCGCCGGTATGTTCGCTTTCTAACAAAATCTTGGGTTTTTGAAGATGAGTATGTAAACGTCCAACATGTTGTAGTGGCGAGCCCCCGTCTCGCGTTTGTATTGACATGTAAGTTGTGGAACGGTCAGTGTTAGTGTTTAGCGCGGCGCCTCGCGCGCTGTGACCACGCCATGAGCGCGTGTTAGAACATTCCTTCGCCCAAGCCGCAGGCCGCGAGTTTCGACCGACGGCTCGTGTCTCAGTCTACGTCTCGGGACGAGAGCGCTGGGCGATTTTGCGCCCTCGTCGTGACTGCGTAGCTGAGGATGCCAAGGCTTCGTCACGTCGGTCCTCTTAGTCTTCGGACTTCACCACCGTAGGTCGCGGGGTACATACCCGTCCCGCCCCGCGGGCCATCGGAGCGCCGGCGTCCCGCCGCGCCATCGTCACCGCGACGGGGCACCGCCGCCCCGGTCGCCATACCAAGGTGGCTAACCAAGGGACCACAGAGCCATCGCGACGACCCTTCGAGTCCTTGATCTCCTCGCGGTTGCTTAACCGTTGAGTGACGACTGGGATCTCGACCAGCTCTGGAGCTCATCGTTGCTTAGCCCGTACTGGTGGATTCAGGATGAGCGTAATGTTACATCTCGTCGTGATTGAACTGTTGCCGTAAGTGCTTGACTTTTCACTATTTATTTGGCCAAATAAAATTAGCGTCTCGCGTTCGCGCCCGTATCGTGTTGCGTCAGGAGGCCTCCACCCAACTGTCGTTTAGATATAGTATAACGAATGGTACTGGTGGAATTCACCCATGTAATTAGTTAAGTGTCGACCGATCGCTTTTCCCATGTGTAATAAATGCATGTACTTGACTCTGGCCTTATATATTATTAATTTCCCATGATTGAACCAGCCCAAGTTCCGATAGCACCAGACGGTCCTTGAACCAAAGGTTTGATGAGCACTCTTCGCTGACTATCTGTGCAACTTAAGCAACCTGTCACGGGGTAGGTGAGTATACCATCATTATTAGTCTGTAGCATTATAATTACTCACCCGCATATAATTAAAACCCCACTTTCAAACCTTAAAAAACACCCCGTTACAAGTACCACTTTTTTTAGGGTTCCGTACCCAAAGGGTAAAAACGGGACCCTATTTACTAAGACTTCGCTGTCTGTCTGTCACCAGACTGTATCTCAAGAACCGCGATAGTTAGACAGTTGAAATTTACACAGATGATGTATTTCTGGTTGCCGCTATAACAACAAATATTAAAAACCGGCGAAGTGCGAGACTCTGCCTTTTTTATAGATAATGGTACGGAACCCTTCGTAAAAACTAGTGCCTACGCCAATTCTTGGGATTAGGTAGCGGACCCCAGGCATCCTTCAGGATGCAACTGCACTGGGAATAACGCTAAGAGGATGATGGTACGGAACCCTTCGAGCGCGAGTCTGACTCGCACTTGGCCAGTTTTATTCTCGTCGGTGACAAACAAGCGTAGCGCCCGCCTGATGGTAAGCGGCAGCCTATGGACGCCTGGCAAGGCCTCTACCCGCGGCCGTATGATGATTGTCATTTTATCAGTTATCGGGAATAAGACAGCCGTCACTCTCGCACTCGCCTACTTGTCAGAACGTGATGAATATCCTATCCACGACGATAAGTAATAATATGGCAACCATCACAGGCCGGCTGGGCTTAAGAGTGCGCAGTACGTTCGGTTCTTTTTTATTAAAAGTGCCTAATTTGACTACCTATTCCTTCAGCCAATAGGAGGCACTGCCAGCCGTCCGCCATATTTACCTCAGTATCTGTTTATAAACACGCTTTAAAAAAATGACGGTATGGAAAAATCTAGACACGCGGCAGCGTGTCCAGCCAAGTTCACCCCAGGAACTGGCGGACAGCAGCCGTGTGTTATATAACACGAACTGTTTGGAGCCACTTTTGATCCCCCAATAACTCCAAAACTATCTAGCATAAAAAAAATTGGTACATGTATTAAGATCCTTTAGAACAACTAAAACCCCAAATTTCATAAATATAGGTTTAATAATTATTGAGATATTAAATTCCGAAAAAAGGCATTTTTACCACTGACTGACTATCAAAACCTAACCCACTTTCAGGTGACCTAGAAAACTGAAATTTGGTATGCAGCTTGGTAATTGTGTGTACACCAGAAAAAATCGGAAAATATTTATTATTTTATTAGTTTTATTATTATTCACCTTATTTATTTCTTCTTCTTGGGTTAGATTTTTTACAATAAATTTATCAAATGTAAAATATAAAAATACACGTACAAAGTATAAAAGCATTATAAAAAACCTAACCTAGAGTGCCGCCGGCAGCGAGGCGGGCCTAAGCTACCGGTGGTTAGGGCGACAGAGAGAGGAACCTCCGGACTATCCGCGCCGTGTCCAGGAGTACCGCCTTCTGTATTTGACCCTTGACCCAGCCATCTAACGAGAGTCTCTTGAGATGTTGGTCGAGACTCTTCGCTATTAGACCGTTCACAGAGACGACTATCGGGACAATAATCGTTGAATCAACATCCCACATGGCGGTTACCTCATGTGCCAAGTCTAGGTACTTGCTGACTTTGTCCTTCTCAGCTTTCACGAGGTTCTCGTCATGGGGGATGGTGATGTCAACGAGCACTGCCTGGCGCTTCAATCGATCTGTCAGCACGATATCAGGCTTGTTGGCTACAATAGTCCTGTCCGTGATGACAGATCGATCCCAATAGAGCGTTGCACGACCATTTTCGAGAACTGGCGCAGGTGTGTACTTATAATACGGCACTTCGAAGTCCACAAGACCGTATAAAAGAGCAAGCTGCTGGTGAATAATCCTGGCCACCAAGTTATGTCTGTGCAAGTACTCGCCGTTAGCAAGATGACTACAACCAGAAATAATATGCCTGAGTGACTCTCCGGGACGGCGGCATGCCCGACAAATGTCGACCGTACCGTCCTTCAGGATATATTTCCGGTAGTTGTTCGTCATGATAACCTCGTCCGCAATTGCACAGACAAAACCTTCAGTTTCCCCAAAACGTAGCCAGTTCACCGATGCGAGCAGGTCTACGTCGGGACTCGTAAGGGCCTTGTAGAACCGCCCGTGTAGCTCCTTACTCTTCCACACCGCTGTAGCTCCTTACTCTTCCACACCGCTTATTATTATTATTATTATTATTATTCACCTTATTTATTTCTTTTTCTTAGGTTAGATTTTTTACAATAAATTTATCAAATGTAAAATATAAAAATACACGTACAAAGTATAAAAGCATTATAAAAAACCTAACCTAGAGTGCCGCCGGCAGCGAGGCGGGCCTAAGCTACCGGTGGTTAGGGCGACAGAGAGATGAACCTCCGGACTATCCGCGCCGTGTCCAGGAGTACCGCCTTCTGTATTTGACCCTTGACCCAGCCATCTAACGAGAGTCTCTTGAGATGTTGGTCGAGACTCTTCGCTATTAGACACGGAAATGGCTGGTTCAAGCGCCCGAAACAGAGGAAGCATCCTAACACGGTACGCGGATAGATTTGTACCTCCATCTGTCGCCCCATAGTAGGCGCGCATGCAGTTTTCGTTAATCGATTGCGACCACTGCATGCGGCGCACTATACCACCGGTAGCGGGAGCCGTGGGCGGAGCAGGATGCCCCGCAGGCCCCAAGCGTGCCGGCAGCGGTGGCCGCCCGCGCTGCGCAGGTGGTCGTGGCGGCGGCGGCGGCGGCCCGCACTCGTCGCTCGAACTGCTACTGCTGGTGTCGGGAGCGGTGGCGAACTCCTCCGACGACGATGCTGACGAGGATGAGGCGGGCGAAGGTGGTGGGCGTGCGCTTTGTGGATTTGACGTTTATTATTATTATTACTAGATGAAAGCCCGGCTTCGCTCGGGTGAAATAAGTAAGAAAGAAATAAACAAAACATTTATTCGTGACAGTTATGCAAACGACGAAAGAAATAGTGTACAAAAATGTATAAAATAAAAACATTACAACAACGGATTATGATGAAACTTCGAATCGTATAGAAATATAGTCTGTAGTCTGGTTGGGAATAAAAGTATGGAATGGAATTATATGGAATTGGGAGTAAAAGATTACTCAAACGACGTCACGGGCAAAGGCTAGTATCTTTGCAAGTTAATCTTAAGCATTTTTATAAGGGTAGTATTTAAAGGCACATAAAAAATTTGACACCGTAATCAGTACTGATTTGTATAGCTAAAATACTAATCGTTCATTTAAATTCAATTCACATGTGCATTGTTAAATATTGATGTGCCAGTCAGTATTTTTGGTGCGAAGTCAGAGCTGCTAACGCGAAAAACAAATGAAGTTCGTGTATCTCTCTCTGTCGCACTTGCAAATTCGAGCGACACAGAGGGAAATACATGATGTTCGTTCGTTTCCGTTTCGCGATAGCAGCTCTCTATTCTCCGCCAAATTCTATTTAGTGGGGCCCTTTACACTCAATATTATCGCGATTTTTAAAATTGTATGGGGTCTGTTAAACGCTTAATACTATCACAATACTGGTGTGTCAATATTATCGTGGTTTTCAAAATCGTATGGATTTTTCTTCAATATTCATTGCACGTGATAGGGATCGTGATATGAGTATATCGCGTGATAATAATAACCATGTAACAGGCCCCTATGGATGTTGCTTCAATATTCAGTGTTTCACGTGATAATAATAACAGTTGGTAATATTTTCTCCAATTAATGGAAGCTATTTAACAACTTGTTCCGTTTTGCCAAAGGTATTTCACATTCCGATACGCGCACCATCCAGGAATAGGAGCCGTCAGACCAGAGGGCCTACCACGATCTGAAAACGAAGTATTTTCCTCTCCGCGCTCGAATATGCAAGTGCGACAGAGAGGCATATTATTTTGGTAGCACCTTAGTCCGAGCGTGGCGGACGGTCGAAGAAAGTCAAAGAACATTCCGTGTGTTGTCTGTCACACACATTGACATAAGATATAGAAATAGACAGACATAAATAACTAAAAATGTGGCGAAAGATGACACTGACATTTACATTCCAATAGCTGATAATAACGCTTCTTTATAGTCCGAGTCGAGATAAAAACTTCATACAAAAAAGAACTTACAGACATTAGCGTCAAGTGTCAAATTTGCAAACATAAGAACCAACATGGTAAAAACTTTTTAGTAAAATGCCACTGTCGTATACTGACTACCAACGTTTACTTTATAAATGTCAAAAGTGAACAGTGAAAGTACCTATTGGAGTCGCTTTGGTTATTTAAATTATTTTTATATTAATAATTTTTTGAACATATGAATGAAACATTCCATCACAACATTCACACACATTCTGTGATTGTTATTTTTCTGTGTTAGACATTAAGATGTTTACCTTCATGAAACTCTTGAGCAAGACTATAGGTAGTTATTTCAAAAGTACTGACTTCAGCCATTGGAGCAGCATTTGTAGTTTTACAACTTTTGCTTTGCAAGTCATCGTCATCTATCTCTGACATCTATAAAACAAAGATACCGGCTATGAACTTGAAAAATAAATTATTTAAATATATTAACGTTAAATTGATTTTATTACATCAATTCATATAACTATATGAAAATGTTTTCCTCTGCATGATTTTTTACGCTAAAATTATATGTTAAAACAGAATTTGAATAATGTAGTTTGAGTCGGGAACGAACGGACTTACGTTCAAGACAGGTTTAGCAGTTGCAGGTAGTCGATTTAAGCCTTTATTGGTCCTGTATATGTCGGAAATAGGGAAATAGGACGAACACACAACACTCGTGTGGCTTGGTTTATAGAGTGCGTCACGTTTATTTTACGCTAAAATAGCGGTCCATTCTGAACGTCGCTGAGGATGTTGTGGAAATCTTGAATTAAAACATAAAAAACACAAATTTATTCCTTATAAATTTAATTTTAAAAAATATTGACCTAATAGCGACTCCTTACATTCTGTTTCTTGATAATCTTTCATTTGAACTAACAAAATTATTTACTCAAAACCATGAATTTACCAGGATTTTACATAAATTTTGTAACTGTATCAAAATAACTAACCTAAAGAAGTATATTCCGTCTTTTCCCTTGTTTTTTTGTAGCTATTAAAGCAGTTTTTCACAGCAGATTTCGTCATTGTTGGACAACTGTCACTGTCCGCGGTCCAAACACGACTAAACAGGAAAGTACCGCCCGAGTCGTGCGGGCGGTACTTTCACGGGGGACATTTTTGTGGGCTGATTATGAATCTAGTTCTATAATAGTACATCAATGGTCACACATATAATTTTTTAGCTTCCCATCGACCTATGAACTTGAAATTAAGTGATAATGTTTATTATGAAGTATATTTTACCAAAAATATCAATATATTGATAAATCACATTTGTTTTTTAGTTGTACGGAACCCTCAGTGTGCGACTCCGACGGACTTGGCTGGTTTTTATTACATTTTGAATTTTATTTCTCTTATAGTAAAATACCCTATTCGTTTTAAAGTTGACGCCTGAGGGCCTACCGCGAACCAAAAACGAACTATCTTCCTCTCTGTCGTTCGAATATACATGTGCGAGAGAGGCAGATACTTCGTTTTCGGTTCGCAGTAGCGCCTCTAACGTCCGAGCGCGGCGAACGGCATGAGCTGAGGGTCTACTCCGAAATTCAAAATCCTAACTTCGTATGGTGCCGTCCCTTTCACTGTCCTGTCATAGACTATATGAGTTAAAGGGACGGCACCATACGAAGTTCGGATTTCGAATTTCGGAGTAGTCCCCCAGTACCACTAAGTTATAAGATAGAGCGAGATAGGGATAGAGTTTTGCTAGACGTTTAAAAGCCATAAGTCACCTAGTAGTTTGTCACAAACAAAATAGAGACGCAGCTTTAAGATGGCGGACAGACTCAGCAAACATTCAAGTGGTGTCCTTTACACGATTAATATTATAACAAAATACTGGGGTGTCCATATTATCGCAGTTTTCAAATTTGTATGGATTCTGCTTTAATATTCACGTGATACTTATCGTGATATGAATCCATGTAACAGGCCTCATACATTCGCTTTGAAGGCGGTTGTTGTGACAATCAGTCTAGCTAGCACGATAGATTATACCGTTACGTTTTATGTGACGTTTTAATACATTTCGCCCATATAACGTGACGGTACAAGTTATCGTGCTAGCTAGGCTGATAGGTGTATAGAACGCTTGAAAACTACAAAAACAAAACGCTGCAGACGCGGCTAGCCGAATCCACACAATGGGCGATGATGGCCCCTCACCCAGAACGCAGCCCAGCAACCTGGCCAACACACCGGACGCAAACATAGTTTACAATTTCCGAACGTACCCAACCCGACGCTGTCAACCAACAAATTTAATATGGCCGACCTTTCGTCATAAAATTAACACTTTTAAATGCAAAATACGCGACAATCCGAATTTTGCGGATACATATGTTCAACTCAAAAATCGTTATTTTTATACGTTCTTCAATTTGAGACAGGTCTCGTTCGGGTCTACCGTACCCCTGCACAAAATTATTAATATAGATTATTATATTTCACGTAATAATTTGCTGATTTGACTATCGAATCGGCAACTTTTTACGAAACGTCAAAAACGCTCGTCTTAGTATGAAGCTTGTAGAGAAATGTGCCTAATGGCGTCACAGTTTTCTATGGTCAGGTCAAACTGCGACCTATTATTTCGTGTTAATGTATTTAAAAATCTTTAAAATTGCATATTAAGCTGAAGATAGATTTTTCCCGAGTATTTCCGTAAGATTTGTTCATTAGTAATGTAAAAAAATATTGTGTTGTGAATTGTGAAAGATCTTATTGATTCCTGAGGGAAGGACAGAAAATCCGACCTCTTGAACAAAATCGACAGTTTTTTTTTTTTTTTTTTAAATTACAAATGGGATTGCTCTTGGTTTTTGGTTGTTGGGCGAAGAAAAATAATAATTTCAGTGTTTTTTTGTGCTAAAATCATTTGTTATTGTGTTGTGTCGGTTCTGTGTTGTTGTAGTTGTGCCAGTCTTATTCTTTCTAACCCTTGGTGAGTAGGCGAACTCGGGGAGGGTGGCAACTATCTCCATGTGAGATACTTGCCACCTTGTCAGGGACGAGTCATGTCGTCCAATGATATTTTTGACCCTGGGACGGACCCAGGGGGTCAGTGTATTGTTACAAATCCGCCATCCCCCGCTTTACATGTGGAGGTTGGGATTGCCTCAGAGCCTTCAAGTCTTAAGAGAAATCACGGTAATCTAAATAGCCCTGATGGTATTCCCAGCCCCACTGAATTAGCAGCCCCAAGCAAAATTCCCCGAGCGGATGGAGATTGCCCCCCAGTGTTGTCCCAGGCTATCGCAGAGGTTGAGATGAACCCTATTGAGGCCCCACACCCTGACATGCTTGCCAAGCATTCCGTTAACAAGAATCAAGTGGCCCCTCACCTACCGGAAGAGTGCGATACACTGCCCCAGAAGGTCGCCTCGGAGACCCAAGACTTACTACCTCTGACTCAGGAGTCTGCCTCGCAGGCTCAACCGGCGCTAACTCAATTAACTTCTCCCCCCCACCGGAATGAATATCTAAAATCAGACTTGGGACCCTATGTTGTCCATGTCACAAAGGTAGCACAGGACTCTTTCCTTAATCAAATCAAATTTGGTCAGTACCTACATAACAAAGGCACAGTGGGAATTAAAGAAGGAGGTGTGAAGAAAGTGGGCAGAAATAGACTGGCTGTAGAATTTAATTCAGCTGAGGCAGCGAACAGATTTCTTTCCTCCCCGCCCGCAGAGGACCTCAAGGTATTCATTCCCTCATTCCACATTACAAGGACAGGCTTTGTTAAATACATACCAAAAGATTTCTCGAATGAGGAACTTCCCTCACTCTTCTTGTCCCCCCAAGGCTTTGGAAAAGTTATAAAGGCGCGTCGAATCAACTTTAAGCAGAGAGATTCATGTGACGGGACTATCCAATGGGTTCCCTCTGAGAAAGTCGTAGTTACATTTGATGGACAGGCGCTGCCACCCAGAATATTCTTATTTAATTGCTCCGTGGAGGTAGAGCCCTATAATTTCCCTACCATTCAGTGTTTCAGATGCTGTAGGTTCGGTCACGTCAAGGCCCACTGCCGGTCTCGCCCAAGGTGTGCAAAATGTGCACAGCCTCATGAATCTTCAGAATGCTCTGTGGATGAAAACTCTGTGTCTTGTCTTCACTGCTCCGGCAGCCACTCAGCCACTGACAAAAAATGCCCCGAGTATAGCAGACAAAAATTGATTAAAGTTACAATGTCCGATGAAGGCATTTCATATTCGGAGGCCGAAAAGCGTCACGCTGCCTCTAGACGCCCTTACAGTGAGGCTGCCCTAAACTCCTATAAAAAAACAGTCTTCATCCAAAGAAAGGAACGAGCTCCCTTGTCTCCTGGCTATGACCGCAAGGCACACAACGATCTCATCGCAGGTTTCAACACCCCTTCTCCCGGAAACGGGACAGCTTACCCCAAGGACTCATCTCAAGCGAGAAATCCCCCCCAAGATTGTCACTCCCCAACCTTGCCTGCCCCCTCCTTCGACCTTCCATCTTTTGTCTCTTCGATGGTGTCATTGTTCATCGACTTCATCTTTAACAACCCATCCTACCTACCGTCCAACGTTGCCGAAATTTTGAAACTGGTCTCCCCCTTTTTAGGGAGGGGGCCTCGCCCCGCTTTCAGTCCTCAGGACGGCAGTAACAATTCTCCAATGGAACATTAGAAGCATTAATAGTAATAAATCTGATCTCCTCTATTTATGCAGTAAACATAACCCTTCTACTATAGCTTTATCTGAAACTTGGCTAAAACCTGACTCCACCTTTAGGCTTTCAGGGTATACATGTCTCCGGCATGATAGCTTGGATGGCTACGGTGGCTGTGGTCTTTTCATTAAGAATGGTCTTGAATACACTCGTTTCTTTTTCCCTCCTACCCCATCATTATTTATCGCAGCTGCTCGAGTCATGGATATCAGTGTAATTTCTGTCTACATTCCGCACCCCTCCCCTAGAATTATATCTTCTTTCTGGTCCCTTTTATCTAATATCCCTCCGCCCCTTTTAATTTTAGGTGATTTCAACTCACACAGCCCTCTGTGGGGTTCGGTCAACTCTGACCCCTCTGGCCTCAAAATGGTCGAATTTCTTGACTCCCAAGATCTTTGCATCTTAAACGATGGACGTCCTACTCGTCGCGTTTCTCCCTTACTAAACCCTTCTGCAGTTGATCTCTCAGTGTGTTCTCCTTCCCTTGCTTCTGTTTGCTCTTGGGATATCTCGCTCTGTGCTTTAGGTAGCGACCACCTACCTATAACTATAACTCTCTCAGCTAATTCTCCCCTGCCATCTCCCTGCCCCCCTTTACAGAAATTTAATCTCATTAAAGCCGACTGGCCCCTTTTTGCCTCTTCTTTAGATGTTAAAATTACCGATCTCCCACCAGTTTCCTCGGACAACTGCCTAGATATATACTCCCGTTTTGAAGCATGTATAACAGCCTGCGCTGAGGAATCTATTCCTCTCAAAAATGCTATGGTCAATAAACGGCCCTCGTTGCCCTGGTGGGACCCTGATTGTACGGACCTAGTTAGGAAACGTAAGGAGGCGGAAAAATTATACTGCGCTCAAATGACAACGGAGAATTTTATAGCTTATAAAAGGATTCAGGCTAAATGCAAACGAGGCCTGGCCTCCAAGAAAAAAAATGGTTGGAACAAATTCTGTGAATCTGTATCTCCTTCGACTCACCCTTCAATCGTCTGGAAAAAAATCAAAATTTTTCGGTGCTCCAGCGTTGCTTCCCCATCCCCCTCCTCGTTTTCTTCTAACCCCAAATGGATCGATGACTTTTTAGATAGATTAGCCCCTCCTCTCAATTCAGCTAACTTCCTTCAAACCCCTTTCTTAATGTCTGAACTCCGGTGTGTATTGGAATCTCTCTCGGACTCAGCCCCTGGCCCTGACGGTATAATTTATTCCTTCCTGACCAAAGCCGGGTCTAGGACGGTGGCATACTTGCTAGACATTATCAATAACTTCTTCGACTCGGGGTTAGTCCCTGACTCCTGGAAGGAGCAATTTGTCATTCCTATATTAAAACCGGGCAAGGACCCGAATCAAGCATCTTCTTACCGTCCCATCGCCCTTTCATCTACTGTTTGCAAAATAACGGAACATCTCCTTAAAAACCGTCTGGATTGGTTCTTGGAGAACCATAATTGTCTGTCTCGTTTTCAGTTCGGCTTTCGTAAGGGTAGAGGTGTCTCGGACAGCCATTGCATCCTTTCGACAGATATTCGCCTGGCCTTCTCTAGAAATGAGTCTGTTGCCGCTGCGTTTTTAGATATAAGCTCAGCTTACGATAACGTCATCCTTTCGGTACTCAGGACTAAAATGTCAATGCTGAGTATTCCCCTGAAAGTTATTGACTTTATATCCAGCCTGCTCATGGCTAGAAAGATCAAGGTGAGATGGCAGGGTGGAATTGTCGGCGAGAGGTCCTTATGGAAAGGCCTGCCGCAAGGCTCGGTTCTTAGCCCTCTTCTTTATAACTTATACACTTTGGATCTGGATAAGTCAGTCAATTTGCACTGTAAAATCCTGCAATATGCGGACGACATTGCCATCTACTGCAATGATAGGTCCCCACAAGTAGCCTCCGAAAAAATTAATTCCTCTCTCGAGTCCTTACAATCTTGGCTTTCCTCGCATGGTCTCACTCTCTCTCCATCCAAAAGTTCGGCGATAATTTTCTCCAGGAGCAGACAATCCCCTCAGTGCATCATCCGACTTGGCAATGAATCTATTCCCATCAAAGAATCTACAAAATTTTTAGGTGTTGTTTTCGACAGGCGTCTTCAAGGCGTCCCCCATCTCTCCTACGTCGTTAAAAAGTGCGAAAAAAATATTAACATGCTAAGAGCCCTTTCAGGAGCATGGTGGGGCGCCCATCCATACTCTCAAAAACTCCTCTACAATGCTTTTATTAGATGCCACTTGGACTTTGGCACTTTTATCTTCGAGCCTTGCAATAAGGGAGCCCTTAAAATCTTGGAGACGATCCAAATGAAGGCCCTTAGAATAGTCTCTGGAAGTATGAAGTCTTCTCCCAATAGAGCCATTCAGGTGGAGTGCGGTGATCCTCCTCTCGACCTCAGGCGCAAATTCTTGTCAGATCGGTTCTTATTTCGTTCTGTCACTTTATCTTCCCATCCCCTGATCCCCAAACTGAAACTATTGCAAAGATTCTGCTCTACTAAGCCTTATTGGCGGAATAAATCTAAGCCTAATCTAGTCCTCAGCCTCGAAAATATCACCTCCCTCAGAGCTCCGGTGCAAAGATCTCCCTCCCTCCCTTTATACTCGATCCCTTATGATGCCATCCCTCTTTTCCCAAATGTTTTCTTTAATACTGGCATATCCAAAAAAACCGTAGATTGTAATTCAGCTTTTAATGAATTTGCCCACTCAAATTTTCCCAACCATCTTTATATATTCACGGACGCTTCTAAACTTTCTGACCTCGGGTGCGTGGGATGTGCAGTAGTCTCTCCCAGCATTAAACTCTGCCTCAAATACAAGCTCCCCCCTGAATCTTCAGTTTTTTCTGGCGAGGCCCTAGCTCTTTTCATCGCTGTAAACTATGCCCTTGGAAACAAAATTCCTAAATCTGTTGTCTTCACTGATTGTCTGAGTGTTCTTCAAGCTATTTCCACTCACCCTTTCAAAAACTGTTCCCGTAATTACATAATTTCCCAAATTAAAAATTCCATCCTATCTTGTCAGTTAGCAAATCTCGAGATTTCTTTTGTCTGGATTCCCAGTCACTGTGGCATATCAGGCAATGAAATTGCTGACCAGGCTGCTAAAGAAGCAGTCCTGCATGGAAATGACTCCTTTTTCAAAATATACTCCTCTGATTTAGTAAATATTCCAGCCAAAATTTTGTCCCACAAATGGTCTTCTCGGTGGAAATCGTCGAAGAAATGCTTCTACTCATATATTCAACCTAATATTCCTGGCCGTCCGTGGTTTTATAAATATCGTTCTCTCACAAAAAGACACACCAGCATCATCATTAGACTGCGCCTTGGTCGGGTTTGTTCGCCTGAGCTTCTTTACAAGTTTAAACTTAGAGACTCTCCTTTGTGTGAGTGCGGAGGAGAGGTTGGTTCTGTTGACCACATATTTTTTAACTGCCCGCGTAACTCCCCCTCCTTTAATCTCTACTCAATGCTGCCAAAATTAAATATCCCCCTTCCCACTAATGTAGCATCACTAATTTGTTTAACGGACAATAAGAAACTTTTTCGCTTACTTGCCAAGTTTATGGAAAAGAATAATATTAGACTTTAACCCTTTCTGTCTTAAATCTCTTGTGTATGTCATTTGTGTCGTTCTGAGCTTCACTAACTATAGACATTTTAATATATTTTGTAGTATCTAATTGCGGTGGGGTCAGTTTGTATGTTTGTGTTGTCCGTTTGATTGCAGATCTCGAACTGAGCAGTCTTATCAACTTGATATTGGCAAATTTGTGCCAACCCTGTTGGCCAGAACGCCATTAAAAAAGAGAAGAAGAAGAAGAAGAAGAAGGGATTGCTCTTGGCCAGCATCTAGCCGGGGGGCAAGAAGAGGCCGACGATGAAGCGAGCTCACCCAGAGATGCCTATTCACTCGTACCTTAAAAAGGTCTAGGTTATATGAACTCCTGTATAGTTAGGTTATGTATTCTGTATGTCCTTCCCGGGTCTCAAATGATCTAAGTGCCAAATATGTTCAGCGATTAAAGCGTGGAAGGGTTACACGCAGATAGACTTTCCTATCTATATTAATATTATAAAGCTGAAGAGTTTGTTTAAACAAGCTAATCTCAGGAACTACTGGTTCGAATTGAAAAATTCTTTGTGTTGAATATATAACATCACGCTGCGACCAATAGGAGAGTGCGAAGATGCGGACGAAGTCGCGGGCAACAGCTAGTTTATGATATAAAATCAGCCAGTGTACTGTTAAGGTTGTCTGGAAGAGATCGCTCTTTAGCGATAAGACCGCCTCTTATTTTACCTGTCTCTCCATGTATCTTTATTTATTCTTTTGTATATCCTGTGCGAGCAGCTCAAGATAGGACGCAATGGCGGAGTACTGAGGACGCACTCTACCCCGTCTAGGGAGTCAACTAAGTCATTGCTGTTTAATTACGTGAGGTGTGCTATAAAGAGTATTTGTTTTGCATTATATTAAGAATCAGCCGAAGGACGTTCACTGCTGGACATCGGCCTCTCCCAATTTCATTGCGAGTAAATGCCATAATCGCCACGCTTGGCATGCGGGTTGGAGATCGCAGTATCTCCTCTACAAATAACAATAAGAATACATTGGTCTGTAGCGATCGATAAAACGAATTCTCAAGCAACCACCTAATTGAAAGTGTCAACTTAGATGAGACATTTTTATTTTTGTCATTCAGAAGTGGTATTCTTGTAAAAGTATTGGCTTGTGGCGTAAAGACGTACGTCTCCACCTCTAGTTATCACCTCAACGCTCGCCCCACCTTAAACGCTAGCTCCATCTGTCATATGTCAGCCAGTACAGTCTAACTCCTATATACGTAACATGGTTTTAATTTGATAAAATGTAGGCTTTGCACTTGATATTTCATACACAAATTTTGTAAAAATCATTTTCTCTTTCATTCGTAGTGTTTTTTTAATCAATAAGCGGTTTATATTACTTGAATCAGGATAGTTTTAATGCATAAATCCATCGATTAGTACGTCGATAACTAGAACATCACTAGAGGTGAGATGGTTTGACAGTTACACGTATTCGCAAAGTATTTTTGAAAAGGTGGGGACGCACGCCACGACACGTTAATGTCAAAAACGTTGTCCCCACCTTACACCTCTAGCAATGTAGGTGTAGTTGCTATGGTGGGTGGCCGTCGCGGGCGTAGTTGCTATGGTCGTTGCTAAGGCAATTGACATTTGGTGTCAGTAATATATTTCATGTGCTAAGATGTTTAAAATAGACATCTATAATGTAACAAGAAATCAGTATTTCAGTCTGAAAAATTAATTTCCTTTTGTTGGGGATCATTATTTAACCATGCTTTTGGTTCTCCACATAGAATAGATGTCTTCTATTGTAAATTCCAGTGATGTGACGGACAGGTAACCTAGTATGTAAATTTGTTTTGCCGAGTGTTTATGAAAATTAACATGTAAATTGGAAAGAAAATGTGCCTAACACTTTGATGAATCTAATGTCCACCTACCTAAATATTTATTTCATGTTAGCTGGGAGAGGTTTGCCGATGATTTAAGTACCAAGTACTAGTTGCCGAAAGCATGTTAAGTGTTTTTTTATTGCAGGATTATGGAGAAATTCTACTTGGTGATCATGCAATGTAAGCTGCAAAATGAAACAAATACAGCTGTAAGCACTACAAGGAAAAATATTTCAACCATTCATAATGATAAATATATTCCGGCTTAGTAAATTGATTGTTGGGACCCGGGTATGTCCTAAAACTACGACCAAGACCACCGGGGAATGGGCAGCAGCATTCCTTGAGTGCGGTGGAGATACTGCGATCGCCAACCCGCATGCCAAGCGTGGCGATTATGGCATTTACCCCCCATGAAATTGGGGGAGGCCTATGTCCAGCAGTGGACGTCCTAGGGCTGATATGGTGGTGGTGGTGGTGGTAGTAAATTAGTAAAATGAAGAACCAGAAGTTAATGACAGTATAAGGACCCTTTCAATGCTTATTCATTATTTACTCTTTCTTCATAGGATAGCATTTGTTGTAGATATTATATTTTAGAATAAAATTAAGAATATTTTATTTTATTTTTTATTAATACATTATAAAAACACCAACACAAAAAGAGAGCCTAGTCAAACAAGAAAACCCCTGTGTTGTACTGGGCGAAAAGGTACCCATCACACTTGCTGCGTTACCACTTTGGATCAGTTGGATGGCGATGGACAACCTTTGCACCAGACAAGAATCAGAGCATCAAACCCTCTCCTAGTTTCGTCGCCTTCCTTCATTTATGAAGGCTAAAGCGTCAGGCTCCCAGCACCCTATATATTTGTCTCGCTTTTAAATTTTTGAATAAAAACAGGCTTGTATGTTAGTAACTATTGTTCCCGTTATATGTATAATTGTTATATAAACAATTTTAAACATACGCACTTATATACACATATTATTATATCATTCCCTGACCGTGATGGCTCCAACATCACCTGTGGCCCTTATGTGGGCCCTGGGTACTAGATCTCCTGTAGCTTATGAGTAAGTAAGAGAATGTATGTATGTAATACAAGTGGTATCTGTGTATCTTCTGAGCGTCCGGTGAGCGATGGACATCTCTTGTTGTGTTCTCTTATAGCCTTTGATTTTTAATTTTAAGATACTGTAACATAGTGTGTAACCTTAGTTCATATCTTGTTTCTATTGGTGAGTTTCTGTTATTGGCTCCATATTTCTATTTAAAATGTCAACATGTTTAAAAAGCTGTTGAAACTCCTTTAATAAATAAATAAATAAATAAATAAAATGCAAGTTATTATAAGTAATTATGTATAGTACAGGTACTCTTTAATTATAGTACACGTCGCCCATTTCTCTAAAATATAATCAACAAGTATGATAATGCAGGATATCGATAATTTTTATGTTTGTTCTTTTGCGTTGTATGTTCTCGATCAGTCATATACGACATCTTATCACTGCTGCCAGTTGTTTTAATTTTTCATTCAGTTCTCGGTTTCTCGGTGATCGGAAGCCGTTACTCCATCATGACAGCTGCAGCATTAGACCCGGCTTGCTGCATGCTTCGTATCTTCCTTTGCAGGTCGTGTTTGTTAGTGCATATGCTGCGCGCTTGTGGCCGTATATGATTACCATTATATCATGTACAAAATTACAGAAAATTAAGAGCATAGAATTAAAATTATATAAAATCAAATAAAATAAAAATAAAAATCATTTATTCATTATAATTTGCCTATCGTTGCTATGCGATGCGACCGAGCGCTGTGTAAGCCGGGAAAATATTCTCATCAAAGACATTGTATAGAACTATACGAGACCGCTATCTCTTAAAACCTTGACAGTTAAAATTAAACTTTATGTCTAAAGTCACAAGACTGTTTTTAAATTATTCACAGATGTAGTGCTAGTGCTTGAAGTTATCAATGCTGCTCTCAAGTGGCGGTCGTGGGTTCGAAACCTGCCTCGTATTAATGAGTTTTTGGAACTTAAGTAATACGGAGTTTCTTTGATATTTACCATCGGGTGAAGGAAAACATCGAGAGGAAACCTGCATAGATCTTGAAAGCTATTTCTGTTTTGAAAGTTGCGTGTTTACATTTTTGATCACTAATTCTGTCATCGAGGTCAACGGTCCCTAATCATGAGTACTTATAGCGGCGGCGTTTCTTTTAGCATTAAAAGGGTAAAGGAGGGGGTAAAATTACTGCCGCTGCGATAAGTACTCATGAATCTCACGATTAAGGTCTGCGAACCGGTCTGAAACATGTCGAGCGATAGTTGACCTTAACAACGTGAATGACCCGTTTCATCATATTTTAATATGTTTGAAACTCACGGGAGCTTTCTGTATACAATTTTAATAATATTTCAAATTAGGGCGCAGTTTGACCATAGAAAATTGTGACGTCATTAGGTAAATTTGCTTACAAACAATACTAAGCGAGCGTTTTTGACGCTTCGTAAAAAGTTGCTGATTTGGCTATCAGTAAAATACAGTATAATCTTATACGCCCCGACCGACAGGATTTCAGGGCCCTTTCCAGCGCTCGTATATTTTTTCTCTAACAAATTGGACCTTTACCTATTTATACTTCTGAGTATTTAAAAATTTGGTTTCATTCAAGATGTATATATAGGTCGATTCACAAGAGCTGGCGCGGAATGTCTATGAAATTAATGACAGTTACATACATTTTTCGCGCCAGCTCTTGTGAATCGACCTATATAATTCCTTAACTTGTGATTAACAACTTTTAAGTTAAAGATTGTTTTATTTCTTTTTATACCACGTCGGTGGCAAACAAGCGTACGGCCTGATGGTAAGCAGTCACCGCAGCCTATGGACACCTGCAACTCCAGGGGTGTTACATGCGCGTTGCCGACCCTTTAAAAATGTATAAACTCCTTTCTTGAAGAATCCCATACTGTGGTTACTCGGGAGAACCTCGGCAGGGAGCTCATTCCACAACCAGAGCGTCCGAGGGAGGGAGTTCCTCTGAGACCGTACCATACGCGACCGTTTAGGTTCTAAGGTGTGAGAATGAATGCCCTGCCGACGGCGAGCAGTGCGATGATAGAAAGCGGCCGTCGGCATCATTTTAAAAAATTGTTCTTTCACTCTGTTGATTGAAGACCTCCATAACATAAGTTTTATTCCAATGAGTAGGTACTATCAACAATCTTGTGGTTTATTTAATACATAGTCCAATTTTATTTGTAATATATCTCTCAAGTTATATACGTAAATTTTGATCAAAATAGTAAATAAATTTCCTTCGGCCCGCTACTACAGTAGTCTCTCCTTTTATTTAGTATTTTGTACATCTATGATACCGGTTTAGGCATTTGCTGTCAAAATTGACAATCGATGAGTTGATTTTCTTGTAAAGAGGTTTAGTAAGTAGCAAGTCGAGTCAGAAAAGGCAGCGGGTTGTAACGGTGATCCAACCATGAATTATGTATGAGTAAATATTACTTAAGTCTTAATTTTCACTTCTAATCATTCCGTATGAATTAGAGAAAATGTAATAACAAATCTATACTCAATTTACAAAGAGCGGTAATACACGTCTGATTTTTAGGGTTCCGTAGCCAAAATGGCAAAATCGGAACCCTTATAGATTCGTCATGTCTGTCCGTCCGTCCGAATATGTCACAGCCGATTTAGTCAGGGACTATACATATGTTATATATTTTGATTTAACTTGAATGCTCATCCGGTTTTTAGATTATTGTGTTTGTGTTCTGTACTAACTAACAGTAGTTTTGTAAGACTTTTGTAATAATTATTAACACTTTATGGGCAATGCCTGAAATAAAAAATGGTGTCCTGGACCTTTGGAAGGCGTGCGCGGAGCCGAAGTACCGAGGTACCAAGTAACAACCGAGTACCACATAGCCAACACGAAGAGGCCCTTTTGACAATTTAATGAAATGCAAGGGGTACACCGAGCGGATGCTGTCCCTGCCCGTATCATGGGACGCACGCAGAAACAGCAACACAATTTATTATTATTATATGAGCACTACAATTACGAAATTTGGTAGGAAGGTGTATTCTATGAACCGATATAGAAATGTGATGTGAAATTACGAAAAAAATATTTAAACTGGAGGGCACGCCATGTATTTAACAGTAGGGTCATAATTTTTTTTTCAATGCACTTGTGCATGCTAGAAAGTAAGGGAGAAACAATCAAAATAAATAAAGGAGTAAGACAAGGAGACCTACTTTCCCCAAAGATCTTCTCTGCAGTACTTGAGGCAATATTTAGAAACATTAACTGGGAAAGGAACCCTAATTACGGATTTAAAATAGATGGCACCATACTTACTTATCTACGTTTCGCAGATGACCTAGTCTTAATCTCGAACACAGCCGATGCTCTACAAACTAGTTAACGAGAGTGAAGTAATGGGTTTGCGAATAAATATGGAAAAAACGAAAACAATGACTAATTCCAAGAAGATACCAATAGAAGTCAATCAGGGAATTGTTGAGTATGTAGATGAGTACATATACTTAGGACAAACAATATCCATGAACAATCAAATGGAAAAGAGATCGACAGGCGAACAACCAATGCTTGGAAAAGGTACTGGTCACTGAAGGAAGTCATGAAAAACAAGGAAACAAGGCTTTCCACAAAGAAAAAGCTATTTAATGCATGTGTGTTGCCCGTGTTAATCTATGGCAGCCAAACTTGGGCATTAACAAATAGCAACCTGAACAAATTACAAGTATGCCAAAGGTCAATGGAAAGAAGTATGATAGGTGTGAAACGGAAAGACAAAATCCGAATCGAAACAATAAGACGTAAAACTGGAGTGGAAGATGTAGCTGTTAAGGTGAAAACACTCAAATGGCGATGAACAGGACACATAATAAGGAATAAAGAGAAGTGGAGCAAAAGAATAATATGGTGGTACCCCAGAGACAAAACAAGGAAAAGAGGTAGACAAAAAATAAGATGGGACGACGAAATAATAAAAGTGGCGGGTAGACAATAGACAAGGCTAGCGAGACACAAAGATAGATGGAAAGGGATGGAGGAGGCCTTTGCCAAACGGCAAACAGACAGAGCCGATGCTGTCAATAGAATATAAATCATAAGAAAAAAATTTTTGTAAACAATTGATTGAATAAAAGGCTTATATTATTATGTGCTTGCCAAGCATTACGTATAGACAGGTCTTCAAAAATTCCAGAGGAGGCTAAAAAAATCCATTTCTACCGTTGTTGGTGAGATATTAGCTGGCTGGATAATTTCCAAGCAATGAAGTTTAAAATTCAGAAAAAATCAAGATGATGTACATTAATAACTACTTTCAACAATTTTTGGTTTAAACAAGATAGATCTAACTGTTTTGAATTTTTGCTGAAAAAATGTCTTACTCAAACAAAAGGGCTTAAGTGCCGAGAATTTCCTATGAAAATACAACCTTTTTTGATTCAATATATTGTATTGTGCTTTTAAATGTAGATTAGGTGTCGGTACGGAACCCTTCTTTGTGCGTGATCCGACACGCACTTGTCCGGTTTTTTCTTCGTATAGTCGGAATTGACTGTGGTCATTTTCAATCCTTTAAGTTTGGGGAATTGTTTATAAATAAATTACATAGGAAATCATGGGCGTCATTTGAGTATACTTACTCATAGCCACGGATCTATACCTAAACCGGATTGAGTACAAACTTTTATGAGCCAATCAAAATTGAACCATATTCCAGCGTGATACCGTTCATATCCTGTTATGACAGACAGACTAGGGAAAGCGGTCCGAGCGAGAGCAACCAACCAGAGGGCGGTGTCCCACTCGCACAGGTTGCCAATGTAAAAAAAAAAATGTTGCGGTAATTTAGAATACTGAAAATAAGTACTTGCTTATATACTAACTAGTACTGTATGTTTATTTGGGATAATTTACATTTGACTTCATTTGTAATTGTATAAAATATTAACATTATTAACTGACTAAAACCACGCTTTATCGTCAAAGTCGGGTAAAAATTGACTCCGACAAACCGTGAAGCTAAAGTATGCCGCAGACCGTACGTATGTACTACCTAAAACATGATATGATATACCTAGACAATATTATCGATAAAATAATACCAATGCGGATGAGTCAATCCCTACCACGCCAATGTCTCGGTCGTTCGTCTCTTCTTGCACCCGTCGCAGACTGTCAATGTCAGAAGCATGTGAATTAGGTGCAATGTCAAATAGACGGACGTCTGGTGATGACTCGAGCGGACCAATGCGTTAAACCCCCGATTACGTATTGTTATTATAAGCCCCGGCGTCAATATATATTAGGGGTGGGCTGTGCCGTCATCGGTCTTGGACGTGCACCCCACCTCTGGCTTGTTTTGTGAATAACATAGCTGGAGTTAAGACACGACACATGCTAAAATAAGCGAAGTCGCGTCTTTCAAAAATTCGAATGGAGACGGCAAAGAAACGGAATAGTATTAATTAATGTTGCTCTACAGACTTAGATAATCCAAGGAAACATAATGTTAGCTAGCGCGTTGTATTGTATCTGACAACCAGCGCCATCTAATAGCGGCTTTGGGAGTCACGACCCCATTGCACAAGACTCTTATTCGACGAGAACGTCGCGTACGTAACGATTGTATATGTACCGTAATAAAATGCACTGAGCTCCTGATTTCGTGAATACACAAAAATTTTAGGTCAAGCCATGAAATTTTGAAAACCTATTTTTATTACAAGCTTTTATTTAACTATTTTTTTAAAATTTCACAAGGGTATTTTTTTTCATTCAAATACAAAAAATATACATAAAGGAACAATTAAAAATAAACTTAAATAAGACTACCTACACTAAACTAACACTAACTAAACTAAATAATAATAAAATTCTAAAAAGTTAGTTTATTTAACTTGCATTGTTCGTACATATATAGGTAAATATATATAAGTAAGTTGACATGAAAATTTGCAATCTTTTTTTAGCCAATTGCCGGTATCCGCGATTGAGCTGAAATTTGCCAAACTAATGCAAGTTCGGTGACAATACATTATTATGGTACCACTGAGCCGATCTGATGATGGAGACAGAAGGTGGTCATAGCAACTCCTAAACTACACAAGATAAAACCAAACCATCGTGTTTGGGCTCATTCAAACCGTATCAACGAGTAATTAATGATTGTGGCAAAAAAGTCGGAAATAAAGGCTTGTAACCAAAATATTTTTTTTGACAGAAACTTATTAAAACTTTTGTCGGAGCGTGTAGACAAATTTGGTGGCTGATTGCCCAGACTGGCTTGTTGATGTGGATGGCAGGTTGCGGAAATGACGAAGGCAGCGGTTCTTCGAATTAAATATGTATAATTATTTTTCTACATAGTGTTTTCAATATGAAGCTAACGTTATATAAATGGTATTAAATTAGGAAAAAGTAGGTAAAAGCTGCGTAGTGCAACTATTAGGCGAAAAGTTCAAGTGCGTGTCATCTTCCGCGTTCCATATCTCCATTGGCGCTTGATAGGATGACGATCCACCGTCTCATTGGCTGTCGAACACGTCATACATGCCTCTGATTGGTCGCTGGGGATGCGTCGCGATATGTGAGTCACGAAGATGCACTGTCTGGTGCGCACGCGCTGTCGCTATGCGCGAGCCGTATCAAAGGTCGCCGTCCGCCGCCAGCTGAGGTGCACGTATTTTAAATGCGCCTTAACACTTTAATTTGCGTTTGCGCTATAAGAACGCTCAATGATACCACCCTTAAAGTATTTATACAACAGGTTTATAAATAATTTTGTGTTTCTGTCACTTTGCGTTTCAGGCTTGTCCATCTAGCATTTTAATTCCTGGCCAGATGCGTGTAGGTATATGAACACACCCACGCGGTGAAAGGCGGTAATGGTTGGCTTTCTTAACCAGAACATGAGGTTACATATTCATTAATGTAGGTGAATTTGGGTCAGTCAACAATTTCTTGTTTTTATTATCTCCCCTCGGCCAAGGAACATAACAAGACCTTCTCAGATTGATACAAGAATTTTTTTGCAAACTGTTTTTGCTTTAAAGGCTTTTTTCCACAGCCATCCATAATCTACTCGTTGAGACGGTTCCAATGACAATAAAATACGACGGGTTTATCTTGTTTAGTTTAGGAGATTATAAGGCTACCTTCTGTCTCTATCATCAGATCAGCTCGGTTGTACCATAATATTATATTATCTTACCACCGAATTTACATATTTATGCTAAATTTCAGTTCGATCGGATACCGGTAAGTGACCGAAAAAGGATTGCAAAGAGGAAAACTTATTTACATACTTACGAACAGTGCAAGTAATTTATTCACGCAATAAGCCTTAAACTAATACAACACGTAGATACTCCACAATAAATACAGATTAATAAAACTAATTATAACAAAAATTTAAATAACTAAAACTAAATAAAAAGTTAAATAAAAGCTTGTAAAATCGTACCGTACAACTTAGACTTCTTAAATTCTTAGCAAAAGGCCCATAAAACGGGGTTAAAAATGTCAACAATATTTCAGTAGGATTTGAAGACTCGTAAAATCAAAAGGTTTAAAAAGTGACCTAGGAGGGCCAGGAGACGTAGACCCGTCATGGTAACCAGGTACAGAAAAAAAATTATTGACCTATTATTATTAGTTAAAATAAAACCCAGTGCAACCTTATATACTGACAACTTTATTTAAGGGAACAACACGATAGTCTTTTCAACAACAACAATAGAATACATTGAGTGGCGAATTCGGGGGATGGGCAGAGGGAGCAAAAAGTATTTGGTGATCTTTAACGACATTTGCTTGTAAAATGTACGTTTGGAGTACTACAAAACATTTCCGCTCTCTACTGTCCAATTTAAAAACTAAACAACATTTACTGAGTAGGCGTAATGATAACTTAACCATGTTATTTTGTGCTAATTTTTGTAGAAGATACGACTAAATACTTTAGATTACTTATAACAGATTTCATATAATTAATACCAAAGATAGAGAATTATAGGGGAGTCTACGAAGTAAATAGCAATGAAAATATTTCTTACAGATTTGTTAAAAATGCAAAATGCATTATAAGGTACAATGTGTCGAGACTGTTGAGTAAGCAATTTTTTGAGTCTTGTTAAATACTCACTTGAAGAAACATTATGTGTTATGTTCAGTTTAGTTTGAATAAATTAGGAGTTTAAGTTAAAACATTTTTAATTTTAGAAAAAAGCAGAAGTAAATAATGTTCGCATAAAAAAATAGGTAAAACTTGCACAATTTATGCTAGTGGGTCAGTGATTTATATACTCGTAACTCTATCATGACAGGCTGTCATCGATAGGGCACACTGTCATGTGCTGGTTAATGTCAGTCAATGTTGTTGTCGCATTTACAGGTTAATTGCCTAGACGATGTGACAGCAACATTATGGTTTATGACAAAGTTTAAACACTGTTAAGTCTCCCAAAGTGTTCAAAACCAAATCATTTACAAACGTAGACCTATTGTCGACTTCACATCTAAACTCGATTGACTTGGTTTTACAGTTATTGTATACGCGGATACAAAAAAAATGCAATATTTATGTCCTTCATGCGCATGATTATAATATGATTCACTATTTTCATAAAGGAATAATTTGATAGTATACAGGGTGATTTTGGGGTCGTGATCCGGAATGATTGTACATGGTCAAGAATTCAAAGTAGACAACATCACAGTTGGTATGACGGTTTATAACACAAATAATTCTCTTTTTCTTCAAATTCTAATGGGAAATAATACTTTTTCATACAACTTGGTCACCCTACCCCACTGTCAACTCTCCATACTATCCGTCAAAGAGAGAAGGGTAACCATGTTTTTTTGAGAGTTTGTATTTTTGTCATCAAAATAAATTAAAAAAGAAATACGTTCGTTTCGTGTCACTACAACTTTTTTGAAAAGGCTAACCGATACCAAGTCGTAAAACTTATTCTTGATCCACGACCCCGAAATCATCCTGTATAAAAAAATATTTTATAACGAAACAATAATAATAATAATAATATTGGGGGACAATCTTACACAAATCGACCTAGTCCCAAACTAAGCAAAGCTTGTACTATGGGTACTAGACGACGATATACAAACTTATATAGATAAATACATACTTAAATACATAGAAAACAACCAAGACCCAAGAACAAATATCCGTGAAAAATGCACAAATAAATGCCCTGGCCGGGATTCGAACCCGGGACCTCTAGCTTCGGAGGAATAGGAATAAAGGAAAATATAACTAACCTAACTATAAACTCAAATAAATCAGAACTAAATAATTACAAATAAAAAACCGGCCCAGGGTCTGTGCCGTGCGGCAAGGTCCCCAGAAAGCTGGCGGCATTGCCACGCTGGATGGCAATAGAGATCCGTTGGGCGAGATAGGCGCGCTCTGGTCACCAGGAGCCGCTTTACGAGCTCCCTGAATAAAATATGTGCTTCCTTAAAACACTTTCAGTGCCGGGATTTCGCTCAGTGAAAGTATTAATTAGTTTTATCTTTGCCTTAGGATACATGAATATAATCCTAGTTTAGGCACATGTAATGTATGTATTATATATGTAGAATTGCACAATGTATCATTAGGTATAAGGACTTTTCAATGATTTATTCCTTATTCTGCTTTTTCAAACCCATGACACAACATAAATTGCGCAAATTGAAATAGAGGCGCTATACTGAAAAAAATACACACTCTTGCTTTCACGAACATCTACTTAAAACACTATCCATACAATTATATAACACTGCCGCTACAAATATCCAGAAATGTAACCATATCTTTGAAAATGAGTATTGTCAAGATCACTAACATCATTGATAACAGTGAAACTTTCATAAGTGTTCATAATACAAACGATATGACAGATTCCAACGAGATAGGTAATAAGGTCATTTTAAATATATGTACGTCTCTGTTATAATTATGTATATGTAACAGAGTAACTTAACAACATATCTTAGAAACGGATAAGATTTTTTTTAAGTTTTGTGTTGTTATGTTACCATTTAAATAAATTAAGGAGCAAGTTACATTGTTGTCTAACAGAACTAAGGTTGGGAATATATGTGTTAGAAATCCCTGTCCCTTCTATTCACTCATATTCCGAACTTAGGTAATTCTTTTTCATGTCATACAGAAAATACTCTTTTATGTAGATATATCTAATGTTAGTCTGGTCATAGTTGAACGGTCTTGTCTTGTACAATTGATTGTCTTTAATTCTTTATGTCGCCGCTGTCTACGGCTGTCGTAACGTGGTCGGTGGCAGGGGCCTCTCAGCTCGAAGTACGATTTTTTATATGGAAATGTTAGTTTAACTTGTTTGTACCAGATGTCACTGGGTGCTATCTCTATCGCACTTGCATATTGAAGTGACAGGGATGCAGCGGTCGTGCGGTTAGTTCTTACTAAATACACAACGGCGCTACGATCTATGTTGAGTATTTCACTGGTATCTCTATCTCAGTATATATATTGTACTTTGTGGTCGGTGGACTCGTCTCGTCCGCTGTCTGAGTCGTATTGTCCAAGTCTTCTGTTTTTGCAAGTCATGTCAGGTCTTTGAATTTAGAATTAGTCGTTCGAAATGGGCTGTCAGTAAGTCTGCCAGTCGTAGTCGTGTCAGTCGGCCAGCGAAGAGGCTAGACGCCCCGACAATAGTTGAAAACTTGGAAGGTAAAGAAAGAAGAAGAAGAAGAAGAAGAAAAATATTTATTCGTGATCAAAGATAATTAGTATACAATAATTTTTTTTTAATAAAAATCGTAATTCGTCACGAAAGGGTCTCGCCTCAGCATAAATGCCGACTCAGGAAGCCGGCGCTGATCTTCCGGCGAGACCTAAGTAAGAGCGTGTTCACATTATATCGGTGTCGGATTCTACACCGACATCGATCGGATAAACGAGCCCGTGGTAGATCTCCAACGCGATGGACCGACCAGGGTGTCTAGTCTACTCCGAAATTCGAAATCCGAACTTCGTATGGTGCCGTCCCTTTCACTCTCCTGTTATACACTATATGAGTGAAAGGGACGGCACCATACGAAGTTCGGATTTCGAATTTCGGAGTGGACCCCCAGGTTAAGGAGAATACCAGCAAATTCTACGATGTGGTGCTGGAGGCCACTAATATAATTCGGAGGAAGCAAGTCGCACTGTCCAAAAAGACGTCGGATCACCATCTTCAGTCATGACGAAACGACTACAGAGATATCTTAAACTAAAAGTAAGGGCTAGGAAGCCTAATTTATGATTTGACTTATAATTTGTCCGTGATTTATTCAGTTAGTTTGTTTAGTCCCCTTTGGTCCATGCCAAAAAAAAACAATCAAAGGATTAAGAGTCCGCAGGATGCTCGGTTCTCCATACAAAGGTAGTTTCGCTCTCATTTTAAAACAGCATGCTGGAATATTATGAAACTTTGTATACACAATTGGATCCGGCATATCTAAGTCGGAAATAGGTTTCTGTTGCTTGAAATTATAATGGAGAAAAAATACAGCGATTATTAAGGTTTTCATACAAGACCTAAAAAAAAATCTAGCACCAGATACTTATAATTTCCGGCCTAGATATGGCGGATCCCAGTGTTATACACACTTAAGTTAAATGTTATTTCAGCACGGCGTTTTAAAATAAGAGCGATACTACGTTTGTATGGAAAATCGAGTTCGGTCGCGCGTGGACCCTTAATTATTTTTTAACAAGAAACTAGCGATAGAGAGAGGGGCAGGGAGTCCCAATGCATGTAGTCCGAACCTAAAAATAATGATAATTGTATACATATCCCAAGAGTCGTTATTATCAATTCAAGTAGGTTACACCGACCGTAATAAATTAACGCACATACTGTTGACCGATTCACAAAGTTACAAAACAAATCCAGCCCGCTGACGCACTATGCGGCTGGCCGTGATGCAGCGTTCCGTTGCGGAGCGGTGTTATTTTTTGATCCACAACGAACCATGCAACTGGCAGGATGAGGTTGGCGTGGCGGCCAGCCGCATAGTGCGTTGTGCCCTCATTATTCTATCAAGCGCGTGTGTATTGCCAGTTAAGACTAGGAAAATTGTAACTTTTGTACCGTCGTGAGACAGCCGGCAATACAGGTTATATTTAGTGGAACGATAACAATTTGCACCTACAGTGCGCTCTAACGGAAACTCTAAATAAATATCTTATCTATATACCAGCTTAGCATTAAACACGCATTTACGTTTACTCATAAATAAAAAAAAAACACCAAATTTTGTACAGGAGCCGCAAAACCAGAATAATAGAGTTTTTTTGCGATAATTGTTTTTACGATTTATGATAGATCTGGAACACTTTGATATAACCTTGTTACTTGTGTCCAATACATATGAAGGATTATATCACCGAACAAATATCACAAAGTATGCCAGATCCACGCACTATCATAAATTGCGCAAGTCATAGTCAACTGTGCTACCACGAACTTCGAAAATCGAACTTCGTGTCGTGCCGTCCCTCTCACTCTCGTGTTATATATACTCTATATGATGGAAAGGGACGGTACGATACGAAGTTCGATTTTCGAAGTTCACGGTAGCACCCCAAAGCGGCTACCACGAACCGAAAACGAACTTCGTTAATTTATTCATTTATTTATTAATAAAACATAGTTTGATATTATTTTTTTTTCAAAAAATGACGTATAGTTGCTTAAATTAAAAAAAAAAGTTTTATTTTTTTTATTTTGGTAATTTATCATATTTATTTATCAGTAGGTATATCATAATTATCAGTAGGCGCGTAGTTATCTGTCGCCCACTTTCATTTGTAACGTCCACCAACACAGAGAGGACAATACAAGAACAAACCTTGGTTTTGGTTCGCGGCAGCCCCTCAGGAACGTACCATTGTTAGTTTGACTAGGACATGATGTAGACCTTGCGTTTCTGCGGTTTCTATACCTCCTACCTATAAAAATATAGTTTAGTATATTACATTATTAATTGCCCACATCCTGTTATCTATTTACCTTTGACAATACAATTATATTATTCTACAGAAACTTTACTTTAAAGAAAATTTCTTAACAATACTTACAAAAAATACTCTTTCCAATATAATTCTGCAAGCACCTACTTCCTTTTGTCACTTAGTCACTTTCTTTGTTCCTATACAAAATATAATAATTTTGTCACTATTTTACCAATGGATCGATCAACTTTCTCTTGTTTATTGTTGTCATGGCTTTGTCTCTAAAATAAATTTACACCACACCTTGCCATAAAGCGCGGTTTTCCGCACGCTGCGCGTCCGGAAAAACCCACTTTTTGGCCAAGTGGTGACGTAACCCGCACGCCAAGCGACGCATGCCAAGCGTGGCGATTATGGCATTTACCCCCCATGAAATTGGGGGAGGCCTATGTCCAGCAGTGGACGTCCTAGGGCTGATATGGTGGTGGTGGTGGGTGACGTAAAATTGTGTACAAAACACGGGTCGTAATGTACTATTAATCCCCTTCTGTATAAAACTTAACAAACTTTTATTAGCTAAAGTATATTTAGTTTCTTTTTCACCAACACAAATGTCACAGTGCCAAAAAACTAACAAATTTAGACGGCATTTTGCTGCAAGTTGTTTATAAATTACCTACATAAATAAAAAAAATTAGGAGACAATCTAAGGCTATAAGTAATTCAGTTATTAATTGGGTTTAAACCTACCAAACATTCGTTTTATAACAATTGTAAACCCAATTTAACATGGGGCAGCCTAAGCATGTTAAGAGTACTTTTTTTTTCTAAGTAACTAGGTAACTGTTGTATCCTCGCTTACAGGAGAGAACGACAACAATAAAAAGTCAATCGACCCGAATATGTAGTTCCCTAAATTAAAATAGAAATATCTGTAGTCGGTATTTCAAAGGCGCCCATAAGACAGTGTTTACAACATACATCCTTAAATACGCCTATATTATTTATTAAGCCTTAACAATCAGAGGTTGAGCGTAGTTTTTAAGAATATTCCAAAGAGTTTTATTCAATATTTAGAATTCATGTGAAGAGGTAGATCAAGATGCTTAAACATTCAAAATTACAATATCAAAATTCCTTACTGGATATCATAAGAGATTTTAAAATCGAAGCGTACAGTTTATTCATTAATTTATATTCATAAGTTTTATCTAATAAATAGTAAACATTCAACTGTTATTAAATAACGAAAAATACTCTTCAGAATAACTACTTTAATACAATTTAATTATTAACTAACGGTATTCAAAAGATAGAAGTGGTTAATTACAAAGGGAAGACGTTTTCATAAAGAAATGTACGCAGAAATCTTACAAGATAATTATCAATTCATTTAATACTTAATTAACGAAATGGATAACGCGACAGCCTTTGATACGTGTTAATACTTCAAATATTGTGCACAAGAGTGAAATACACCACGAGATATTAAAATTAAGCTACTAACAGCCAATGTTTATATCTACAAGTAAGTACAACGATTCTTAAACTAGTTCTAAGCCAAATCCTTAAACCTATTAAATTCTCAATCCTGAGCAAAAGTTCCCACTTTGACGCACTAAGGCGCTGTTCACATAACAATGCCATTAGAAGTAGTCTTTATTGACATTAACAAAGTTAGATCTTTTGCTTTGGAACGAATAATCTCCGGCCTATATAGGAAACAAGAGGAACGAATGGGATACGTCTTATCCAATAGTTGGTGTACTTACTACTGAAACATGCGTCAAGCGCATCCGTGTGACTTTCTGACTTGTCTATCCGGCGGTTCTATATCAGAAAGCTGTCAGCTGTCAGCGTGAACTGTCAGTCGACTCAGTACCGAGTCTTTACTGTGCGTCTACATTTAAATGAGTGCTTCCTCATCAGCGAATGGTACCACTGCGCAAATGTAATGCTGGCAGTTTACCATCAAGTAAGAAAATCTATGCAACATCAGTGAATGCACGTCATATACCAAAATACCACATAACCATCCCGCCCTGCCAAATAAAGCAAAGTACATTAAATAACATCATATTGTAAACTTTCTTTTTTTTTTTTTTTTTTGCTGACTGTATATATTTCTTTGTTTTTATTTTTTATTTGTTATGTTATTTTGTTATATATGTATGATTGTATATGTATGTTTATATATAAAAGTATTTTATTTCACAAATCATTTAGTATGTTTCATATTAATCTCTGCACCGCCTACTGCATAGGTATATTATTTTTCATTTTTCCGGTACCCAAGGGTTGTGAGGAAGAGATCGCTCTTTAGCGAAAAGACCGCCTGTTGTCTACCTCTATCTACTTAGATGTTGCTGTTTTCTTTCTGTTTGTAACTAATTGATTTTTCTGAGGTGTGCAATAAAGTGGATTTGTATTGTATATACGTGACAGCAGCAACTGTAGTCAAAATAAAAGTGAGAGTAGTGAGACATCTATAAGGAAAGGGTTCACATCTTTAAAGTGGAACAAGGCTCGACATATATAGAAGCGATACGGGGTTCTTAACCATGAACGCCTGCGATGATCTACTAATCTAGCGCAGGGGCATCCAAGTAACATTGAGTAGTACACCAACTTATAGACCAAACGCCGACAACACACAGGAACCTGCTTACAATATAATATAACACTAACATTAAATGACATAGAAAAGGTCGTAGAAAAAGACTTAAAGACATACCTATTCTCACTTGAAATCACGTTAGGTTACATCATACAATTCATCCACGAGTGACCCTTAAGTGGTTTAACTTAATAGATAAGAATAGTTCGGCGCACAATTTAACATATTTTATACTTTTACTAACATTATCAGATTTTTAATTCTTAATTACGTTCAGGTAGCGTTAGAAGATTTTAAAGATCGGGTCACCGATTAGGGTCATCCTTCATTTCTAAAAAAATACTTTTTTCCGAGGTTTGTAGAACCATGTAGTAGGCTGACTGAGAATTTCAGCCTTAGTATAGTTTTAACTGAAAGCATGAACACTTAGGCAAATTCAGCAATCGACGTTGTCAATGTGAAAACTGCCCATGTGATGTTGATTGCCGAACTCTGGTGATGACCAAATACTCAAGTGACCTTTTTAAATTTTCTTCATGCTTTATCTATCCTCCTAAGACCCCGCGTCCAATTTTTTGCACAAATTCCAAAATTGATTTGAACTTAAAATGAATAACAAAAGAATTCCTTATTCAAAAACACAATATTTTTTCTGGGCCTCAGGAGGCTATATGGCGCTGACTTGACTTGAAGCCTCTTTTTTATTTTCAAAGTGTAGGGCACGACCAGCGCTTGCAATCACATTCATTTCATCAACAACGTGAACATACGTTTGTATAAAGCAGTCGGTAAGACGAGTACACATACAGTAACAACCATGTTAAGTAATACGTAACAGACAACCGCGATCACAAGCATGATTATTAAGTCTATGACATAAATTTATCGATGATCTTGATAATTTACTTGGCATAAGTCCCTGATGAATCATTCACTTAGTATATGACCTTAACTAATCGTTCGCTTGACGCTTGGTGACTGACGATTCATTCACTTGGCATATGACCTTAAATGAATCATACATTTGACATATGACCTTCACGAATCATTCACTATGCCTTATAACCTTGATAAACACTTGACAGATCAAGGACATCGAAAAATTCTAATACCGTGTATTTAATTTATTTTTAAATGTAAAGTAATTACTTATTACAATTACGTATTTTTGATAACTATTTGATAAGGTAGTTAAATATGTTTTTAGAATATCTGTCTATTATTTTTCTATCAATAACATTTAGCAAAGATAAGATGTAGCCTTTATTCATTCATGGGATAATTATAGTTTTCGGGACACATGCCCTTCTTCCCACCTCAGGAATGTGATATGTTCTATACATTAAACAGTATATCTAATTGACTATGAAAGTATTTTACAAAAATAGAGACCAAGAGGCAAATATCAATTCTAAACTACTCATAATATGATAATAATCATCGTGCAGCCGATTTATTTCGCATTAATTTAATTTAGTTTCTTATTTTTGCATTGCTTCGATTTACTTATGTACACGTATTGTTTCATTATGTGCTCAATTATTGAAAATTAGCAAAAGATTTCCCGTAAATATATTACGTCTGGGAATAAGGGAATTATTACCTATTTTTAATTAATTAATTTAATTGAAACATAGACGGTTATAACCACACTAACTTATAATATAATGTTATTATTATAGAATGTCTCATTGCGGTACCAATCGGTATATTATTTATACAGGGTGTTTTATTGTATTCCGTTCTTTCGAGCATGTAGCCATGTATACCCATAGAAAAAAATAGGTTTTCAATGATATGTCAAGTTTCTAACACATAGAAATGTAAAATATAAGAAGGTACATTTAATTAGATCTTAACTGAACCTGTTTTCATGTAGCTGGCCACTTAGAAAATTAGACCTTTATGCCATTACAACATTTAAAAAATCAACATTCTTTAATTGGTAAGGATCTTATATACTATACTAGGGGTGTTAATTAACGAAAATGAATTCTAGAATATCATCGAAATGGTACGAAAAGTGATACTAGTGTCTTAGAGAAGATTACTTTATTTCGTCTCAGGAATGTGCCCTCGCAATTAATGGAATTAAAAAAAAAACGTCCTGTATATTAATGTGTTTCATCTGGAGTATTTATAATAGTTTTATGTATTTTTCTCATTACAATAATTTACCGTTTTCATTGTTTATTTGATTTGTAGATCTCTTCAATGTACCTCTATTATATTCCTTAAAATTCCTAACGATAATATTGATTTACATTCTAACCTAATTCTAAGTAGATAACTGGAACTCATTACTTGTTTAAAGTTCATCACCATGAGTAGGTATTTGGAACTCTGTTTATATTTATGTTTCAACCACTAAGCAGCTCTATCTTTCCTACGACATTCCAAGCATTTATTCAAACTGATTATCATTTATTTAATTTTGAACTAGTCAATCTTATTCTGAATAGCGACATAATGAAGGCTTGGGACAGCAGAACTTCAAAATTTTCCAATGTATTGCAATTTTGTTGTGACTGGTCTGATTCTTAACTCCAAGATTAAATTAGTGTACGTGTAAGATATAGTACTTATGAGTTCATTCGTTTTATTTTAGGATTTTTCTTACTTCTCAACCCTCGGGGTTCTAGGCCGTCCTGCTTTTATAGTGAGATTAGGGATTGTCGGTGAATTTTGATTAATCTAGAAATACGTAAAGAACCTAACATTTATTATTCATGAATTTATAGAAATCTGGTAGTAGTTCGGTACTTGTATTAATTGTTATACCGTGGTTGGCTATATAGCCAACTACTGAAATTTTTAAGTCACTAACAGATATGCTAGTAAAATCGCTTGCGATTGTCAAATCCATGCCCTTAATAATACTGAAACACAGGTCTACAAACGTCTTATTACGGCAGACTTAAATCTGCCGTAATAATACGTTAATCGTGGTTTATTTGACGATATTAAAACGATATCTGTAAGATGTATAAGGACCTTAAAAATTATATATAGCAGAAGGATTCTTATTCCACACACATTACTGTCTACGTCAATAGTACTATTATTTATTATATACATTTCATGACAGATCATCAAAACTGACTAATCACATCAATGAAACCTTAACTTGTCTTCACTTCAATATTTGTTGTCATTATATCACTCTAACCTTTTTAATTAACAACCTAACAACTCTGACCGATGACCAGGACCTTTGCGTGTTAAAACGACGTTTTCATGCTTCTAATGCACTTACTTAAGTACTCACTTTCTTCACTTAAATTGCATTGAACTATGACCTTGATACTCCTCGCGATACTTATATTGTCAAGGTCAACAAGGGTATTCTGTTAGTAATGGGCGGTCTAACTATCAGTGTTCTTTCCTCAAATGTATTAAATACATCTAAAATTAATTTATTACAGCGTTTTAAAAAGTAAATGATATGGACATACTTCGTCGATCGAGTTTTTAGGTTTTAAGCATGTAAGTTGCGATCTATAATACTGCGTTCAAACATACAAGCTCACAAACTTCCAATACAACTATCGCCCAAAAAGAGTGAGAAAAGAAGTACTTACAAGTCAAGAACAACAAATTTTTTCCCCAAACACTAACGTTTTGGATTATAATCGAATCTAGCGCACCTGTTGTTGCATTCTCGTAATCGTCAATGATTGTATTCATTAATTTATATAAAAAAAGATTTCATTCATCCATACGTAAGTAGTTCAGTTTTGTATCAAGTAGAGATAGAGATAAGATGTTTAGTCAAGGTCATCAGCCTATTCGCTGTCATACAGTGTTAAATCAACAAATGACAAACAAGGTTAACGATCTTCCAGTTGTTGCACTCTCACTACTGTTAGCTGTCCTTCACTTTTCAACGCGCGTCATAACTCTCGAGCCGAAGCAAGGCGTGAGCCGATGAGGGCCAGTACAACTCGGCGATGAACCTATTCGTAACCTATTCTTATATAAATTAATTAAAGTCATCGACCAAGGTCACCTGAAAATGACACCTTAATTGTCAGTTTAGACCTAGCAAACCAAGTCTTGCAATCTAAGAAACGTCAACGGCTGTTGAGTAATTAACGCGCGTCCTAACGTTCGGGCTGCAGCGCTGCAAGCGCTGATGGCCAGTGTGGCCAGGCTAGGCGCTTACTTTCCAAGGTCAAGGTCATCAGCCAAGGTCACTTGAAACTGACACTTTAATACTGGCAAGTACCTGCACTCTAACAAACGTCAATAGGTGTCGAGATATTAACGCGCGTCCTAACGCTCGGGCCGCAGTGGCGCGAGCGCCGCGAGGGACGCGCGTCGCCGGCGCTAGGAGGCCGGCGACGCGGGCGCCGCCGAGTGCGAGTGCAGCCCGGCGGAGGAGCCGCGCGCCACGCGGGGCTCCAACTCCAAGGATAGAGTGTATTGACGCTCTTCGGGGATGACGAGGTTGCGGTCGAGGAGGAAGTCGCAAACCTGAAATAATTCAACGTTAGTATATAACACGTGTACAATTGTGGTCCTTCCGTCGATCCGGGATATGTCACAGGCACACCTTAAGTAAGTCTAGTCTAAGTGAATAAAATTGACATAATAAGTGTCTTTTTAAACGATTTTTTTTTTTTATTTGTACATTCTGTCAAAATATGAAAGTTAAATTAAATTGTATACTTACTTTCGTAATGTGGTCTATCTTGTAAGGCGTTTGTTGAAAGTTTCTTATTTCTCGAATGACGTGCGCGATCTACAAGATAAGAAGTTTCGAGTAAATAACATTTAGGAATTGTTAAAAGTAAACACAAAATTTAGTTTAAACCATATTTTTACATTCTCGCCACCATATCATGACAGCCGAAGGACGTCTACTGCTGGACATAGGCCTCCCCCAGAGACTTCCACAATGGCCGACCCTGCGCCACCCGCGTCCAGCGGACACCCGCGACCCTCACCAAGTCCACCGCCGGGGGGCCTGCCCACGCTACGCCTTCCGGTACGTAAATTCTCCTAAATATTCCTACCTAATTCATATTCGCGCGGGTTTCCGGTGTCCGCTGGATGCGGGTGGCGCAGGACCGGTCATTGTGGAAGTCTTTCGGGGAGGCCTTTTTTTATGTTCTGAGGGGGAGGCCTATGTCCAGCAGTGGACGTCTTTCGGCTGACATGATGATGATGAATTCATATTTAAAATAATAATAATGTCAAAAGTTCTTCATTCTAATACAGAGTAAGTGACAAGAAAGGCTTCACAGCGTAAAAATCATACAGCAGCAGTAGGTACTATTAATTTTTATCCTTTTTAATGTCCGCCCGCTTAAAAAAATGAATTGTGGTCAATTTCGAGTTATTTTAATTTGAAATTTTGTTCCGAAAATAATAATCTAATCACATATTTCAGTTCTAACCTCCATCGCGCCCCAGTTTTGAAAAAATGATCATCAGAATCTGCTCAGAAAATTTTACGAGAACCGGTCGAGAAATGCGACATCTAGAGGAAGACATCCCAAAATCCGTCGGATATATGAAATCATTTTTGCCCAAGCTAAAACAGAGACGCTTCGTTCGCTCGGTCAAATAGCACTAAGAACCTAATACTTACTAGTGGGTCTAGACTAGACCTCACCAAAATTTCCAAAAATTGACTCGACAATAAATTTACATAATTATCGAACCTGCTCACAAAATTTCACGAGAATCGGTTGAAAAATGCGACAGACATACGAAACAATTTTTGTCGAAAGCTGAAACGGAGACGCTTCGCTCGCTCGGTCAACTAGAGCATGACCAAGCGTGGCGATTATGGCATTTACCCCTCATGAAATTGGGGGAGGCCTATGTCCAGCAGTGGACGTCCTTGGGCTGATATGGTGGTGGTGGTGGAAAAAGAGTACGTAAAGTGTGAACCCTTAAAGCAACTGATAGTACGGGACAATAATTGCAGAGTTCCGACTCGCACTTGGCTGATTTTTCTATGTAGGTATTTGTCCTCTATCGAATAATTGAACTAGGCTTACCATGCGCATTTTCGAGAAGTTCAGAAGGCCGTCAGGTGTGTAATTTGTAGTGCCTTCGTCAATGAAAGAGAGATCTGACAGATACATCCCCAAGTACGGGATACAGGGTGGGTCGCATCTGCAAAAAGAAGATTGAATACGATGTATACAGGTGATCACTGTAACAGGAGCAAATATTTAAAAGGACGCTTCCTTAGAGCATTCGCAGTAACTCCTCGTGTCAAAATATATTTTTATTTATATATATATATATATATATATATATTCCCTATATATTTATATTTATAAAGGTATGACCTTCCAGTAGTGGATCTTGAGACCTCGAGATTATAGCACGCCAGTTAATGGAGTTTTTGAGGTAGTATTAAGTTATGAGACATAACAGTTTTTGAATTTTATGTTTTAGAAGATATTAAAAAAAAACCGGCCATGAGCGTGTCGGGCCACGCTCAGTGTAGGGTTCCGTAGTTTTCCGTCCGTCACATTAAGTTGACATATTAAGTACAGAAACACAAAACCTTTGAAAGCACGTCATTTCATTGTGATTTTGTAGAAATGACAGGTACAATAAACACCTGTTTATACGGTTAAATTACAAACTTAGTTCAGAAATTATTTATGTAATTTTTTTCAAAAACTATTCAACCTATCAAGTTCAAAATAATTTTCCTACAAAGTTTTTATAAAGTTCTACTTTTGAGATTTTTTTCATATTTTTAAAACTTATGGTTCAAAAGTTAGAGGGGGGGGACACATTTTTTTTTACTTCTGGAGCGATTATTTCCGAAAATATTAACATTATCAAAAAATGATTTTAGTAAACCCCTATTTATTTTTAAATACCTATCTAACAATATATCACACGTTAGGGTTAAAATGAAAAAAAAAAATCACTCCCCACTTTACGTATAGGGGAGGTACCCTAATAAAATATTTTTTTCCACTTTTTATTTTACCACTTTGTCGGCGTAATTGATATACATATTAGTACCAAATTTCAGCTTTCTAGTGCTAACGGTCACTGAGATTATCCGCGGACGGACGGACGGACAGACGGACGGACAGACATGGCGAAACTATAAGGGTTCCTAGTTGACTACGGAACCCTAAAAAGAATAGTACATTACGATACAAGTGCAGAGAACAGGAAATTCGCAACGAGTGGTGATAAATTGAAACACGACCGAAGGGAGTGTTTTCATTCGACACGAGTTGTGAATAACCTGTTCGCACGTGTATCGTACAACGTTTTACAGTACATATGGCTTATATGGTACATAAGTTTCGACATATGCACGTAATCTGCTGATTACCGCACAAGCGTGCGGTAATATAGCACCATATCTACTGTAAAGTTATTAATATCACTCCAGAAGAGTAAAAAATATACACGTAGGCCATCTTCGAAGAAACTAAATTGGAAAAAAAATGTTTCAACTTGGAAGTTCGTTTATCGTACAACAAACTATATTATTTATTGTAGCACTGTTCACAATGATAGTATTTAATATCGGGTCCTTGCCACCTTCGGTCACACACTTCAATCTCTTTTCTCTCGCATCCACCACTTGACTCAACGTCCGTCGGGTCCGTTCGTCTACTGGTGTTGCCGTGTGCGCAGGAGACGATAGTTGTATGCTTCTCTTTCTCGCATACACTACATCCCTGAATGGAGTTGTCAATTGTTTTCGCCTGAGCTACAGTCTGACAAAAAAAGAGTACAAATTAAAAAGTAGCAACACTGTAGTATCGTCCCTTTTTTTCTAGATTGATTTGAAAGGGATGACACTACAGTGTTGCCACTTTTTAATTTCTACTGTTTTTTTGTCAGACTATAGAGACGCACAGAGCGCGGTGCAGCGTCGTTGCGGGGCGGAGGCGGTTTTTAGGGTTCCGTAGTCAACTAGGAACCCTTATAGTTTCGCCATGTCTGTCCGTCCGTCTGTCCGTCCGTCCGTCCGCGGATAATCTCAGTGACCGTTAGCCTCAGATCATAGAAAGGAATAGATATGAAACGGGGGCGTGGCGCGTGTCGCCGCGACATGGCCAAAAAGCAATGACACTGCCCGCCGCCGTTTAGTCGCAATTTAGCCGTGCCGATGAAATGTTTGTAAAATGCCGAACTGTTCCGTCGTTACCTGCAAAAATAGGAGTGTAACCAAAAACTACAAGAACAATGGAGTCACTTACCACGTGTAAGTATTGGAATTTCTACTTATAAATCACTAAAAAACAATATTTTAACAAGTACACGAAGCGCCGCACGCTCGAGCTAAGATATCGTATGAAAAAGCGTATTTTTTATCTAAAAGTTGTACATTGAACGTTCAGTACAACAACCAACCCGTACCGCGCTAAACCACGGCGCAATGTAACAAACCAGTGTAGCTATCGTCGTTGCGTGAACTGTTTCGAGGAACGAGGCCGCTGCCCGCCGCTGCTCGTGAAATTCGCGCGAATTCTATTAGAGCGGTGCCAATTGTAATTGCCGTTTATGCGTTATCGATAAAAACGATGTCGTACTAGTAATTTAGTGTCAACAATTAAATCAAAAATCATAATTTAATACCACTACTTATATTTATCTTCCAAATTACTACAAACTATTTTCTCAAGTAGTTTTATTAACCGACTTCGATAGAAGGAGGATCTCAGTGCGTGTTCATGTTTATTTTATGTATATACACAGCTATAATAATTATTTAATATGTTGTCCAATTGTGATACTTATGTTTTGTTAGAAAAGAAATCTTCAGAGGGGTTGTATATAAATTTGGTGTAGGTCTGAAGATCACATCAAGGAGTAATCAATGGTACTCCTCAGATGTGATAGGCACGCACTTGGTGTTTTTGGCATTTTCTTTAGTGAACTATGCCTTTGCTCTCGGAAACCACAAATTTGGTGAAGGGGAACTGGTGATGATTGAAATGAAATGAAATGAAATGAAATAACGTTTATTTGGTGCATAAAATGGTACAAAAAAAGAGAGAATACAGAAGTGGAAACATATACACCAAAAAGGTTGTCACTCAGCATATGCCACAACTGGTGTGTCGTGACGCTGATTTTCAGGACAACCGGAAATATAATACTAAACTTAACCTAATTATTCTATTGGTGACGACACGACCGCTTTTTTAGAATCTAAATAGCATTTAACACAATTCAAATGTTTCTTCAAATGATTACTTCCCAGATTCCGATGAGATTTTGTTGACTTAGCAACTAATGCTTATCCAAATAGAAATGTTGTTTTGGAACTGATGATGAGTAAACTGAAGGTAAGGAATTAACGGAACTACATATTATACTTACATATTCTATAAATAAACACAGGAAACTATGAGCCAATCCGGAACTGAGGCTATAATGTCCGTTAAAACGTACGTACGTTAACTAAAATCGGAAAATTATTAATGGTATTACTTGTTTAGTAAAATTGTAATGCTTAAGCAGGTGTGCAGACTTCGGCATGGTGGCATGCAATTTCAACATAAGAAATAATAAAGTTATAATATTAAAATTACTACAGACAGTGTCGTTTCGCGCCAAAATGCAAGTCGGACAAGCCCGGTACAGGTTAAAAATATTGATGAAAGCATAATCATGAATGTATATATAAGTAGGTACTGCTTTATAAAAGCCCAGTATTTATATTTATATACTTCTGTTGGTCTAAATTCATCGCATTCATTGCATTTTTTTTTGCCTGTATGTAACTGTATTTATTCGATTGGTTTTATTTAAACAACTATATGGTAAAATAACACTATATAAACTAACTATTTCGATATTCACCAACATCCTAACATAATAATTAAAATATCGATGTCGATAAAACTCATTTTAACGTTTGTTCCCACCCCTGCGCATATTGCTCTGTTTTGAAGGGTGCGCGAAGCCAATCACAGCGCTTGCTTGCATGTTCTCAAGGTTCGGTGGCTCCGCCCGAGGTTTTGTTTTTACACGGTTCAGTGTGTGTGTGTGGTCTGCGGTGGGGGAATAATGGAGACATCGGATGTCGTTGTAATGAAGCAGTATGGCACTTCTCCCTTTTTTTATGTTCTGAGCCGTTAGCACTAGAAAGCTGAAATTTGGTACTAATATGTATATCAATTACGCCGACAAAGTGGTAAAATAAAAAGTGGAAAAAATATTTTATTAGGGTACCTCCCCTATACGTAAAGTGGGGAGTGATTTTTTTTTTCATTTTAACCCTAACGTGTGATATATTGTTAGATAGGTATTTAAAAATAAATAGGGGTTTACTAAAATCATTTTTTGATAATGTTAATATTTTCGGAAATAATCGCTCCAGAAGTAAAAAAAATGTGTCCCCCCCCCTCTAACTTTTGAACCATAAGTTTTAAAAATATGAAAAAAATCTCAAAAGTAGAACTTTATAAAAACTTTGTAGGAAAATTATTTTGAACTTGATAGGTTGAATAGTTTTTGAAAAAATTACAAAAATAATTTCTGAACTAAGTTTGTAATTTAACCGTACGTATAAACAGGTGTTTATTGTACCTGTCATTTCTACAAAATCACAATGAAATGACGTGCTTTTTAGGGTTTTGTGTTTCTGTACTTAATAGTCAACTTAATGTGACGGACGGGAAACTACGGAACCCTACACTGAGCGTGGCCCGACACGCTCTTGGCCGGTTTTTTTGATAAAGCGAACGCGGTCCGGGAGACGTCGCACCAAACAACCGGGCGGCAAAGCGGAGCGGAGGCGGCGTGTGTGACATATGAAGCAGTAATTGACAGTCAACAGTTTCGGAAAAATCATAAAATCATAACCGCCTCCCTCCCGCACCGCGCCGCGTCCGCTCTGAGCGTTTCGAGCACAAGAGTAGGTAGATAGAGTTTGAAAATCATTCTAAGCAATATAAATTTTAGACACAATTCACTAAAATATACTAACCTGTGAAGAGCATCTCTTAAGATACGGAATCGGCATTCAGATGATATGATTGTCTGCATCTTCTCTATAGTCTGCTTGCTCTGAAAATAAGTGGTAAAAAGTTGTTTTGTCTAAGGTATATGATATACCTAGTATACAATCGGTAATTAAAATGCACAATTTCCCGTGAGTATCGCATGCTTCTTTATCGAAAGACATTATTTTATTATTTCTCTTTCTGCATTTTTTGTAATATAGTTGTTAAGTTGGAGCAAAAGTATACTGTTACTGAGTAAAGTTACAGTCAACAACGCCATAAGATCTAAGTTAAGTGATATCGTGAATTGTTACCATTATACATCAAAATCAAAATTATTTATTAATTCCATGTGTTTTTCACAACATACTTAGTACAAAACATTATCTAAGTAAATTAAAGTGAACCACCATCAATTATAAGTTTGTACCTAAATTAACTACAGCCAATAGCTAAACCAACAAACTGTCCTGTAGTTTGGCAGAAGAAAAAAAACCGGCCAAGTGCGAGCCAAACTCGCGCACCGAGGGTTCCGTAAAAATATTTTTATTATGTGATGTAACTAAAAATTTGCGGTTTTCGCAATTTTTCCTTTATCTGTGCTATAAGACGTTGCTTCGTACAAAATTTCAAGATTCTGAGTTCACGGGAAGTACCCTGTAGGTTTGATTCCCTTGCAAGTGTCAAAAATTTGCGGAAATTTGCGGCATAAACGGCTGTATCTTTTGATTGCGTTGACTTAGAAGTTTGATTTTTTCACAGCTCCAAGGGACAGTAGGTTTGAGTATTTGATAGCTCCACGCGTTCCTGAGAAAAACGGTCTTGACAGACAGACAGACGGACAACAAAGTGATCCTATAAGGGTTCCGTTTTTCCTTTCGAGGTACGGAACCCTAAAAATTTTAAACCACGGGTTGTTGATCTGAATAAATTATTATTACAGGTACTTTTCTTATAGCGCTCTCGACTGCTAACGTCATACAGTCCCTCAGATGCCATGAAAAATTTTAGTCACTGTTTGTTAAGATGTACTCACTGTTTTTGAGACCTTCTCCCAAGTCTTCTTCAAGCGATAGACCGAGGTGTTGGAAAGCGCAGCGCACACTTGCAGCACCCCGTTGAAGTTGTGCAGGCACCGAGCTATGTCGGCTACTGCCGCCCACTTCTCTATTGCGGCGACACGACCTGGGGAAATGAATCCTTTAACAGTCTCGATTACAGGTCGCATCTACCTCCGTCGAGTGGAGTATAAATGCCGCATGATTTCATTCTAAGCACCTTAAGAGTGCGCAGTACGTTCGGTTCTCCATACAAACGTATTTACGCTCTCATTTTAAAACGCCATGCTAGAATAACATGAAACTTTGTATACACAATGGGATATGGCATATATAGGTCGAAAATTAGTTTCTGTTGCTTGAAATTATAATGGAGAATAAATACAACGACTATTAAGGTTTTCATACAAGCCGTAAAAAACGCAAAAAACCGCTGTATTTTTTTTCTTTTACAATTTCTAGTAACATAAACTATTTTCCGACCTAGATATATCCGGATCCCATTGTGTATACAAAGTTTCATGTTATTCTAGCATAGCATTTTAAAATGAGAGCATAAATACGATTGTATGGAGAACCGAGCGTACTGCCACGTACTGCGCCCTCTTAAGAAAGAAAACACATGGTGGAACTATTGGTAAACCCCTTGTTTGACGTACCTCGTGCCATAGCACATGCCTAGTCTGTTGGGAACCATAAAGCGTAGTATATTAAGTATGTGATGCCGATAAGTGATATGTATAATCCGGGGCACCAAGACACACATCGTGGATAATGGCACTGGCGGCCAAGTTAAAGTGGGACTAGGCTGCTCTACTGCATGCTAAATGCCACGAGTCCTTTTTGTCCCTTCGGCCACGTACGTAACCACAGGTTCGTAACCAGTTACGATTAAAAACAATTTTTCCTCGTACGAATCCAGTTGGGACCAAAAGAAATTGTTCTTAGTAACGAATCATTTTTTTTCCATTATTCCACCGTTTTGTCGGAGCCCCGCGCATCCCCACCACCACCATATCAGCCCTAGGACGTCCACTGCTGGACATAGGCCTCCCCCAATTTCATGGGGGGTAAATGCCATAATCGCCACGCTTGGCATGCGGGTTGGCGATCGCAGTATCTCCACCGCACTCAAGGAATGCTGCTGCCCATTCCCCGGTGGTCTTGGTCGTAGTTTTAGGACATACCCGGGTCCGCGCATCCAGGCGGTTTGAATTTCAGACGTCTAAGTCTACCTAAGTAACGAATTTTACCTACATTGGGTTTCCAATAAGGAAGAAAAATTCTTCATTCTCAACTTGTTTTGTACGAAGTAGAAACAATATTAGATCGCAACTGGATTCGTACGAGGACAAAAAGTTTTCAATCGTAACTGGTAACGAACCTGTAGTTACTCGTACGTACGCGGCCGAACGGCTTTTTATTACTTTTAAACAACTATAAGTGAGCATTTAGGCGAAGGGTAGGGCAAGGCCTACTCCATACAAACGTTGTGCAAGTTTTATTCGTTAGTTTTGGCACTGCATCACTTAATTTTATTTTTTGCTGGTACATATTGGATATACGGAGTATACGCTGAACCTGATGTTGAAATTTTGCTTTATTAAAAAAAAAATACAAAAAAAAAACAACATCTTGATCATCTTGACGACTTGTCGTATCTAACAGAAAAATAAGCATATTGGCCAAAAATAATAACTGTAGCGCGAACATTAACGATGAAAAACGTGCACAAAGCTTGTATGGAAAGAGCTTGCCTACCCCTTCGCCTTAAACAAAGGACTATCTATAGGAATGAGCCAAGTTAGAAAGAGGAAAACGAAACTAATAACAATACACACCTGCTAATGTATATTTCTTGAGGATTTCAGAGATGACCAAATTAGAGATGTGGTTGAAGTGAGAAGTCATCAGCAGAATGTGTGGAGCGCGCTCTGCTTTGTCTGCCTTCGTCCAAGCTTGCCCCAGAAACTCTCTGTAAGAATATGGGAAAAAGATTATGGCACAAAAATACTTGGATAAACATTTTAGATATGAGTACAAACAAACAAAAACAAGACTGATTTTTACGTATGTTTAGAAACAATTTACATAAGACTATAACAGATTGACCGAGTGAAACGAAGGACTCCGTTTCAGCTTCGGCAAATATGCTTTCATATGTTTGGCCGACGGATTTCCGGATTTCCCGCTGTTCTCCACTGTCATATTTCTCAACAGATTTTCGTGAAATTTCGTGAGCAGGTTTGATAATTATATAGATTTTTGTGTCGCGTCAGTTTATAGTAGGGCTTCCAAATACCGGACCTTCTATGATCTCGGTATTAATACCGAACCTGAAATCTCCAATACCGGGATCCCGGGATTTTTAGGGAAAAAAGTTTTAAGATATAAAAGCATGAAATAAAATACCCTTTGGTTACGTACTAGTATAGATTTATTTAGAACCTGACGAGATTTTTTTACAAATAAAAACAAACGCCAATAATGTTATACGAAGTTACTTACTCGCTGTGAATAGAGCTGAAAATCTGATAGTCTAAATACGTCATCTGCTCGGCTATCTCCAGCGCCGATAGAGTCTCCACACTCTCTTTAGTTGGCACCTGAAAAACACAGGTAATATCAGTGAGACACAAATAATATTGTACTTTTTTATTCATCCTTAAATCAATTGGATTTTAAATAAATTCTTCTTGGTGAAGCAATAAGACACGACCTTAACCTTCTCTTTTATTTGTTCAAAGTATTTTCTTCTTGTCCCTCCCCTTGTCCCCTTTCCTTCAATCTTCCCTTCCATAAATTAAGAGTGATTATTTGTAGTTGTAAGAAACTTGACTGTTAGACAGCTGTAGCGCTAAACATTGTTTATTATATTATGCTGTCTCATAAGATGCGGAAACAACGGCTGCAAGAACATCGCGCGTACCGGCGAGCTACGTCACGTTATGATGTTATTGATTTTGATAGATATAAAAATAATGATGACGAAAATAATTATGACAATGCTATTGACGATGATAGTGTTGGTAATGATAATTATGGTTATAGTGGTAGGGATAATAACTTCAACTTACATGAAGCGGCGCAAACATCCCGCGCCTTGAAGTCCACCGCTCGATTAGGGGATCTCTCTAGCAGCCGCAATAGATGAGCAGCTCGGATAACTCCTGGGCTGGTCTCTATATCCTTCAGGAAGTTCATCCCGCCCGCGGATATGATAGACTAGATGATGATGATATTGATGATTATGGTGATAATAATGATTATGATGAGAATGATATTGTTGATATCGATAAAGATGACTCACAGGAGGCGGAGCAAACAGTGCCTTCAAGTCCACCGCCCGATCAGGGGATCTCTCCAGCAGCCGCAGCAGCTGGGCCGCCGCCTTGTGTTCCGCCGGGAGAAGTCCTGGACTGGCTTCAATCTCCTTCAGGAAATCCATGGTCAGCCCGCGGAGACGCTCGTCCGACCAGAAGTCGGAGGAGTGCTTTGAGATCCAGTGTCTGTTAGAACCATTGATATTATTATTTATCGTACGGTTCCCAGTTTGTTGAACTTTTAGCACCAGCCAGGGGTCATGTGTAGGGTAACGGTGGGTTCTCCCTACGGACGTGGTGCAGCTTCAACCCCTCTTGTCAAGTGAGGGGGCAACTCGACTATTAAAAGTTCTCAAGCCGCCCGAAGGCCTCGCCCGGCCCGAAGAACTTGGCATATCGACTGTTCTCATAGACAGCAGCCGGGATCAACGGCTTAACGTGCCTTCCAAAGCACGGAATCACTTAGTTAGTAACCACTCAAAGCTGCCACCCATCCAAGAGTGGATCCCGGCCGACATTGCTTAACCTCGAATGCCGCACGCGGTACGCGGGCGCCGCTGGGCCACGAGCGCTCCAATCGAAATATGGCTAAAATGTGATTTTTGTAATATTCCGTGATTGTACCTATACAAATGCTAGTTAATAAACACGTCACATTAATAAGCAATAATTCATGTACAAGATTGCGCTAGCAGCACTTATTGACATATGAATTTGGCGGATCGTTGCCCAAAAATTAAAGTGAAATGGAGATCCGGTAAAAACAAGCATTCTTTACTTTGAATATGTAATGTTAGCATTTTGATGCTAAGTAGCATGGCTGTTAATATGTTCATTAGGATTTTTCTGAAGACAAAAGAAATCTTCGCTTGTGTAAGTTGTAGGGTTCCCCATGTGGAAAAAATGTGAAAAACATTAACTTATCATCATGCTATTTTTTTCTTTTGAAGATATACTTTGATTACCCATGGATCTCGTTATCAGATTTTCAACAAAATTATATGGGACCAACTTGGAGATCTCTCTGTCAATAATTTTCCAAATCGGTGCATAAGTTACAGAGTTCTGAGGTAACAATTATAAATGAATTGAGAACCTCCTCCTTTTTTGAAGTCTATTAAAAACGAATCATTGACACAATAGCTCACCTCAGCACATTCAGGACTCGCATGGTAGCTGCAGTAGATATTACTGAATCCCGTCTGGTCTGCGGAGGAGAAGTGGTCGGTGGTGACCGCGGGTTGGAAGACGCCGAGGTCGCCACGGCAAACGCAACAGCAGCAGTGGATGTGCTGCTCCTATATATTGAACAGTCTGATAAAGACAAAAGTAAGGGTAGTCGGGATGGTAGAACAAGACTTATAAAGAGAGTGCAGTTGAATTGATCCCTAAGTACATTTCACCTGTAAAATAGCATTCATTGAAAACTATAGATTTTTTCATATACAATACTTTTAATTATTATTGTTACTTAGCACTATGATAACATTTAAAATTTCCGAGTAGGTAGTATAAAATCTTAACTTATTTCGTTAGTTAACAGTAAACCCAAACATTTTTTATGTTTTTTTTATAGATTGGTTTCAAGATATTCACGAGAATGTGAAAAAAATCTACCGTCGTCTATATGACGTCAGAAGGCTGAATTGTGACAGCCACAATGCAAAAAATGAAGCAGGACACTTTCTTTAGTGAACCCGCCTTAAAAATCGTGCATTTGTATGACGTTTACGCTGATGACATGAAGCTTTACTTGTCACTCTATTTTAGAATGAGGAAATTTTGAAAATGCGTTTTTTATATGAAATTAGGATATTTTTGTTAGTTTAATGGTTATATTCAATTTGTAATTCTCTATATTTTGTTGTCATAGGAAAACCGCCCGCTTCAAAAAATTTGATGTTGTTAATACAATAACTATTAAGAAGAAATATAAATGTTTCAGAAAAAACCGCTTATCTGCACTACTTTTTACAAGTGATTTTAATTAATATTTTATCCTGTCATTCAAACACATAAATTATTACATAATTAATTTCTAATTAAAGGGAAAAATTTAATAAAACTGAGCTTCGACCATCGAACCTTAACTAAAAAAAATCTTTTATAATTAAGATTAGTAGTTAAGATTTGTGAAACTATAACTTACTTATAAAATAAACAGTTTAAATTTTAAATTTAAATTTATTTTTTTAACCTGCGACATCCGGCATACGCGACCAATCGCTCTAGCCTTCGAGCTATCGGAACAATCAAGCTCGGGCACGAAATCCTTCTTACAACGCCTTCGGGAGGCGTAATTATTTCCCTTTAATTTGAAATTCACGTTAGCAGGCAGCATTACTGCTTAATACAAAATTAATTTATTACATACTTGCCTGATTTTTCAGTAGTTTGTCTAAATAAAAGCATGGCATTACGAGTTTAACCAGATAATCACTACGACTTTCATTGTACTGAAGTACGTACCCTCCAAACTTTAAATGCATTTTTCTTGAAACTATACTTCATGCATATAGTAGGTTTTTGCAGTAAGGGAACGATATCTCGAAAAGAAATTATTACGATAGGAAGCATTTTGCCAGTAAAATAGCTTGATTCATTAAAAACTAACTATGTATATAATTTTCATGTATCCTGAAGAGAACTTGTAAAGATAGGAAGCATTTTGCCTGTGAAATAGCGTGTCAATAAATACTAAGAATATATTTTTTAATTTACCATGAAGGTAATTTTTAAGATCGGAAGCGTTATTAATGTTATTATGCAGTACAAATAGGTAGCTAATCAGACTTAAATATTTGACAGTTACATGAATATTTACTAACTTGTTTAAAAGTACGCTATATCTCTATTTATACGAGTACATAGTATACGAATGCAAGTTAACTTGGTTTTTAGACTACAATTGTAAGCACAAGGGCAAATTACACATGGTATTTTTCTAGAATACAAGCATTTGGCTAGAGGGAAACATCGTCAAATAGACGTAATATATATATTTAGTTTAATAATCAATGATTTTGAGATTTTATTTGGCGAGCATATTGTTATAGACTAGATAGTTGCTCAGTTTCTTGACGCCTAAAATTTGGTATTGTTTGGTGATGATAAGGATGTAGAACAGACTGGAATCTTATATGTGCAGATAAGATCTTGAAGATTTGGGAAAACATATGAACTCTGAAACTTGACGAGACATTGTTAGTTAAAGATAAGAAAAGAGATAGTAAAATAAATATTAGAATAAAATACGTGACGCCACAAAAGTAAACTAACTACTGCATGCATAATAGAGAAAAAGACAAATAGAGAGAAAATGTATAAATTAAAAACGGTTTAAGTTCATGCATTTATTGATTTAGTCGAGGATCTATTTAAAGGAAAAATAATGGATATCGCAAATACACGGACACTTTCAATTTATGATGTGGACCATTTTGAATTAATCATGATGCAAAGACCTCAAGGATTAATAAAAAATCATTCAGGCATTTCCATCAATGAAAGGGTTTTCCAAAATCAAACCGTGCCTATTTTCTACTTAAATACTTAATTTAAAATAATCCGTTTATACTTTTTACATACAAATGTCCGAATTGTGTTAGTTCCTGTTTTCTGATTTTGATGGCTTGAGGCTTGTGACTGAAGACCATAATATAGATAGAGTTAATGTAAAGTTCAGTGAATGAGATCAAGTATGAATATGAAAATAAAGTCTGAATTGCTGTTGACATGAGAGTAGCTAAAGTATTAGAAGACTTCAAGAATAAAACGTGTGGTGAGTTTCGTTCAAAGTGTAGTGACTCGGTGTGCCCTGTGTTACTACATCAATCGAGGACCATACATAAAAATCTTAAAAAGGGCAAAATTCTAAAAACTCTAAAAAAGCGTAGTTCCAAAGTCGTCCTCTAAGGCAGCTCTAGGAGCCAGCAGTCTACGAGTTACCTCTCCACCACTCACCACAACGGGTCTTTTCCAAAGCTGTTAAACGAATACCAATTCAATTATTGAGAATTTTGTCGACATTTCTAAACAATTTTGGTGCGTGACGAACGTCACGATATGACCCACCATGGCGTGCAATTTTGCTATTAAAAATCGTGATCGTACAATTTTAGAAAGATTTAATACATGCCACAACATTGAGATTTGAATAAGCTCTCAATTTGTGCTGAACAGTAATTAGTAAATCAATAAAGTTATGGATAAGAGAGATGATGATTGTAGAAAAGATATTTGCATATTGATCTTACCTCCTATGAGACTGGCGAAAGGATGTGATTACCACGCCTGCTTTGGACTGGCTGGTTTCGCGCCGGTAATTCTAAAAATATAGATGACAGAATAATAAAACTATAGAAGGGTAAGACACAATATCTTACTTTTAAAACCAATAGTGCAGAGCTTACATTATAATTATGAACTGGCGCACTCAAAGTTAGCGTATCATGCACATCTCTGCTATTTTGTAAGAACCAATAATATGCGTTATGCATGGCACTTCCGTTGTCAGTCGACTTTCACTGTCTCCATAGTTTTATAGCTTTTTAACTATGCTATATTAGTCAAAGCAATCGGAGTGCATGGTGGGCAGTAGCCTGGGGAGAATCTTTAGGAAACATCCGTCTGTGTCGAACGTTTCCCAGGGATTTTTTTCTAATGCTTTTACTCTGGAAGACTTCAAGAATTTGCAATAAGCCGTTTACCTGCACTTGTGACACCTGCGAGGTGACAGACGATCTCGGCTCCGAGCCACCCCAGTAGCGGCGACGCTCGCTGTTGATCGAGGAGTTTGTGAAGCGGCGCTCGCTGTGAAGGAACACCACATTTTAGAAGGAGATATAGAATTGACATAATTCGTATATGAAGTATCGTTTAGTATACGAAGGCCTCGCGTACGCCCTCGGAGCAACGTCATGCCTCTGATGCCGCCATCGCGGTTAGTTGTAGTAACTGCGGGTTTTACTACCCAACTACTCAGGTTTAAAGCCATTCAGGATAGAATTAAGGTGACGACGATAAAGATCAAAATAATGAGATTAACGATGAAAATGATAAGAATAATAAAAGTGACGGCAATAATGATAACAGCTTTGCTGGTTTGTTTGTTCGGCTGTGGTCCCAGTCGCGTGGGACATTAGTGTACAGTCAGCTGCAAAGAAACGTGACGGGGGGTCACGTTTCTTTGCATTGATGTTTGTATGCAGAGGGGGTTACGTATCTCTGCATCTGACTGTACATAGCATCCCACCTAACGGACCTCCTAGGCGTGTATCGCTCAGTATCCGAAGCTCTGCGCCTCTCCTCGGCGGCGGCAGCCTCGCGCGCGCCCTCGGAGCGCCGCCGCGCCTCTGACGCCGCCGTGGCGGCCGGTTGAAGACGACGAGGGCTCTGCGACATCGTGCGGACGCGCTGCCAAACAAATTATAAAGGCTCAGTGTTTCACATCTTCGAGGATACCGTTATTAACCGTGCTGTGTTACATCCGAATTGGAAAAGTATATTTAGGAAACACTTCTCCTAATAATATACCGGTATGGACGATTTTGGAATGGGCATTTTGAAGAAACTTAATTAATCCTCTTGCCCCCGTCCCGTCATCGCCGTCGCTGTCTCATTTAAAGGCCTATAGAAACCTTACCTCCGAAAACCTTTGCGATATCTTAAACTTCTCCTCCTTCTTATTCTTCTCCGGTTCCTCTTCTTTATACTTAATATCCTCATCGCTCTGATCCACCAACTCGATGCTCTCATCCTTTATAATGGCGGCCGCCGCTGCGTCATTGTCCTTGGTTGGGATTCGAATCTTTGGATCCGGTGGCTCTGGGCTAGCCTTTTTCGGGGTACCCACCAGAGTCACCGAGCTTATAGCGCCAGGGGATGATGGAGATGTACCTTGAAATATATCATTTTTAGTAAGCATAAAGTTTTACTTTATTCCTTTGTTTTGCAGTTACTGCCCGAAAAGAGGAATATTTTCATCGCGTATATTGTAACCGACATTTTCACCATAGCTAAGCTATATTTCCTAACATATTGTGTAAGCTAAATTATGATGCTACGAGTATATGTCGCTTGTATAGACACTCAGATTAGCCGTCTATAATAAGAAGCAGCCAGCGAATTAAGATTTGGTCAGAATAAAACACGAAACAACACGAACTAAAAAAAGTTACCTTTCAATGTCTCATTGCTAGATGACGTAGCCATTATCTTTGGAATGGTTAAAAGACTGTTGTCTGTTTCGTCTTTTTCTTCTTTTTCTTCCTCCTTGAGTGAGCATGAATAACGATACAATCCGGTGAGGCTTCAGTAACTTACTTATACATTTTAATGCTATCATGATCCGTTTTACTTGTTGCAACTTACATAAGTGTTTAAGAGTGTAGAAGTAAAAATACCTTCAATTATGAGAATTATACAAATTCAATCAGATTTTAAATTTTGGAACTAACAACAGGCTTTAATACAGATCCCATTAAGAGGAAGTAATAGGCCTAGGTGGGATAAACTGGAACCACTTGAAGCAATAGGCCTTAGCATCATTACCTTGCATACACTTATCGAAGAGGTCCGGCGAGATGGTGCCATCAAATATGGAGACAGCTTCTCGTCATCTTCACCTGAATAACAATGCCATTAGTTTATGTGTGCTGAACCCATTGTCGAATTATAGGTACATATGTCCTGTATCCGGTAAAGATGCTGTTTCCATTTAGGTCATTACATTAGGTTTAGGGATCAGGCTTCTTAGTATATTTTTTTGAAAAAGTCGCATATTTTTTTATCTTTTCTTATTTCACTTTGTACTTACTTTTTATTCTAGAAGGCCTCCAGTGCCAGTCCCTTTCACTGAATTCTGATCCATAACCTGAAATTTAACAGAACAATTACCAATACATAAGAATGGGTACGGGTTAGTTCATAAACTACTGATAGATAGACCTTTATTCAGTACCCACCATATACATGGCATTTTTATGACAATTATGATGAAGAGCTTGCAACGTAGGGTCTAACAAAATCATAATAGTAATTGCGACAAATTACAATAGTACATGTGAGCCATGTGTCGTGGCAGAGAATGGGCACTGGCTCAGCATTATAATGCGGCAGGAGACCACATCGCTGATATTCTGCCAGGACCCTACTAAAACTAATAATGATTAAAGAACGACCAGTGCAACGCTATGTGTGTGTTTTGTGTATGCGTCTGTAGTGTCTGTGTCTATGCGTGGGTGCGTGGACACATACCTATTGACGAAAATCGTGAGCGTGCAATTTTATAGTGTTCTATAGATGCCTGGCTTAACTTCTTTAGATAAGAGAACGTAAAATTTAAGGATTCTTTTTATGTATTTTTAAAAGATGTAGGCGATAATTTAATTTGAACTTATTTCTAATCTTTATTTCACGAATTGGTGGCGGTATATTGTTCCAACACTTGTGGCCCTATACCGAAAACTCCCCTTAAAAGCAGCCTACTGCAACGCTGACCGGGCGGCATATTTTAATGTGACTTATAAGAGATAGTCAAGAGACGTCAAAAGTTTCCCTGTTTTTTATACGACTAAGACTTACCTGAAACCAAGCTTGCGATGCTGGTCTTCCTTATCACATCAGGCGGAGAATTTAACTCTAACTACTGGGCTGACGGCCCATAGAATACCTGTTTCAGATTTTTTAAGAGCGTAAAGACGACTGCCTGAACCATATTTCATCTCTGTGTCTTTAGAAAGCATGTTTTTTTCTGGGCAGTGTAGAAATTTTTGTTTTTCTACAAAGATAGTGGAAATCAAGCTTGCGGCTTGCCTGAACGTCATCAGACTTCCGACTTCAGGAGAATCACAAGCGATTTGCAGACCCTTTATTGAATTGAGGTTTCGTTGTGTTAATAGCTGGAGATAAAAAAGCTATATACAGATCTTTATATTATCTTAATACAGCGCAGCCTTGGGGCTCTGGAGACCTTTTACTTACTACCAGGAACAGACCACCACCCTTAATTTGCATCCCCGATTTGGATACCTGGAGATCACATATCAGCCCATGATGATTGTCTTCAAGGTGTTTTGATCTCACCTGACACGGAGCTCGCAGCGCTAGTCTTTCTTGTGCTATCTGGCGGTGGAGCCAGCTCCAGCTCTTGGGCTGACTGCTCGTAGAACACCTGCTTCAGAGCTTCTAGGACGGTCACACCGTCCGTGAACACGCGGTACGTCAGCAAAAACGTATTCAAGAAATCCACGGAGAGGAAGCGGAGATCTGTGACCAATATCTCACCGTTAGTTATGTTTCAAGTTCAAACAAAGCAGTAAAAAAGTGCTTGGTTAGGTTTAGTTGCGTCGAAACAGGGCCAGGGTCGGGGGATAAAATTAAACGCTCACCAGTAAGCCTTTGAAGTAGCCGTTGTGGTGTGGCTGACCTGATCTGAGGCACCTTGCAGGAATTCAGTGTCCTGAAAAGACAGACATATAGATCAAACTACTATGACAAGGGAAGGAAGTCACTCTTAATATGTTTATAATATTGCTGGAGGTTTCAGCAATGAATAAAACTTATTTGAAAATGGTTACCTGCTGATAGCTTAACGTCATGAGCATTGGCTGATCGGTAGTAATTGCACTAGTGCCTGATTTATTTATTAAATCGTATGGCATTCATGTACAATGCTGAGAAGGTGAAATGTTGTTAGTGAACTGTTCAATATTACAAAAGACGAGGAGTTACCTGCTGAACCGTATATCAACATCGTCAGTGAAGAGTGCACGGTCGGAGCGGCAGGCAGGCAGGCTGGCGGAGGCGGCACCACAGGACCCGCAGGCTCTGAGCAGTTCGGTCAAAGCAGCGCTTTCCATGCACTGGGCCAGCTCTGAAGTCCAGGCTGCTTTCTCTTCGAGAGTCGCTGCCACTGTGCAACCACAAACAATAACATCGGCTATTTGTATCGGTAACTAACTAATAAAATATCGGCTATCCAACTATGTAGTAAACAGCAATCTCTGCTTATGTATCTATCTGTTAATATTTGTTTCGGTTAGTAACTGATTCATTTGTGTGCGGTGTGCAAAAAATAAAAATTGTTTTGTATTGTATTGGTATCTTGATATCATGATCACCGGAACAAAAACTGCGCCAGTTGCCTGCTGCTGTTGCCCTAGCTTAAAGCAGCGCTGAAAAAAATTGATTGTTACATACCTAAGTGAGCACAAATCTGTTCCCCCTTGACTTCGACGAGAATCTTGAAGTCTTTTCCTCCATAGAGGTCGCCTCCTGGGGAAGCACAGATCGATGAAGAATCTGAAAATGAACAAAATTGTTTTTACCGAACGAAACCTGGCTATGTAGCCAGCTACAGCTACAGAAAAATTTCTGGAAGATAACCCAACAAAAGTATATCGGCTTTTTAATATCCATTATTTGGCATTTAGTAGTCATGGATATGCTATATATGTCACTCGGATAACAGCGTGACAATTTATACGTGGGCTTTCATCGTTTTAGTGATATAGATTTGGTAGCCAATTTAGCTTATTATGATGGAACAGTACTTCCACTTGTCACTTTACTTCAAGGTTATGATTATCACAAGTAGAAAACTTAGTAAGAAAAAGGAATATCAAAGTAGTAGGTATTCTTACCATCATCATCATGGCTGCTAGGGTCTTCAACCAATAATGCGTCATGCAGTGGCAGTCTGCCAGTCGGTGGCAGATGAAGTCTTCCCCCGGTTGCTCTGGTGCTGAGCAGCAGATGGTTACTGAAGAGGAACGCTTGACGAGCCTGGAGTGATGCACGACGGCCTTTGCCGACCACTTGAGAAATCGTTCCTAAAGAAAAACCATGAGACATTTGAAACAGCGCTGATTGAAAGTAAAGTATTCCGAAAAATCCTGGAACCAGTCAAAAAAACGATGGGAGATGAAAAAAAACCCTTAACGATGCCGAAACAGAAGTGTTGGTAGAGGTAGTAGAAATCTCTTAGGTGAAACCAAAGCCATTGTCTTCGTTGGCTTTGCCACATCGAGAGGGTGAGAGAGTATACTTAAGCCGACAGACCGGACGACGTATTGTCCTCCCTTGTATCGCTGGAAAGATGTAGTGGAAGCGGATCTGCCTGAGCTCGGTGATAGCTGGTAAGAAATTGCGCAGGACCGAGCAAAGTGGCTTGCTCTTGTGTCGGAGCCTAAGACTCATTTTGAGTGCCAGGTCAATTAGTTTCAAAGAAGTTTTCTTAAATAGTAATTCATACTCTAGGCTTTAAATAGGATTATGTGTTTTGTATGTATTGTGTTTGCTGGTTATGGTTAGTTACCTTGTCTAATGAAGACTTGATTGACGTCCAGCAGAATATCGCATCCCTCGATAATCATGCGTTCCACGGCTAGGTTCTTGCGCAGATTTTCTGTCTCGCTCACCTAATACCACAAAGTTAATTCTGTTAATTATTTATTACAGAAAAGTAACTAAGCAATCTTTTAGTTGTTCATATCATATCGCGTTAATTTAATAAGGTTCAATTGGATAAAAAAAAAATTTCTTCTATGCGTAACTGTAATACACTGGAATACACTACGTTCTATACAAACTTTAATTCTTTAGTCAGGTAGTCTTGAACTGGGTTAGAAACGGTTTATCGGATTTATACTTGCTGACACACAGTGTACTATCCCAGAGTCACAACCATTGCAAAACTTCTTAATTATCTAGTTCCATTGAGGGTATAGATAGTTTTTTAATCATTTAAATATAAAAAAACCCTGAAATTATCACAAATAGAAAACACCGTACTGAACATCCTATAATAGTACATTACGATACAAGTGCAGAAAACAGGAAATTCGCAACGAGTGGTGATAAATTGAAACACGACCGAAGGGAGTGTTTTAAATCGACACGAGTTGCGAATTACCTGTTCGCACGTGTATCGTACAACGTTTTACAGTACATCTGGCTCTTTAAAGTTTCGACATATGCACATAATCTGCTGATTACCGCACTCGTGGGGTAATATAGCACCATCCACCATATCAGCCCCAGAACGTCCACTGCTGGACATAGGCCTCCCTCAATTTCATGGGGGGTAAATGCCATAATCGCCACGCTTGGCATGCGGGTTGGCGATCGCAGTATCTCCACCGCACTCTAGGAATGCTGCTGCCCATTCCCCGGTGGTCTCTGTGGTGGCACCATATGTTCTGTAAATTCATTGTCATATCGAATGTATGCCCTCACTTATGATTATTATACAAAAAAGTTCAACTATACTCGTACCTCATCATGCATCTGTCGCGAGAGTTCTTCAAGCTGCGCCCGCGCATGTTGTAGGCTGCGGCGCTCCACGTGGTCGTGAGGAGTGTGAGCCAGCAGCTCGTGCAGCGTGATGATGTAGCGCGGGATCTGGACATATCCGGGTTGAAGGACCATACTCAACAATCAGAATATCCAGGGATCAATATACGTAGAGGTTAGGAATATTCAGCTCAAAGGACTATCCTCGATTCAGCTGTTCTCCTCTACACGTCGCATTTCTTAACTAACTGTCGTGAAATTTTGTGAGCAAATTCGATACATTCAGATTCGATTTTTGGTTGATTCAGTCAATGAAAATTTTTCTAAATGGGGGAGCCATATGGTTGAAAACATAAAAAATATTACTCAGGAGGTCACAGAGCCACTAGCATAAAACAATTTAAAGGAGGATTGATTAGTAAATTAAGCTCTCTTCTTTTCATCAGGTACAGCGCACAGACGATGATTTCCTTGGAGTTTTCTTTGTCTACGCTTTTAACGCCGTGAGTGACGAGTTCCTTTACAGATTGATCAACACATTCTACCACCAAAACAATGCTTACCTGATGCATAGGATACGTCAAGAAGGTCTCCAATGACCGTCCCTGACAAGCTGGCTTACTCTCAAGCCTCGCCAATAGCGTTGCAAATGGCTGACTCTGCTTACACTCCGTCAGCACTTGCAGAGAATAGTGGTGATTCCTGACATACTCCTGGTATATCGTCAGCATCGGCAGCAGCATGTCGAACAGGTCCCCTGTGGACACGCCTATCGTCTGATTGCGAGGTTGACAGTTCATTAGGGACAGCTACGACGACACCGAATGCCATGCTAGCTAGATTCAGGCTATGAGAGGGCTCTCCTGACCGAGTACAACGTCATCCTATACACCGCGTCTCTAGTCATGCCATCGTGACAGGGGAAAGTGGCAAAGAATAAACTCCATCTTCTTTATAGAATTATAGTATCAAGCGAATAAAAGAGATGAGTGGTGTCAACTCAACTCAACCACGCAAGTCACTGCCAGAATTGGCTGGCTAGATTTCAGTATAGAAACGATTAAGGCTCGGCTATAAACCCAAGCAGCAGCAGTGTGCTATACATTAGAAAAAGAGGCCGCGCTCTAAACTCTCTCACATAATGCATGTCGCACTACTACCACTCAAAATCGTGACCCAGATGCGTCACGGTATATTTCTATACTAAGCAGTCACGGCGTACGACGAAGCTGTAAGAGGCCTACAGGAGTACTGACCAAGGTAAGAGACAATGGCGGTTTCAATAACCTGTTCTTTGCATCAAGTTATAAAGGAATCAAAGGTTTAGTTACGAACAACATTGCGTTTTGGACTGGAGGACCATTCTACATTTACGGGCAAGTAGTGACAGTCATATATGATTCACATGGGGAAACAATTGAACATTATTGGGTTATATTTTCAACCGCCTTTTTGACGTGGTGGGTAATAGACTTTAACTTGCAGGACGCCTAAACTACTTTGGCATTCATATTAGGGTTCAGAAATTTACAAAAGAGGGTGTATTGGGTTTCGGGACAAGCATTTCCACAAAATCATATGCAGTTTATCCAAGTTTGAGTTTTTTTGGGTTCTGACGGAGCTTTGCCATGCTGCGCTACACTATTATCTATTTTATCTAATCTAACTACACTAAAGTTTAAATTGCGTCGAACTCCTCCAGTGACTATATAGCTACAACTACCTACAACTGGCTTCTATCTAGGGAGGAGGTCTTCTACTCTGTTCCTAACGAACTACTGTAACATAAAAGTCTACGCATTTGTCAGATACTCCGTATAACAGGGAGTTATACTTATTTGTTACACATGTGACCATGGAGGACTTGTAACCAGTTAAGTATTTATTATTTAATTGTTTAGATTATATTCAAACGATTGGTTTAGGAACGCTATTTGGATACACAATCAGTGACCGCTGTGGCGCCGGTCTATGGCGATATGTAATCTTAAGCAAGCGGTCAGTAGACAATTACCCGTTTACACGGAGGAAGCGTTCTCTAACGGATAAATGGATTTCGGTCCCGGTTTGCACTCCGAGCTATTAACCGTTAGACAGTTATCCTTTTGAGCATAACCTTTATTGTAGGTTGCAGCAGGGTACACAGTTCCAGGCTCTCAAAGTGTCGCTCTAACCGGTTCGGAAAATCAACCAAGTTACAAGCCAATGTGATTACTTATAAAAAAATCTATTAAGTTATGTAAGGTAAACGCCCCAGTGGTTAACCCTAGCCCAATGATACTTTTAAGCTTATTCATGTCAATCTTAGTGAGCGTGTCAACTATTTGGAACTAAGATTTCGAACATTAGCAAGTTTACCTTATACGCACATCATTTCAGACATCAGAAAAAACGACGCACGTTTGCGTAGAAATCAAGAAATCAAAAATTGTTAGTACGTCTTGTATTAGTCAAGTTGATTTTTATATCTATTCTTAAATTCGAATCAAGACTCGCCGCTAATTAAGTAATTGTATAATATATAAAGCCATGCCTAACTAAGTTAAATGGGAGACGTCAAAGCGTAATGGTTTGACATCTCCCCTATTACGCTGCGTGCCACGCAGTAACCGTCTAAAGCTGGAAGTTCGACCGCGGCAGCCGTGCGTAATGTAGTGAGTTTTGCGCGCGCGGCAGCTCGAACATTCAAACATAGGCACATTGGAACGTTTGTCCTCGACCCGGCCCCAATGGACGGATCAGGAGCGTGTCCCAATTCAAAAAGTGACTGGCCCTAAAAGAGGCAAACTTAGGACAAAAAAAAAACATTCGAACGCGGCAGCCGCGCGCACCACCGCGTCTAATGTGGACCTGGCTTCAGCGGCAGGCCTTTAGTTTCTACCATAAACATTTGGCCATGTCGTCTAAGGCTCAAATATATAGATATATTTAATATAAAATACTACACTAAGGCGGTACTAAAATATATAATATGTATATTATGTATGTATGTTATGTATCCGGGTACAAATAATTGGTATTTAGTTTATGTTATATCTACTGCTAAAGTATCTAACTATGTATCTATTTTCCACACTTTCCACACAGCGCTCTAAGCACAATTAAACGTAAATTTTAAAGAGAAAATGAAACTTTACAACGACAGTATTAGTTTTCATTAGACAAGACGTAAACACTACATTCTAGTTTCCAGTGACATTACGGGTGCCTAAAGTCCAGAGTCCAGACAACTATTTAATTTGTCAGGAACTAAGATCGGAAACTATTGAAAAATAAGTACTTATAGAATGGATTAATTTTGCTAGCACACTGGTGAAATTGGATTTTTACAATTTTTTAACATATTTAAATCATTTGATGAAAAAGCATTTTGATATTATGTTCACAAGAGATGCCCTTAAATTACATTACTTATGTTTTCATGACACTCGACCCCTCCTCTAATTTTCCACGACGGAATAGGTATATGCGTTTAAGATTAAGAGGTTTTTTTTAGTAGACGTATCTTATGCTAATCTAAACAAAATCTTGCCTTAAAATCAAGATAAACGCATGATAAAAAGAACATTACGAAATTTCACTGGACAAAATCTGAAGATTTATGGCTCCAAAATTGCATTTACCTTTAAAAGAATTTCCATGCACATTTCATTATATGCATGCAAGTTATCCCTAAATGTAAATCAACCTTAATGTCGGCGTCTTAATGTTAACTGTTGTAATGTATCTCTTGTGAACAAAGCCAGGAACTATTGTCCATCATCTACGCAATGCCACATCTGCTTTGAAAATAAATCTCCCCGTATTAATACTTCTTAAGGTCAGGTTTGTGAGAAACTAACGTAAACATCATAGTTGAACTAACTCAGTACTTGACATTTTAAATCTTAAGTCTTTAGCAATAAAGATGTCAAATATTTAGTATTTAACAGCACACGTAATATACAAGGGACCAACGATGCACATTGAGTCTTATTGAAAAGAAATAAAGAGTTTTTTTTATACTTACAAGAATCAATTTAAAACCGTATGATCTTTGATTTAGGAATGAAGTTCCATTACTGGTACAGTCAACAGCATGTGTGGATGATCACTTTAGTACTTTGTCTCACCAACGTAACAATACTGCGATAGTTGAGATGCGTCAAAGTAGTGAAAGCGACAAGGTACTAAAAAGTACTAAAATGATCATCTACTATTGCTCATCGCCATACACCGAGGAATGCTGCCAGCATTCTCGGCACCATACCGCAGGGACCTTTTCTAGATTTATATTACTTTTCTTTTTAGTTTTGATAATTTAAGTTAGGTATTGTTATCATTCTATTGTATTCTTTTTTGTAAGTTTTTCCTAGATTTTTTTTATGTAACCTTTTGCTGTTGACTGTACTTGTCAGCTTAAAATGTCCAACACTGGTGCCGTCACCCTAGGTGTCAAACATTAGGAGTTTTACCTTATTATGATCGATCTATATCTCATTAGATACAATTATTTGATCCATGGTGTATCTAATGAGATTTTTTACCTCTAGATACATTCATTTCTATAATAGATCTATTGATTTGTTTACTTTCATAGACACATTTTAGCGCGTGTCTGTGAGAAATGGATCTAGTGAGAGTTTAGATTAGCGGACTGTAAAAAAATCAGACTATCAATTCATGTCTGCTCAATTCATCTCCTCAATAAAACGGGCCTGTTCTCAAAGAAAGACTGCTTTTGAAATACAATGTATTGAAAATATGGTCAGTATGCAACTGTGCTGCAGTTGCTATATAGTTAATTCAGTCCAAGGAGACTGGATTTTAGTTTCTGCGTAGACATACTCGTATCCCAGTAGATTCATTTGCGTAGACGACAGAATGAGGTAAACCTGGATTCATTTTTATTTGACGTGACGCTTGCGCTTTGACGCCGGAAACAGTATTAGCCCTCACGACAGAGTGCACCAAATGACCAGCTTTCCAAGCTAATCTTTAAGTACCACCTCTGTCTTCGACATCGTCTTAGGATGCCTGACACTTTATAATGGCTATATCTGTCCACCTTGCTTTGGGTCTGCCCCTGGCCTATGACCATACTAATTGTACGAAACTGATATCGTTATCGTGTCACGATACGTCACGTCAATTAATTACGAATCCAGTTTAAGCATGCACGTTAGCATTCACGGCATCTCACCTAATACAAGCGTAGGCCACGACTCCATGCGAGAAGTGAGGCCCTTGAAGAAGATCTGGTGGAGGAACAGCACTGTCTCGCTGTTCAGGAAGATTGAGTTGACATCCTCGTGGGTGCAGGGGGGCTTCTTGGAGCTGGCGGCCATTTTGAATGGCCGGAGGAAGCAGGTTACCTTTAGGAAATAGAGTAGTTGACTCAAAATTTATTTTTACTCCAAAAGTTGCTAGTTAGAGAAAGCGCTACAAGTTCGTGATGTCACAAAGCTCTAGCTTCATCATAGTAAATGACAACGAACGTTTCACACGTTTTCGGAAAAGGGACAGTCTGTGCTTGTGCGCCTTCTTAAAACTTGTTTTTCTTATTGATTAATAAATATGATTATTTATTGTTTCATGTCACATTTTTATTTCTAATTATTTTATTTTATTATAATTTCTATCCTTTTTCGCTAGAAAAGGATAGAAATTATCTTTTTATTTACTTATTTAGTGTCAACATTTGGAGTGTTCTTGGGGGAGGCCTTTGTCCAGCAGTGGACGCCTTTCGGCTGATATGATGATGATGATGGGTCAACATCCCCATTGCAACGTTAGAATCAATTTAGACCGCCAATAGATTGCAGGTGTCGTCGACCGATCGGTTCCAGTAGTATCGGAGACCTGGGGTGCGGGTGTAACAAATATGGACAGTGGAGGAACCTGAATTTTTGTTACTTTTTGACCCTATTTCTAGGTATTGTAATAATTAATGCGCCGATGTAAAGTGTAATACGACTAGCATTTGTAGGTAGATTGTAAATTTCATCTTGAATTTCAAGTAATTAAATATGATAGGTATGACTCATTAAACCGTATTATATTTTTCTTATTTAGTAAACGCTTACCAAAATCTCCATTTGTTCTAAATATTCTTCCTCTGCCTCAACCATTTTGAAGACCAAGCTGTAATCGAGAGATTATAATTTTTAAAGTTTTTAAATCATACACTAGGTTTTCCCGAAAATAATATTGTTGTGACTGGGTATACTAAACTTAGGTATTAAGTATAGCCAGCAGCCGATATTGCCACGCTACTCAAAATACAATAAAAACGACTCACTTTAAAATAATTTTTAAGAAAAAAAAACCGAAATCAATGGGGGTAAAAGATTATTATACTTAGATGGTGCACTCTTAGATAGATATACAATAAAATAAAAATGGTTATAATGTATGTTTATAATGGTAGAAGACTAAGTACCCTGAATTCCTCATGGAATCATGAAAAAAACTTGCTTGCTTGACAAACAAAACGAAGAGAACAAATCGCCAAACGTGAACTACGCGTCGTTGAAGAGTTCCGTTCTGATCATCATCAGCAGTTCCACTTCATCAAATGTCACTTTTATGAATGAAAATGCTTGATTAGTTCATGATAATACTAAAATCACTATTTGTGTGCCTTTCACATTTGAGGAGTTCCCTCGATTCCTAATGGATCCCATCATCAGAACTCGAGCATGACAAAAATCAATCGTGAAAATAGAACTTGCTTAACAAACACAGCTAGAAGGACAAATCGCCAAACGTGAACTTTTCGTCGTTGAAGAGCAGGGCTTGTAACCGGTTAATTTCTCCGTACAAAAAACCGGTTAGGAATTTCGTTCTTTCGTTTACTATTTCATGTTTAATCAGGCAATCTAAAAATACACAGTCATAACCTAAATACATTACACAGACCTAGATAAAGAGCATAAACTAATTCAAATTATTTGGCTATTTCGGGGTTTTTGAGATTAACCGGTTACAACCCCTGTTGAAGAGTTCTGTTCTGATCATCATCAGCAGTTCCACTTCATCAAATGTCACATTTTTGTATGAAAATGCTCGATTTGTTGATAAAAACACAAAAATCACTACCTATATGTTTGCCTTTAAGATTTGAGGATTTCCCTCAATTCCTCATGTATCCCATCATCAGAAATCAAGCATGACAAAAATTAATCGTGAAAATAGAACTTGCTTAATTTGTTAAAGCCTAAGCAAAGTATTTGTTAAGCTGTGTTTGCACAGCTAGGAGGACAAATCGCCAAACGTGAACTTTTTGTCGTTGAAGAGTTCTGTTCTGATCATCATCAGCAGTTCCACTTCATCCAATGTCACATTTTTGGATGAAAATGCTTGACTTGTTGATAAAAACACAAAAATTACTATATGTTTGCCTTGAAGATTTGAGGAGTTCCCTCAATTTCTCATGGATCCTATCATCAGAACTGAGTTTTGATAAAAACGGGACCAACTTGAATATATATACTTACAATCAAAAAAAGAACTTTCCAAATCGGTTAAGAAATGACGGAGTTATGGACTAACAAACATTTAAAAAAAAACATACAACCGAATTGATAACCTCCTCTTTTGAAATTTTGAAGTCGGTTAAAAAGAACGACTTGCTTTACGATTGTAAAAAGCATTGTGATTCGTTTTTCTAGGTACTTAATTTTGGGTTTAAACAAAATATAAATAGAAAGCATGTCATATACATAAGTATATACAATATAGGTAGATGGACACACGGTGGACTGATGACCTGGGTGTTCGCTGGATGCGGGTGGCGCAGGGACGGTCATTGTGGAAGTCTTTAGGGGAGGCTTATGTCCAGCAGTGGACGTCATTCGGCTGACATAATGATAGGTAGATGGCTTTTTCAAATCAACAGAATACATATATATTACCTGTTCCTTTTACGCATGCTCTCAGCGTGAGGACTCTTAATGTACTGGTCCACAATCTGCTTCCAGCGACGACGGCACAACCAGCCACGGAAGAAACTCTGAAACACAACATGGAAATATCACAGTGGACTTCCGTCAAAATTATACGTGGGTTAGTCATAAAGGTCATCGTTTCAAGGGCTGTAATAATGTGTTAAAATGTGTGGCAGAGCTGACAGTGCATTCTGCTTCAGTCTTTGATAACGCTACTTACCTATGTACCTGACCATCGGTTTAGACTATACAAATGGCTTAGGCTTATAAACCAGGGTTGAATTATTTTATTTATTTTATTATGATAGAAATACTAGGCTCTCCATAACAGAAATCTGGTCCTACCCTGCAACACAGAGTGTATCTGTATTGCTGCCATTGCAGGGCAAGAAAAATTATCAAATGCCATGTCATTTTTTTAATTCTCCTTGGGTTTATTAGGCGATGAAAATGATAAATTAAATTTTTTGCTTTCCTGTAAAACTTGCCAAAACTGAGATACTTGAATTCAATTTAGAGCAGTCGAGTCATATCATCAGCATCAAGTTAGGTGATGAACCATCGTGCCTGTACTTTCTTGATTTTGCAGAGGTCTGCGGGGTCAATGTCAGGCGAGTTTCTGTGGGTGATCTCATTGTGGAACTGAGCGCGTCGGCTGCTCTTGCTCCTTCTTGAATATGCACAGCTGGTGACACACAAGAATTGTTGAATCATTTTACCTTGATCCTCCTTGATTTTGCGCAGCTCTGCCGGGTCAATGCCGGGACAATGCCGGTGCACACAAGAATTGTTGAACCATCGTACCTGTTCCTCCTTGATTTTGCGCAGCTCTGCCGGGGCAATGTCTGGCGAGTGGCTGGGTGATGGGTGGTGGGTTGAATGTGGAAAGCTGGTGGCAAACAGACTGTTGGACGATTGTACCTTCTTAAATTTCCGCAGCTCTCACAGACCAGGCGGTCGATGTCTGGAGAGACACTTAGTGAACTTGCTGTGGACTCAGATTGGGACGGCTACTCATACTCTTTCTTGAATGTGGACAGCTGGTGGGAAACTGGTTGTTAGACCATCGTACCTGGACCTTCTTGATTTTGCGGAGCTCTGCCGGGTCGATGTCAGGCGAGTGGGTGGGCGAGCTCGCGGTGGACTCGGAACGGGTCGGCTGCTCGTGTTCCTTCTTGTACGTGCACAGCTGGCAAACAATTGAACAAATTAGTAAAATATTTTTTTTTGTTATACTACTACTAATAGTACAAATATGGAATAACGGAAGTACATGAGTTCGGAAGAACCAAACTAGGATTCGAACCCACGACAGCTGTTTGACAGCCGCTCGATTCACTAGGCTACTGTAGCTGCCTCAACTAACCTCAGTTCTGAGCTTCTTGACCTCACTGCTCAGTTCGTCGCATTGTTGAGCGTACTGCCATCGGGAAGTCCTCTCACTCTCTACCACTTGCAGGAGGTGGAGCTGCTTCTGCTCCAGTTCTTCTTTCTGAAGGAGCAGCTTGTTGAAGCTGTGGACAAAACGATTCATTACTACTCTCCTCAAGTACGGAAACGATAAGGATCAGTAAGAACATATAAGATCCTGGGGACTCGCGTTGACGGCTCTTTAAAAAGTAAGAACCCCATACTGATGTTCATCATCATCATCAGTCATAAGACGTCCACTGCTGAATATAGGCCTCCACCAGAGAATGCCACAACGGTCGACCATGGGCTGTCCACATCCAGCGGACCCTCACTGACCTTAACCAGGTTACTGATATTAAAAAGTTTATACTCATATTTTTCAACAGTTAGAGTTAGGGTTGGCTTTACAATTATAAGTAAGGGTGGGTGACCAAGGGTTTTTTTAAACACATTTAAAAGTTTACGTAAAACGAAACGCAAATTTATATGATTTTTGTTTTTTTCTTTTGCTACTCAGTATAGTGAAAGGGAACGTATGTCGCGAAGTTACCTTTGGTAACTGTCATGGCCGCGAATAAGTACGAGCATATAGCTCGCCGAAATATATACCTCTACATATTAGCAGTTAGCACACATGAACAACTTCATAGTTGTTCATGTGTGGTAGGTTCATACCTCCCAGTTCCTTATAACTTACTTAACAGCCTCATACGAGCTGTAGGGATTGTTTTATTTAATTCCGTTAATTGCGAGGGCACATGAGATGAAATAAAGTAATATTCGCTAAGACACTTGTATCCCAATTGATACCATTTAAAAGATATTCAAGAATTCATTTTTTTAATTAACACACCAGTGTACTTCTAAATATATAAAAGAAGAAACTGACTGACTGACTGACTGACTGACTGACTGACATATCAACGCACAGCCCAAACCGCTGGTCCTAGAGATTCCAAATTTGGCACGTAGGTTCCTTATAAGGTCTAAGGGTGCACTAAGAAAGGATTTTTCAAAATTCAACCCCTAAGGGGGTGAAATGGGGGTCCGAAGTTTGTATGGGGAAACAAGATTGGCTGGACTATTTTATTCGAAACTTCACAGAAGTATTTCTAAAGATAAATGAGTAAACACGTGTTTCAGGTTTTCTGAAAAATCAACCCCTAAAAGGGGGAAATGTGGTGAAAAATTCTGAAAATCGACATGGGTATTGTTTTATGGGTTTATCGGGTCGCTGATAACGAAAACAACAATTATTTTGAAATCCCACGTGGAGGACGTGAAATACCATCCCCCTGTTGGGGTGGGAGGGGGATGAAATGTCTAAATATTAATATGGGTGTCGTTTTTATGGTTTTTTGGAACGTTCATTACGAAAATGGCAACGATTTTGAAATTTAATGTAGTGGACATGAAAACTTTTGAAAGTTTGTGCCAAATTGCAAGAAATAACTGACTGACTGAGCGAGTGACATATCATCGCATAGCCCAAACTACTGGTTTTAGAGATTCTAAATTTAGTATGTAGGTTCCATATAAGGTCTAGAGGTGCATTAAGAAAGTACTTTTCAAAATTCAACCCCTAAGGGGGTTAAATGGGGGTCCGAAGTGTGTGTGGGGAATCAAGATTAGTTGGACTATTTTATTCGAAACTTCACAGGAGTATTTCTAAAGATAAATGAGTAAACACGTGTTGCAGGTTTTTTGAGAAATAAACTCCTAAAAGGGGGAAAGGTGGTGACAAATTCTGAAAATCGACATGGGTATTGTTTTTATGATATACCGGGTCGCTGATAACGAAAACAACAATGATTTTACAATGTGGAGGACGTGAAATACCATCCCCCCTGTTGGGGTGCGAGGGGGATGAAATATCTAAATATGAATATGGGTGTCGTTTTTATGGTTTTTTGGAACGTTCATTACGAAAATGGCATCGATTTTGAAATTTAATGTAGTGGACATGAAAACTTTTGAAAGTTTATGCCAAATTGCAAGAAATAACTGACTGACTGAGCGAGTGACATATCATCGCATAGCCCAAACTACTGGTTCCAGAGATTCTTAATTTAGTATGTAGGTTCCATATAAGGTCTAGAGGTGCATTAAGAAAGTACTTTTCAAAATTCAACCCCTAAGGGGGTTAAATGGGGGTCCGAAGTGTGTGTGGGGAATCAAGATTAGTTGGACTATTTTATTCGAAACTTGACAGGAGTATTTCTAACGTTAAATGAGTAAACATGTGTTTCAGGTTTTATGAGAAATCAACCCCTAAAAGTGGGAAAAGTGGTGACAAATTCTGAAAATCGATATGGGTAGGTATTGTTTCTATGGTTTATCGGGTCGCTGATTACGAAAACAACAATGATTTTAAAATCCCACTTGGCAGACGTGAAATACCATTCCCTCTGTTGGGTTCCAAGGGGGTTGGAATGTCTAAATATTAATATGGGCGTCGTTTTTATGGTTCTTTGGGTCGTTAATTTTGAAAATGGCATTGATTTCGAAATTTTATATTGCGGACATGAACTATTAAAAGTGTTTGCCAAATTGCAAGAAGAAACTGACTGACTGAGTGAGTGACATATCAACGCACAGCCCACACTACTGATTCGAGAGATACCAAATTTGGCATGTAGGTTCCTTATAACATCTTAAGGTGCATGAAATGCCGTGAATTCCCTATGAAGAGACGACCTTTTTTGATTCAATGTATTGTAAGTAAGTCGTTTTATTAATCAGTGCCGTCCGATACGATTTCGATAAAAATCGATATTTGAGCGTCCGAGAGGACTCTTAATAGGAATCCGAGGTAAACTTTGAATAAAGTAAGGGCTATATTAATTTTCTTCATTTCCGTTGCAATTTCGTTCAAAATTGATATCTGAGCGTCCGAGAGGTCCCCTAAATACGACTCCGAGGTAAAATTGGGATAAGTGGCAGCCATATTGATTATCTTAATTTCCTTCCCAATTTTGTTTAAAATAGATATCTGAGCGTTCGAGATGTCTCTTATTACGAATCCGAGGTAAAATTTGGAAAAAGTCGCAGCCATATTGATTTTGTTCATTTCCTTCCCGATTTGGTACAAAATCGATATCTGAGCGTCCGACAGGTCTCGTAATACGAATGCAAGGTAAAATTTGGAAATAGTGGCGGCCATATTAATTTTCTTCATTTCCGTTCCGATTTTGTTAAAAATCGATATCTTAGCGTCCACAAGGTCTCTTAATACGAATCCGAGGTAAAATTTGGAAAAAGTGGCAGCCATATTGATTTTCTTCATTTCCGAACCGATTTCGTTCAAAATCGATATCTGAGCGTCTGAGAGGCCACATAATACGAATCCGAGGTAAAATTTGGAAAAAGTGGCGGCCATATTGATTTTCTTCATTTCCGTCCCGATTTCGTTCACAATCGATATCTGAGCGTCCGAGGTCCCGCAATACGACTCCGAAGTAAAATTTGGAAAAATTGGCGGCCATATTGCTTTTCTTCATTTCCGTCCCGATTTCGTTCAAAATCGATATCTGAGCGTCCGAGAGGTCCCCTAATATGACTCCGAGGTAAAATTTGGAAAAAGTGGCGGCCATATTGATTTTCTTCATTCCCTTCCCAATTTCGTTCATAATCGATATCTGAGCGTCCGAGAGGTCTCGTAATACGAATCCGAGGCAAAATTTAGAAAAAGTGGCAGCCATATTCATTTTTATCATTTCCGTCACGATTTCATTCAAAATGGATATCGAAGCGTCCGAGAGAATTCTAAATACAAATCCGAGGTAAAATTTGGAAAAAGTGGCAGCCATATTGATTTTCTTTATTTCCAACCCGATTTCGATGAAAATCAATATCCGAGCGTCCGAGACGTTTCCTAATACGAATCCGAGGTAAAATTTGAAAAAAGTGGCGGCCATATTGTTTTTCTTCATTTCCGTCCTGATTTCGTTCAAAATCGATATCTGATTGTCCGAGAGGTCTCTTAATACGAATTTTAGGTAAAATTTGTGTAAGTGGTGGCCATATTGTTTTTTTTTCCCGCCCGATTTCGTTCAAAATCGAGATCTGAGCGTCCGAGAGGTCTCTTAATTCGAATCTGAGGTAAATTTTGGCACTCCATGCATGCCAGGGATTGTAAAAAAAAGGATTGAGTTTTAAAAACGACATAGAGGTTTCGATATTTTTTCCATTTAAATCAACTTAAAAAATTTTTTTTTAATCGTATGGCATTTATTTACGAACCGTGAGGTCTTCGAGAAGACAAGTACGGTTGTCCGTTTTTTGTTGCACTTTTAGCACCACCCACGGGTCACGTGTAGAGTAACGGTGGGTACTCCCTACGGACGTGGTGCAACTTCGACCCCCCTTTGTCAAGTGAGTGGGCAACTTGACTGTTAGAAGTTCTCAAGCCGCCCGAAGGCCTCTAACTTGGCTTAACGACTGCTGTCGTAAACAGCAGTCGGGATCAACGGCTTAACGTGCCTTCCAAAGCACGAGAGCGCTCAGTTAGTAATTACTCAAAGCGGTCACCCATCCAAGACCTGACCTGCACCCACATTGCTTAACCTCGCATACCGCACGCGGTAGGCGGGTGCCGCTGAGCCACGAGCGCTCTGAATTCTTGATAGTTTGTGCCAAATTTCAATTCAATCGGTCCAGTAAAAGCAACTCGGTTGTAACAGACGGACTAACAGTAAGGAGTGCGAATGAAAGTGAAGCCAAATTTTCTTTTTGGATGCTCCTTTTAATAAATCACAATCACCAAACTTCGTATACCGAAACTCCCAGAATGTAACAACTACTATTCTGGAAACCGCATCTAAATCGGTTCAGCCAAACGCGAGATAATCTTGGACAAACATACATATATACCTACATACATATATACGGGTCAAACAGTGAACCTCTTTTTTGTAGACGGTTAAAAATTACGCTTAGTACGCGGGCGAAGCCGCGGGCAAATGCTAGTCTAGTATAAAAGTTCCTTAACAATTAAACAATGTTGATTTTTTAAATCCTGTAATGGCATGCTGTGCTAATTTTCTTAGTAGCCTGCTCTTCAGGGGAGGTCTCATAGTTATGAGGTAAGAATCTGGTCATAGGGTCCTGGAGAAATCGAGGGAACTCTTCACATATTTGAAGTGCACTTATATCGGTTTGGGTATTTTGCATAGTAACTCGTGCATTCGCTCTTAAAATGCACCATTTGGCGAAAATTTACAAAAAATAATAATATCCCATCAAAAGTTTTCTTAAATATCCACAGCTTTCATGGTTGTATAACACGGTGCATAGAAAACTGCCAAGTAAAAGCTCAAAATGCACGAAGCCGCAATAAATTAGTTTTATTGTAAATAATTTGGTTTAAATAATTGGAGCGTTAGTGGCCCAGCGGCGCCCACGTACCGCGTTCAGTATGCGACATTAAGCAATGTGATGTGGGCGCAGGTCAGTTCTTGGATGGGTGACCGCTTTGAGTGGTTACTAAATGAGCGCTCCCGTGCTTTGGAAGGCACGCTAAGAAGTTGATCCCGGCTGCTGTCTACGACAGCAGTCGTTAAGCCAAGTTAGATGCCTTGGGGCGGCTTGAAAACTTCTAACAGTCAAGTTCCCACTCACTTGACAAAGGGGGGTCGAAGTTGCACCACGTCCATAGGGAGTACCCACCGTTACCCTAAACGTGACCCCTGGGTGGTGCTAAAAGTGCAACAAAAACTGGCAACCGTACTTGTCTTCTCGAAGATCTCACGGTTCGTAAATAAATGCCATACGATAAAAAAAAGAAAAACTGAAAATAATCTAATGCCGGACCTGGGACCTTTTTCAAATAATCTACGGAACTTGGCTCCCTTTTAGATCTCAATTATTTTCTCGATGAAGACGATAACCAAGCATCGCATATTCTTAACATTGAACTTGGCTCCCATTTTCACATTTATATTTTTGATGGGATAGAATCTACCTAGTACATGTAGGAGCAATTTGTAAGCACAGAATCAAAATTAATCACTTAAATTAAAACACTAATACCCAAATTTAGTATTTAATACTAATATTATTCCTACCTAAAGTAACAATTTACATAACCAACAAAATGTTAGTAAACTGATTTTGACACTACAAACATTTATTTTTAAATTATGCACCCCATGCGGCCAGTTACATTAAAAACTTTCAAGCTAAACGAATTCAATGAAGCTAAACGACAACGAATCTTGTTTCAACGAAGTTACGGTTCATAACCGTAAAATGTTATTTCGCACGCGCCGGTTGATTAATATTTGAGGAGACAAAATGTCCGTGTAATAATACAAAGCGCTACCAACTTTGATTATGCCGGTGGCTAAAAAGAAAACTAATCTTGTTGTATAATATTTTGATACGATTGTAGGACTGGGTAGCCGCAAAATGAAGTTTGTATTAAATTCTCATACGGTTCATGAAAGATGGTGAACAGAGATTGCACGCTTAATAATTTTAATGGCGGTATCCTTGAGCGTTAGTTTGCCGTAAATTAAAAGGTGTCCAAATAGGTACGTTTTTTTAAAACGTTAGAAGAGAACACAGCGGAACGTCATCAATATTTATATAAATATTGTCTCTCTGTGTCTGTTTGTCTTAGTTATTCACGAAATCTCGAGCTTTCTGCATTTTATAAGGTCCCATAAAATCGTTATGTAAGCGACATTCTCGTTGAATACTTTAAGAGGTGACTCCCAAAGCCACCGATAGATGGCGCTGGTCATTAGATACAATACAATCCGGGAAGCAAAGTTAATGAACTCCTCCCTACTTACCTAGCTTTATAGTTTTTGGAAGACACGGCCTAGCCTATTTTAGCGTGTGTTTTTACTTTCTTTCGCAGGGAAAATATGCCATCACATTTCAAGGTGAAGGAATACTGTCCACTGGTATTCAGGAATCTGAGGGAGAGGTTCGGTATCGATGACCTTGACTACAAAGAATCGCTCACGAGGTAAGACTAGATTTAGAACATAATTTGATAATGACATTGGATTAGTGGAATAAAGCTCTGAGTAATATTTAAATATAATAAAACTTTGATCTACTACGAAATTAAATATGTAGAGTGTAGAATTTTCCAAAATACTTTCTCCTTTGTGTCTTAATTCTAGATATGGTGGTCTCATGGTAATGAGAAATCTAATGAGAATATAGTAGATAAGTAGGTATTTTTGACTTGCGTACAAACCCCTAATTTATGTTACTTAACGGACTAATCCAATGAGCGTCCGCTTGATTTGGCCCACAATAGTCTAGTCCAAAGACGATAAAGGTAGTTCGAAAGCTAATTTCATTCTTTTGTTTCGACGGCTAGCCTTAAACCGCGGCTAGACAGCACGTGTGAGCTAACTTACTCGTATGTTACTCGTGTTTTTACTTAAATCCTGAACGTAAAAAATAATTCAGTCTCACCTAACCTAAGTGATCCCAAGCTAGCACAGGAATTCGTTTTATCGACAGTTATAGAGACATCCACATTATCACTCACAACATACACTACCTTCCATACATCTGTATACAAAAATGACTTTCAGAAATACACTGCCAAGTCAGACAAACAGTTTTGCGTGCATTTTGCATTTTATTCAGCTGACTTATGAGCCTTAAATCGGTGCTCGAGACCACCCTTTTAAAAGGGTAGCTTTATTTTTACAATGACTTAAATAACTACTAATTGCTGGTTCATACTAAAGTGTGTTTGTAAAAAGGTAAGGGTGCCTCAATAATTATGAGCGGTTAGTATACTCCTCTATCCTCGGTTAAAGGATGATTCACAGTAGACAGTTCCGTGTCCGGGCCGGCCCGTTTTCTTCTAGAGAAATACGCCGGCCGTTACTTTTGCTGTCATAGAAAACGGGCCGGCCCGGACACGGAACTGTCTACTGTGAATCATCCCTAATTCTGGCGATGTTAAGGTGCTTTTAGATGAATATTGTCAGTGGCTAATAGATGGCGCGCGCCAGCGTAGGATTGACTCAGTATACCGTTTATAAATAAAATAAGACAATAAAATAATGTTAACTGGGCTTGCTAGGGCAACAGGCCTATTAAATGCATATCTGGGCAGGAACATCAGACTACACTAGTACAGTCAACAGCAAAAGTAGATGATCATTTTAGTACCATGTCATTTTTATTACATTGACGCATGCCAACTGTCGCAGTATTGTTACGTTAGTGCGAACAAGTACTAAAATGATCATCTAAATATTCTACATTCGCTGTACTAATAGTACAGAGCAAGTACCTAGTTGTGTTAGTGGTGCACTCGCGTGCAAAAAATACAATAACATCCTCAGAATATTGTTGACGCCGTCGACGCCCTGCAGTGCATCTGGAATGTTCGGAGAGGTAAGAACTGATGACTTTTATGCGAAAAAGAGTTGGGTCACTGCTGAAACGAGTGCGAGGCAGCAGCAACGGCCTCCTGAGGATGTTGGCTGAGCCCCTCAACTATCCGCTCATTAAGTATTGGGTGAAAGTAGCTATTAGCAGGGCCGAGTATAGTAGGGTGTATTGTTTCCCTTGCTTGCCCCTGTCAATGGCTGTCGAAGCTCATTTACTTTTTAAATAGTTTTTTTTCCTGTTCGCATTGTGTGTCACCACTTCACCAGCATAGTTCTTATCGCATTGTGTGTCACCAGCATAGTTCTTAACCCTGTCACTAACAACCTATGGATTGATTTGGTCTGAAAATAAAAACGATTTATTATTTACTTTTTTATTATTATGGCAGCGGTATTCGGGTGAGATTAACTACTAGCCTGTACCAGGCAGGCCGTAGGCTTGTTTGCCACCGTCGCTGCCCTATTTTTATCTAGTGCCATGGCAACAGCCGGCTACTGTAAGATCTATTTTAAGTGACAATCGACACTGTTTACAGCCACTAGTGAGGCTTCCCAGATAAGGACGTAAATAGACACGAGAAAAACAGTTTCAACGCAATGCGGTAGTTGGCAACAGTAAAAATAGATCCCATCAAAAACATAAATGTGAAAATGGGAGCCAAGTTCAATATTAAGAAAATGCGATGCTTGGTTGTTGTCTTCACCGACAAAAGAAGTTTCCTAAATATCCAACAGCTTTTATGGTATTATAACATACTGCATAGAAAACTGCCAAGTTAAGGCTCAAAATGCATTAAGCAGCAGTAAATTAATTTTACTGTAAACAATGTAGTACCGGGCTTGGCAGCATTTCAGAGAATCTACGGTACTTGGCACCCATTTAGATGTCAATTCTTTTGTCGGTGAAGACGACAACCAAGCATCGCATTTTCTTTATATTGAACTTGGCTCCCATTTTCACATTTATGTTTTTGATGGGATATCATTACTTTTTGTCAATCTTCGCCAAATGGTGCTTTTTAAGAGCGAATGCACGAGTTACTTTACAAAATACCCAAATCACTATAGGTGCACCTCAAATATTTGAAGAGTTCCCTCGATTTCTCCAGGATCCTATGATCAGATTCTTACCTGATAATTATGGGACTACCCCTGAAGTATAACGCTTCAAACAATAAAAGAATTTTCCAAATCGGTTAATAAATGACGGAGTTCTGAGGTAACTAGCATAAATAATAATAATAATAAAACTAATAAATAAAAAAAACCGGCCAAGAGCGTGTCGGGCCACGCTCAGTGTAGGGTTCCGTAGTTTACCGTCCGTCACATTTTTTTTTTTTGAAAAAATTACAAAAACTATTCAACCTATCAAGTACAAAATAATTTTCCTACAAAGTTTTTATAAAGTTCTACTTTTGAGATTTTTTTCATATTTTTAAAACTTATGGTTCAAAAGTTAGAGGGGGGGGGGACACATTTTTTTTTACTTCTGGAGCGATTATTTCCGAAAATATTAACATTATCAAAAAATGATTTTAGTAAACCCCTATTTATTTTTAAATACCTATCTAACAATATATCACACGTTAGGGTTAAAATGAAAAAAAAAATCACTCCCCACTTTAAGTATAGGGGAGGTACCCTAATAAAATATTTTTTTCCACTTTTTATTTTACCACTTTGTCGGCGTAATTGATATACATATTAGTACCAAATTTCAGCTTTCTAGTGCTAACGGTCACTGAGATTATCCGCGGACGGACGGACAGACGGACGGACAGACATGGCGAAACTATAAGGGTTCCTAGTTGACTACGGAACCCTAAAAAACACTATTTTCGGATCTTTTCTAGTGTACACACACAATTATCAAGCTGCATGCTAAATTTCAGCTTTGTAGGTCACCTTGTTTTTGATTACTAGTCAGTCAGTCAGTCAGTCAGTTAGTGGTAAAAATGCCGTTTTTTGGAATTTAATATCTCAATAACTATTAAACCTATATTTATGAAATTTGGGGTTCTAATTGTTCTAAAGGATTTTAATACATGTACCAAATTTCATTTTATTATGTTAGATAGATTTGGAGTTATTGGGGGGTCAAAAGTGGCTCCAAACGGTTCCGCCAGTTTCTGGGGTGAACTTGGCTGGATACGCTGCCGCGTGTCTAGATTGTTCTTACACACATAGCAAGTGGCCGAAAAAAGATTGCAAATTTCGAGGACAACTTACATACGAACAACAGTGCAAGTTAAAAAAAACCGGCCAAGTGCGAGTCGGACTCGAGCACGAAGGGTTCCGTACTATTATCTATACGACATTAGACACTTTATTATACTTAACCTTTTTTATTTAATTTAATTTTTTTTTCAGTAATAAGAACGTTAATTATTTTACAGTACATATGGTGCTTGATTACCGCCCGAGTGCGGTAATCAGCAGATTACGTGCATATGTCGAAACTTTAAAGAGCCATATGTGTTTTAAATCGACACGAGTTGCGAATTACCTGCTCGCACGTGTATCGTACAACGTTTTACAGTACATATGGATCTTTAAAGTTTCGACATATGCACGTAATCTGCTGATTACCGCACTCGTGCGGTAATCAAGCACCATATGTACTGTAAACATATTTTCCTGTCACTACGAATATACCGCGGAAAACCTGTATGGGTGGCTGGTGATCAGCGGATCTACGCCTCATTACCCGGTAAGTGGGCAACGTTCATCGCTGTCGCCGTCGCCGTCGCTCGGCAACTAACGCTATTTAACGCTTTGCGAGTATTAACGCTTAGCGCTTATTAGTCTTGTTACGCGTTTACGCCTGTCACTCGGTAGTATGGTCAGGGTTGCCACCAGAAAATAAAATAAATTAGCATTTTTTGTCAAAAGTCGAGTTCTAAATAAATATAATATTATTTAAATTTAAACCATCTAGATTTGTTATTGGACTCGAGAATTTTAAGACCTAATTATATAATAATAAATAATGTTGTATAAGTACAATGTCTTTCTCCGACAGCAAAATAATTTGTTTTAAATTAAACATCGAAATGGTGGTAGATTACGGGTATAGGCGCGTGCATCTTTTAAGAATAAAAAATAAACCTGTTGTATAATAATGTATGGAATCCATTATGATTCTCCCACCAATCATATAATGAAATTGTCTATGGCAAAGACTTGCTACTTGGTTGTATATAAAATTAATTGTTTTTATACTACTGTCAGTCATTTAATTGACAGATTACGACGCTGAGCTGCTACCGCGAAACAAAAACGAATAATGTCTGTTTCAGTTGCATATTCGATCGACAGAGAGGGATATATTCAAACTTCGTTCGTTTTCGTTTCGCGGTCCGCAGCTCAATAATAGCGGTAGCAGCGATCGCCAATCCGCATGTCAAGCGTGGCATTTACCCCCCATGAAATTAGAGGAGGTCTAGAAATAGTAGATTGTACAACTAGTGCATAAAACGAGCCATCTTAGCCGAGAAAATTTATCGATCCCGAGCCGCAGGCGAGGGTCGATATAAAGTAGAGGTTTTATACACGAGTTATACACTCTATTTTTCACTTCGATTGCGAGAAAATTAAACAGATAATTAATATAATTAATGTTATTTTATCAAATTTATACTTGTGTGCTGGTCGACCGCGGGCGCCGGCGCGTGTGCAGGCGGGTTTACTTTATGCTCTAGAGCATAAAATGCTACTTTATGTCACCTCTGCATAGCGTAAAGACGAAATTTTAGAGCATGAGAAGTGAAAAAGTATATTATGTTCGTGATAATCTTGAAATTGATACCAGTTTTTCATCCAATATTTGAAATGTGTAATAGAGGCAGCCCTAGCCGATACATTGGAAATACATTTCGCGCGGGAGCAAACCTAGCAATTTTATGCCAATATGGATAATTCTGCGATCGACACGACGCGATATTGATATATATCAACTTTCTATGTTTACAGCTCCGGGTAACGGTCCAAAGCCCAGGTATTTCTATTTCAATTTTATTTATATGCACCGTAATATACAAACGAAATAACCGATATAGCCCTTCTCCGCTTCGCGTCGTCCCTTAAAATCAACTTGTCCTCGAATTGCTTTTTTCCGGCCTCTCCAATAATATACTGTTTTTATTTGAGTGATAATAATTTTATTTTAATTAAATAAATACAATAAAACAATACACACTAAAAATCACTTACAAATTAAGAAAACTATTTTTATTAAAAGATAGCTTAATTTTATACTTCTTCTTCTCTTTTTTAATGGCGTTCTGGCCAACAGGGTTGGCACAAATTTGCCAGTATCAAGTATTTTATACTTTTCTGGAGTGATTAATTATTTATTGACCGAGCGAGCGAAGCGTCTCCGTTTTAGATTTCGACAAAAATTCTTTCGTATGTCTGTCTGTCTATCCGGATGTTCTCCTCTACAAGTCTCAACCGATTCTCGTGAAATTTTGTATCTCGTGAATGTTTGTCGAGTCAGTTTTTGGAAATTGAGAAAAATGTAAAAAAAAAAATCTTTTGCGTGGTCTACAGCTCACAGGGCCACTAGTTAAAAAAATGCTTTTCTTTAATTATTGAAAATATACTTGACATCCAAAACTTGATGCTACCTCAAAAACTGCGATGACGCCGCGCCGATGACTGACGCGCTATAATCTTTGGTGTCCATTACTTAGAAGTCATACATTTTAATTAAAACTCCGAATTGAAAAATTAAAAAAAAAATACCTATTTGGATACAAGAATACATGCTCCAAGACTCCATGCTCTAAGTTTTAAATATTTGCTCCTGTTACAGGGCTCACCTTACATAAGTGCCTATACTGCCTATTACATACTAATATTACTAATTAACAGAGTAAGTTAAATAAATACTTGTCAATGCTATTTTTTTTCCTTTTTAGGGTTCCGTACGTCAAAAAGAAAAGGATGGAACCCTTATAGGATCACTCGTGCATCTGTCTGTCCGTCCGCCTGTCACAATTATTTGCCCCGAAAGGACTGGACCGATTGAGTTAAAATTTGGTACACATATGTACATCGGTGATCCAAAGACGGACGTGTAATGTATATAAATGGATTTTAAACATGGGGGCCACTTTTGAGGGTAAATTGGAAAATTTATAAAAAATGTTACGAAACTATATCGTGTGATATATCATTTAAAAGGTTTTTTTTGAGCATCTCAAATATATTTTTTTTTTATAATTATGAGCTAAATCGTTTTGAAGTTATCTAAGAAAATATTCAAAAATTTACCATTATCTTCGAAACTACAGAACAAAATTTAGAAAAAAATGTACAAAATAGTTTTTTACCTATAGATTACAAGAAAACCTATAAGAAGTCTATCGGTCTAATAGTTTTTGAGTTATCGCTGATTAATTAAAAATACAGGTGAGTGGTTTTAAATATAGAGTAGTAGGGTACGGAACTCTTAATTGCGCTTTGCCCGACACGCACTTGGCCGGTTTCTTACAGCTGACATTTCATTAAGAAGCTTGCCCTAATTCCAGCATAACAGACGTACATTCCTTTTCCGCATGCCTTATGAAGGCCTGACATAGGCCTACATTTTGTGCAGGCAGATAAAGAGTAATGAGCCGCCGGAGTAGGAGTACGAACGCGTCGAATACCTCATCAACGCGTTAATGACAACGCTACGCGCCGAGATCGCTATCTTTTAAACCGACTTCAAAAAAAGGAGGAGGTTCTCAATTCGTCGGAATATATATATATATTTTTTATGTATGTTCACCGATTACTCGGAGACGGGTGGGCCGATTTCAAAAAATATGTTTTTGTTTGAAAGGGTATATTTTCTAGTTGGTCCCATTGTCACCAAGTCTGGATCTGATGGCGGGATCTTGGAAAAATCGAGGGAACTCCTCAAATTATATAGCAAGAGGATGGGGTAAGTCTAAATCTAAGGAACACCTCAAATTATATACCAAAAGGATAGGGTAAGTAAGGCAAAATCGAAGGAACTCCTCAAATTATATAGCAAGAGGATGGGGTCTGACAAAGTTTGGAGTCCGTGTTTTTTTTTTGTTAAAAATTTACTTGTATAGTAAAGAACCGCATTTTAGCTTGAAACGCACAGAGCGGGCGCGGCGCGGTGCGTGGCGGAGGCGGTTTTGCATTTCCGATCTTTCCGAAACTGTCGAGTGTCGATTACTGCTTCATATGTCACACACGCCGCCTCCGCTCTACCGCGCTACCGAATACCGCGCGGTTTTTTGATGCGACGTGCCCTTGACCGCGTTCTCTTTACCACAAAACCGCTAGGCCCCGCAACGACGCTGCCCCACGCTCTGTGCGTTTCAAGCCCGGAATATATTGCCGCATTATTGTTTTCAGGGTTCCGTACCCAAAGGGTAAAAGCGGGACCCTATTACTAAGACTTCGCTGTCTGTCCGTCCGTCTGTCTGTCACCAGGCTGTATCTCAAGAACCGCGATAGTTGGACAGTTGAAATTTTCACAGATGATGTATTTCTGTTGCCGCTATAACAACAAATATTAAAAACCGACCAAGCGCGAGTCGGACTCTTTGCCGTTTTTATAGATAATGGTACGGAACCCTTCGTGCGCGAGTCCGACTCGCACTTGGCCAGTTTTTTACTTGGCCAAGCGATTTTCAGCTTCGGCAAAATGTCATATGTCCGGCGGATTTCCGGATCTCCAAACCCAAACTCAAAACATTTCATACTATATAGTAAACAAGCACAAGCTAAAACAATATAGAATAGAATAGAATAGAAAACATTTATTCGTGACAATACAATACAACAAAAAAGAAATAGAAAACAAAAACAAGTCACAATGGGTATTGCACGAAATGGTTCCATCTCAGCGTGTTGCTGGCGCGATTACCAGCGCTGATCTTCCGATGGAACCATCAAGTGATTTCCCAGCAGGTAACACATAAAACCAATGGGATCCTTTACTCGGTCATCACTATATACATTTATGCAAAATAATTATAAAAGTAGGTACTAATAGCATTTTTAATCTTAAATACATACTAATAATTTCATCAATAAAAAACAATGTCCATAATAAAAAATTAAAAGAACCTACACAACACATACAAAAACAAAACATTTTGATATAGACGTTATTAGTAATTAACTATCTATATTAATAATTTCGTGCAGGGGTACGGTAGACCCGAACGAGACCTGTCTCAAATTGAAGAACGTATAAAAATAACGATTTTTGAGTTGAACATATGTATCCGCAAAATTCGGATTGTCGCGTATTTTGCATTTAAAAGTGTTAATTTGATGACAAAACGTCGGCCATATTGCCCACAGACTATATTGCTATATTAAATTTGTTGGTTGACAGTGTCGGCTACGTTCGAAAATCGTGAAATATTTTTGCGTCCGGTATGTTGGCCAGTTTGCTGGGCTGCGTTCTGGGTGATGGGCCATCATCGCCCATTGTGTGGATTCGGCAAGCCGCGTCTGCAGCGTTTTGTTTTTGTAGTTTCCAAGCGTTCTATACACCTATCATCCTAGCTAGCACGATAACTTATACCGTCACGTTATATGGGCGAAATGTATTAAAACGTCACATAAAACGTAACGGTATAATCTATCGTGCTAGCTAGACTGATTGTCACAACAATCGCCTTCAAAGCGAATGTATGGGGCCTGTTACATGGATTAATATCACGATAAGTATCACGTGAATATTAAAGCAGAATCCATACAAATTTGAAAACTGCGTTATCGCAGTAATATTATTATTGACACCCCAGTATTGTGATAATATTAATCGTGTAAAGGACACCACTTGAATGTTTGCTGAGTCTGTCCGCCATCTTAAAGCTGCGTCTCTATTTTGTTTGTGACAAACTACTAGGTGACTTATGGCTTTTAAACGTCTAGCAAAATTCTATCCCTATCTCGCTCTATCTTATAACTTAGTGGTACTGGGGGACTACTCCGAAATTCGAAATCCGAACTTCGTATGGTGCCGTCCCTTTCACTCATATAGTCTATGACAGGAGAGTGAAACGGGCGGCACCATACGAAGTTAGGATTTTGAATTTCGGAGTAGACCCTCAGCTCATGCCGTTCGCCGCGCTCGGACGTTAGAGGCGCTACTGCGAACCGAAAACGAAGTATCTGCCTCTCTCGCACATGTATATTCGAACGACAGAGAGGAAGATAGTTCGTTTTTGGTTCGCGGTAGGCCCTCAGGCGTCAACTTTAAAACGAATAGGGTATTTTACTATAAGAGAAATAAAATTCAAAATGTAATAAAAACCAGCCAAGTGCGTCGGAGTCGCACACTGAGGGTTCCGTACAACTAAAAAACAAATGTGATTTATCAATATATTGATATTTTTGGTAAAATATACTTCATAATAAACATTATCACTTAATTTCAAGTTCATAGGTCGATGGGAAGCTAAAAAATTATATGTGTGACAGACAACACACGGAATGTTCTTTGACTTTCTTCGACCGTCCGCCACGCTCAGACTAAGGTGCTACCAACCGAAAAATAAATATACATGCCTCTCTGTCGCACTTGCATATTCGAGCGCGGAGAGGGAAATACTTCGTTTTCAGATCGTGGTAGGCCCTCTGGTCTGACGGCTCCTATTCCTGGATGGTGCGTGTATCGGAATGTGAAATACCTTTGGCAAAACGGAACAAGTTGTTAAATAGCTTCCATTAATTGGAGAAAATATTACCAACTGTTATTATTATCACGTGAAACATTGAATATTGAAGCAACATCCATAGGGGCCTGTTACATGGTTATTATTATCACGCGATATACTCATATCACGATCCGTATCACGTGCAATGAATATTGAAGAAAAATCCATACGATTTTGAAAACCACGATAATATTGACACACCAGTATTGTGATAGTATTAAGCGTTTAACAGACCCCATACAATTTTAAAAATCGCGATAATATTGAGTGTAAAGGGCCCCACTGAATAGAATTTGGCGGAGAATAGAGAGCTGCTATCGCGAAACCAGCGTAATCTTTTACTCCCTATTCCATATGTTAATCCAGACTACAGACTACATTTATATACGAAGTTTCATCATAATCCGTTGTTGTAATGTTTTTAATTTATACATTTTTGTACACTATTTCTTTCGTCGTTTGCATAACAGTCACGAATAAATGTTTACTTTATTTATTTCACCCGAGCGAAGCCGGGCTTTTATCTAGTCTATATTAATAATTTCGTGCAGGGGTACGGTAGACCCGAACGAGACCTGTCTCAAATTGAAGAACGTATAAAAATAACGATTTTTGAGTTGAACATATATATCCGCAAAATTCGGATTGTCGCGTATTTTGCATTTAAAAGTGTTAATTTTATGACGAAAGGTCGGCCATATTAAATTCGTTGGTTGACAGCGTCGGGTTGGGTACGTTCGGAAATTGTAAACTATGTTTGCGTCCGGTGTGTTGGCCAGGTTGCTGGGCTGCGTTCTGGGTGATGAGCCATTATCGCCCATTGTGTGGATTCGGCTAGCCGCGTCTGCAGCGTTTTGTTTTTGTAGTTTTCAAGCGTTCTATACACCTATCAGCCTCGCTAGCACGATAACTTATACCGTCACGTTATATGGGCGAAATGTATTAAAACGTCACACAAAACGTAATGGTATAATCTATCGTGCTAGCTAGGCTGATTGTCACAACAACCGCCTTCAAAGCGAATGTATGGGGCCTGTTACATGGTTATTATTATCACGTGATACATCATATCACGATAAGTATCACGTGAATATTGAAGCAGAATCCATACAAATTTGAAAACTGCGATAATATTAACACCCCATTGTGATAATATTAATCGTGTAAAGGACACCACTTGAATGTTTGCTGAGTCTGTCCGCCATCTTAAAGCTGCGTCTCTATTTTGTTGTGACAAACTACTAGGTGACTTATGGCTTTTAAACGTCTAGCAAAATTCTATCCCTATCTCGCTCTATCTTATAACTTAGTGGTACTGGGGGTCTACTCCCAAATTCGAAATCCGAACTTCGTATGGTGCCGTCCTTTTCACTCATATAGTCTATGACAGGAGAGTGAAAGGGACGGCACCATACGAAGTTAGGATTTTGAATTTCGGAGTAGACCCCCAGCTCATGCCGTTCGCTGCGCTCGGAAAATTAGAGGCGCTACCGCGAACCGAGAACGAACTATCTGCCTCTCTCTCGCACATGTATATTCAAACGACAGAGAGGAAGATAGTTCGTTTTTGGTTCGCGGTAGGCCCTCAGGCGTCAAGTTTAAAACGAATAGGGTATTTTACTATAAGAGAAATAAAATTCAAAATGTAATAAAAACCAGCCAAGTGCGTCGGAGTCGCACACTGACGGTTCCTATACTTCATAATAAACATTATCAACTAATTTCGAGTTCATAGGTCGATGGGAAGTTAAAAAATTATATGCGTGACAGACAACAAACGGAATGTTCTTTGACTTTCTTCGACCGTCCGCCGTGTTCGGACTAAAGTGCTACCAACCGAAAACCAAATATATATGCATTATGCCTCTCTATCGCACTTGCATATTCGAGCGCGGAGAGGGAAATACTTTGTTTTCAGATCGCGGTAGGCCCTCTGGTCTGACGGCTCCTATTCCTGGATGGTGCGCGTATCGGAATGTGAAATACCTTTGGCAAAACGGAACAAGTTGTTAAATAGCTTCCATTAATTGGAGAAAATATTACCAACTGTTATTATTATCACGCGAAACACTGAATATTGAAGCAACATCTATAAAACCACGATAATATTGACACACCAGTATTGTGATAATATTAAGCGTTTAACAGACCCCATACAATTTTAAAAATCACGATAATATTGACACATAATATTGAGCGTAAAGGGCCCCACTTAATAGAATTTGGCGGAGAATAGAGAGCTGCTACCGCGAAACGAAAACGAACGAATATCGTGTATTTCCCTCTGTGTCGCTCGATTTTGCAAGTTCGACAGAGAGGGAGATACACGAACTTCATTTGTTTTCGTTCGCGCTAGCAGCTCTGACTTCGCACCAAAAATACTGACTGGCACATCAATCATTGCACATCTGAACTGAATTTTAATATACAAATCAGTACTGATTACAGTGTCAAATTTTTTATGTGCCTTTAAATACTACCCTTATAAAAATGCTTAGGATAAACTTGCAAAGATTTTTGCTTTGCCCGTGACGTCGTCAGCGTAATCTTTTACTCCCTCTTTCATATGTTAATCCAGACTACAGACTATATTTCTATACGAAGTTTCATCATAATCCGTTGCTGTAATGTTTTTATTTTATACATTTTTGTACACTATTTCTTTCGTCGTTTGCATAACTGTCACGAATAAATGTTTACTTTATTTCTTACTTATTTATTTCAGCCGAGCGAAGCCGGGCTTTCATCTAGTTTTTATTAATATCAAGTTTCTACTTTAGAATCAGTCTGCTGTTACTGGACCTCTTTTTGTGTCTCAATTGACAAATTTCAAATTTTCAAGTAAATCTGTCTTAGTAACAGTGCTTCTGTATGATTTGTTACGCTGTGACGTCTTACTTGTCACTTACTCTCTTTTAGAATGAGGAACTTTTAAAATTGATTTATTTATACGAAATGAGGATATATTCGAGAATATTAAAATGTGGTTTTACTTACTTTTTTTATCTTCTATTTGATTTCATCAGAAAAAAAAATTGCATAAAAAATAGAAATTTTGTTAAAAATTGTGTTTTTATGATGTCTTGTAAAATCCTAGTCACTGGTATCTTAATTATTAGCCCACCCGTACAGTAGATAGGTACCCCATATTGATGTGTTCCTTTTTAATTTAATGTGTTATTAATATCTTTAATTTATATTATTTTAATGGTAAAAATATACTTAATTGCGAGCACAGAAGTTATTTTATATAGAAAACTCCCGTGAGTTTGAGACATATTAAATATAATGAAACGGGTCACTCACGTCTTTAAGGATACTCACGTTTTCACAGAAGTTATCATTGTAAATCGATATTGTATATTATGCTACCCACCGACTGTCTTAGTATGGGACCGGTCTGAAAACTAGCGCGTGGTACCTCGGCCCGGCACACGCTGAGACTGGAAACCCTTTGCCCAATATATATATATATATTTTTGTTTGTTTTAATGTTCTTGTAAATTAACAATTGTCTTTTTCGTTTTCTTTGTAATTTTATTTTGTTTTGTATGTAATTCTGGATATGTGGCAATAAACAATTCTTATTCTTATATCGTCGACCGACCATTCGTCTCTCTCCCACTTCCTCCTCACCATAAGAGAGACAGAGAGAGAAAGTGTGGTGGATGCTTTACGTCGCCGATAAGAGGTTAATATTATATTCCATTGTACTATATTGTATTGTATTTCAAGTCAAAGCGGAAATTATACGCCGCTTCGGTTTGTCTATCATCGGACCTTGAAAGCTCCTTTGACCAAACTTTGCCATTTAAATTTGTACCATTAATAGACCGCATAAAGTCGACTTTTGAATGAGATTATTTAACAAAGCGGACTTTACAGTTTCAATGCAGTGAATAATTTAATAAAAGCAAACAAACGCTTTCAGTCGATAAGTAATTCGATTAAATTGATTAGTTTGGGTTGTTTCGTACAAGTAAAATGTATATAAATACTCTATTGAACACGCGTAAATAAAATGACCAATACCTATACCCGTCTTCCAACGAAACTTGGAAAATTCACTGAATATCAGCGTAGTAAAATTACGCAACATTTTCGAGCGCGCGTAAGATCTAAATTTCATTTCGCATACTAAAAACCATGCAAGTTGAGTTGGATTGTTTTAACACATTCGGTGCCGGTGACACGAAACCGTGTCATTCTTTTTTTTGTTTTTTTTTTTATGACATAGGTGGCAAACGAGCAGACGAATCGCCTGATGGTAAGCGATTAGCGCCGCCCAATGGACACTCGCAACACCAGAGGGGTTGTAAGTGCGTTGCCGGCCTTTAAGATGGGAGTACGCTCTTTTCTTGAAGGTTTGAAGGTCGAATCGGTCCGGAAATACCGCAGGCGACAGTTCATTCCATTGTATGTATAATTGCCTTGTCGGCGCCGAATGTGAAACAAACAGAGCGCAGCGCAGCATTTCGCGGGACGGAGGCTGTTTTGCGGTTGACCAAGCCACGTTGCACCAAAAAACCGCGTGGTATTGTCCCAAAAGGGGTAGGCAGAGCACATGCCACTTTTTGCAGGTTTATAGATGGAGAAAACGCGCCATTGCAGTGAAGGTCATGATTATGCAAGTCGACAATGAAAGCTTGTACCTAATGTTAATTTTTTTAACATAGACTTATTTTAGTTAGCCCGCCACGATGTAAACATGCCCTATTGCGTCACATTTCGACGAAATACGTTACATCGCAACTGTTGCGTATGCCTTTGAAGTCGAGTTTACAATATTACCCCGGTTTTAACCCTGTAAACCAATAAGGGATTGAGATATGGGGAAGTGGGGCAAGGCCACGGCCCGGCCTGTGCCGGGAGTCGCTGGGTAATATCGGGAAATGAAAATGGAATATCTGGGAATTAATATTCGCGGGAAATGTAAGCAAATTTTTATTAGGTTTTTTTTTTATACGACAGTGGGAAATAAGCTTAAGGCATGCCTAATGGTTGAAAAAATCATGGTAGTCGGTAAGTCACAATCTTCTACAACAACTGATATAGTTGTGAGAAACCAAATAGTCCAAAGGGTTCGCTCGTACAAGTACCTAGGCTGTATTGTAAATGATCAAAGTAACCACAGCGTCGAAATAAAATGCCGGATAGAACAGGCGCGTAATGCTTTTATGAAGCTTAGACATCTCCTCTGCAACCGTTCGCTGAAGATCTCTATCTACTAGGGTGCGTTTAGCATGGTGCTATGTCTTTTCGGTTCTTCTGTATGGTGTTGAATCATGGACGTTAACCCAGTCTGGGTTACTTTTACTTACAATGATTCAACACATGAGTAATCGCTTAGAAGCTTTTGAAATGTAAGTATACAGAAGAATTTTGAAAATATCATGGACGGATAGAGTATCGAATGAAAGAGTGCTGAAGTTGGTTAAGGTAGTGACGTCGAGGTTCTCAAAACTATCAAAAAACGCGAACTGCAATATTTAGGCCATATAATGCGTAATGAGAAATACGAATTCTTGCAACTCATTATACAAGGGAAGGGAATTTTATTTAACTGTTTTACATTCTCCTTTGTCTACGAGTATATATGTGTATTGTTCTGTTGTATTTAATTTTTATTTATTTATTTTGTTACCATGCCACTCCTTAAAGCACAGTACCAACCAAACCCAACATATTTTTTTCCTAGTTCCTGCGACCGACAACACTAGGGCTCGGTCTGTAAACCAGCGCTGGTCCTCTGGGGTCAGCACACGCTGGGACTGAGACCCATTGCCTCTTTTTATTAATTTTGTTCTCATAGTTACTTACTCTGCTATACTTTTGTTAATTTTAAGCCTTTTTTTTGTAACTGTCTTGTTTTTTTTTTGTAATTACCTTATTTTCTATGAGATTTTTGTAACTACCATGTATTTTCTTTTTGGTGTTAATTGTGGCAATAAAGAATATTCTGATTCTGAAGATCCAAGGAAAGAGACCACCCGGAAGAAGGCGCCATTCGTGGCTGAATAATCTTCGCACTTGGTTCAACTTAAGCACAAGGTATTTATTCCACGCGGCCGTGACAAAAGTCCGTATAGCCCATATGATAGCCGACCTCCGGTAGGAGATGGCACTTGAAGAGGAAGATGCCTAATGGTATGCAGACACCGTAAAATAACAATACCTACGTACTCTTGTGACTCCATAATAATCAGATGAATGGTCCAAATGCTCCAAATGCTCCAAAATGGCTAAAACGGAACCCTTATAGATTCGTCGTGTCTGTCCGTCCGTCCGTCCGTATGTCACAGCCGATTTACTCGGAGACTATGAGCACTACAATTATGAAATTTGGTAGGAAGGTGTATGCTATGAACCGCTACAGAAATATGATTTGAAATTACGAAAAAAATATTAAACTGGGAGGGCACGCCATACGCCATACATGGTTTGGATATAATATATAGATTTAACGGTTTTTGAGTTATTGCTGAAAAACTGTCTTGCCCTAACAAAAGGGCGGAAGTGCCGTGACTTCCCTATGAAGATACGACTTTTTTTGATTTACTGTATTGTATAGTGGTTCTAAATGTTACGGAACTGGAGGTACGGAACCCTTCTCTGTTCGTGACCCGACACTCACTTGGCCGATTTTTTGATTTGATAATTCGTTGTATTGATAGCTAGAGTAGAGTTTGTCACCGAGTTTCTTACGCCGGTTCTTCTCGCGGCAGAGGTTTATTTTTCCGAACCGGTGGTAGTTTATTGACGTTCATAGGTGCATGTAATATGTCTAATTTGAAGAATAAACTACATTAACTTTTTTTTACTTTAGTTCGGTGAAAATGAAATTTATTTATTCATTTTATGTATTTATTTAATTGATTCCTTAATTTAACACTTACCTACCTTCTAGCTTACACGTGTTAACCAAACAGGATGTATTATATATACGATGGTAAGCTATGTTCACATTTTCGTGAATATCTTGAAAGCTATAAAAATAAAAGTGAAATATTTTTGGGTTTCTTGTTGACAAATTGAACAGATTGAGCCAAGATTTCATACAACTTGGAAATTTGAAATGTTGTTAATTCTATTAATGATGTTACGAATTGTTTAGGCGCGGTTGTATCAAACCGAGTAAATACATTCGTTAAAATCTAAGCAGCGGGTTGTACCGGGTATACAACCGGCAATTAGGTGGACACTTCTTACGTTGTCTATCTATTTATTTACGTCACTTAAATATAATAATTTATACCAAAAAAACCGACTTCAATTTTGTACTTGCTATGCCACAATTTGTGGTTTCCTTGAGCCAATGCTTGGTTACCTACAGAAAATACCGAGATCGGCATATGCGTGCCTATCAAATTCGAGGAGATCCCTCGATTCCTCCTAGATCTCATCATCAGACCTTCACCAAATTTATACGGGACCAATGTCAAGGTATCTGCTTTAAAACAAAAAAAGAATTATCTAAATCGGCCAACGTGGTCAAGAGTTATCGGGGAACATACATACATAAAAAAAGAACAAGCAAATACGCAGACGAACTGAGTACCTCCTTCCTTCTATTGAAGTCGGTAATAACCATCAATGGAAAATAAACCCTAAGATAAGATAAGAGTATTATGCTTTAGTATTTAATTGATAATTACCGATACCATCACTTTTAAAGAACTAATTAACGGAACTAAAATTGGAGGTAACTCATACAAGCTGTCATCAAAGACGAATCCGCTTTAAAAAATGCTCGGCCGTCTTTGGGTTTTATTTTGGATTTTGAATTTTAAAATTGGTTAATGGTTAATGTATACCTTTTGGGGTCGAAACGAAACTCTAGGTCCATGGGGTCCCAGCGTGCACAAGTTATTTGCAGAAATTGCGAAGCGTCTGGTTATCGTAACTGGTGACCGAAGAGCTGGCGACTTCCTCGCTCAACGTATCAGCATTGCGATACAGCGAGGAAATGCCGCCAGCATCCTCGGTACAATGCCTCAAGGGGCTGTTTTAGATTTAAGTTATTTTTTATTTTATCAAGTTTATTTTGGTTAAGTATTTTTGTATATATTTTCATGATACGTAAATAAATCTATTTTTGTGTATAAAATGACTACACAACTACAAATTAACGCAGGACAAGCCTTAAGTCAGCCCTGACCTATGACCTGCAGTTGCATCGCGCATGCGCGGTGCCTCAAGGCAACTTATAAATTACTACACTTTAATAAGCTGCAGCGATGCTGCGTCGCTATGTGAGGGAAACGTAGTTGAGGGCCGATTATACGCGTACGTTTTACATTCCGGATATCTACGTTTAACACGTTCATAGTGATACGGGGCACGACTTTTTTAATAACAAAACGGTGGCAAACAGGCATAAGGCTTGATGGTAAGCAGTCACCGAAGCATATGGTCGTTTGTGACTCTAGAGTCGCGTTGCCGATACTTTATTGATTTGAGGATTCGTTGTGTCCACAGTTAGAGACAAATGTACCCTTACTCTCAAGACAGAGTAAAGGTCAGAGCTTTAGCGACCCTCCACACCACCTCACACTCGTACCTAATGAACGATTCTCACCGAACGGCTGGAGTCGGCGCGCACCCCACTAGAGTCAAAGGAATTCGAACCCTCCATACAGAAGTTAGATGTCATATTTGAATGGGTTGCGGGCAGCCGGCCGGGGCCCGCCGGCTCTGCCGCTGCCGTTTGGATACAAAGTTTAGCTACGTCTGTTGGAGGATTCAAATTCCTTTGACTCTGGTGGCGTGTGCGCCGACTCCGGCCGTTTGATTCCATAAGAGGTGCAGAACAAGTATTATCGCTGAGCTCTTGTACAAGGTGGAGGTACTTCCCTAGTGAAGCTACGTCAGATGACTGATGAGCGAATTAACATGGAAACTAATAGATATTCGAAATGCATTGAAACCAATTTAGAATGCAAAATGTCAGATATTTACGCACTTTTCTAGTGATCGTGCTTTGAACATGCTTTGAACTTAGTTCGCCTGTTTTTGGGGTATAAGGTAAAAATACAGAAAAAATCTGTTATATCGGTATTAACTTTAAGGTAAACTTAACTTTAAGGGGTCTCTTTCAGTTAACCTTTAGTTTCAGGAGTATCAACAGCTACGAATAATACAAAACCAATCAAACCAACTCACATATAGAAATGCGCAAAACAAATTGAACCCAACTCAGAATGCGAGTCTCATACTTATTGACCCACTTTCGTGTGATCTTAAGCATACGAAACGCTTTGAAGTTGTTTCCGCCGGTTTAGGCCCGAGGGTCGTAATGTAACGAGAGCCGAGGATGCCCAGCGAGACGCAATCAGCGGTGTCGGACACTGAACTTTTTTATATTTGTTCAGTGGCCTCCTTAATCATGATGTCTGTTTACTTAATCTACCAATATATTTTTTTTCCTCACTATTATCAGAATTAGTACATTACTACAGAGGCCGGGATTCAAAGATTCAAAGAGTTTTATTTGTCCATCATAGGTAATAACAAGGTGTTAACAATTTTTCGTATCACTATGTAGTGCCTGTTGGCATACAAATATAATTGTCAAAATCATACTTATACATAAATTCATTAAATAAAATTGGAATTGCAATATATATTATTTCAAAATATGTCATGGTGTGTAAAACAGATAAGTTAAAATCAATATTATACAATTGTTATAGGCATACAGGTCCAGTTTCTAATAGAAATAATAATAATACATCATAAGTTTTCATCAGTCAAAAATTCTGCTACAGAGTAATAGGCCTTTTCTGTAAGATATGCTTTTAAACTTTTCTTAAAATCGACTTCGTTTCCATTTTTTGCGAGGATGTTCTGTGGAAGCTTGTTATAAATTTTATGAGACATGCCAAGAATACTTTTTTGTAACAATGCTGTGTGACTTGGCTGTGCTTTTAATTTATTACGAAGGCGTACACTTTTAAATTTATTAAACACTAGCATTTGCCCGCGGCTTCGCCCGCGTACTAAGCGAAATTTTTGACCGTCTACAAAAAACAGGTTCGTATGTTTGTCCACGATTATCTCGCGTTTGGCTGAACCGGTTTAGATGCGGTCTCCAGAAAAGTAGTTGTTACGTTACATTCTGGGGGTTTCGGTATACGAAGTTTGGTGATTGTGATTCATTAACAGATGAACAGATGAAAAGTCAGTATACATTCTGAGAACCGGCAAGCTGTTGAATTTCATTTGATTTTGCCAAAAATAAGGATCGTAAACTATTATAATACATTTCCGAGAGGCCGAAGGGGAAAGGGCCGATGAAATAAAAGCATGTCTTAAATGGCCCTTAGTAAAAGTATCTGTGTACTACAGTAACACCGACAGATCTGTAAACGACCAAGCAGCGCGCAGCGGTCATAAACTCTGGTCCTTTGAAGTACAGAAATACGGCTAATTCAATGCCACGTGTAACATTTATTTTTCCTAAAATTAAATTTATTACGTAGGTTTTGCCAGTTCCCATTGGAGCATCCAAAAAGAAAATTTGGCCTCACTTCCATTCGCACTCCTTACTTCAGTCCGTCTGTTACAACCAAGTTGCTTTTACTGGACCGATTGAATTGCAAATTGGCACAAACTATCAAGAATTTAGAGCGCTTGTGGCCCAGCGGCACCCGCCCACCGCGTGCGGTGTGCGAGGTTAAGCAATGTAGGCGCAGGTCAGTTCTTGGATGGGTGATCGCTTTGAGTGGTTACTAAATGACTCTCGTGCTTTGGAAGGCACGCTAAGCTGTTGATCCCGGCTGCAATCGTTAAGCCAAGTTAGAGGCCTTCGAGCGGCTTGCGAACTTCTAACAGTCAAGTTGCCCACTCACTTGACAAAGGGGGGTCGAAGTTGCACCACGTCCGTAGGGAGTACCCACCGTTACCCTACACGTAACCCCTGCGTGGTGCTAAAAGTGCAACAAAAACTGGCAACCGTACTTGTTGATTTAAATGGAAAAAAATATCGAAACCTCTATGTCGTTTTTAAAAGCAAGTCCATAGATACCCCACACGCCTATATAGTAACATTTAACTTTTTTTGCATACAGGCATGTATGGAGTGCCAAATTTTACCTCAGATTCGTATTCAGAGACCTCTCAGACGCTCAGATATCGATTTTGAACGAAAATTTTGACGAAAAAAAAGGTAATCAATATGGCCGCCACTTTCACAAATTTTACCTCTGATTCGTATTAAGAGACCTCTCGGACACATATATATCGATTTTGAACGAAATCGGGACGAAAATGAAGAAAATCAATATGGCCGCCACTTTTTCCAAATTTTACCTTGGATTCGTATTAGGGGACCTCTCGGACGCTCAGATATCGATTTTGAACGAAATCGAGTTGTAAATGAAGAAAATCAATATGGCTGCCACTTTTTCCAAATTTTACCTCGGATTCATATTAGGGGACCTCTCGGACGCTCGGATATCGATTTTGAACGAAATCGGGTTGAAATGACGAAAATCAATATGGCTGCCACTTTTTCCAAATTTTACCTCGGATTTGTATCGGGGACCTCTCGGACGCTCAGATATCGATTTTGAACGAAATCGGGACGAAAAAAAAGATAATCAATATGACCGCCACTTTCAAAAATTTTTACCTCGGATTCGTATTAAGAGACACACAGATATCGATTTTGAACGAAATCGGGACGAAAATGAAGAAAATCAATATGGCTGCTACTTTTTCCGAATTTTACCTCGGATTCGTATTAGGGGACCTGTCGGACGCTCGGATATCGATTTTGAACGAAATCGGGTTGAAATGAAGAAAATCAATATGGCTGCCACTTTTTCCAAATTTTACCTCGGATTCGTATTCGGGGACCTCTCGGACGCTCAGATATCGATTTTGAATGAAATGAGGAAGAAGATGAAAAAATCAATATGGCTGCGACTTTTTCCAAATTTTACCTCGGATTCGTATTAAGAGACCTCTCGGACGCTCAGATATCGATTTTTAACGAAATCGGGGACCGAAGGGGAAAAAATCAATATGGCCGCCACTTTTTTCAAATTTTACCTCGCATTCGTATTACGAGACCTGTCGGACGCTCAGATATCGATTTTGAACGAAATCGGGAAGAAAATGAAGAAAATCAATATGCCTGCGACTTTTTCCAAATTTTACCTCGGATTCTTATTATAAGACATCTCGGACGCTCAGATTGCTATTTTGAATGAAATCGGGACGGCAATTAAGAAAATCAATATTGCCGCCACTTTTTCCAAATTTTACCTTGGATTCGTATTAGGGGACCTCTCGGACGCTCAGATATCGATTTTGAACGAAATCGGGTTGTAAATGAAGAAAATCAATATGGCTGCCACTTTTTCCAAATTTTACCTCGGATTCATATTAGGGGACCTCTCGGACGCTCGGATATCGATTTTGAACGAAATCGGGTTGAAATGAAGAAAATCAATATGGCTGCCACTTTTTCCAAATTTTACCTCGGATTTGTATCGGGGACCTCTCGGACGCTCAGATATCGATTTTGAACGAAATCGGGACGAAAAAAAAGATAATCAATATGACCGCCACTTTCAAAAATTTTTACCTCGGATTCGTATTAAGAGACACACAGATATCGATTTTGAACGAAATCGGGACGAAAATGAAGAAAATCAATATGGCTGCTACTTTTTCCGAATTTTACCTCGGATTCGTATTAGGGGACCTGTCGGACGCTCGGATATCGATTTTGAACGAAATCGGGTTGAAATGAAGAAAATCAATATGGCTGCCACTTTTTCCAAATTTTACCTCGGATTCGTATTCGGGGACCTCTCGGACGCTCAGATATCGATTTTGAATGAAATGAGGAAGAAGATGAAAAAATCAATATGGCTGCGACTTTTTCCAAATTTTACCTCGGATTCGTATTAAGAGACCTCTCGGACGCTCAGATATCGATTTTTAACGAAATCGGGGACCGAAGGGGAAAAAATCAATATGGCCGCCACTTTTTTCAAATTTTACCTCGCATTCGTATTACGAGACCTGTCGGACGCTCAGATATCGATTTTGAACGAAATCGGGAAGAAAATGAAGAAAATCAATATGCCTGCGACTTTTTCCAAATTTTACCTCGGATTCTTATTATAAGACATCTCGGACGCTCAGATTGCTATTTTGAATGAAATCGGGACGGCAATTAAGAAAATCAATATTGCCGCCACTTTTTTCAAATTTTACTTCGGTGTCGTATTTGGGGACCTCTCGGACACTCAGATATCGATTTTGAACGAAATTGGGACGAAAATGAAGAATAGCAATATGGCCGCCACTTTTGCCAAATTTTACCTAGGAGTCGTATTAAGAGTCCTCTCGGACGCTCAAATATCGATTTTTGTCGAAATCGTATCGTGCGGCACTAATTAATAAAACCACTTACAATACATTGACTCAAGAAAGGTCGTATCTTCATAGGGAATTCACGGCACATCATGCGCCTTTAGACCTTATAAGGAACCTACATGCCAAATTTGGTATCTCTCGAGTCTCGAACCAGCAGTTTGGGCTGTGCGTTGATATGTTACTCACTCAGTCAGTCAGTTTCTTCTTGCAATTTGGCACCTACTTTTAAGTTTTCATGCCCGCAATATTAAATTTCAAAATCAACGCCATTTTCGAAATAAACGACTCAATAAATCATAAAAATCACACCCATATTAATATTTAGACATTCCAACCCCCTCGGACCCCAACAAAGGGGATAGTATTTCACGTCCTCCACGTGGGATTTTAAAATTATTGTTGTTTTCGTAATCAGCGACCCGATAAACCATAGAAACCACACCCATATCGATTTTCAGAATTTGTCACCACCTTTCCCCCTTTTAGGGGTTGATTTCTCAAAAAACCTGAAACACATGTTTACTGATTTATCGTTAGAAATACTCCTGTGAAATTTCGAATAAAATAATCTAACTAATATTGAATTCCTATACAAACTTCGGACCCCCATTTCACCCCCTTAGGGGTTGTATTTTGAAAAATCCTTTCTTAATGCACCTCAAGACCTTATATGGAACCTACATACTAAATTTGGAATCTCTAGAACCAGCAGTTTGCGCTGTGCGTTGATATGTTGGTCACTCAGTCAGTCAGTTATTTCTTGCAATTTGGCACAAACTTTCAAAAGTTTTCATGTCCACAATATTTAATTTCAAAACCTATGCCGTTTTCGTAATTAACGTCCCAAAAAACCATAAAAATGACACCCATATTAATATTTAGACATTTCATCCCCCTCGCACTCCAACAGGAGGGGATGGTATTTCACGTCCTCCACGTGGGATTTTAAAATCCTTGTTATTTTCGTTATCAGCGACCTAATAAACCATAAAAACAATACCCATGTCGATTATCAGAATTTGTCACCACATTTCCCCCTTTTAGGGGTTGATTTTTCAAAAAACCTGAAACACGTGTTTACTTATTTATCGTTAGAAATACTCCTATGAAGTTTCGAATAAAGTAGTCCAGCTAATCTTGTTTCCCCATACAAACTTCGGACCCCCATTTCACCCCCTTAGGGGTTGAATTTTGAAAAATCGTTTCTTAGTGCACCCCTAGACCTTATAAGGAACCTACGTGCCAAATTTGGAATCTCTAGGACCAGCGGTTTGGGCTGTGCGTTGATATGTCAGTCAGTCAGTCAGTCAGTCAGTCAGTCAGTCAGTTTCTTGTTTTATATATTTAGATATGGCGGTTAGTGTTTACAAAAATAACTGTCTCGTATACATACAAACAAGGTAAGGTGAGTATCTTTAGTCTTATAAAATACGGTTTACAAGAGTCATCTTGTTTTAGACCACATGCCGACCTTAAACATTTCTTTTGAGCCTTAAATACATTATCTCTGTTCGTCGAGTTCCCCCAGAAAATTATACCATACCTCAAAGTAGATGTCACAAATGCATGGAAGGCAGTTAATACCGATGATTGATTTGCAATTTTTTTCAAATTTTATAACGCGTATGAGAATTTACTTAATTTCGTACATATAATGTCAGTTTGGTTTTTCCACGTCAACTTATTATCTATGTTTAGGCCAAGAAATTTTGTTATGTCCGTTTCATTGATTTTATGTCCTTTATAAGTTATGTTTAAATTAGTAGATTTGGTTCTTTGTTGAAAAGTCATAACATTGGTCTTGTCGAGATTTATTTTCAGGTTATTATTAGTTAGCCATTGTATGATTGTGATTAATGTATTGTTAATGTCAGATTCATATGGACGAAAGGGGTTACCGGCCGAAGACGTATATATAGGTCTGAGGCGGGCAACCCCATATTTTCCGCCGAGTTATGTATAGTGCTTTTCTCAAACATGCAATGAAATAAACAGCAAAAAAATCAAAGTTTTATTTTTAATACGCATAGTGGCAGAATGTCATGATGCCTGTGCCACAAATTTATGTAGAATCTAAAAAAAAGAGGACTTTGCCGGCCTAGAGCTGTGTGTGACATATAAAGCAGTAATCGACACTGCCGACCGTCCACAGTATCGGAAAGATCAAAATTCAAAACCACCTCCGCCCAGCATCGCGCCGCGCCCGCTCTGTTGCTTTTCGACCTTACATTATACACATTCATACACACCAACCTCTAAAATAATGAGCCGACTGTAGCTAGTTTCGGTATGGCGAACTCTCTGTACCATTCATTTCGTATGACACTTACGTCTCTGCCTAAGTAGCCATAGTATTTTTTACAAGGGAATAAGAGATTTTGACGCCTTCATATGCGTAGCTACTTTCGATGCTGACTGTACACTAGCACCATTTACTAGGAGCTTTTTCGTTATGTTCATAGATGGCGTTATTGTGTTAAGCAGTGTTATACCCAAGTGTGATAAAAGTATGTACAACGTAAAAATTCGTTCTACCACTACCAACAATGTACTTATAGGCATTGGAACTCCAGCAGTATCTGCTATCAATAGTTAGTAGATTGTTAATCAAGGATTGAAAGCTACCCATTTCAGACAAAATATTTTTTGGCCCGAACGTAGTGAACGTGTTGTGATAGTGCCGGAGGTTTCGCCTGGTTTTTCTCCAGGCTGCTTTCCCACTACGCATCGCTAACACTTTACCGGGCTTGTCCCATAAAACCACAGTCAGATCCAAAAGAATAAAAAAAAAACAGGTTGTCAAGGCCCAAGCCGCAGCACGCCAGGTAATCCTTGAAATGGTGCTTGTTGCAAGTGCCAAAACATCGGGAACTCATAAGAACTATACAGACTGTTTATATTGAATTTCGTTAATTGCGAGGGCACATTCCTGAGATGAAATAAAGTAATCTTCTCTGAGACACTAGTATTCCAATTCGTACCATTTTGGAGATATTCAAGAATTAATTTTCGTTACTTGACAGCCCTGGTATAGTATAAAAGATCCTTAACAATGAAACAATGTTGATGTGCGTGTCATTCGAACTCCGAATATTCTCATAATTGCCATTAACTTTTGCTGAAACCCACGTTAACTCTTAAGAGGGCGCAGTACGTGGCAGTACGCTCGGTTCTCCATACAAACGTATTTATGCTCTCATTTTAAAACGCCATGCTAGAATAACATGAAACTTTGTATACACAATGAAATCCGGCATATCAAGGTCGGAAATTAGTTTCTGTTGCTAGAAAATATAAAAGAAAAGAATAAAGCGGTTTTTATCAGTTTTTTACGGCTTGTATGAAAACCTTAATAATCGTTGTATTTTTTCTCTACTATAATTTCAAGCAACAGAAAGTAATATACGACCTAGATATGCCGGATCCCATTGTGTATACAAAGTTTCATGTTATTCTAGCACGGCGTTTTGAAATGAGAGCGTAAATACGTTTGTATGGAGAACTAAACGCACTGCGCACTCTTAAGACCGTTTCGCATTCACCCTTGGTGATTTAACTAATTATGAATGAAAATGAAAAAAAAAAATTAAAAAAAACTAAATACGTTACATCGTTTCTATGGCTATACACGGCTATATGCTTGAAGAAACGCAAATCAAGAAAAACATAACAGTATGGTAAATACTCCGTTTTTTAACAGTAAATCTAGTTAATAATATCATAACTCTACCCTAGTCTAGTCTCTACTCTACTCTATGTAGTTCTTAAAAAAATAACAATATGAAAAGCGCACTCAAGCTAATAACTCGTAGTAGCGAGAGTGCATCGCTACGGGCGACGCTCGCTCGTAGCAATTACTTGATTGCTACGAAACTTGCATCAATGAGCTTTTAAACCAATCCAGTTGTTGTGTAACTGGGACTGAACCGTTCATATTGATCCAGTTACGCTGGACTGGCACGTAATTGTTATTTGTTCAACAAGAGGGCAAAGTAGATTTTTTGCTGCGAGTGTTGATGTCGAGTTCCGAGCAAGCGAAAGAATCTTAATTAGAATCTTGAGCGTAGCAAGGTATTCAAAGACACGAGATGCAAGTATCTTTGCTCTCGTGTGATACATACAACTTTTCACCTTAGCGGCGACAACATATAACGCAAAGGAATAGTGATAGAGAGAATGAAGTTACTTAAACTAACCTACGATGTGAAAAATTAAAAAGTTAGTTTTTTTCACGCTTGCAGCAAAATTGTATTTTGCTCACTGGTTTCAAGCTGGAAAACCGTCATTTTCGAGCCGCTGAGGAGAAAAATATATTTAAGTATCTTAGCTTTTAATTTGCTCCCGGGTTCACCCATGTATACACTATACATTAATTTACCTTATTCTATTAAAACAAGATTGTTTAGGTTTTTTATGTTAAATTGAAACTAAATGATAAATTAAATGTAAGATAATTTAAATGTAAAATAGTTTTAAGTAGTACTTAATATCTTATTTGCTATGCCCTATTCAGGGTCCATGCTGTTCTAATCTTAATGTAACACCTGTGTCTATATGTAGCATGGATTGCAATAATAATAAATAAATAAATAAAAAAGATATAAAATTATATTCGTCGTACCTGTTATATCTTTGCTTAAAGTACCTACCTAATACGAGTAGTACCTGCTTGCCTTGTTTAAATATTAACGAATTTGTAACCGGGATAAATCCGGGATTGGTCAGATTTGAGTCCCGGTTCGAAGGGCCGTCGCCGGGGTTACCGGGGATTAGGGTCGCAACCCTGACCCCACAGCCCTTTTATTCAGAGAATCCATTACCCGGATTTACAGTTAAATTTAATGCATTAAAGATACCTAATGCGAGCAATGAAAAGAGAATATCTTGGGATTGGGGTTGGTGGCTGCTAGTCAAATCAACAACACTTTAGTAGTACGAGTATGAAGTTTGTAGGGAAATACCAAAAGGAGACGTCAATATTTTTGATGATCAAATAGCGTCCATTTTTTCACTTTCATGTATTTATTATTAAAAGTTTTTATTTAACTTGCACTGTTCGTATGTCAGTCAGTATATAAATACGCGTACATAATTTTTTTCTATGAATATCATTGTCTATTTTTAAATATTTTATTCTAGTCTATTTTTAAATATATTAATAATAAAATTGACGACCTTTTTAGCCTAGTTGGTAGTGACTCTGCCTCCGAAGATTTTTCACGGATATTTGTTCTTGGGTCTTGGATGTTTTCTATGTATTTAAGTATGTATTTATCTATATAAGTATGTATATCGTCGTCTAGCACCCATTGTACAAGCTTTGCTTAGTTTGGGACTAGGTCGATTTGTGTAAGATTGTCCCTTAATTAAAAAAAATTAAAAAATAAAGTTGATTTGATACAAAGAATAGTTGAGCGCCCACGTAACACTTTCATCTTTGGGTCACCGACTTATACAAGGTGGTCCCTGTAACTGGAGCAAATATTTAAAAGGTCGCTTCCTTAGAGTATCTGCAGTAACTCTGTGTCCAAAAAAAAAATCATTTTTTTTCAATTCGGGGAAATTTTGATCTAAAGTTCTGACCTCCGAGTAATGGATCTTGACACCACGAGATTATAGTGCATCAGTCAATGCAGTGTATGAGGTAGTATCAAGTTATAAGTCATAATTGTTTTTGTTTATTTTTTATTTTTATGCAAGTTTTTTTTTCATTTTTATTGAGTTTTAAATAAGTTGACATTAATATCACTTCAGAAGAGTAATAAAAATACACGTAAGCTATCTTTGAAGGAAAAATAAATAAAACTTTTTTTTTTCATACTGAGGCCACTTGGAAATAATTGCTAAATAGTCCACTGTTTGTTCCTGTTACAAGGCCCACCCTGTATATTATGTGTACCAAATTTCAACTCAATCGGTCCAGTGGTTTCGGACTTCGGAGCAAATTGACTGTGACAGTAGACGGCCGGTCCGACAGACAGACACACGAGTGATCCTATAAGGGTTCCGTTCTTTTCCTTCTGAGGTACGGAACCTTAAGAAAGGTCATATCCACCACCACCACCACCATATCAGCCGAAGGACGTCTGGATTGCTGGACATAGACCTCCGCCAATTTTTGGGGTTACCACATGCCCTAATCACCACGCTTGGCATTCGGGTTGGCGATCGCATTATCTCCACCTAGGGCTGCCATCCGACCGGGTTTACCCGGATTTGTCCTAGTTTGGAGGGCGTCCAGGGGCCGTGGGGGGGGTTTTGACCGGGTAAAACCCGGACACTTTTACTTAATGGGTAAAGTGCGTAACTACTCTCCATTTATCCTGACCTGACCTGTAATTGATATTACCAATAAAGTGAATATGAATATGAGTATCGAGTTTTTTTTAGCTCTCTATTTTTTTTATATAATATTATTTTTGGACACGTCCGGGGAAAAAAGCGAATTTTAAGTCTTTGTCCGTGTTTCGCGAATTTAGAGATGGCAACCCTATCTCCACCGCACTCCAGGGATGCTGCTGCCCATCCTCCAGTGGTCTTGGTCTTACTTTTAGGACATACCCGGGTCCCCCCGTAGGAAGAAGGGTCGTATCTCCATAGGTAACTCACCGCACTTAAGTCCTTTCGGTTGGACGAAGCAGTTTTTCAGGGATCATTTACAAGTGCGTCCACTGACGTACGGTGCGGATCAGTGGACGCACTTGTGTGACTTTCTATACAAAGAATACTAAAATCCGTTGCGTGCGATGCGTGCCTGTGGACGCTTACCTTAAGGTAGGTTCGGTTCTCCATACAAACGCAGTTTTGTTCTCTATTTAAAAAGTCATGCTAGAATAACATGAAACTTTGTATACACAATGGGATCCGGCATATCTAGGTCGGAAATAAGTTTCTGTTGCTTGAAATTATAATGGAGAAAAATACAGCGATTATTAAGGTTTTCATACAAGACGTAAAAACTCAAAAACCCGCTGTATTTTTTTCTATTACAATTTCTAGCAACAGAAACTAATTTCCGACCTACGAGTAGATATGGCGGCTTCGGAGTTTCATGTTATTTCAGTATGGCGTTTTAAAATGAGAACGAAACTACGTTTGTATGGAGAATCGAGTTTAGCCCTGTGATGATGATAGAACGCTAGCATTGTTAGCCCAGGGGGCCAATTCTCGGGTTCGATCGAGATGATCTCTATTCGAGATTCCATACAAGTGACTCTACCATTCTATACAATGTCACGATAGACATGCATCTCGCTCGGACCGAGAATTGGCCCCCCTGCAACGTTACGCAGTCTCTGAGGGCCTACTCCGAACTTCGAAAATCGAACTTCGTGTCGTGCCGTCGTTTTCGTTCTCGTGTTATATACTATATAACAGAAAGGGACGGCATGATACGAAGTTCGATTTTCGAAGTTCGGAGTAGGCCCTCTGTAACCGTGCAGCAGCCGCTGTAACCACGGCAACGGGATTAAGGCCGCACCGCAACCCTGACCCGCTCCTGTTCACGTAGTGTTTGCTGTGCGCTTCATCGCGTCTGTACCAATGAGGGGATCTCCGGGTTTTAAGGACTGTGATTGTGTATTTCATATTTCGTTTGAGTTCCCGATGACGCTCACATTTTGCATGTCGAACCTCAAGAGACATGGATTGGAATCAGTTTAGTAGGTAAGTTTTTCAAGCGTTATAGCTCCAATGTGCTCTATCTTCCCATCCAATCTTCCACCACCACCACCATATCAGCCCTAGGACGTCCACTGCTGGACATAGGCCTCCCCCAGTTTCATGGAGGGCAAATGCCATAATCGCCACGCTTGGCATGCGGGTTGGCGATCGCAGTATCTCCACCGCACTCTAGGAATGCTGCTGCCCATTCCCCGGTGGTCTTAGTCGTAGTTTAAGGACATACCCGGGTCCAATCTTCCATTAGGGCCCAATAGCCAATAGAAGATAAATGTCGTTCTATTGCAGTTGTAGTACCAACTGCGACATAACTGCATTATACTGTGCAGCTAGTTTGCATTCGGTGCGGTCGTCACAACTGCAGAAGCGGACTGCCCACTTTAGCAGCCAGAAAGAAGCTGAAATGGACTGCATTTCTGTACAACCCTAAAGATCGTGGGATCGAATTAAGTAGTTTTTTTTTTGTGTTTCTATTATAAACATCAGTCTTTTAAAATAACTGCCATTAGAAACCTTGTTACTTGCGTAGTTAGGTAGTTTTTTAAACGTACAAATTTGATATAATTCGGACATTTTAAATAATTTCAACTATAGTAACGATTGCTGAGCTAAGCCTCGGACGGACGGACATGTCGGAACTATAAGGGTTCCTTGTTTCCTACCCTAACCTTTTGAAACCGGTCAATACAAATTGTGCGGGTTGATTACAACTAATTGTCCTGGTCGAAATTCCTCTAATTCGAACCAAGCGCTTTGCATCTTCTTTTATAATGCGCACTTCTAAGGTTTGGAATTCTCTGCCGGCGTCTGTATTTCCGAGTTCATATAACCTAGACTTTTTTAAGGCACGAGTGAGTAGGCATCTTTTGGGTGAGCTCGCTTCATCGTCGGCCTCATCTTTGCCCCCCGGCTGATGATGAGATGGTGGCCAAGAGCAATCTCATTTTTAATAAAAAATATACATAAGTAAATGACAAATCAAAAACTTATGACAGAATACTTAATTTTACGTTAGCCCAGTGCTGTTTTTCCGGTCTGAAAGGGCTAAATATGATAACAATTTATGACACATCGATCAGTTACTGACGTGTATGCTATTGACAGTATGTTTATACTCGTACTTGCCAACAATTAATTAGCTGTCGTTGCGACAGCGCGCGTAATTGGTTTTGTCGAGCATGAAGGAAGGGTAAACACAATTTACAAATAACGCGCAGGAACGCGTATTTGACATATTTTATATCACGTTAGTGGCAAAGAAGCGTAAAGCCCACCCGGTAAGGTGTTGCCGTAGCCTGCGGACGCCTCTAAGTCCAGAGGTCTTGGATAAGCGTTGCCAACTCTTTGAAAACCTGTACAATACTTTGATTGACGAACCTCGAACTGTTCCTCCGGAAAGCCACGGCATTTTCAAAGAGACGACAACCCTAACTCTGCATGCTCGTCGCATTTGTCGACCGGCTTTGCATCCAACTCCAATCTTAGGCGACTTGCGGGTGCGGGTATGATGGTTGCCATTTTATCACTTATCATCATGGATAACACACCCGTCACTCTCGCCCTCGCCTACTTGTCAGAACGTGACCAATATCTTATCCACGACGATAAGTGATAAAATGGCAACCATCATACGCCTCCTGGCTTGGCGGCACGGTATCGGTACACGGTATTTTCTTTGACGTAAGCTTATTGATGTTTGCAAAGATATCCGCACTTGACATTATTTAATTTGCTCAGTAGTAATCATTCGCGGAAGCGTGCAGGTGGTCTACTCCGAAATTCGAAATCCGAAGTTCGTATGGTCCCGTCCCTCTCACTCGCATAGTGTATGACAGGAGAGTGAAAGGGACGGCACCATACGAAGTTCGTATTTCGAATTTCGGAGTAGACCCCCTGTACTGCATTCGTACCGCCCCGCACCCCGCGACAGCGTTTTTTATACCGTACCGCCTCCGTACCGAGAAGTCAGGAAGTCGCCTTAGTTATACATGGGCGGAGCCGCGCGACCAGGGCCCTATACCACAAAACTTTCTTTCTCTCTTGAATAGTATTGGAAACTATAGGTCTGCATATTATTAAGATAACTGTTAACAACATCTTTGTATGACTGTTTGTTTCATAATAAATAAAAAATAAATAAAAAAAAAACAAAAAAAGTAACTTTAAACTAAACTTTTAAGTCTACAATCCCACAAAATTGTACAATTTTCTATAGAAAAAGTTAACAATTATGTCAAATTGTACGCTTGTAAAGTTTTGTGGTATAGGCCCTAGCTAGTCTAAACGTAAGGGAGCATACCCAAACTACGTGACCAACTTTTTACAGTCTTTTACCCCCTTCCCCCTGCGGTGACCAAGCGTAGTATATGCCAAGACCCCCACCCTCCCCCTCTAGTTTTCACATAGTGTAATTTTTTATCATTTTTTGCGGAAAGTTAAAAAAATGGGTCTTGTTTGTATTTCCCCCTTTTTTTATCGTATGGCTTTTATTTTCGAACCGTGAGATCTTTGAGAAGACAAGTACGGTTGGTAAGACAAGTATGGCCCCTAATGCATGACGTCGAAAGTGCATGCATAAATTGTAATTGTATTTAAGAGGGTGCAGTCCGTTTGGTTCTCGATTTAAACATATTTATGCTCTCATTTTAAAACGCCATGCTAGAATAACATGAAACTTTGTATATACAATGGGATCCAGCTTGTCTAGGGCGTAAATTAGTTTCTGTTGCTTGAAATTATAATGGCGAAAAAATACAGCGATTATTAAGGTTTTCATACAAGCCGTAAAAAACTCAAAAAACCGCTGTATTTTTTTTCTTTTTCAATTTCTAGCAACAAAAACTAATTTCCGACCTAGGTATGCCGGATCCCATTGTGTATACAAAGTTTCATGTTATTCTAGCATGGCGTTTTAAAATGAGAGCCGAAATACGTTTGTATGGAGAACCGATCCACACCGATCGTACTGCGCCCTCTTAAGTCGAAACTGGAGAAGTTTTAGTGGTGGGGTAAACCGTGGCGCGTGAGTCTGCCTCAATTAGAATGTTTTTCAAAAATATTCCACTAGCTACGTGTCCACTTAGGGTTGTCTGTCGGTAATTGAATCCCGCGATCGATCCTCCGGGGATCGCGGCAGCCCTGACCTATTTATAATTTTGTCTGGCTCATGCTGATTACTATTCTGTGGGAGCAAAATGCTAAAAGTTGCTGCTACCTTTTGCCCGCAACTTACTTGTATGCGTAGAACTCGTTACCGGCGTAAATAAATAATTGCTTTTTAATTATTTTTGTCGCAGGCTTAATTATCGCTTACAAACTTCCACCATCGCTTACAAATTTCACACTTAAATAAAATCGGGGATAAAATCAACAAGGACCAAGGGGTCCCAGGGTCTCAAAGTACCCCAATACTAAATTTCATCCAAATCGCGGTTTCAGCGGAAAACGTAACAGAGAGGCAGACAAACAGGTTGAGTTACTTTTGCTTGGTAAGGTTAGTATGGATTAACATTAAATTTCAGACGAACCATAGGCTGCGGTGAGCGCTTACAGTTAGGCGGGCCGAACGATTTTTTATAAAAAAAAAACATAAAATATACGCGTAATAGTGCGATTTGCAATAAGGCGCACTACCTCTTGTAAGTAGGAAATAATAGTTATTTAATATTATACAAATATATATATATATATATATATATATATAATACAAAACTTTTCTCCAAACTATAGCGAGGAAAGTGCAACATGCAAAAAAACACAGTTCCACAGGCATGATTTTGACTGGAATCACTGATTTTTTTACGATATTATACCAGAAAACTCTGAAAGTTGTGTATAATATTTACGTGAGTCGGAGTCGGTGACAAGTTGTGTATATTTTAGTTGACATTGACAATGATGACATTTCGTTTTGAAATTGCATCGACTCAAATTGTACGTTTACAATTATACTCAATATAATTATAAAAAAAATTTTACTTATAAAATTTTAAGGTTTACGACTTAAATCATTAAATAAAGCTAAATTTGGTATTTTTTATTAAATTCTCAGACCATTTATTTAATGATAATTGATATCAAACGAACCAATATCAAAGATATCAAATTTTACGTTTTGTTATCTGTCAAAAGCTACTCAAACACGCTCCAAGGTCAAATTACTTTCCCCACTTGTGGATAAAATGCGTTTTTACCCGCTTGTTTCAAAGGATAAAAGACGGCTGTCCGAGCTAGTGAGGGGAAAAATAACAAATCATTTTAAGCTATTGAAGATCGTTATGCATGACAGGAGCTGTGATCTATGAATCTTTGAAAGAACTTGGTTTCCAGTTAGATCTCACTTCTTTTATTAGAGAAACCGTTTACGAACTTAGCATTTTTTTACATTTATGTTTTTGGAACAAGAAAGAACGAGACGTCACGCCGTGGTAGGACTGGTAGGTATTTCATAGAGAAGTGGAGGCATATAATGGTTGGCATTTTATCACGTAGCGTGGTGGAGAAGATATTTGTCACCTTCTATGCGAGTACGAGAGTGACGGGCATCTTATGCACGACAATAAGTGATAAAATGGTAACCATGACAACAATTAATACGCCCGCAGATGCAAGGTAATGTTATGAAGTTACAATAGCTATTTACGATACAAGGGTTGTAAAACAAAGAAAGGCCGAAATCGCAGATGTTTGAGGCCCGAGCCGCAGGCGAGGGTCATAAATATGCGTCATAAATCCCACTTTTTGGCCAAGTGGTGGCTTAAAATTGTGTGCAAAACACGGGTCGTAAAACAGAAAGCCCTCTGTGGCTCGGGCCTCAAACATCTGCGATATCGGCCATTCTTTATTTTACAACCCTTGTCTCGTAAATAGCTATTACACCACATCTTGCCAAAAAGCGCGTTTTTCCGCACGCTGCGCGTCCGGAAATACCCACTTTTTGGCCAAGTGGTGACGTAAAATTGTGTACAAAACACGGGTCGTAAAACAGAAAGCCCTCTCTCGTATATTAATGACCCTCGCCTACGGCTCGGGCCTCAAACATCTGCGATATCGGCCTTTCTTTATTTTACAACCCTTGTCTCGTAAATAGCTATTACAGTACATATAGTGCTACTTTCGTGCGGTAATCATCAGATTACGTGCATATGTCGAAACTTTAAAGAGCCATATGTACTGTAAAACGTTGTACGATACACATGCGAATAGGTAATTCGCAACTCGTGTCGATTTAAAACACTCCTTTCGGTCGTGTTTTAATTTATCACCACTCGTTGCGAATTTCCTGTTCTTTGCACTTGTATCGTAATGTATGTTCGTTCGTAAGTTGTTGTCATCAATATTTGCAATCTTCTTTTTCAGCCACTTTCACACATTTCACAATATTTTTTTTAATACCTCGTCGGTGGCAAACAAGCGTACGGCCCGCCTGATGGTAAGCGGTCACCGCAGCCTATGGACGCCTGCAACTTCTAGGGGTGTCACATGCGCGTTGCCGACCCTTTAAGCCATGTCTCGTTAACCTTGCATTGTCATTGAACTGTTACTTTACTAGTGCTCCGCCGTGAACTGTGCACTTCAACCCTCTCTATTAAGGCATAACCTTAACCGATTTAGGCACTAGTTTTTACGGAAGCGACTGCCACCTGACCTTTTCAACCCGAGGGGTAACTGGACCTTATCGGGATTAGGCTTGTTAAGTGAGTGGGCAACTTGACTGTTAGAGGTTCTCAAGCCGCCCGGAGGCCTCTAACTTGGCTTAACAACTGCTACCATACACAGCAACCGGGATCAACGGCTAAACGTGCCTTCCAAAGCACGGGAACGCTCAGTTAGTAACCACTCAAAGCGGTCACCCATCCAAGGACTGACCTCGCCCGACATTGCTTAACCTCGCATACCGCACGCGGTACGCGGGCGCCGCTGGGCCACGAACGCTCCTTTATTGGTATGCCATATGTTGAGTGGAATTGATCTCCTGTGCTTTAAGCAGCCTTTGGCTGTGTCCTACGTGGGCGAAATCCTCGCGAACGCGAAGCGAAGCGGCGGGCGCGAACGCGACGCGATGCGGTGCGACGCGGCGGCCTTGTCCTACGTGCGCGTGCGCGTGAATCGCCTCGCCGCGCCGCACCGCAGAGTCGAGTCTTTGTACGTTTGTCATGGCAGCACGCAAACTGATTCTTTCAGAGAATTCATTTCTCAAATATCAAATACTGAAGAAGTATGTCCGACAGAGAAGTGAAACTAATATTGTGTATTTAGAAAGGCATATACATGGGGAATTTCATCATTTGTACCTTGGTACAAATGGTGAATTAATATGCTTAATGCATCCTCATGTAAACTCTTGAGTTACAACAACGTTTTGAATATATTGTGCAAGCCATAATACCTGTTTTAAAATTCACTATCACACCAGCGACCTATCTCTGTAGAAGAACGACTGATGGTGACTAAGACTTTTTATCCTTTACAAAGAGTGTAATTATATTATAAATAAAAAAAAATGTGTTGTACTTACTTGTAGTCCCAATTATTTTAGCCAAATTTTCCCATTCGTGGTGCTATAATAACCGATTATGATAGTTTTTATTCCTTTTATCCCATATTATTATAGCATAGCCTGTTGTTACCATTTTTAGTAAGTCAGCTACTGTACAACTTATCACTAAATGGTGCAATAAAGAATATTTATTATTATTATTATTGGCCCTTTCTGAATAGCATTAATTAAAAATTCTATATCATCTGACATTATTTAAAAACAAAACGACACTTGGACACAAATAACTCGACCGGCCGCGCCGACGATGTATATACATTGATACGAATATCAAACCAACTGATCGCGTTCGCTTCGCGCCGCGCCGCGCCGCCCGCACGCCGGGCCTGTATTCGTCACGTAGGACACTTCAATTGGCTATGTGCACGTCTGAAACGTCAAAGGTCCCGAGACAATGTCAAAATTTAGAGATGTCAAATAATGACACATGAATATTTTATTTACTGTAGTAAACGAGAAAGACCCCGTATTGGAAATTTTACTGAAATAAATAAGAGAATAAATAATTACATACAAACGAAATGAATCGTAGGAAACCGTTAAGAAACCAATAGAAAACGTGAAAGTAAATTTGACAGTGGTCCCCGGTAAGTACACATTTCTGCTATGGTGTGCGCTACGATCGCCTAGCTTACCCCCACCACCTACTTCGCACATAGCCAATAGAGCGTCAACTGTTTGTTTCTTTCGCGCCGCGTCGCTTCGCTTCGCGTTCGCGAGGAGTTCGCCCACGTAGGACACCGCGTTAGTGCCGTGTTACGTACCCTCTGTATCATGTACTAGCGGGCTACAAAGCTGGGGCTCGTTTATTTATATCTATAATAGTTGTCTCCGACTAACAACGTACTCTGTCAACGTAGTCTGGGGTGACAATGATTTTAAAAATGGTAAGACTTATTAAAACAAGCGTCCAATTGCGTGTCGGGCCACGCGCAATGTAGGGTTCCGTAGCTGTCCACCCGTTACTTACAAGAATTTAATAGCAATTATTTATATAATATAACGAGTTGCACGCAGACGGACTCGCGGGTAAAAGCTATTTTATTATGTGTACAACCACCTTCGTTACTTTGTACCTATTAATTTTAGACTGTGTTCATTCATAATTATTATGAATTTATAGGTTTATTATTTAAATTAAATACAAAATATTTTATTTCATAAAAATATACCGTGGTTGTGATCTAAGGGATAGTTTCGCCCGGTAAGCCAATATTTCTGTGTTGGGAGACACCGCTTTTCCTTAGGCTATTAAATGTATTACAAGATTTACAACAAATTTGAAAATACTTATAAAATATTCAAAAAGAAATGGCAATAAAAATGCTACTAAAAAAGTAAATAAAGACCGTTATTGCTATGTAATCGGGTTAATACATTTTAAGCAATTTATTGGCAAATACAGCGATCTCGGCGCCGAATACTTGTTCACCCCTTTCGGTGTCGAGACTCTCGGTCCGTGGGGTCCTGGGGCTTTAAGCCTCTTCAATGAATTGTCGAAGAGGCTTATTGATGCCACAGGTGACCGAAGAGCTGGCAGCTACCTCGGCCAAAGAATTAGCTTGGCTATTCAGAGAGGAAATGCTGCCAGTATCTTCGGCACAATGCCGCGGGGGCCATTTTTAGATTTAATTATTTTTATTTCAGTTTTGTAATTAGTTTTAATGTTATTGTAATTAGTTTTATTTTTGGTAATTAATCTGTTTTTATATAACGTTCTAAATAAATAATAAATTTATTTTATATCATTACCGCTTCAAAACAGCTTCCTAACGTAACCCTAATCTAAACGCAAAAAAAACACTCTCAGAAATTTTTTGATAATTAGAATGATAAAAATGTTAAATTATGAAAAAAGAAAATAATTTTATCGATAATTTCAATTAAATATATATTAAAGCATTCTTTTGTTCAATATGTTATAACCCCTACAGAACCACTTTCTGAAAATGGTTAATATACCTACAAACACCAATAACCTCAGTTCCCGCCAAAGTGGTCCATACACAAAGATTTTAAAACGGATTTAAGGGGAGGTCGTCAAGCGAGTTAGCGCTTTCGAGTTTTCTAAAAACAATCTGAAACGTAGAAAAAGGGATTTAAAAATTTGAAAAAATTATATATTTTACTTAAGGATCTAGTCTAGTCAAAGTTGCACTCAGATACACGATCTAATGAACTTCGCTCGATAGAAAGAGACCCCAAAGTTACTCCTTTTTGTAAAGCATTTACAATCTGACGACTAAACTATTGATGTTTTAAATAAAGTTTTTGAACTAAACTAAAGCCATTCAGTATTTCTAGACATTTTTGCAGAATTTAAAAAGATAAAATGATTGCATTAATTAATATGTTTAAATACCTACAAAATGCGCGAGCGCGGAGGCTCGGCAGGCCCGATCAGTCGCGCGCTGGCGCTTACAGACAACGGACCTGTGTCTGTTTTGTCCGTGACAGTTTCGTGCACCAAACAAGCAGTTTTTGACGAATCTATATAATTGTTGGAAATAATTTAAGAAGGGCAATAAAAACCCAAATGAAAAAAGTCGTAATTATTAACAAATAAATTATGGTCATAGTGCCACAATATAAAAATGACAGTATAACAACTGAACTGAACCCCTCCAGAAATGGAACCAAAGTTGGTAAAATATAAATGAAATGTTTATTACCAGAATTTGTAGATATAGTAAGAGATCTACTGCTTTGCACTTGAATATTTTTTTTAAGCTATGGGCCTCAACACATTAATCCAGGCCGTCTTTTTTTTAATACCACGTCAGTGGCAAACAAGCGTACGGCCCGCCTGATGGTAAGCGGTCACCGCAGCCTATGGACGCCTGCAACGCCAGAGGTGTCACACGCGCGTTGCCGACCCTTTTAAAATTTATACACTATCTATCTTTCTAGCTAATCTTCTTTTAAAAGATCTACCCATTTCCAGGTAGCTACCGTGGCAAGTTTGGTATCGTTTCATATACCATATTGATTCTTTTATCATCTTTATGTAAAAATCATTTCTGATATTTATTTTTAAAAAATACGGTAATCTTTCGCATAAATAGTAAAAAAGTTAAAACTACGCAATGTTTTTTATGCTTTGAGAGCTAATAACTTTTGACGAATAAATTAAACCACCAAAAAATATTCTGTCTGTATTTTATGTGGCACTCTTTAGGGGAGGCCTATGTCCAGCAGTGGACGTCCATCTGCTGATATGATGACGATGACACGCACACGACAAATAAATATAACACCCTGTATAAATATAACACAAATAGATAAAAATTGCATCACCTATTAAACAAATCGAGTAGAGAGGTATAAGACATATTTCTTAGGTTCTTAGGTTTCATAGATTAAATAACGAATTTCAGGGTTGTACTATGAATCCTTTTTTTTATTTTATTATAATGGATCCTACCGTAAGTTCGACTTTCAATTATTTATTTACTACCTATTTATTAAAAAATGATATCAATTACATACTAAAGTTTAATCATAATTAATGCATTTCTTAAGTCAAAATACAGTTATATTTCTATACTGTGACCAGTATGAAGCTAGCGGGGTCATCCGAGTTCACAGTCGCTTCGTCCGCGCGGGCTTGCTCACGCACCGCCAGGACAGCGCTAAATACCTACTCTCCCAGGACTAGAGGGCCTTAATATGGAGGAAGCTGTTATTAATGTCTGAAAAACACGCGAAAATAATTCGTAACGTTGTCATATAAATATAGGAAAAAAAACTGAAAATACGAGCGACGCGGATCTCTTTCTCTGGATTTTGGAGACCACTGACCACATAATAGGGTTTCTGTGGGTCTGACTATTTTTTTGGTGACATAATAATAACATTCAATTAAGGTGAAGGGTAGGGCAAGGCCTTCTCCATACAAACGTTGTGCAAGTTTTGTTCGTTAGTTTTGTCACTACATTATTTTATTTTATTATTTGCTTTTACATATTGGATATACGCAGAACGTGATGTTGAAGTATTGCTTTATTTCAAAAAAAAAATACAAAAAAAAAAATTAAATAAAAAATATAACAACAAGTCGTAGCTAACAGAAAAATAAGCATATTGACCAAAAATAATAACTGTAGCGCAAACATAAACGAAGAAAAATTTGCACAAAGTTTGTATGGAGAGAGCTTGCCTACCCCTTCGCCTTAACATACACTGCTTAAAAAAGTTGCTGTGCCATAGATTTTTATTTTTAGGATATCCAGTATTTTTTGCGTTGTCGAATTAAGGGTTAAAACATTTATTTCATTATCTTTACAAATTCTAGACAAATTTACATTCTAAAATCTTGAACTATGACAGACATAATCGGTTAAAACATTTAATTCATTATCTTTACAAATTCTAGACAAATTTACATTCTAAAATCTTGAAATATGACAAACATAATCTGCAAGATTTGGTTTGCATATAGGCAAATCCTACCATAGGAAACCAGATTATATTCAGGTTAACCACATTTAGCGCGAATTAAGCAGATTATGTTAAACAGGTAACTACAAGCTTTCAGATTAGATTTGTCCTTGGTGCAAATTATTTTTGTTTTTATCATTTTGATCGTGATAAAAGTTGATATACTCGTAAACTACGTATCCTAAAAAATACCCCAGGGCAAAGTTGAACGGTTAAACGGTCGTGTTGTCTCATATATTTTGAAATCATGGTGTCACCACTCTATCGACTGGGATGTCACAAATGCGTGTATCGCGTGTGGCCACACAACAAACTATCTATTCTACATAACTAGGTTACGTCATCTATTAGACATTTCAATTCAATAGTCCAAAACAATAGTATAAGTATAAGTTTTTAAGGCACGAGTGAAAAGGCATATTTTGGGTGAGCTCGCTTCATCGTCGGCCTCATCTTTGCCCCCTGGCTAGATGCTGGCCAAGAGCAATCCCATTTTTAATAAAAAAAAATATATATATTTAATACAGTTCCATACGTATAATACGGGTACTTAAAATTCGCTTTATACACGTGTTATAAAGACTCGAGAATTTTAAGACCTAATTATGTAACGTACGTTTTTTCTACGACAAGCAGAATACGGGCATTGACGTGTGCCTCTTTTAGGAATTAAAAAAAATAACAGTTGTATAATAATGTATGGAAATCTATGTTGATTCTCCCACCAGTACTAGAAAAAAGGTTCTTTTGATATTTATACCTTAGAGCATAATAGTCTGAGTGAGTCGATGAAGGCTTTTTGCTAAGAAGAAACCATCATCATCATCAACCTATCATAGGTACACCTGCTAGGCACAGGCCTTTTCTCATAGATAAGGGGGAACGGGCAATGGTTCCCATACTAGCCATTTACCCCCCATTAATTAGGGGAGGCCTATGTTCGGCAGTGGACATCCTTGGCTTGATATGGCGCTGGTGGTATGCAGGCTTCCTCAATATGTTCTTCATCACCGAAAAGCTGACAGTAAATATAAAATATTTCGTACAATATTTAACAACTCCTATATTGAGCCTGGACTCGAACCCACGACCAAAAATATACAATAATTTATTCATAAAGGTTTTGTTACACGACAAATTATTATTATTACTTATGTTACGCTGTTGAATGCGAACTCTGAAAGAACTCTACAATCGAGTACAACGCGTCTTCAAACAGCTTCACTTTCAGTTTTTGAATGAACGACACATAACTAGGAGCTTGCTTAATAGCTAGATGGATTATATTATAAACATTTGGGCCCATTACATTCAGGTACTTCTTGCCTTTGGCTAGCCGAGTACGGGGTGTTCTCTGATCGTGCTGCCGTCTAGTGTTGACCGCCGCTAGACAGCTGCATACTTAAACCTACTTAAACTACTGGGTTACAGTAGCTTGAATTAAGTTTGAAACGCACAGAGCGCGGCGCAGCGTCATTGCGGGGCGGAGGCGGTTTTGCGGTCCGGGCCGCGTCGCACCAAAAAACCGCGCGGTATTCGGTCGCGCGGAAGAGCGGACGCGGCGTGTGTGACAATCGAACCAGTGCGCGGTGCGGGGCGGAGGCGGCTTTAATTTTTAATCTTTCCGAAACTGTCGACTGTCGATTACTGCTTTATATGTCACACACGTTTCCTCCGGTCCGCTATCCTGCGAGGTTTTTTGGTGCGAAGTCCCACGGACCGCGTTCGCTTTGCCGCAAAACCGCCTTTGCCCCGGAACGACGCAATCGCTCGCCTGCGGTTCGGATCAGTAAATTGTCTCGGATGAAATGGCCAGTTTTATGCACTATTTTAAGAATCTTTGTATTTGGTATCCACCACCACCACCATATCAGCCCAAAGATGTCCACTGCTGGACATAGGCCTCCCCCAATTTCATGGGGGGTAAATGCCATAACCGCCACGCTTGGCATGCGGGTTTGCGATCGCCAGATCGCAGTGTCTCCACCGCACTCCAGGGATGCTGCTGCCCATCCCCCGGTGGTCTTGGTCGTAGTTTTAGGACATACCCGGCTCCCGGGTATTTGGTATCAACCAACCAGAATACAGGCTATACTAAAATCGACCAATCAGGAAACAGAATTCTTTACTCAAAACATCATATCTATATGTATATGGCTATCTATATGGCTTATTTTAGGCCCTAGTTAAGTATACAATGTAGCATTTGAAATGAAATGTATAATATTGGGGGAAGCCTATGTCCATCAGTGGACTTCTTTCGCCTGACATGATGATGATGTACAATATTATAAGGCAAATATACTCGTAGTTTTAAAATTGGCTATACTCTAAATAAATTTTAAGTAATTGCGACCCCAAGGCCGGCGTTTACCTCTCACAGAGAATTTCTCTAGCGATACAGAGAGGTAACGCGGCCAGCGTTATGGGGACCATGCCGCAGGCGGACCTTTTAGAAGGCGTATTCTTTTTATAGTTGGGGTTTTTAGTTTTAAGTTATCTAATGTTTATTTTTATTTATTTTGTAGGTTATTGTGTTAATACATACAAATTATTTAATATTGTTATTAAAAATTATTCTTGATATATTTTCCATTGTATTGGTAGAATGAATTCTTAATTTATCCTTTATTACAATTATTACACCATTTAATGGTAGTGGGACTGTATAAGTAATCATTTATATTGAATAACTTCAGTAAGGATACCAATTAAATAGTGAATTAAATCTATTACCACGAATCAGTAATTGCTTGTTTTGATCTCAGCAACAGCGCAATTCGTATGACCTATGTTATTGGATCAAACATCAAGGTGTCCCACAATGTTGGTCTATTCAAATACTCGGGAGTTTGTAAATATTGTCGCAGGTGGAAAATGTTTGTTCAGTAAACACACATTCGATCTACTATATTGGCGCTCCGGTGGCTGAGCTTCGGTTATGCGGTTATGTCAATATGATGTGGCATAGTTAAAAAGCTCAAAGCTCAAAGGTTAAAACACAAAAGTACAATGTATATACTAAGATAGAGATACCAGTGAAATACTCCACATAGATCGTAGCGCTGTTGTGTATTTAGTAAGAACTAACCGCAAGACCGCTGCATCTCTGTCACTTCAATATGCAAGTGCGATATAGCCCCCAGTGACATCTGGTTCAAGCAAGTTAGACTAACATTTCCATAGAAAAATTAGTACTTCGACGAGCTAAACGGCCCCTGAGTTAGAAGCTGGAAGAGCTCCCACATACGGACAAGTTCGCCTTTGTACATTAAATCTAATGTGATGTGACATGTTTATTGTTTTAACCTGTTATTGTGTACAATAAAGTGCTTACATGACATATATACAATAGTTTATTGAAAACTGGCAAGTGCGTGTCAGTCCACCAGTACAGGGATCCGTGTTATAGTGTGTAGTTATGTTAACCGTGACATAACGCGGACTAAGAGGAACAGGGATTGTTATGAAACGCAGAGAGAATAGCTAGGCTGATTTTATCTTCAATAACATCGTGTTGACTTGTATTTTTTTCTGGTTTGGGTTATTACACAATTTAAACAAATTATGATAGGTTGCTCGAGCGAGTGAGCGACGACCACTTTACGGAACCACAGACAAACAAGGCTTGTCAAGTATTGACCATAGATAAGAGTCGTTCATAAGGGCTGCATTCGGCAGATTCGCAGCAGAGACCGAAACGGTGACCACAAGGGCCGGTTTACATCAAAATAATCGGGTGTTTGATAGATTTATTCACATCCTATCAATTTGTCAAGCATATCGTAGACTTATCGGAAAGTTTTTAACTGATAGGTACGCTTAACAAACGCTTACGATTACAAATGCTTTGGTGCAACCTACTCCTGTAAATTAATCACTAACCTGGCCTCCCGTATAGCGTCAACCCAGTGGACGCAGTCGACTTCCGAGGCGGCCCGCAGCTCGTACTGCCGCTGACTCTCGCGACGGTACGAGATCGTGAAGCAGAACTGGAACAAACACAAATTTATTTTACTGATTATTGTTTAACTTAAGATCGATTAAGCTAAGCTAGGACAGCCATCTGGCAGTGACACCCGGGGGAGGGCAGCGGGGCGACGAGTAGGCGCTCATACATTTGACGTAGGTATGTATTTATATGATGTGACGATAAACATTGATGCTATCGTTGCTGAGAATGATAATATAATAATAAATCTTGAATGATAATATAATAATAAAGCAGCTTGCTGAGGCACGAATGACAGTAGGAGCCCTCCAGAAACAGAACCCATGTTCGTCAATAATAAAGAGATGGAAGATGCATTTTGTGTATGAGAATAACGATGGTGAGTACAATGATGTTGAGTACAATGACGGTGAGTATGATAATAATGATGTCGTCCAACAGGGGCTCGCTCCAGAGGCTTGCTGCGGGGCTTGCAATAGGAGCTCTCCAGCAACAGAATCCCTGTAGGCCAATAATAAAGACATGGAAGATGCATGATTAAGTTCGTGAATAATGAACACAAGCCTTATTGAGCTTACTATGGGACAAGAAGGCTGCTTCTCCGAAAGCAAGCAGAATTGCGAAACCCTCGACCATCCGGGTGGAGTCAGAGGAAAGGGTGGGCCCCAAACCCAAGCAGTCGCCCACAAAGAAAAAATCTGAATGTAGAAGTAACCAAGCTGCTGTGGTTGGTCCTACCCCCGAGAGACGTCTACGTCTGCGCCGAGGTCGCAGCCTGGCGAACGGGTGGACGTGGTGAAGGGAAGCAAAACTAGGAAGCCCTCCAAACCTCAAGTCGTGACTGCCCCTGCCCAAGCCCCTGCCTCAAGTCGTGACTGCCAGCAAAGAATCATGGAAGATGCATGATTATGTTTGAGAATAATGAACACAAGCCTTATTGAGCTTACTATGGGACTAGTTCGATTTGTGTAAAAAAATAACCCCTAATATTTATTTCTTTATTTTTTAAAGATTTTTAGTACAATGACGGTGATGTGAATGACGGCGAGGGTGATAATAATGACTTACCCCAACGGGGGCGCGCTCCAGAGGCTTGCTGAGGCGCTCGCAGTAGGAGCCCTCCAGCAGCAGAACCCCTGTTGGTCGCGTGTTGTTCTCGGACTCGTAGTAGAACAGCAAGTTCTGGTGACAAAACATTTCTTTGGTCATTTATAACAATAAGAATCGTTTATTCTTGACCAACAAACAAACTCACAACAACATAACATCATAGTACACAAACATATTGTATTGTCACGAAACGGTCCCATCTCAGCATAATACAGGCATTACTGCCAGCGCTGGTCTTCCGAAGGGACCGTCGAGTGAATTTACGGTAGGCAACCAGTTGGTTTTGGTTTTGCATTACGAATTTACTGTTACGAAGGGTTGGTACGCTTGGGATTCAATACAATACAATACAAATTGCATTATTACCCAAATTATACACAAGAGCATGCAAAAAAGTTTTAACAGCATGGTATTATGTACTTATAGCGCAACAGTGGTCCTCACACTAGATCGAGCCTGTGTCGCACAGACCACGTAACCCTATAGACACCGCTTCATAGAACTTTGTCTTGAATCTCAAACTGCCAAATTGGCGGGGCGCGGGAGGCGACAAGTGCACTGTGATTGGCTAGTACAAGGTCAACGAGCAATCACGTGTGTGGTGCGTGACGCGCGCCATTTTGTGTAGTGATGGGACTCACACGAAAAAGATACTACAAAATATAAGTGTAAATGTATTTAATTGGAACCAATAAAAATACAAAAACCAATTTAAATTGTTTTTAATCGGAAGATGCTAAATATAAATTCTTATTGTTTTATGTACAGTCGCGGAATTTAATTTCCGAGCCACTTTGCACCTTGTCAGAGTGACAAGAATATGAGATATTGCATGATAGCAGCTTTCATATTGATGTTCACTGTGAAAAAAATACGAAGTGGCCCAGAAATCAAATTCCTCGACTGTACAGTCGGTAGAGTATACAGTAAGGCGACTTGAGACAGTTTATATGTTATTCCTATCTATCCTATGGTATGGTAATAGGAATAAAAGTATAAGAACTATAATTGTAGTGCTTATAGTCTCCGAGTAAATCGGCTGTGACATACAGACGGACGGATTGACGCAGGGACGGACAGGATATTAAAGTAGCGATGTCCTTCTCTAAGATTCCAACTAGGGTTAAGTGGTCAGTGGCGTACTGAGACGAGGCGTACTGCACCGCTGATCAAATAATTGCATCGATTTCGCATATAAGCAAGAACAAGAAAATGCGGTATTCAAGGTGAAATTTAGAAAAATGTTAATGGATAAATGTTACTATTCGGTTAAGGACTTTCTTGATGATAAATTGTAAATTTTATTATATTTTAAATTATCGTATTGTGTTGAAATCTTATTATTCATTTAATTGTTAATGTGTTTTTATTTTCATTTAAGTAACATGTATTTGATTGTAATTTGTAAAATGTTTTAATGTATAACTTATTTTCGGGAACTCTGTAGATAGTAATTAGCATTATAATTAGTTCTATTTGTTATGACTATTAATTATATTTTAAAATGATTAGCCTAGATTAGTAAGGTTTTAATTTAATATTGTATGCCCTTACGGGACGTCATGGACTGACCTACTGAATTTTAATACCTTAATTATAATGTATGTACATGACATTACAATAATAAATAAATAAATAAATAAGGCATATTTATATAGAAAACTCCCGTGAGTTTGAGACATATTAAATATAATGAAACGGGTCACTCACGTCTTAAAGGTCGAATATCGCTCGACATGTTTCAGATCGGTTCGCGGTCCTTAATCATGAGCACCTATCGCGGCGGCAGTTTTCTTAGCACTGCGTGCCCGTGCCCTGTCCGCTCGGTTGCTCGGCGCGGGTGGAGGCGGCGGCGGCGAGAATCTACCCTCGTTTTCTTCACAATTGTTCAATGCCGAACTACACACAACACTCACAACGTCACATGCTAAAGTCTCGTCCACACTCTTCACAGACGTAGTATTCAACACTGTTTTCCAGCTGGGTGGTACAACCCATCCACAATCCCGATTAAAATTTGGAAAACGACCAATTTCGATAGCCTCCCGCACTTTGCGTGGTACAAAAAACTTTTCCCTCGCTAATACGGTTACCTTATCGAAACGAATATAATGTGATGGGCCCGAATCCAGTGAATGCTCCGCAACTGCAGATCCCCGAGCATCACGTTTTTTTATACTGCGTATGTGTTCAGACAATCTAGTGGAAATGTTCCGGCCTGTCTCTCCTATGTAATTCTTGCCACAGGAGCATGGAATCATGTAAACACCAGGGGTGTTCAAGGGCTCCCTATCCTTCGGTGAACGCATCAGCTGCCTGAGCTGAATATGTGGGCGGAAAATCGTCGTGATGCAATATTTTCGGCGTAACAAGTGACCGATTTATCCGTCACACCCTTCAGGTAAGGCAAGTATAAGGGAAGCCTTTCCACCGTGGCCGGCTGGAGCCGAGGAGATACGTTCGCAACCCTATTGCATTGCCTCCAGTTGTACCCATTGCACTCTAGCACCCGTTTTACGTGACTAAGTTCCCTATCTACGAACTGCGGGTCACACAAACTTAAGGCACGCCCGATCAATGTTCTCGGTACAGAAGATAAATGACCTGGGTGATGGTGTGAATCCGCCCTAAGGTACCGATCAGTGTGTGTTGGCTTACGATACACTGTGGTAAGTAGTTGCCCACAAGGTCTACGCATAACCAGAACATCCAAGAACGGCAATCTTCCTTCACTCTCCTTCTCCACCGTGAACTTGACCTTAGGGTGTACACCATTCAGGTGCTCCGTAAACTCCAAAAGGCCATCTTTCGGGACAATAGCAAATACGTCATCGACATACCGCCACCAATATCTAGGCGTAACTCGTGCGCTATTCAAAGCTTGTTCTTCAAACCACTCCATAAAGATATTGGCTGTAACGGGAGCTATAGGTGAACCCATGGCCACTCCATCCACTTGAAGATAATAGTCCCCACGCCACAACAAATACCCGCTCTTCAGACAGAACTCAATCGCACTCATATACACGGTAGGTAAATCAGTATCCATCACGAGGTTTGAAATAATTTTAATTGTTTCCTCTACCGGTACATTCGTGAAAAGAGACGCCACGTCAAAACCCACCATAAGTTCGTCCTCACATATCCGGATATCCTGTAGCAGGCCAATGAAATGCCTCGAATCCTTTATATAACTTGCAGACTTGCCCGTGAATCCCTGGAGTATTGACGATAGGTGCTCATGATTAAGGACCGCGAACCGGTCTGAAACATGTCGAGCGATATTCGACCTTTAAGACGTGAGTGACCCGTTTCATTATATTTAATAAGGCATATTTACTTAAAATTGATACAAACATCAAAGCACAAAGAAAAATTGGAACTAATGATGTTGCCATGTATACAGGTAGATGAAAAGACACAAGGAATAATTTCGGCAGCATCATTAGCTCAGCGGTGGTGGAGTTACGCAGTAGACGCAAAATCCAGAGACACCGATTTGGCATAGGTATGAACAGATTTTAAATGTATTTAAGATCTTTATAATGTGTTCAAGCAAATAAACAATTTTGATTATTGATTATTGATTTTTAGATTCTCGGTCTGCTATACGCTAGAATGAGCTTTCCAATCTTTCTTTGTGCTTTTGATCTTTGTATATCAATTGTAAAATAAATTGTGGTGTAAGTTTAAAAACTGCGAAACATAAACAATTTAATGATTTGTCTACCTCTCTTGAAAACGATATCAATTGAGAGAAGTTGACTCCGCTTTATTAATACAAGGATAAATATCGTGTAATCCAATACGCGTGTAACTGGGACCGCTCGAGGAAATAGGGCAAGTCCCTGAGGAATTCAGGATATATTTACGACTTCGTTAGCATGTAGATACATGTTGTTATACAGTACTTTAAATAAGTTATGGTAAACACGTGTACTTAGGGTTTCGTACCTGAAGGGTCTAAACGGAGCCCTATTTCAGTCACTCTATTGTCCGTCTGCCTGTCCATCGTGTGTGACACAGGTTTTACAGCCAAACGGTTGGAGTCTTGAAATATTCACGGTATAAGCATCTTGTTGGCCCAAAGTCATACAGATTGTAAAAAAATGTTTTTAAGGAGAGCCTATACAGCTAAAGGGGGCGCGAAAGGAATGTTTGGTGGTAGGTCAAACTATATTTTTTGGTTTAAAACATGGGATAATAAAGGAATGAGGAGCCTGCGATCGCCAACCCGCATGCCAAGCGTGGCGATTATGGCATTTACCCCCCATGAAATTGAGGGAGGCCTATGTCCAGCAGTGGACGTCCTTCGGCTGAGGTGGTGGTGGAGGAGCCACCAAAAACAGTTTTTTTACAAAATTTTGATCAGAAGATTTTTTGAACTTCCCATGCATTGACCAGTGAACTTGAAATTTGGTGATAATGAGATTTATTATGTATACTGACAAATACCAATAAATTGATAATTTGGTACGGAACCCTAAATGTGTGAAGTCTGACACGCACTTGACCGGTTTTTTGTGAGAGAAAACCTCCTCACTATGCCCGCCTTCTGTATCTGACTCTTGACCCAGCCATAGCGAGTCTCTTATAAGATGTTGGTCGAGGCTCTTCCCTATCAGACCGTTCGCAGAGACAACACTTTTCATTTTATTATTTATGTATGACTAGATCAAAATTTACGACGCATGAATCTTGAAAATACGTGTGCCCTCTGAGCATACATTTACATTTTTATTCCTGGCACGGGAAGCGATCGGGCCAAACGGTCCCGTCAAGTGAATACGTACCTACGCAACGCGACACGGAATCTCAAATGAGGCGCGCCAATAATAAATGGAAAAGTGCGTTTCTATGTTCCTTTTTACGGCTAAAAAGGGGAGGGAAAGGTTGAAAATGCGGCGCAGTTTTGAAATTGTATGATCTCGGTATTTTGAAATAGGTACACTTTGTAGCTTAGTTAACCAAATCGGCGACATTCTGCAGAAAGGCCAGGTCAAGGGTACCCTAAATCGGCGCGCATGCATGAAGAATGTTATGAGAGTTCATGAAGCGAAAATTGTATGTCAGGATCGTAGCAAATGAAAATCCGTGATCTCTGCCTACCCCTCTGGGAAACAGACGTGATTATATGTATGTATGTGCAGGTAAATTACTTTCGAGACGTTTTTTCATTTGTAGTTGTGACCTCTGTAGCCAGCCTCACACACACGTTGACGTGTGTCTGTATACGTCAACGTGTACGTGTGTTCCTGTAAATATACAAATAGTACTACAAATGCAACAACGTCTCGAAAGTAATTTAACTGTATGTAGCTTAGTCTGCAAACGCTGGAGTACGTGGAGTAAAATATTAAACTGAAAGTGCCTGTGGTTCCGCTCACATATATGTGCGATACACTGAAGTTTTTTTTTATTTTATTAAAAATGGTATTGCTCTTGGCCAGCATCTAGCCAGGGGGCAAAGATGAGGCCGACGATGAAGCGAGCTCACCCAGAAGATGCCTATTCACTCGTGCCTTAAAAAGGTCCAGGTTATATGAACTCGGAAATACAGACGCCGGCAGAGAATTCCACCAAACCTTAGAAGTGCGCATTATAAAAGAAGATGCAAAGCGCTTGGTTCGAATTAGAGGAATTTCGAGCAGGTAAGGATGGTAGCCAGCCGTACGTCTGGATGTCCGATGGAAGAAGGGGGAAGGCGGTATGAGCTCATGGAGCTCCTGAGCACACTCACCGAAGTACAGTTTGTAGAAGACGCACAGATGCTACTTTGCGTCGATGTGCTAAGCTCTGCAGCTTATTTCCCACTACCGTACTGCCGCCAATGAGCCTCCTGGCTCTGCGGTCCACCGAGTCGAGTGCGGCAAGTTGGTACTTAGCCGAGCCATCCCAAAGGTGACTACAATACTCCATGCAAGACCGGACTTGGGCTTTATATAAAGATAGAAGCTGCCCAGGGGTGAAATATCGCTTGACCTTATTTAGGATGCTCAGCTTTTTGGCCGCTGTTCCGGCTTTGGACTCGATGGTAGTGCCGAAGTTAAGGTTTGAGCTTAACGTCATGCCAAGCAGCTCGAGATCGTTGGCTACAGACACGGTTGTACCTCGGAAAGTAGGAGCCAGATTGAATGAGCTCCTTTTTGCGGTAAACAGACACGCTTGCTTACACTACTCACACCCTCATACCTACAATACGAGTATGTTAGCCACTAGCTGTCACTACCACTACTACTAGACTAGCTGTATAGTGACACTAGCTGGCAACACAATGATTCCTAAGATCATGTCAATAAAGTTTACCCCCCATGAAATTGGGGGAGGCCTATGTCCAGCAGTGGACGTCTTTCGGCTGATATGGTGGTGGTGGTGTCAATAAAGGGTAGCCATGCGCTAGTGAAACTTCTGAAGTCAGGGGTGTTATTCACTAACCGACACAACCTCACCCCTCACCTCACTCATTTGTATATGGAAACTGATAAAATTTGACAAATGATATTTGACAGTTTCCATATAAAAACGGGTGAGGTGTGAGCCTGTGCCGTTTTTATATGAAAACCATCAAATTTTGACAAATGACATTTGACAGTTTCCATATAAAAACGGGTGAGGTGTGAGGTGACAGGTGAGGACGAGTCGGTTTGTGAATAAGAGGGCAGAGATGAGAGAGTGAGAGAATTTACAATTTCGCGAGTAAGCCGCCGAAATCGCTTTTTCTGAGGTTTAACTTTTGTATATGTTATTGTGGCATGTCTATTATACAAGTTAGGTATAACGGAAATAGCTCGAGTTTATTTTGGCAATAATGTCAACGGTATTCTTCTGAATGAAACTGAACCTATCGTAGTTTTCGAGTGACTGATGAAATGATGATGATGGACCCGGGTATGTCCTAAAACTACGCCCAAGACCACCGGGGAATGGGCAGCAGCATTCCTAGAGTGCGGTGGAGATACTGCGATCGCCAACCCGCATGCCAAACGTGGCGATTATGGCATTTACCCCCCTTGAAATTGGGGGAGGCCTATGTCCAGCAGTGGACGTCCTAGGGCTGATATGGTGGTGGTGGTGGTGAATGAAATGATGTCTTATAGTCTCATCGTCATTATGTTGTGTGAAAGTTAACAAATGTATTTTCTTTTTTTCATGGGCTACGCTATCTGCTTAGCATCAGGCAGGCCGTAAAGATTGTTTGCTACTATCTTTGTATAAAAAACACAGTATTGAAACAATGCCAAGTAGGAGAGGCGTTCGTTTTTAGGGTTCGGTATGCAAAGGGTAAAACGGGACCCTATTACTAAGACTCCGCTGTCTGTCCGTTTGTCCATCTGTCACCAGGCTGTAGCTCATGAACCGTGATAGTTAGACAGTTACAATTTTCACAGACGATGTATTTCTGTTGCCGCTATAACAACAAATACTAAAAAACAGAATAAAATAAATATTTAAGCGGGCTCCCATACAACAGACATGATTTACTTGCCGTTTTTATGGATAATGGCACGGAACCCTTCTTGTGCGAGTCCGACTCGCACTTGTCCGGTTTTAAATAAAGATTAATTGATTACACTCTAGCCTAGTGATTCAAACACGCGGCTGTCAAACTGTAGTCGACGGTTTGAATGCTATTCACAAACCGACCCGTCGCCACCTCTCACCTCACACCTCACCCGTTTTATATGGAAACTGTAAAAATTTGACAAATGACATTGCACCTCACCCGTTTTATATGGAAACTGTCAAAATTTGACAAATGACATTTCACCTCCCTTCACCCGTTTTATATGGAAACTGTAAAAAATTTACAAATTCCACATATTCCATATAAAACTTATGAGGTGTGAGATGACGGGTGAGGTGTGAGATGACAGGTGAGGACGAGTCTGTTTTTGAATAAGAGGGCTGGTTCGTACGAATAAGTTTCCGAAACGTGTATACGAATTAGTTAAGCAAATTTAAATAATTCATAGAAAATTAAGTAATTAACGACCGTCACGCAGAAATGCAAATCACCCACTGCTGTATTTAGTTCACGTAAATAATTAGAACAGAACATTCGGTAAGGTTTGTGGAAAAAATTGTCGCCATTATTTTAAAAGGTGCCTTCAGGTGAAGAGGTGGCTGTATTAAAAACGCTTTTTAATGTGATATCACAGATTGAGTAATAGAGTGATAAGGACATTTTTTGTAACGATTTGCAAGCTTTTAACTGGTTATTTTGGTATAAAATGTTTCCGCAGTTTTAATGCTTTATAGCATAATAACATAATAATTTAGCTAATGCGAAGTTTTTTTCAAGCAAAAGGGTAGATTTTGACGTCAATTAGGCGCCAATGACCCTATTCCTCTGCTGACGCTATCAAAAATAGTCATTTTTGACCGAGCGAATGCGAAGCGTCTCCATTCAGCTTAGGTAAAAATGCTTTCGTTTTGTCTGTCTGTCCAGCTATTCTCCTCTACAGCTCGCATTTCTCAACCAATTCTCGTAAGATCATAGGGCCAAACAGAAAATAGCGAAGCCACAAAAAAAAATTAAGTGCGCGTCGGACCGCGACGATGAAAGGTTCCGTCCGTACCAACTGCTACAAGTGAGGTAATCTGGACATGAGTAAGATCTCGATACAGTATAAATACTAGAAAGACAGGAAGCCTATAGTAAACAAGCCTTGCCGGCCTTGAACTGTAACTTCCGACCCTGACCAACGAACCGTACTGAAAAGACAAGCCATTAAAATTATAAACTGTATGGTATGGCACGCGAACGAATCATAAAGGAACAGATAGCGGTAGGTGGAGCAATCCACACGTTCAAGCAATACTGGGTCTGGGTAAGTAGACTTATACATAATAATAATTTTCTCATGCGCCTAAATGTATGCATTAATGTCACGATAAGAGGACATGAAGTTACCTGTTTATGGCTCCCTACATTACTTCTTGGCCGGCGGCCAAGCAGTAATGTATGGACAATGTATGAAACTAACATTATTGTTCGCTGCTCTAACTTTTTAAATTTGCTAACTAAAATCAACTGATAAAGGAAATATTACATAGAGCCAACCGCCGTGATTTTGTATATATATTTTTAATTTGTTATGTAAATTGGTATTTTTTTAGGTTTCGCCGGTTTTTTTTTTTCGTTCTTGTATTTTTGAATTTTGTTGTTTTTTTTTCGAATCTTTCGAGTATTTATGTTTTTTTTTTTAGTTCTTTCATGTTATTTTGTAGCGTTTTTTGTTTTTTAATATTTTTGGAGTTTTAAAATTTTTTTTCGTATTTTTTTGTAATTTTCAATTTTTTTTTTGTTTTTCCATGTTTTTTGGTATTTTTTTTAGTTTTTACGTGTTTTTTGGTATTTTTTTGTTCTTCGTGTTTTTTTAAATGGTGCTTGTATTTTGTAACATTTTTCGTGTTTTTATTTAATATCCGTTATTTGTCGTGATGCTTTGCTATTTTTGGACGTTTTGTATTTTTTAGGTTTTTTCATTGTAGTTTTTTTATTGTTTATTTTTTCTAACATGTTTGAGAAAAGTACTATATGTAAATAAGACGATGATTTAATAATCACAATTACTTTTATTATCTTACGATTATCCTTCACAAACATATATATCTAGTCAAATCTCTATGATGCCCGACATGACACATGTGTGTTGCCAGTTCACACATCATCTCCTTACATCCCCTTTCCTTTCAACTAACTATTACACACAATGTACAATCAAAGGCAAAGGTACTACGTACATAATAATCTGATTTAATTAGTTAGATAACCAGATAGATAGCTAGGCTTCTTGATTAGTCTACCAGTTCTAGTTCTGACTTCTTCATTTATATTACTATTCATATTTTCTTCCCTGCTGTTTTGAATTATATCACTTTCTCTTGAAACATAGCTATCCTCTGGTCTATTACAAACACTATTTCTTCCACTTGGAATAAACATAGCTTGTCCTCCATCATCATCACTATTTATCTCATTATTACTGGTTACAATTTTCATTTTTTCTTGATTGTTACAGTCTATTAAATATCTCCTATTCCTATACAATTCCTGGCCAGTTTCTGTTTTAATTTTAAATGAATTGGGCCTGACATCCCTTCTTAATACTTTAGCATAGCTATTGGGCTTTTTCTTGTTATTATTAATTAGTACAACTTTTTGTCCCTCTTTTAGATTTGACAAGTTTCTTGAGCCTCTATCATAATACTGTTTCTGTTTCCATGCATTGTCATACAAGGTTTTTTGAATATTCCAGTTTTCTTTACTAGGTATCTCAAAATTAGGCAATAAACTCTTGATTTTTCTCCCTAACAATAACTCTGAAGGAGTTTTATAATTGAATTCTTTTGAGATTGGGGTATTTCTGTACTCTAAAAGAGCTAAGTATCTGTCTTTTCCTTCATGATCTGCTTTTTTAAACAAATTTTTGGCTATCTGAATGTACCTTTCCGCTAAGCCATTAGATTGAGCATAAGTAGGACTACTAGTTTTGTGTATAAAACCCCAATTCTGGGCAAATTCTTTCATTTTAAAACTGGTATAATTGGTAGCCCCATCACTGTATAAATATTCAGGAATTCCAAATCTACTAAAAATAGCCTTTAATATCTCTATTGTAGTTTCAGGTCTTAAGTCTTTTAATTCTGATACTTCAAAATATTTACTATAGTAATCCACAACTATTATATAATTTCTGCCTTTGTAGTGAAATACATCTGTACCCAAATGCCACCAAGGCTTATTTGGCATTTCTCTAATTTGCATTGGCTCTTTAGTGTTATTTTTTTAAAATCTGTCACATGTACTACAATTTAATACTTTATTCTCTATGTCTCTTGTCATGAATGGCCAGAACATGCATGATCTCGCTCTAGATTTACACTTATCCAAACCCATATGATTATAATGTATGCGTTCTAACATGTCAGATCTTAAGGACTTTGGTACTACAATACAATTGTTTTTAAAATTAGTTCCTCACAGACATACAGTTGATCAGTGAATGTAAAATATGGTTTCAAGCTACTTGGAATGTCTTTGATATTTGGCCATCCATTTAAAATGTAATATTTTAGCTGTTGTAGTTCACTTTCTTTGTCTGTTTCATCTTTTAATATTCTTAGTTTTTTATCTGATACTGGTAAGGTTGTTACAACCATACCTACCTGTGCTTCTATTTCTTGTTCCAAAAGGTTATCACTAGTTTTAATATCGTGCCGGGACAATGTGTCAGCAATTAAAAGATCTTTACCCGGTTTGTATTTTACAATTATGTCATATTTTTGTAAATGTAAACGCATACGTTGTAGTCTCAATGGTATATCACACATAGGTTTTCTAAAAATTGCCTCTAGAGGTCTATGGTCAGTCTCAACTTCAATTTGTTTACCATAAATATACTGATGGTAACGGGAACAGCCAAAAACAATTCCTAACATTTCCTTCTCGATTTGAGCATACATTTTTTGAGTACAAGTCATGGACTTTGAGGCATAAGCTACAGGCAGATCATTTTGAAGCAATACTGCTCCCAACACATCCTTTGATGCATCAACTGACAATTTTACAGGTTTATTAACATCATAATACTGTAACACAGGTTCTGAAACTAATATATTTTTAAGTTCACTAAAAGAATCATCCTGTTCTTTTGACCATAGCCAATCTACTTCTTTTTTAATTAAATTTCTCAGTGGACTACAAACCTGAGACAAGGATGGTATAAACTTTGCCACATATGTAATCATTCCTAGTAGTCGTTGTAATTCTTTTACATTTTGTGGTTTTTCCATTTTTACTATTGATTCTATTTTTGTAGGATCTGGTTTTATACCATCCTTAGTCAACATGTGCCTTAAGTATTCTATTTCCGACCTTCCAAAGACACATTTACTTAAATTAAATTGTACTCCATTTTCTTTGGCCATTTGAAACACTTTCCGTAAACGTTCATCATGTTCAGTTTTATTTTTACCATACACCACTAAATCATCTACAAATACTTCACATCCATTCACATTTTGGAATATTTCCTTATATCTACGATGAAAGACTTCAGCAGCGGAGCACAAACCATAAGGTAGCCTCGGAACCCTAAAATGCAAAATATGGGACCTTAGGACATACTACTCGTAAATGAGGGAGTAGAAATTTTATATTATTTTAAAACAAGTGTACAGTTCGGGGCGACCCACTAATTATAGTACATTACTGCAGAGGCCGGATAGAACGAGTTAAGAGGGCGCAGTACGATCGGTGTGGATCGGTTCTCCATACAAACGTATTTATGCTCTCATTTTAAAACGCCAAGCTAGAATAACACGAAAATTTGTATACACAATGGGATCCTGCATATCTAGGTCGAATCATAATTTTTGTTGCTAGAAATTGTAAAAGAAAAAAAATACAGCGGCTTTTTGAGTTTTTTACGGCTTGTATGAAAACCTTAATAATCGCTGTATTTTTACTCCATTATAATTTCAAGCAACAGAAACTATGATCTGACCTAGATATGCCAGATCCCATTGTGTATACAAAGTTTCATGTTATTCTAGCCTGGCGTTTTAAAATGAGAGCATAAATACGTTTGTATGGAGAACCGAACGTACTGCGCAGTCTTAAACCGAACTTACTTCATTTACGAGTAGTATGTCCTAAGGTCCCATATTTTGCGTTTTAGGGTTCCGTAGTCAACTAGGAACCCTTTTAGTTTCGTCACGTCCGTTTGTATGTCTGTCCGAGGCTTTACTCTGTGATTGTTAGATTTTTTAGTGCTAAAAAGCTGCAATTTGGCATCGATATATAAATCAATAAATCTGACAAAGTGATAAAATAAAATCTAAGAGAAAAAATTTGAAGGGTACCTCCCCTACACGTAAAGGGGGGATGATTTTTTTTTTCTACAACCTTGTGGTGTGGGGTGTTGTTGGATAGGTATTTCAAAATGAATAAAGGTCTTCATCAAACATTTTTTGATATAAAGTGAAAATTTTCGGAAATAATCACTCCAATAGAAAAAGAAATGTGCACCCCCACCCCCCCTCTAACTTCTGAACTATGAGTCCAAAAAATATGAAAAAAAAACATGAAAGTAAAGCTTATCAAAGGAGTTTCAACGAAAACTATAGCGGAAATATTGATCAGTTAAGCTGTTTTTGAGTTATCGTAAAAAGTCTTATAGTAAAAGACGTATGAAACGCTGCGAAAGTGTTACCTTTTGCTTGTTATTGTTTTTTTAGGGTTCCGTAGCCAAAATGGCGAGGAACTTTTATAGTTTCGTCATGTCTGTCCGTCCGTATGTCATAGTCGATTATGAAATTTCGTAGAAAGGTATATTCTATGAACCGCTACAAAAAATGATGTGAAATCATGAAAAAATATTAAATAAGGGGGGGTACGGTCGAGTTCGTAAATATATGAGCAAATCTAGGCCCTCAAAAATAAATGTACATGGTAACGTACAAATACATCTGAACAGATTTATCATTCGAAAATATATACACGTGTCATCCGTCATATTCATCTGAGCAAGCCTGTCAATAATATTTAAGCAACTGAAAAATAATAAATATCTCTACTATAATTTTTACAAAAATATTGAAACAAGTGGAAGCACATAACTATTGACTCAAGGGTTATTTTCAAATATTTGTAAACAGGTAGTGGCGCATAAATATATGTACTTCACGTTTTCCAATTTGTTGTGAACAAGTAGGAGCTCATAAATATCTGTACAGATAAAACATTTTCAATTTTCACAAATGACAATCACCGAAATGAGTACCATACTGTCATATGATACATTTGTCTCTTTCAGTTTGAGTGGCACGTCATAGAACTGTCATTAATCTGCGTGCTGCTTCTTTTACTTTTTTGTGATTTATACTCGGTTTAAAATAGGTTTGATATCAACATTTATCACTGGCTTCTGAATATTTGTCTTTTTTCTATCAGTTTTGTTTACATGTTTATGAGTTTCTACTTGTTCACATGATTTTGGCAAACTTTACTGCAGAATTTGTTATTTAAGTGAAATGTTTTATCTGTGCAGATATTTATGAGCTCCTAATACTTGTTCACAACAAATTGGAAAACGTTACTAGGTACATATATTTATGTGCCACTACCAGTTTATCAATATTTGAGAGTAACCCTTGTCTCAATAGTCATGTGCTTCCACTCGTTTAAATAATTTCGTAAAAATCGTAGTACAGATATTTATTGTTTCAGTTGCTTAAATATTATTGATCGGCTTGCTCAGATGAATATGACGGATGACACGTGTATATATTTTCGAATGATAAATCTGTTTAGATGTATTTGTACGTTACTATCTACATTTATTTTTGAAGGCTTGGTTTTACTCATATATTTATGAACTCGACTATACCCCATACATGTAACTTGGGGATGATAAAAAAAATCAATGCACATATGCGTGTGGGGTATCTATTGATTGGCTATGTGCGAAGTAGGTGGTGGGGGTAAGCTAGGCGATCGTAGCGCACACCATGGCAGAAATGTGTACTTACCGGGGACCACTGTCAAAACTTTCATGTTTTCTATTGGTTTCTTAACGGTTTCCTACGATACGTTTCGTTTGTATGTATTTATTTATTCTCTTATTTATTTCAGTAAAATTTCCAATACGGGGTCTTTCTCGTTTACTAAAGTAAATAAAATATTCATGTGTCATTATTTGACATCTCTGAATCTAGATATTGTCTCGGGACCTTTGACGTTTGACGTTTCAGACGTGCACATAGCCAATAGGCCTTTAAAAATTATACGGAGATTTAAAAAAAAATATTCCATTTAAGTCAACCGTTAGCGCCGCTGCTGTCAAAGTCGTAAAAGTGTAAAAAAAATTAGTATGGATGAAATTGTAAAAGCTTTGAAAGGAATGAAACCAGGAAAGGCAGCGGGGTATGATAGAATTTCAGTCGAGATGCTGAAGGCTGGGCAAGGCGTCGTAGCAAGTCAGTTGTATCGCCTTTTCAACTTATGTTTTAATACCGGCATAGTTCCAAAAGATTGGTGCAAGGCGGTCATCGTGCCACTGTACAAGGGAAAGGGCTCACAACTTGACTGCAAGAACTACAGGGGCATTAGCTTACTCAGCATCGTTGGCAAATTATATGCGAAAGTGTTGATTGAAAGGGTAATGCAAGAAACCGATGAGAAAATATGGGATGTACAAGCGGGATTTAGGAAAGGTATGGGATGTACGGATCAGGTCTTCTCTTTACGATGCATAGCCGAAAAATATTTGGCCCAAGGTCAAAAGGTCTATTGCGCGTTCGTGGATTTGGAGAAGGCCTATGACAGAGTGGTGAGGAATGAACTTTGGTCGGTACTGTCCGGATATGGAGTGAGCGACCATCTCATTCAAGCTCTGAAATCTCTCTACGAGGATTCCTCTGCTTGCGTGAGAGTAAACGGGTCCTACACTGAATGGTTTAGCATCAAAAAGGGTGTTAGACAGGGATGTGTAGCGTCACCGTGGCTGTTTAATCTATTTCTGGACAGTTGTTTGCAAGATTTGAAAGACGATGAATGTGGGTTGGAAATAAATGGGTTGCTTATCAAATGTCTACTCTACGCCGATGACCAGGTTTTATTAGCGTCATCGGCTGAGAAGCTACAGAAGATGGTAACTAGCATGCACAGATTATTTGCGAGAAAAGGAATGAAAATGAATGTAAGCAAGACGAAAGTGATGGTATTTGAAAGAGATGAGTGTATGACAGTTTGTGAAATTGCTGTAGATGGAGAGAGGTTGGAGCAAGTGGATGGGTTTGTGTATTTGGGGACTTTGTTCACGAGAGACGGTAAACATGAAGGAGATATTGAAAGGAGAGTGATAGCTGGGAATCGAGTGAATGGGGCACTTCACGCCTTTATGAGTAGCCAGAAAGTGTCAGAAAAGGCGCGGCTGGCCGTGCATAGAGGAGTGTTGGTGCCGACACTAATGTATGGTAGTGAAAGTTGGGTGTGGCAGAAGAAACATCAGAGTCGAGTGAATGCAGTGGAAATGAGAGCGCTGAGAAGTATGTGTAGCGTTACTTTGAGAGATAGAGTGAGAAACACCGTTATAAGACGGAGGTGTGGAGTGAATGAAGATATAGTGACGAAAATTGAGAAAGGTATGCTAAGATGGTTTGGACATGTAGAGAGGATGGATGAAAGAAGATTGACAAAACGAGTGTATGAAGGAAGAGTGGATGGAAAAGTTGGAAGGGGAAGACCTCGGCGAACGTACTCCGACCAAATCGGAGACATTCTGCAGAAAGGCCAGGTCAGGAGTACCCTAAATCGGCGCGCATGCATGAAGAATGTTATGAAAGTTCATGAAGCGAAAGTTGTATGTCAGGATCGTAGCAAGTGGAAATCCGTGATCTCTGCCTACCCCTATGGGAAACAGGCGTGATTATATGTATGTATGTATGTATGTAAACTAAAACTTTGTCATTTTCACTAATTTAACGCATTCCAAAAAAAAATGGTCTATTGCCTTATACAGATTTGAGACATGGACGTTAACACAAAGAGACGAGGAATATTTGCAGGCATTTGAAATGTGGTGTTGGCGAAGGACGGAGGGGATAAGATGGACAGAACGAGTAACCAACGAAGCCGTCCTGAACAGAGTGAAGGAAAAGAGAAGCTTACTGACCACAATTAAAACCAGGAGACAAAAAATGATCGGCCACCTGCTACGACACGACCACTTCATCAGGAACATTATAGAAGGGAAAATAAATGGGAAAAGAGGAAGAGGAAGGCCGAGGAAAGGTTATATGAACCAGATAAAGGAGGATGTGGAGGTCGTGTCGCACCAGGACGTCAAGAAACTAGCCTTGGACCGACAGAAATGGCGAAAACTGCATCACGCTGCACCGACAAGGGCGCAGCTCTTAAGACTGCGCAGTACGTTAGGTTCTCCATACAAACGTATTTATACTCTCATTTTAAAACGCCAGGCTAGAATAACATGAAACTTTGTATACACAATGGGATCCGGCATATCTAGGTCGGATCATAGTTTCTGTTGCTTGAAATTATAATGGAGCAAAAATACAGCGATTATTAAAGTTTTCATACAAGCCGTAAAAAACTCAAAAAGCCGCTGTATTTTTTTTCTTTTATAATTTCTAGCAACAGAAACTATGGTCCGACCTAGATATGCCGGATTCCATTGTGTATAACTTTAATAAGATTGTGATGTGTTCAACTTTAATAAGACTTAAACTAATCATTCTTTTAATAGTATTATATAATAATAGTATTAAGCTGCACCACCACTATCTATCTAAAAAAAAAGGATTTCTTTAAAACTAATTTGTGGTTAATGTTGTTGGTGGCACAATAAATAAAATGTACTTACTAATATATATTTTAAGCCCTTATTGTGACACTGTTTGTTAACCCTAATAGACAAAAATAAAAATAAAATAAAAAATAAAAAAGTATACAAATTTTCATGTTATTCTAGCATGGCGTTTTAAAATGAGAGCATAAATACGTTTGTATGGAGAACCGAGCGTACTGCGCCCTCTTAAGTGAATGATGATGAACGCATCCCAACTGTCGCAGTATTGTTACGTGCGACAAAGTACTAAAGTGATCATCTACATTTGCTGTTGACTGAACCCATAGTCACCGGGGGATGGGCAGCAGCATCCCTGGAGTGGAGATACTGCGATCGCCAACCCGCATGCCAAGCGTGGCGATTATGGCATATAACCCCCGTGAATTTGGGGGAGGCCTATGTCCAGCAGTGGACGTCCTTTGGCTGATATGGTGGTGGTACCCATAGTACAAGCTTTGCTTAGTTTGGGACTAGGTCGATTTGTGTAAGATTGTCCCCCAATAATTTTTTTTATTATTTATTTCCGTCCGTCCGTCAATCCGGGCAAATTTTAAAACAATCCGTATTGCAACGTTAACTAGAAAATTACAAAAGGGATTTGTAAATATATATTTTTAAATAAATAAATATTAGGGGCCAAATAAATATTACACAAATCGAACTAGTCCCATAGCACATAAAAAACATCCAAGTCTCAGGAACACATGCTTCTGCTCACCATAGAAACAAATGCCCTTGCCAGGATTCGCACCCGGGACCTCTAGCTTCGGAACCAGTGACACTACCAACTAGGCTAAACAGGCCGACATATAATAGAAAAATGTAATCAGCTAGCCTACTTCCGTTCACTATCTCTATATGCCGCGCCCTTGACACATTTACCCTGAGAAGTGTCAACTCATAAGGATGTCTCAGACAATGCAATATATATTTGCACCATTTATTATTTCTCACTGGATATGAACCTCCCTCGATTTATTCATCTTATTTCCCTCGTAACGATATCCAACAGATGTACTGGTACATAGATACAGCATGATAAGATAAAATCTTTGTCAGGGTTGGCACATTGTTATTTTTTTTTTGTTATAAGGTAATAAACTTTTTCTTATTCTTAAAAATATTTCATATTTGTGAGGATGAAATAGGTAGATATATAGATAGATAAAGACAAAGAAGAAAAAAATATTTCACAAACCATTAGACACTGGTTAACACAACACTAAGACTAGACTAGACTAAAGTAATAAGTTTCTGTTATATTTGTTTGTGACCAACACACAAACCAACTCGTTCTCACCCATCACCTCACACCTCACCCGTTTTTATATGGAAACTGTCAAAATGTGACAAATGACATTTGACAGTTTCCATATAAAAACGGGTTAGGTGCGAGGTAAGAGGTGAGGACGAGTCGGGTTGTGAATAAGAGGGCTGTAAGGTGCAGGTACTTCCCCAGTTGGGCTACGCCAAATATGAGCGATGTGGCCTACTTCTCTAATCTAAACTCTAACTACTCTTTTTTTTTCAACCGGAGTGAAAAATTGAAAAACTGATCACCCCGGGCGGGATCGCTCGTGGCAACTAATCCTTCAATCTGTTCACTCTTCGATTTGTTACCCGCGGTAGCTCAGTTGGAAAAATCGATGGACGGATTCCAGATGTAATAATAATAATAACAAGCCTTTTTATTTCCTGAACTTTACAAGCAACAAACTTTTTTTTTGTAATATATCTTACAATACAATACAATACAATACAATACAATACTCTTTATTGCACACCTCAATTAAAGGACACAGTACAGTACGTAATAACAATAAGTAGAGGCAAACAAAAGGCGGTCTTATCGCTAAAGAGCGATCTCTACCAGACAACCTTTGGGTAGCGTCTTACATACTTAGTTAAGGCCCCTTTCTGGGTATAGGCCTCCTCCAGTTGTCTCCGTTGCTTACGGTCTCCTCCAGTTGTCTCCGTTGCTTACGGTCTCCTGCTTTCCTTTTCCAGTTGTTTCCGGCTATATGTATGTCGTCGACCCACCGCTCTCGGGGGCGCCCTCTGCCTCTATGGTTGCTAGGTCCTAGCCATGTAGTGACCTGTTTCATGCGTCTGTCATCTGATGCGCGAGCAACATGGCCTGCCCACTTCCACTTCAGATGCTGGGAGTGATGTAGAGCGTCTATAACCTTGGTCTTATTTCTGATATCTGTACATCTTTGTCCATCGCTAAGTTTTATATTTAAGATGCTCCTTTCCACAGACGGTCCCTGGTTTCCATAAAATTCCAAATGTAGCGGGTTCAAATTCAAATCACGCCCGCAGTGATCAGTTTTTCAATTTTTCACTCCGGTTGCATATTATAATTTTGCTACGCGGACGATTCCGCTTGTAAAAATATTTACAGTGTAACTACTCTTTTTGTACCGTAATAATCGCATTGTTCTTTTCCCATCTGTCTGAATAAATGTTATACGCGAACTCACGTATAACATTTTATTCGCTCGTCTTTCTGCTCGCTAGGGTTGCCAATAATCGGATTACAATACAATATAATATTGTAAAATTGTGTTGCCTCGATTAGGGTTCCGTGCAGGAGAAAAGGTTTCTATTGGAGTTATGTTAATTTTTTTTTAATACCACGTCGGTGGCAAACCAGCGTAAGGCCCGCCTGGTGGTAAGCGGTCACCGCAGCCTATGGAAATGTGTTAATATTATACATGAAATCCATACTAACTTACTGTATCAGAAAAACTGCCTTCCTCGAACGCTTAGGTTGTATAATGAGCTCCCTGCCGAAGTCTTCCCGAGGGCCTACAGTATGATGGGGCTCTAAACCACAATAAATGTGTGTACCTATATTTTTACAAAGTCCGTAATGCACGTTTGACACCACTGGATTTGCAAGCTTCTATAGGCTATGATCGCTTACCATCATGCAGGCCGTACGCTTGTTTGCCACCGACGTGGTATAAAAAATATTCACGTCTGTCTATACAGACCTATGAACATACACACTCCTAGGTAAGCTCATAATGTTTGTGACACAAGTTACACACGAGCCCTCAAGGCAATAAAGAGTCGGTATTGCGCTTGTGATTCTACTGGAGCCGCAAGCGTCCATAGACTACAGTGTCTTGACGCTTCGCGCGCTTGTCCGCTCCGCTTGTCAAAAAACGCGGCCTAATATCACGACACCAAATCCAAAAAATCCATCCTTCTTTCGCATTGTGATTATGTAAGTAAATATTAATAATTGGAGCCTCGTCTGCCAACAAACCGCACTGTGGTTTGGCAGAAGTGTATTAATGTGTAGTAAGAATGTTTTGGTGAATAACTATTTATTATTATTATTTCTCCTTCGAGATTCACGGGCCATTACACCCCGGTCTTTTGGTAGGCTTGCGTGGGGACACAGATCCAACACGTAGAGGCCCTTTGGAGAGTTTTACTATGTAATACACCTGCTACAACCCATTCACGGGTACATCAATATATACCCGTGAACCGGTCCCAGCAGGCGTTGGGACTATTGTAAATAAAATGAAAAGATTATTGGGCTATGGTGTTGAAGTTTGGCTGGTCAAGAAATTGGGCTATTACTAAGGTTCCGGACACCTGCCATAACAATGCTTACACCGTTATCGAGGCAGGTGGTGACTCGCCGCTGCCTAGATGGGCCCCTGAAACTGCCGTCGTAAAGACGGCCAGGAGCAACATCGGTGTGAGCGGCTCAGGGTGTGGAGAGGTGTGCACCGCTTTCTACCCAGTGGCTGTTAACAGCCACCGTGCCCACTCGCGACTTATGCAAGTTTCACTTCCACCCTACGAGCATATAGCTCTGACGACTCCTCTCTGGACGGCCAATGAAGGCAAGCCGGAGCTCAGAGTCCTGCGGGTCCCCTTGGGGTTCCATTCCGACCGACGAAGACACGCCGGAGACGGAGACCCTGACCGACTCTCTGGAGCACTCGGGTCCGTGGGGTCGTCACTCCCCAACAGCTCGCCACAAACTGCCCTGCGGGCTTATTATTATTATTATTATTAAATCACTGTACTTGGATATGATTATTAATCCTAACTTGCCGAAAGGTCAAAGAGGCAAGGGATGAAATTACAAATTTTAATTAACATAGATAAACGGCTACACATTTAGCAAAGTTTATTTGTAGAGGCATTAATTACTACCCCCGATAAAATAGATTTTGTTTAGTCATTCGTTCAAACTAGAAGTTTAGATTTAAACATGAGTATTAGATTTTTACGGCGTAGACAAAAATCGTTATAAAGCATGATTTTCGAAGTAAGTAGACATATTTGGTCAAAAAAGTCAAGCTCAAATGACCGATGGCGATCAGTACTCCTCTTTTCCACAATCAACTCTTCATTAACTTTATTACGATTTTAAGAAACATGTTTTTTTTATATATCCCCTACACTCAACTTTTTCAATTTTTGTGTCTTTGTTACTAGACGCTAGATGGTGCTAAAATAAAAGTGATGGATGCTTAAAAATGGCAAATAAAAGTGTAAAGTAAAAGTGTAAGTTTCAATAAAGTTATAAAACCAATACTAAAGCATAATTCTTTTATGTTTGGGTTTAATTTAAATTGGTTATTCTATTTAGTGGCGAAATAAATAGGTAGACAACGTAAGAAGTATCCACTTAATATAATTTACTGTTGTATCCCCGATACAACCAGCTGCTTTTTAATTAGACGAAAATGACGTTAAAAACACTGTAAAACCGCTGAATATTCACCCTCCTACGGAACCAAAACTCGCGCAACTCCCGCTAGCCCTCATTCCATAGAGCTTATTCTGTTTCCGATCTGAAGTCTGCCTTTTACCGAGATCAAAGCGGAGGAAATGCGGCCCTGCCTATGCCGTTTGTTTATACCGTCGTTTATAAGTAGGTCTAATAGAGAGAGCCGTTTTAGCCGAGTGGTAGGGCATTTTCAAAATTTTCTGGTGGTCGTGAATTCGAGGGTTACTCATAACTAAAGCTAACTACAGTGACTATAACAGACTCAAAGTGAGTCTTGTCCTCCGACGAGTCGTCGCCACTTAGCCCGAACTTGCGCCATTTCCCGCCAGTCCGCGGCTTGGAGAATGCGCAGGTCTGATTCAACATCGTTCCTCTGATACCTGCTACGTCTGATGGGTCGCCTCCCTACTGGATGGCTCAGACAGGCCTGTTTGGCGCCCCGATCTTCTCCCATCCGTTCAACGTCGCCAAGCCAGTGGAAACGGTGAGCTTTCGTCTCTCTGATGGTATTGGGTACGGCCACAAGATCCTCAATTTCCACGTTCTTCCGGACTCTGAAGCTTCCATCATCTCTTCTAACAGACATAGTAATTTCCGTGATTTTTTCTCTCGTTCACCGCTTATTTTCTTAGCTTCTTTAAATGTGTTAGCGTCCAAGTTTCACAACCATAGCACATTGGCCAGTGACCTTATGACCGATTTGTAGATGCGGAGTTTGGTGTTTCTGCTTCTAAGCAGTAGCTTTTAGTGTCTAAGCTTAAAAGAAACGAAACGCACAGGGCGGGCCCGGTGCCTTTGATATTTCCAAAACTATCGACTATCGATTCATACTCGTACAATTCGTACATATGTCACACACACCGCCTCCGCTCCGCCACGCTACCGAATACCGCGCGGTTTCTTGGTGCGACTTGCCCCAGGCCGCGTTTGGTTTACCGCAATACCGCCTCCGCTCCGCAACGACGGTGCGCCGTGCGTTACAAGCTTTAAGTATATGTTTTATGTAATCTAGAGGTAAAGCCACGTTCACGCACAGGCGTAAACGGGTGACATTTCTTAAATTTTCAATGCCCACGGCCCCGCCATGTTGAATTTATTTCAAAAACTGAATCGGCAAATGGATTACTTAAGTATCGAATCTGCTCATTAAAATTCATTAGAATCGGTCGACAAATGCGAACTGTAGGGAATAGTCAGACAACCGCGGGACAGACGAACAATTTTTTTTGCTCAAGGTGTAACGTAGACCCCTCACTCGTGTCTCGCGCTTGCTCGGTCAATAAGCCCGCTTTGTGTCCTTAGCGTGTGCCGCGCGCCGCGCCGCAGTGTGCTTAATGGGTAACGTGTCTTCAATACGAGTATGTGCAAATGTACCTGATAAAGCACGAACCACCGCAGCTGCCATTTGCTGTTGTCGGAGTTCCGTTTGTGGAGGTACCCGGCCTGAAACAATGAAAATCATCATTACTACATATACATAAACACATGTAGAGGTGTATCCCGTACATTACTTAAGAACATTAATCATTATGCTAACTCAATCAATGACATATCTTAAGAACATTAATCATTATGCTAACTCGATCAATGACATATCTTAAGAACATTAATCATTATGCTAACTCGATCAATGACATATCTTAAGAACATTAATCATTACGCTAACTCAATCAATGACATATCTTAAGAACATTAATCATTATGCTAACTCAATCAATGACATATCTTAAGAACATTAATCATTATGCTAACTCGATCAATGACATATCTTAAGAACATTAATCATTATGCTAACTCAATCAATGACATATCTTAAGAACATTAATCATTATGCTAACTCAATCAATGACATATCTTTGTAATGGTACGTCGTCGAAAAACGGGTTTCAGAGCTCTAGTAGATTCTGATATTGAAATAAACAAATTTTTGGCATAGTCACTTAACAGGTATAAATTGCAGTAATACATAAAAAACCGGCCAAGTGCGAGTCGGACTCGCGCACGAAGGGTTTCGTACCAAAAAAAAACGCTAACAACTACTCTGTTGTATGGGAGCCTTAATTATTATTATTATTTTGATTTTAGTATTTGTTGTTGTAGCCACAATAAAAATACATAATCTGTGCAAATTTCAACTGTCTAACTATTACAGTATTTGAAATCTAGCTCGGCGAATGGTAGCCATGAAAAAGGGCTTCACGTTTTTTGTACCTATGGGAGCACCCCTTCATTATTATTATTTTGTTTTTAGTATTTGTTGTTATAGCGGCAACAGAAATACACAATCTGTGAAAATTTCAACTACTAGCTATTACGGTTCTTGAGATACAGCCTGGTGACAGACGGACGGACGGACGGACAGCGAAGTCTTAGTAATAGGGTCCCTTTTTTACCCTTTGGGTACGGAACCCTAAAAACTAATTTTTGGTCAAAAGTTTTTATTGCCGACTGTAACTTTTTCCCACAATCATATTGCATTGTCATCCGATTTATACATGCATACAAAATTTCAGCTCAATCGGAACCGGGAAGTGGATCAAATTTAACTTGCAAGATTTGATTACAGACAGACAACGGGACAGGTGAAAGTAAATAAAAGCTTGTAAAATATTGGGGGACAATAGCTCCGATGATAGCCGCCTTATAATATTCTCTACCCAGCTAGCACAATAGATTTTAAAGTGACGTTTTACGACCAGAAATGTAATAAAACGTGACATAAAACATGACCATAAAAACTGTCGGGGCTGACGGTATGGCTCGCAAAGACTTCCTCATATCCTATACCTAGCACGTAGAACCGATACCGGTATTAGTGGTTGGGGCAGAAAAGTTCTCGAGTGGCGACCAAGTACCGGAAGACGCAGCGTAGATCCCCCAAACGGTTGATTGACGTGATGACCTGGTAATGGCCGCGAGAATCCACTAGATGCGGGTGTCGCAGGACCGGTCATTGTAGCACTCTTTGGGGGAGGCCCTATGTCCAGCAGTGCACGTCTCTCCGCTGATAAGATGATGATGATTCTATACCTAATGAAGAAACTGTTTCTCTGTTTGCTAAACCAGTCCGTCCGTCCGTGTGGATGCGAATTACCTATACGTCCAGTAGCCAGGGAATATTGACTATGTAAAACTAGGGATGCTACGAATATAAGTATTCGCATTAGCTTATGCGAATGCTTCGAATCGTTTTAAATATTCGCATTAACATTTTTATCCAGGTGTCAGGTTGTTGTGAGCACCACCGAATAATCATGAAGTTATTGCTCTTCATATACAAATAGCCCCTCACCCACACTCACAGTTACAAACACACACCCACATACACTAGTATACACTACATAGTTTACACATAACTTGCACATGTTGCATAGCGTTGCACTTCTGCCTAACATTTTGTAGGGTTCTGGCAGAATATCAGCGATGTGGCTTATTGCCACATCATCGTGCTGAGTCAGCGCCTTTTCTCTACCACGACACATGGTTCTTATCATTTAAGAAGTAAAAAAAAAAGAAAAAAATAGAACTTTAGTTTTAAATTGCATGCCTCATTTTGGTATAATCTTGTATAATTTTTAGTGTTTCATTTTTGTCACCTACTCGTACACTTATATTCATGCTGTGAAACCATGTATGTTGTGAAAACGAATAAAGTCTTTATCTATCTATGTAACATTCGCATTCGCATCAAATGATGCGAATATTTTGCGAATGCGCAAGTCAAGCCGTGTTCCGCCCGCGCCGGCCTCGTGTCGCCGAAGAAGCCTACTCACAGCAGCCTAAGGACGTCTGCAACTCCAGGGGTGTCAGATGCGTGTTGCCGGACCTTTAAAATGTATACACTCCTTTCTTTAAGAACCCCATACTGCAGTCCCTCGGGAACTCATTCCACAACCGGAGCGTCCGAGGAAGGAAATTCCTCTGAAACCGTACCGTACGCGACCATTTAGTTTCTAAAGTGTGACGCATGACGGAAATGACATTAGTGAAATCCGTAAGTAAAACATGGTGATGAAACTATAATCGCAATAAGGTCTAATTTTCCGTTAGGGTTGTAAGGTCAGATGGTTACTTTTGTAAAAACTAGTGCCTACGTCAAATCCTTGGATTAAGTAGGTGCCAAAAAGGACCCCGGGCCCCTAACCGGAAAACCGCAAAGAGGGTGTGCAGCCCTCTTATTCACATACTGACTAGTCCTCACCCGTCTTTATATGGAAATTGACAAATGTCATTCATTTGTCAAATTTTGACAGCTTCCATATAAAAAAATCCGGTCAAGTGCGAGTCAGACTCGCGGACGAAGGGTTCCGTACCATTATCTATAAAAACGGCAAAAAAACACGTTTGTTGTTCGGGAGCCCCTTTAAATATTTATTTTATTCTGTCTTTCAGTATTTTTTTAAAGCGGCAACTGGTAACAGACGGACTTACAGACAGACGGACGGACAGCGGAGTCTTAGTAATAGGGTCCCATTTTTACCCTTCGGGTACGGAACCCTAAAAACGGGTGAGGTGTGAGTGAAAAGTTGGGACGAGTCTGTGTGAATAAACCCAGGAAATATAGACAAAGATACAAAGGACTATTATACTTCTAAAAGCTGTCATTCCACTACAATAAATAGTAAGGGAGCCTAAGAGTGGATTTGGGGATTTACTCGGGCGCGGCTGATAAACATATGGAGGTAGGTTCTCCCTTGTCGCCAGCGAGTTCTCCGAGCAATGTGGCTCACCCGCTCCCACTTCAGTTTCGCAATTCTTCGGGCTATGTTAGTTACCTTGGTTCTTTTGCGGGTGTTTTGCGGATTTCGTCATTTATAATTCGATCTCGGAGAGTAATTACGTGCATAGCTCTCTCCATCGCTAATTGAATTACTTTAAATCTCCTTATTAGGCCTATAGTGAGTGACCACGTCTCACAGCCTCACTGGCAACACATACTGGAGAAATAAACAAGTACTCACCTGTATATGATCGTACTGCGCCCTCTCCGAGAGGGCAATGAGCTGGCCATCGTTCACGCGAATCGATCGCTGGATCTTTGGGCTCAGCATGCTGAATCTGATAACAAACAAAAAGATAAACATTATTAAGGTAATGCCTCGATTCTGGAAACCATGCCCCTGCGTAAGAGATTCGCTTATGTCTTCCGCGCAAGAGAAAACGAGATGCAGCACACTTTAGGATTGACTTTTTTAGATAAAGTGTGAAATATATATCTGGCTCTGTGCAGTTTCATTCATAAATCCTCTTATAAGATTTAAGATGAGGTAAAATACCATATTCAACTCGATTATGTGGTTAATAATAACAAAGGTTCCGTAAAATAAATTATCCTCCATCGATCTGTGGCATTGTTATTATTATTTACCGAAAAATAAACACAAAATATACCGAAAAAAAATTACATTTTGTCCTCATAAAATTCAACGTAGAACTGCGACCCCACAGCGCGCGAGCCGAGCGAGCGAAACGAGCGTGCCGCGGTAGCGGCCGGCGAAGTTTTTTTATACAAATACATGTTTGCAAAGCAGTAATAGCTGTAATGCACGTAACAACCGAAAAAAATGATAAACGATAGCTTTCGGTAAAACGTAATTTAATCAGGTAGAAAAGAATTATGTCAGCGTAAGTTTTTTTTAGTTATTTCATTCGTTCGTTTCTATATTGTTATTAATACGTAAATTTTCGGAAACTTGGTAAAACAAGCAGCAAAAATCGGACTTTAAATGAGCACATTTTTAATTTACTTTTCGGAGGTTTTATTACAACCCATAAAGTAATGAACTTTTAGTGGACTCAGGAAAACAGGAAAATTGAAAAAAACCGGCAGTTTTCCCTTGAAGCACCCTAACATCATCACTGGCAGAGTTATAAATAACAATGTTTCAAAATTGAAAGAGTACGTAATTCTTACTTTGAAACATGTCGGGCATTAACTTTGAGCAGCAGGAATAGAACAGCCACGGTCATAAAACGAAGGCGGATGTATTCGAAGCTTTACGAGCAAACTTGGGAGAGTGTTTCTTTTGAACAAGTTTGATGTTTGCGTTCCGCGCAAATTACTTTTAGGACCCCAGCGTGGAGAATGGGGAGGTTGCTTTGCTAACTAACCGATTTTAGAAAATAAGCTGGTTCAGACCGTGATTTAAATTTTATTTAAAATATTTCTTGGTTAGTAGGCCAATCACAGTCACAGTTTTGTCCACTCCACAGTAATAGTATTTAAAAATTATTTTTTATGAAATAGTAGGCAAAAGAGCAGACGAATCGCCTGATGGCAAGCGATTAGCGCCGCCCATGGACACTCGCAACACCAGAGGGGTTGTAAGTGCGTTGCCGGCCTTTAAGATGGGAGTAAGCTCTTTTCTTGAAGGTTTTCAGGATTAGGGGGGGTTGGAGTTAATGTTTATTTAATTTAGTGTCTTTGTGAGATGATCATTTTTCTCATATTTAACCATTTTAAAAACTGACACAACATAAAAATATTATAGAATAATCAAACCCGCTCACAAAATTTCACAAGAATCTATTAGGAAATATGACCTATAGAGCAGAACAGCGGGAAATCCGCCGGTCGGACATACCAAAGCATTTTTATCGAAGCTGAATCGGGGACCTTCGTTACACTCGGCCAAGGACGAAAATAAATATTTATTCGCTTTTTTGTTTTTTGTCTAACTCGGTGACCCGGGTATGTCCTTAAACTACGATCAAGACCACCGGGGGATGGGCACAGCATCCCTGGAGAGCGGTGGAGATAATTTAATCGCCAACGTGCATGCCAAGCGTGGCGATTATGGCATTTACCCCCCATGAAATTGTGGGAGGCCTATGTCCAGCAGTGGGCGTCCTCGGCTGATATGGTGGATGCTCAAGTAGCAACCAAATTGTTTTTTAAGAAGTTTTTAAGCAGACCCTAAGACCAAGACTAGATGTGCCTTAACTTGGCAGTTTTCTATGCAGTATGTTATAATACCATGAAAGCTGTTGGATATTTAAGGAAACCGCTAAGTTAAAGCTCAAAAAGCATTTAGCCGCAATAAATTAGTTATACTGTTAACAATCTAGTGCCAGACTTGGCAACTTTTCAGATAATCTACGGAACTTGGCACCCATTTAGATCTCAATTCTTTTGTCGGTGAAGACATTCACATAAGAGAATATCAATGGGTGAAGACGACAACCACGCATCACATATTGAACTTAGCTGCCATTTTTACATTTATGTTTTTGATGGGATATATCTTACTCTCTGTCACTCGAATATGCAAGTGAGACAGAGAGGCAGATATTTCGTTATCGGTTTGCGGTAGCATTTCTGATGATAAACCCTACAGTGCGCTATGTCGTCCTTTCGAAGGTTTATGTCAAAGTCGTAAAGTTCCCAGTGGTGTCGAAATTGCGTCCATACGAGTATCTTTACGATTATGGTTTTTTACGAGGCAGAGGTCAATGTGCTACTTGATGTAAGTATTGGAAATGGATGTGAATAATTTGGGATGCATTAGCCTGCTTGCGCTATGAGTTTTCAACTTTATAACAAACTGTTCTTTTTACGGTTCCGTACCTCAAAAGGGAAAAACGGAACCCTTAATAGGATAACTTGTGTGTCTGTCTATCTGTCTGTGTATGGCACAGTCAATTTGCTCCGAAAGTACTGGAACGATTGATTTGAAAGGTACGTACACAATAATGTAAGTCGGTGGCCCAAAGACGGACGTGTGACGTAAATAAATGAATTGTAAACATGGGGTCTCCTTTCCTTTTGTTCCTTTTGAGGTACGGAACCTGAAAAATAGCTGAAGATATGTGCTTCTGAGTTGGCACCAGTTTTGACCGTGTCTTTTTCGGCTCTCTTACTCTTCTTTCGTAATCCCGACCTCGTGGAAGTCAGCTTTGGTGCACCCCATCCCTAAATAAGGCGATCACTCAACACCGGCCAACTACATGCCAATAGCTATAACCTCCCTTTTCTTGAAGATAATAGAGTCCATTATTAACTGCCAGCTCCTTTGGTACCTAGATGACCACCAGTTGCTTAATCACCGACAGTACGGTTCCGTAGGGGCCGTTCGGCTGGTGATCTTCTGGTTTACCTGACACATCGTTGGGTACAGGCGATCGAGACAAAGGGTGAAGCATTGGCTGTTAGTTTGGATGTAGCGAAGGCCTTTGATCGCGTTTGGCACAAAGCTTTTCTTTCGAAGCTAGGATGGACCTATGGGCTTCCCGAGAAATTATGTGAATGGGTCAGCAGCTTTCTTGCAGATAGAAGCATAAAGGTCGTAGTTGACGGTGTATGCTCTGACGCCATGTCTGTGAATGCAGGTGTCCCTCAAGGCTGTGTGCTATCACCCACGCTATTCCTTCTCTAATGACATGCTGCAATTCAGCAGCATTCCGTGTTAGGCGGATGATAGTACTGTGATGCCTATAATATTAAGCACCGGCCGCGCCAATATTTCTCGAAAAACAAACTTGTGTCTGAAATTGAGACGTCCCTGAATGAAGTCTCAGAATGGGGTCTAATCTGGTCCGTTTTAAGCCTACAAAGACGCAGGTTTACGCGTTTAATGCAAAAAAGCTTGCGTTTGTCGCATCACCTCGTTTTGAGGGCACTACCCTACTGCCACAGCCAATATCGGAATCCTTGGTGTCGACATCTCGAGTCAAGTCCAGTTCCGCGGTCATTTAGAGGGTAAAGCCAAATTAACCTCTAAAAAGCTCGGTGTGCTCAACAGATCGAGAGAGTATTTTACGCCGGCCCATCGCCTACAGCTTTATAAGGCGCAGGTCCGTCCACATATGGAATACAGTTCTCATCTGTGGGCAGGGGCACCACAGAACCAGCTTCTCCCTCTAGACCGCATCCAAGGGATAGCGACTCGAATTGTCGGCTGCCAGCGTGTTTCGGATTGGCTTGACTCTTTAACGCTGCGTAGAAATGGGCAAATATTACGGGGAGTGCTCCGAGGAATTGTTCGGATTAATCCCTGCCGCTTCTTTCCGCCATCGCCAAACGCCACAACATTTCCATCCTCACCACTTAGAAGGTTCTTCTTCTTCTGTATCTTCTTCTTCTTCTTCTTCAACCTTAAGCTACCCAATGCTGAGTAAAGGTCTCTTCCATGTTAGCCCATTCCGTGCGGTCCTGTCCTGTGCTCTCCTCATCCAATCCTTCCCAGCCACTCGTACCAAATCGTCAGTCCATCTCGCGGGTTGCCTTCCCACATTTCTGCGCCCCGTTCGCGGTCTCCACTCCAGCAACTTTCTTCCCCATCTACCATCGGACCTATAGCATATATGGCCCACCACCTTCCACTTCCCAGTGGCTATGGTTTTTGCTATGTCGGTTAATTTTATTCTCCTGCGGATTTTGGTATTACTGACCTGATTGCGAAGAGAAATCCCCAATATAGCTCTTTCCTCTCTTTCAACTTAGAAGGTTGGCAGTCCTCAACTTGCCTTTCTCCAGAAATTTACTGCTTTGCACAGCTAAACTGTGAAATGAACTGTCACCTGCGGTATTTCCGGACCGATACGACCATCAAACATTCAAAAAAAGAGCGTACTCCCATCTTAAAGGCCGGCAACGCACGTACAACCCCTCTGGTGTTGCGACGTTGCGAGTGTCAATGAGCGGCGCTAACCGCTTACCATCAGGCGATTCATCTGCTCGTTTTGCCTCCTATAGCGTAAAAAAATAAGAAAAAGTTTTTCACACTACCGTGTGACATACTAAATTAAAGATCTTTGGACGCTTGTTATGTTTTTTTTAAATATAGTTTTTGAATCAAGTAGTTTCGATGTTATTTCAGAAAATAGGCGAAAATTGACCATTCCCCCCATCCTTATATCCGGAACTAATGGGCATAAAATTAGGGAATAAATACAGAAAATAGTTCTCTACCAAGAAATTACAGGAAAACCTATTAAAAGACTATGATATTTAAAGTAGCCGACTTACGGAACCCTGTCCACGCGAGTTTTAGTCCGGTTTTTAATTAATATTGTCTTCGGTTACCTTTAGTGAATGAATAATCACTAATCAATATCATTAACTCCGTAGAAAGTGGATAACTATTTTGTCCTTACTTCATGATTAACTCAGTGTACCCGCTTGACCATTAGTGCTATAAAAGACTCAAAACTACGGGTTGTTTTTTATATCTACATAACACACGATTCAATACGTTTAAATTGTTTTCTTTTTTTTTATTAAGTTTAATTTCCAAAAAAAACTCTCTGCAATTACCATTCCGTTTATACCTAGGTATGTCAAGGTCTAATATATTCGGTAAGTACTAGATTACGTAAGTAAGTATCAGAAATATTATCGACGATGATTATTAAATATATTTAACTTTGTTTTACCTATTGTTTTAACCAAAATATTTCATAAATAGGTAAGTGATAAGATTTTGTATAAAAAGTTTTGTTGTGGTACAGTAAATAGGTACTTTCGTTAGGTAAATCCCAAAAATCCCAGAAATATATTATTCGAAGGGCGTCGTAGTGAAAAGAGTTACTATTTTTAGACTTCGATTATTTTAACTTAAAATGCCTTTTAAGCGAGTGAAATATAAAAAGAACCCGTGAAACAAAACAACAGTGCAACAGGGGAATAAAAAACACAATTTACAAAAATTATGTAATAAAAGCAAAGTTGTAAATAACTTATCAAAAATATAGGATTGTAATTGTAATACTTGGTAATAGGTACTTACTTTTACTTAACAACAAAATTCATTTTTCCTATGTCACAATAATAATCCAGTGTTCACTTGACAGAAACATCCACACGAAGATACAACAACATCTTAGAAGAACACTAATAATTCAAACAGACTCACATTTCAATAAACACAACCATAAAATTCATAAGCGCCTGTTGATAATGTAAACGCAACAAGTCCCGAGTATAAGGAGAGATAAGTTGCTATTACAAATGTTTGAGGCGGTCAGTTTGTCGCGCCGGGGGTCACGGCGGTACGGCGGCGACGGTGCGACTGCCGGGCCGGTGCCGGGCACCTGTAGCTTAATCGACCGTTGCGCGCGTGCGTGCCCTTGATGACGTACGAAAAATTTACACGGAGCTTCGAATAGTGGAGGAACCGAGTAAGTATTCATAGAGAGTGGCGGCTAACTGATCGGTCATATAAATGTTTTGCGTGGAGAGCAAATTGTTGTACAGTAATTGTGAAAAACTTTACAGAACTTCTAACTTGAGTATGTAGCTTGAAATAAGATGGTTACGGAACGCCACTCAAAAAGCGCCACTGTATCTAACTAACTATTTCGGCCGAGTAAACCAAAAGAGCATCTTGGCCTCTGAAACGAGAACGCTTCTTGCCTTGAACCTGAAGCTGACGCAGATCCGCCTCCACACTGTCTTCCCGGCGATAGTATGCTCTCTTGACGGCTCGATCCTCTCCGATTCTCTGTTCTCTTGATTTTTTTCTCTTTCGGCATTTAGGCACCCACATCTGGCGCCTAGACCTAGAGCGACCGCTCCATCCACTCTACCCTTGGTCGGCCCTGGAACCAGCCGTTGTCTACTTTATTTCGGCTAGCTAGTGGAGATAGGAAATATCGCCCTGGCTTGCTTACGAATGGCTCAGAACAAGATTGCCTGGAGTTACACGGCGTCAGTGGTTGTCACAGCCCTCAGCAATGAGGATACGACGAAGGGTCTCCCCACACCAATCAACGCGGAATCGGCTATCTCGGAGTGTTTTACACCACACTATCCGCATTTAGCCGATCGGCCATCTCAGTGGTTGTAAACCTACGGTCAGCAGCCTCAATCATCCGTACGGCCATTGTGACGGACGATCGCCTGCGATTTGATTTCACAGCAGCTGTAAACTTACGATCAGCTCTCGCGTGTCCGGTACTGCTGCCGAGTCGTATAGTCCGCGTACAGCCGTCGAGAAGGCTGAATTTGCGTCGATTGGCGTGGAGACCCTAAGTAGTAAGTGGTGGAGATAGCTCCAAGTTCTTACTGATTATTTTAAGTGAATGCTCTGATAGCCCAGCCTCCGCATCATCACAGCATTGTGTCAGACGCGGTCTATGAATCTCTGTGAAATGTCAATATTTTACTGTTTTACAGATTTTAAAGCTGGAATAGACGCGTGCAGTTGTTGGAGGCAGTCTCACTGATTGCCAGCACCGACAGAGTGCTGGTGGCAGATACATATTCTGGTGCCAGCGTTGGACTGCCACGAAAATGTATTAACATGGCACCAGCAACTAGATACGCCTATTTCTAGCCTTAACTGTTTCTTGACTCGGTGTCCGGTCAGACAGACGCAGTATCTAAACATGAGCGGCATATTTCTAATTTGTAAATCCCAGCCTTCCCCAGCCACCCCCGGTTCATTAATTATATATCAAAGTATGCTTTTAACTTTGTACAGAGAAATTATTTGGCAGAAATAAGCGATTAAAGAATTCGTTGATTTTAAATTGGTACTCCAGTCCAGCTAGGCTAGTACGTTTAAGTTTTATGGTCACATGGCTCAGCGGCGCTCGTGTCAACTCTTGGATGGGTGACCGCTTTGAGTGATTATTAACTTAGCGCTCCCGTGCTTTGGAATGCCGTTAGCCGAATAAGCCGTTGATCCCGACGTCTGTCTATAACAGGTCTTGCGACTTGAGAACTTCTAACAGTCAAGTTGCCCACTCACTTGACAAGCCTAATCCCAATAAAAAGTATAGTTTGCCCTTTGGGTTGGGAGGTCAGATGGCAGTCGCTTCCATAAAAACTAGTGCCTACGCCAATTCTTGGGATTAGGTGGTGGACCCCCGGCATCCTTCAGAATGCAACTGTACTGGGATAACGCTATCATGACTTCTCCCAGTTAACATGATAAGTTTTATGGTCATGTTTTGCGGCTCAAATGGCCCAGAACGTTGTGTTATGTTATTTATTTATTTATTAAAGGAGTTTCAACAGCGTTTTAAACATGTTGACATTTTAAATAGAAATATGGAGCCAATTACAGAAACTCACCAATAGAAACAAGATAGATTATGTTATGTTATGTGTTTATTTGTACTAATCATACATTGTCAATTACATTCATTAATTAAAATTAGCATGTCATTGAAAATAAAAAATAAAACAATTAACATAATAATAATAATAAAAATACAACATGAATAACATTAAATTAATTTTGACATATTTATTCCTCAAGGAAATTCCTTACCGAGTAAAAAGCTTTTGAAGCGCAATACATTTTGAGTCTGTGATATGACAGCGACGCCGTTCCAAGGTTATATAAATTAATTGTCACTGTCAGTGTCACAAAGTACAATATATATACTTAGATAGAGATACCAAGTGAAATACTCCACATAGATCGTAGCGCCGTTGTATATTTAGTAAGAACTAACCGCACGACCGCTGCATCCCTGTCACTTCAATGTGCAAGTGCGATAGAGATAACACCCAGTGACATCTGCCCGGCTAGTATGATAGCTTATATGTCGGACATATAGCATTCGTCCCGTACTGTCAAGTATGTAAGTGCGAGAGGGACGAATGCTATATGTCCGACATATAAGCGATCATACTAGCCCCTCTGGTACAAACAAGTTAAACTAACATTTCCATAGAAAAAATCGTACTTCGAGCTGAAAGGCCCCTGGTCAGTGTCATAGGACTCATGTGTGGCAGCGGCGGGTATATGTTAGATTAATCCCTCGGAAAAAACTCGACAGGGAGCTCATTGTACAACCGGAGCGTCTGAGGGAGAAAATTCCTCTGAAACCGTATCATACGCGACCATTTAGGCTCTAAGGCCATTTAGGTTCACCAGCAATTCCCCTAATACTGAATGTCATAAGCATAATTAAGTACCTATACCTATACTAAAAGTAACCGTGCTAGCTATAGGCTGATGGCAGATAATTCTGTCCTATATTAAAGTTTCCTGGCTCGGTGTCCGGTTAACGAGAGGCATAGGCAGTATCTGAGCGAGCATGATACGCGGCATATTTCTAATATACACGCCACCCTCAACCGCCCCCGGTACGCAGCCGATGCATGATTTTAATTAGTTAAATTGCTCTCGCCTCACTCAATTTTAAAAGTCGTGCGATTTATTAATTGAAGTTCAAATTGGATGCATATAGGTACCTACGCATTGATTAGTTTTTAATCTTGATTTAGTCTTTAGTCCTTAGTTATATTGTTCCTTTTTCATATTTATTTGCGGATATAAGATAATTGTTAAATTAATAGATAACTATAAAACTTCGGCTTTAATTTTACTAAGAACCGATTACATTACAAAAATATCGAAATAGTTTTTGATTTAAATTTTTAGATAGATAGATAAGTCATTTATTTGTTTGCCACATAACTACACATAAGTTATACAAAAAATTGTTAAAACACAACAAAATCAAAACTTAAAAATAATTCACAAATTAAATTCTTTAAGTGCACTGCAGCAAAACAAAAAGGTTCCAACATACGTAGTATCTTCTTAGTAGTTTGTGGTTCCAACTCAGTGTGAAATGCTCGCAACCGAGCAAAACACTGGTATTCCGTCAGAACACCAAAACATGTGTAGAATAAATACTGACGGACAAAACATACATAAATAAAAAGAACAAACATATCCGAAATAGTGTGTGATAATGTAACGTGTGCCTACTTATAATGAAAACAAAGAAAAAGGAAAAGAGAAAGAAAAGTGGATGAAAGAAGAGTATATATTGTTTTGGTCGTTTTGAAAGTATAGTCACACAAAGAAGTCTGCAACCAAATAGCCGTGTGGAATAGGAATTCCGGAATAGGAAAAGCTCATGGAGAAACAAGTGGTAGGAACCACACAAGTGTGATTTAAATGATAGTTTTTTATGGTAAGCGTCTAAGTGGTGGAGGAATATTATTCCAGCATTTGGTTGCAAGATACCGGAAGCTACCTGTAAAAGCAGCTGTCCTGTGAGGGTTTACTTCCAAAACACATCGACGTGTAGATTTTTAATTGACGACCACTTTATTCTATTTGGTAGCGATCCTGTCTACGAAGCTGGCGGTCCCGGGTTTGAATCCCGGTTAGGGCATTTGTGTGTGTTAAGGAGCAGAAATAAATTGTTTCTGAGTTTCTTAACTATTTTTCTACCAACACTATAAGTAGGTACTTTTTATGCATATCGTTGCCTAGTACCTATAGTTTTGCTTAGTTTGCAACTTAACAATTTGCGTAAGATTGTCCACAAAGATTGTCAGATTGTGAGAGATTGTCAGTCTCCGAGTGAGGCCAGGATAATCTGGTCCAGTTCAACCTCACCAAGACACAAGTATGTGCATTCACCGCTAAGAAAACGACATTCACTGTGGCCCCACGGTTCCAATACACAACCCTCATTTCCAGCGACGTCCAATTTCGAAGTCACTTAGAAGGCAAGGCCAAGCTGGCATCCAAAATAAGCTAGGTGTCCTCAATAGAGCGAAGCGGTACTTCACCCCGGAACAGAATTCTATTATATGAATCGCAAGTTCGTCCCCACATGGAGTATTTCCTGTCACCTCTGGGCGCGAGCACCTGGATACCCGCTTGGGCCTTTTGACTCACTTCAGAGACGTGCTGTGTGAATCGTGGACAACCCCAGACTTACAAGCGATATTGAACCGTTAAGCTTAAGGAGAAACTTTGCCTCATTGTGCGTGTTCCATGGCTTGTACAATGGGTTGTGCTCCGAAGAACTGTTCGACATGATGCCCACGACCGATTTCTATCATCGCACTGCTCGCCGTCAGCAGGGCATTCATCCTCACACCTTAGAACCTAAATGGTCACATACGGTACCAGAGGAACATCCTCCCTCGGACGCTCCGGTAACGTGGTATAAAAAATAAATAAATAATGAGAATTAAATATATGTAATACTCTAGGTAAATATTTTATAATACCGACATAATTTAAATTATTGGCTATGTGCACGTCAGAAACGTCAAACTTCAAGCGTCCCGGGACAATGTCAAACTCAGAGGTGTCAAATAATGACGCATGAATATTTTATTTATTTTAGTAAACGAGAAAGACCCCTCACTGGAAAATTTACTGAGGTAAATAAGAAAATAAATAAATAAATACAAACGAAATGAATCGTAGAAAACCTTTAAGAAACCAATAGGAGACGTGAAAGTAAATTTGACAGATGTTCCCGGTGACACATTTCTGCCGTGGTGTGCGCTGCGATCGCCTAGCTTACCCCCACCACCTATTTCGCACATAGCCAATAGGTAGGCACAATTTAGACTTAGGTAAAGTCTGGGTAAAGTAAATAAAATAATTGTTCAAAACGGGCGATTTACCATGTATGTTATTATTGTTGAATTCTAAGATTAATAACCATGTTAGCTTGAAATCTTATAAAGTTTATAAATCAATGAAATAAATAATTAAATATTGAGGGACAATCTTACACAAATCGACCTAGTCACAAAGTAAGCAAAACTTGTACTATGGGTACTAGACGACGATATATACATACATAGATAGAAAACATCCAAGAAAAAATATCCGGGACCTCCGGGAATAGCTACTATAATCGAGAGAATAACTCCTACCTACTAGTTTACTTTTATTTGTATTATTATATACCTTTATTTGCAGCCCGAGCCGTAGGCGAAGTGATAACGTAAATAAATACCTAGCAACGTAGGGCACATATATGCAGAATGTCATCTTGTTGTTAAGTATTATATTTGTTGCACCGTGCAGTCTGCTGATAATGGATAATAAAGGCATTCCCTACCAATAATTAATCCGGATCCGGCGTTCCGTTCCGGATGCATGTAGTCTGAACCTAACAAAAGGCGCAAGACGGCACTGCGGGGAGGACTGAGAAGATGTGAATAACCTTGGAATACATAATCCTGTCTTTGTCGATCTTATGGCTTGAAGATGGTTACAGTATTTACAGTCGAAAATTATTTAGTGTACTTAATAAATGTACATTCAACTTTATTTCACGAAAACATCAAACATTATAAAAATAAACCGTAATGTACAGTAATGGTAGTTTTTGTAAGTAATAACCTGGCAACATTTTTTTCATTTCGCCCGCTGTCACCAGTGATGCCAGATTGGGGGGAATCCCCCCGAATTTGGGGGTTTTTTTGTGTCTTGGGGGAAAAAATGGGGGGATAAAAAATTTGGGGGGTTCCTTGGGGGGAAAAATACTAGTTGGGGGTAATTTGGGGTATTTTTGAAAAGAAACGTAATATATAAAATGTAATTTGTGAACGCAGCTGAAATATGTTCGATCGTGTGTTAGCAAAGCTGCTACCGCGCATACCTTGAAACGAAAACGAACGAAGTTCGTGTACGTGTATCTGCCTCTTTGTCGCACTTGCTTATTCGAGCGAAAGAGAACTTCGTTCGTTTTCTTTTCGCGGTAGCAGCACCGATTAGGTTAGGTGCTTGTGAAGTGAAGTCAACGTCACAGTTGTCATTGTGTCATGTGTGTGAAATAGCGTTTTCTTCGGTTTTTTTCTTGTGGACGAAAAATTAAAAATGGCGCTTTCTTCTAAAAAGAAATATCAAAGGAAGTACAGAAAAGAATGGGAAAATGAGGATATATTTAAAGGTTTGTTGAAGTACATGTATATGGTGCATTAATATAGGTAACATTTCGAATACAAAATTAATTTTGTACTAAAGTACTAAAAATTTCAAATTAAAGGGAAAAATCAGAGGCTAGAGCGATTGTCCGCGTATGCCAGATGTCGCAGGTTTGAATCCTGCTCGGAGCATTAAATTTTTCCCTTTAATTTGAAATTTCTAATACAGCATTTTACTTTAGATTTGAATCGTAGAACGACGATTTCGACGAACGAATGATGTCCAGCACTGGAAATGGAAAGGATATCTCAATATCGTGACATCCGTGTATACAAGTTGTCTGTATACTTATCTCAAATGCCCTAAATATATACCTATACAGTAATATGTATTGACAATGGAAAATATCTAATTATGAGTTATATGAGGTTGGTTGTTATGACAATATAATGTGTGGTTTTTGCATTTTTAATTATTTGAATGTGTCTTGGTTTGGCAAAGAACAACCAACATGGGAACCTACTATTGTGGGCTTAGCTTGGAGCTTGGATGATAACTATATTAACAATAACCTTAACATATTTAATTGTTTATCTGCCTCTGCCTGACATAAAATTTACAAGTGTTTGTTAATATTTTATTACTTACATTATGTTACTAATATTAATCTTAAGAGCAATATTGACTTATCAATAACATGCCTGTATTGTAAATTTAATATATGACTGTTTTTCCAAATTTTAATAAATTACAATTTTCAATTGCATTGGATGTTATGTTTACATGTTTACCCCCTTATTCATAAACGTCCATCAAGCGTCTATTAGTTAACAAGCCGCTAAAGTTGGTTTGTTCCTATCTGTCACTTTGACATTTATCTTTGTGAGAAAGGGACAAAACTACTTTTAGTTAACAGAGGTTTGTTAAGTTTTATGAATAAGGGGGTTAATCTTTACACCTATTGCTGAGAGTTGAGATTACCTTTTCAATAATTTTCCCTATTTTCAGGGTGGCTGACAGTGTGTATTGGTGACGACACTAAAGCATTCTGTAAAGCCTGCAAGTGTGTTCTTACGTCACATAAAAAAGAATTGTTGGAGCACAGTAGAACAAAAAAACATGAGCGCTCCATAAAAATATCTAATATTATAGGCAGTAGTAGCAAGATGACCCAGTTTTTTGAAAAACCCGTAGCGGAACCCCGAAAAATTGCAGAATTAAAAATTGCAGCGTATGTGGCTGAACATACTAGTATTAAGTCTGTTGATCACTTGGGAGTTTTGGTAAAATCATTAGACCCAAATTCTGTCGTTTTAAATGACATTAAGTTACATCGGACCAAATGTACCGCTTTGATTAGGAATGTTATATCTCCATGTTTCCTTGAAGATTTATTGGAAGAAGTTGGGGACAGTCACTACTCAATGATCATTGATGAAACAACTACTGGAGACACCAAAAAAGTGATGTGTATAATCATTCGATTTTTTAGTGAAAAACAAAATAAAATTATAACCCAATTCTACAGGTTGATAGAAATTGTTGCTGCAGATGCAACTAGTCTGACCAATGCTTTCAAGTCACAGCTGATTGCCGATGGCTTGAAAGTAGACAAACTTTTAGGTATAGGTGTGGATGGTGCTAATGTTATGGTAGGTGAAAACCATTCATTCTCTTCTATTTTAAGAGAAGGAAATCCGGAATTGATTACTGTAAAATGTGTTTGTCATTCACTGCACTTGGCAGCTGAATATGCATTCAAAACACTTCCTCGGTTTTTGGATTTTTTGATTAAAGAATGCCATAATTGGTTTTCCAACAGTACTAAAAGACAGCATGAATATAAACAAATATACACATTACTGAACGAAGGTAAAACACCATCAAAAATTAACAAATTAGCAGGCACTAGGTGGCTATCTAGATATGAGGCTCTCACAAAAATTTTGGAACAATGGGATGCATTAAAATTGCATTTTGATATGGCAAAATCCAGAGAACGTTGTTATACGGCGGACCAATTGAGCTCTATGTTTGCCAGCAAGACAAATCATTTATATGTGGTTTTTCTTGGAACTTATCTAAAGCCTATCACCATGGCAAATAAAATATTCCAGGCTTCTGATGCAGATCCTTTAAAATTAATGGAAGAAATAAATAACCTATTATTAACATACCTGACTATTTTGGTACCCCCAAGCCAATTAGAAAGGGCTGATAAAAACCATTTATACAGCTATAAATTTGAAAATTACATTATGGATCCGTCCTACATGAATTTCGGGTATGCATTTAATGAGATGTCAGTAGGCATAAAAGATGATGATTTAAAAGATATTAAACAAAGATGCAAGGAGTTCCTTATTGAAATTTGTAAAGAGATACAGATAAGATTACCAAATAACATGAAAACTTTTGAAAATTGTAGACTCATGAGCCCAGCAAATGCAGCATCACAATTTAAGCCTGATGTAACCAATTTAGCAAAATCCTTTAGGACACTCTGCGGTAATGATGTAGATTCTGTGGTTCAAGAATGGAATGCATTGCATCGATCTAGCTGGAAATCCCAGCAAACAGAAGAGTTTTGGATTGAAGTATATAATTTTAAAAATGCTATTGGTGAAAGAACTTATGGGAATGTAAGTAAATTGGCAATAGGGATTTTATCATTGCCATTTTCAAATGCAGTTGTTGAACGAGCTTTCTCCCAAGTTAACATAATAAAAGACAAACTCCGCAACAGACTGGCAATACACACTGCAGAGTCCATATTAAGAATCAGATACTCAATGCCCGGTGGATGTATACATTTCCTACCATCTAAAAATATGATGAAGAAATTTAACTCTGAGAAGATGTATGGTACATCAGAAGAACAATGTGGCGAAGAAGTTGAGGAGATCATGGAAGCTATTGCTGAAATATAAAATATAAGTCAACTTCATAGGTGCTACAAAGCTGGTACTTTAGATATATATTTAAAATTTATTGGATTATACAAAAGTGCACAAATGGCGGTTGCCATACGGCAATCTCTACCAGTCAACCATAAGCTAAGCTAGCTTGGTTGGCTAATGCATACATAAAAATTATATTTATATTATGCTCTACACCTAACTAAAGTGATTCCATTCACCCTGATGGTTCAGATGGTCAACTGGTAGAGACTGCCCCAAAGCACTAAGACTACCACTTGTACAATTTTGCATTGTGCAACAAAGAATGTAATAGACTAATAGATCCTACCCAATTTTAAAATGAACGGCCCTCCCCCAAAGGGCTTGGTTTGATGAGTGAGAAAAAATATTTCCTATGTATGTATGAAATTCTAAAGTGTTACATTAATTAAATATTTTATCTTACAAACAGAAACATGTGGATTAGGGTAGGGGCGTTCATATTAAGATTGATTTTCATTCCAGCTTATGATTCCTATGAACTTTTATCTTTACTTCACTACCCAAAGGTAGTTTGTCTGTGCTTGTAGCTGTAGCTTGTAATTTTGTACAGTTGTACGTATCTGTAATTGCCATGATGCAATTTGTTTTTCGAGGTAGGTACATGTAATTAAGGTGGAACGACATTGTTAACTTTCCATACAAACGTATTTTCGAACTGCATTGCTGAAATACGATTTAAAACTTATAACATAAAATAGGTGAGGACAGGTTTTTGGCATTTTATTCACTAAAACAACCAAAACATTGTTATTCCTTACAAATCTTGCAATTTCTCGCATATACTCTGACCATTTTACCATTGGGCTATTTTACGCGGTAATTATTATCACGCGATCCAGTCATATCATGATCCATATCACGTGAATATTGAAGAAAAATCCATACAAATTTGAATACCACGATAATACTGACACTCCAGAATTGCACGGTGTGTAATTGGGGCCGTTTATACGGTCAATGTCACATGATACATTGATACACATCCGTATCACGTGAATAATGAAAAATCTATACAATTTCGCAAACCGCGATAATATTGACATCCCAGTATTCTGATAATATTAATCATGTAAAGGGCCCCAATGGCTTTATACGTAAATGTTGTGATTATTATATTGCGTTGTTGTGAAATTGTTACCAGCTTAAAAAATATTTAATCTGAAATTCCTCATAATACGGTGTTGAACAACACGAAAAAAATATGTTTTTACGTTATCTTATCAATAAATAAATCATACGAAAATACTCTAAAAAAAATCAAACTTCAGCTTATTCATGCAATGTTAAACATTTACATAAACATGAAAAAGGATGCCGTTTTACCAATAACCGAGCGTTTTTGACGTTTCATAAAAAGTTGTTGATTTCCTATCAGTTAAATATCGTATTATATTTCTGATCAGGCTTAAGATTCATGATTTTAATTAAAAAAACATAATAAAAAACTTATTAAAGTACTGGGGGGATTTTGATCAAAACTCCCTAATTTTGGGGGGAATCTGAGTACGGTTTGGGGGTAATTTGACTCGGCCTTCTGGCAACACTGGCTGTCACTTCACTTGTGTCACCAAAATAAAATTTGTCGAGACGTTTCGTACATAAATAAACAAAACTGCGGTCAAATACGATCTCACATTGACGCCAATTTATCCAATACTCACGTAATAAGTCTGCACGTCAATTTAGGTTTGACTTTTCTCCCCGGCGTTTCTAATGTGCAACGAGTGAAGTGAATATGGCCCCTGTGTTTAAGAATGAGGTAGTGAATAGATTGCTCAACGTGAGGCTAGAAGATGGGGGTAATGGGGAGGAGGCTCCCCCGCAGAATATGCTGCCGTCTAACCAGCAGGCGCGGCAAAGCAACGCTGAGGAAGAAAGCGGGCCGTCGTGCGAGCCAAGCTCATCTTCATCGGCAATTGAGAATCTACAGCCTACCAATAACAGCGGCGGCCGGTTACACAACTGGCAAGCGACCAAAACGACCGTCAAAGAACGCCTGTCCTTCCTCTTTAATAACGAAGTTCTCTGCGACGTCCATTTCATAGTGGGTAGGGAAGCAAATCAACAAGTCATACCCGCACATAAGTTTGTCCTGTCCGTCGGCAGCGCGGTTTTCGATGTCATGTTCAACGGTGTCTTAGCAACCAAGTCTGACGAAGTAGAGTTACCTGATGTTGAGCCGGCAGCGTTTCTGCATCTCCTTAAGTTCCTTTATTCGGATGAAGTGAGGATTGGTCCGGAGAGTGTTATGACGACACTGTACACTGCTAAAAAGTATGCGGTGGCTGCGTTAGAAGAGCATTGTGTTGATTTTCTTAAGAGTAACTTAGGGACTGACAATGCATTCCTGCTTTTGACGCAGGCGAGGCTGTTTGATGAGCCTCAGTTAGCCGCTCTTTGCTTAGAGATGATAGACAAGAATACAGCTGATGCATTGAATGCTGAAGGCTTCACTGATATAGATCAAGATACTTTGAATGCAGTTTTGGAAAGGTAAATGACCCTTATTGTTGTGTAAGTTTTATTAGAAACAGAATGTTTGTGTTTCCTGTTGTTATTAAATAAATATTATTTATTGGAATGTGAAACTGTGGAATGAACTGTCGCCTGCGGTATTTCCGGACCGATTCGACCTTTAAACCTTCAAGAAAAGAGCGTACTCCCATCTTAAAGGCCGACAACGCACTTACAACTTAGTGTTGAGAGTGTTCATGGGTGGCGCTAATCGCTTACCATCAGGAGATTTGTCTGCTCGTTTGCCAAAAAATATATATATTTATTTTACTAATTCCATAAATGAAAGTTTTGAGACTTAATTATCATGGCATCAAAAGCCCCCCTAGTATACTAATTTCCTTGTACAGAGAATAATAACTAACTACAATCCTCTTCAACAAGGAAAATTTGAAACAAATCATATAGAGGACACAATTTTAAACTAACAAAAACAAGACATAAGATAAATATCGGCAAACACTTTATTGTGAATCGAATTGTTAATACTTGGAACAAATTACCCTCTCAAGTTGTGAACTCCAACAGTGTTCATAATCATAATCAATCATAATAGCCTTTATTGCCGAAACTAAAACAGTATTACATTTAATTTATAAACAATTAACTTAAAAACTAACACATCGGATTGTCTGGATTCAGCATGTCTTCTGACACATAGGCCTCTCCCAGCTGTTTCCATTCCTTTCTATTAATGGCTTTCCTGGTCCAGGTGGCGCCCCCTATAGACTTGATGTCATCCATCCACCTTTTAATTGGTCTACCTCTTTTTCTGTTACCGTCTCGTGGTTGCCAGTCTGTAATTATTTTGGTCCATTTTTCCTTACTATCCGTGTCATATGTCCTGTCCATTGCCATTTTAACTTTCTTAATTACGTCTTCTACTTTTGTGTTTGATCTTATTTCTTCTGCTGCTGAATTGTTAATACTTGGAACAAATTACCCTCTCAAGTTGTGAACTCCAACAGTGTTAATCAGTTTAAAAATAGACTTGACAAACTATCTAAAGCTGTGAATTAGTGCTTGGTGAACTATGATTTGGACTTATCAGCGCAAGCTGCCTGTCTAAAACAATATAATAATATAATATAATATGTCACTAACTGAATAATACAAAAATAGCTTCTTATAATTTCAGGGACACCCTCCGCATTAGAGAAGCCAAAATATTCTCAGCGGTCTTACGTTGGTCTGAAGCAGAGTGTATCCGACGGCAGCTCCCCGTAACACCCACCAACCAACGCACTGCACTTGGCCGAGCCTTCAACGCTATTCGTTTCCCACTCATGTCTGTTGAAGAGTTTGCTATGGGCCCAGCACAGAGCGGGCTACTAGATGACAGGGAAATTGTCCAACTATTCCTGTATTTTACCGTAAACCCTAAGCCTAATGTCGGGTTCCTAGATACACCAAGATGTTGTATGACTGGAAAGGAGTTAACGGTGAACAGATTCCCACAGACCGAGTCCAGGTGGGGTTACAGTGGAACTACTGATCGGATCAGGTTTACAGTGGACCAAAGAATCTTTGTTGTTGGTTTTGGATTGTATGGATCATATTTTGGACCAACGGAATATGAAGTACATTTGCAGGTTTGTGAAAGATATATCATAATCTTCAAAATAAAATATTAATTTTACAAATTTGTAATTAGGTAGGTCAAAGTTATGCGTTTGCTAAAGTTGAAATGCCGCCCTCATTGAACAAAATTACGTAAAATAAGTTTGGTTTATCTCATTAGATTAGTCTTTCTGGGAAAAGATGTACTGGAACATTCCATGTGCAAAGATTTTTCCATTAGAATGACATGTAACTAAGTAGCAATTTTTTTTTCAGATAATTCACCTTGCAACTAAAAAAGTATGTGGCTCAAATACTACAACGTTTTGCTGCGACGGCACCGACGACACTTTCCGTGCGATGTTCAAGGAACCCGTGGAGATCCTGCCCAACACTTCTTACATCGCCTCCGCCAAACTCAAGGTTGGTCCAACACCTTGTCTTTCGTGAAACCTACACGCAGACGACCGCGGGAAACCGTGAACTTGGCGCGTGAGTCGGTTTTAAGCTGCGTACGCATTTGAGCGGCTCGGCCCGAGGCGTGCTCGCCCCGAGCGGCGGGCGAGCTGTAAGTACGCGAGCAGAACATTTGCACATAAACATGCTCGGGTTAGGCAGCGCGCTCGCGGCGACCCGACATTGTGCATCCAACACAAAAAGGCGTCAAACTTGATAACAGCTGTTGCTGATTTTTTTTTATACGACGTCGGTGGCAAACATGCTGACGGCCCAGCTGATGGTAAGTGGTCACCGTCGCCTATGGATGCTTACAACACCAGAGACGCCACTCGCGCGTTGCCGACACGTAAGAAACCTTTTTTCGTCGGCCTCATCTTTGCCCCCTGGCATAGAGAAAATAAGTAAGAATAGAGAGCTAACTCCATATGACTTCATACATCATTTTTTACGACTACGAAATAATAAGTAAAAAATGATGCATACATCATTTTTTACTTATACTCCCATAGAGTTAGAGTCTCATAGAGAGCTAACTCCATAGAGTTAGCTCTCTATTCTTAGTTATTTTCTCTATGCCCCTGGCTAGATGCTGGCAAAGAGCAATCCCATTTTAAATAAAAAAAAAGTTTAATACTGTAGCCCATTGGGAATAAAGGTTAGAATTAAAATAGTTTTTTTTTAATCAACGGAAATAGTAACAAAAAATATATGTTGGTGGTGGATGAAACAAATGTAAAAACGTAGTTATGTGGTGCTCAAATTCGTAAGCGCCTTAAGCAAAAACAAGTTGGATTGTGTCTTTCTGTTTGCGTCACGCTCGGATACACGTCCAAATTCTAACTACAGTGTGACAGGCGATCCATCTCAAGTGTGTGACAGCCATGGATGTTTCACCTCGACCAATACTGGAAGCTCCATTGCACTACTGTCATTCCATGCATCTATTCGTAAAATGTTGTTGATAGTGTTTGCTTTTATTTATCATCATCATATCAGCCGAAGGACGTCCACTGCCACTGCAAAATTACGTAAAAAAGTTGGTTTATCTCATTACATTTAGTATTTCTGGGAAAAGATGTACTGGCACATTCCATGTGCAAAGATTTTTCCATTACAATGTCATGTAACTAAGTAGCAATTTTTTGCCATAGGACTCAAAAGAGTGCCACCACAGACTAGTAAGGGTTCAGACCGCCAACTCACGAACCAAAAATATAGACCGTTAGCAAGTACATGTAATCTGTACCCGCCGGTAGAGTTTTGACGTTTATTTTTTAAAATTATTTAATGGCACTGTGGCATACCCCACTGTGAACATCCAACGATAAATATATATTATAGCTCATTTAAATTTAACTTTGTGTAGAAGCTCACGGCATTTTCAATTGAACACCAACGTCCAATGTAAAATGAAACTGGTGTTCAATTGAAATACCGTGAACTATGTTGTGCCGGTGCCGTATCTTAGTTAAATGAAATTAAACAACATTTTACTTATCAACAGATTTATTATATAATGTATCTCATCTCATATCCGGGAAAACGATATGTCTTCGTCCTTTCACAGAGTTCTACGTTTTACAACCACAACACTCGTACATTTCGCTAAATGAGAACTTGCAAGCCATGCCACATACGACGCCTTCCATTTGTTGTCCAAACAATGGTTATTACGCGTTTCCTTATAAATTTTCGATTAGCTACACACTGTTTCGTTTGTTTATTACATATTAAACTATAAATACTACAAATTAAATAACAACCTTTGCAAAAATAAAAAAAATGTTCAGAGACGACTAGACGAAATTCCGAGGAGACGCCATTTTTATTTGTCACTTTATTCTGACTATACCTAGATATTTTTCTAGCAGGAACAACATTTGTTTAGTGCTAGCCACAATAAAATATTGACAATCCTGTTATCGATAAGTACATACTTCTTCATCGACAAGACGTACATAAAATCACAGACTTATATCGGCTACCTACCTAGACGCCGCGTGCACCGATCTTGTACAAATTGAACGTAATCCGTACACTTTCGATCCAATTTATTTTTATAATTTGCAATGAATAGTTCTTTATATAGAGCAGCCTACACGAAATTTTAAGGGTGTATTGTCTTTTTTGTTTATCTTGATTGAAGTATAAAAAAAGAGTTACAAAAATATTTAAGGCAGGGCAAGTTTATCAAGTCAATGTTCTGTGTCTACACTGTCTACTTCAAAAACATTCTACTGAAGTCATGTTTTATTTCTTTATAGTTGGGCATGTTTGCTGACGTACAAATCACTGTACTTGCGGCATGTACTTCATTATAAGTCTGTTAGGAAAACATGCGGTATAGCTATTTAAAAATATTCACATGTCATCCAACTCATCGAAGTAATGCTAAAGAGGCAAAATCGTAATACACATTTCATTTATTTCCTCTATTATTACCAACGTCAAAAAGTAAACAAACTTTTTATATTCTTAGACGTTATTCATTAAAAAACTAAATAATTGACATAAAATGTGACATTTATTCACATTGCATATTAAGCATCGTGCCAAAGAAACATAACATCACATGTCACATTAACACAGACAAGCTTAAGAATATTCGGGAAGAAAAAAATCGATTTCATATTCACCTAACAAAGTTTATGATCAACTGCATTCTGCCATTGTACCTACCAACTAGACAACCCCAGTAATTTTCGAACATTTATCTATGACGTTGAAGTGGTACTTATCGATAACAGGACTGTCGATGTTTTTATTTTGTCAATCACTTACATCAAGTCGTTCGTGCTAGAAAAATATCTAGGTGTAATTCTGACCTTTGAAGTCCAATGGCAGTCAAGCCAATCAGAGCTCGGTAAGTCGTCAAAATCATTTTGAAACAATATGGCGCTAACATATGCGTTTCGTTCTACGTAGATAAACAGCCGTGAGTGCCACAATGTCCGGTCGTTTCGGGTCAAGGTTTTTGGGTTATGTGGTATTTCTCTTCACAAAATACTAATCCCTTCATCTTAGATTGAACCAAGAGCCCTTCTCCTTGACTTTAGGGGCCCCATCGACATTATTGTCGCCTTTTCTGGAGCCTAGCCAAGGTAGGGGAACTTTTCCATTAAGGCTCCAAATCTGAGCAAGATGACATTACGCAAAGCCCACAATTGTGGCAAACAAAATTACGGCCTTCGAGTTTTACCAGCCATTTGGCAACACTTGTCAAATGGCCAGTCGTTATTGGTATGGCGTCTTGGTGTTGCTACTTGATGCTTCATGAAATGGGGCCCAGGAACGCACAAAAATCACAAATGTCCACCTTATTATTATTAAAAATTGTAGTTAAGTTCCTTCCAGGAAACAACAAGTTGCTTCCAGGAATTTCCAGACTTTTTGGGCTGCAATTTGTTGTGTCTCATCTGGTTGCATAATTTGCCACCCGAAGGTGGATACTTCCTTAGCGCATAAGTGGTCCAGAGGAGCACAGGACGTCAATGGCTGTTTCCTCAGACTCTTGGCAGAACCTTGTTGTACTTTCAAACATTCCCAACCCATCTGTCAAACATTTTTTTTACATTTCCAGGGCACGGACTCCTACTACGGAACCAAAGGTCTCCGTCGAGTCACCGTCGATTGCAATAATGGGGAAAAAGTCGTTTTCCAATTCTCCTACGCTGCTGGCAACAACAACGGAACTTCAGTGGAAGATGGGCAGATCCCGGCCATCATATTCTACATATAACGATGTGGCTGGCAACACTGGTACAGCGGTGAGAGACAATCAGCACTATTGCAAAAACTGTAAAATTTACGATGCTCGTCGATCGGTCGGGCTGGAATGGAGTCTACTAGATGCAAAGGAATTTGAGCCGTCTGCGCAGTGGATATGGTTCATATTTGAATGGGAGCTACTGTTCCGCCGCCTCCCAACGGATAGAATGGAACGAATATAATATCTTTTTATTGAATAACTGTGTACAGAGATGGTAATAATAATGTATTTAGTTAGGACAGTTTATTTGTCATTGGCATGCAATATGTGAGATATTATTCAGATATGAGATGTAACTATTGTATAGACGGGTCAAACTTGTAGAATCCGCTCCGGCCGTACATGTCAGTGGTAATCATAAACGGAGAGTAGAGTTAAAATAATACTAATGTCTAAAATAGCAGTTTCATTAGATGACCGTAGAATGTGACAACATTACGTTGGTTCTCTTTTACCATTTTACCACATTAAATCGTAAAACAGGTCCTAATTTAATTTGTTCACTGGCATGACAGTAAAGTATAATAAAGCATCATGAACCAGCTATTTTAAGGCACAAGTTTTTCTTCGCCACAAGCACCATTTCAAATCTACCCTCAGACTATGTCTAGTAAATGGTAGTCATTGTTACCTGCAACCTAATTGGAAAAGAACCCTGATCTGATTAAATAATGGAGTGACTACTACGTCGTTCGCCGAATGTCTCACGCAATGTAGCGACCGCAATCGGTGAACGTCAGCGGCACTGACCGTACAAATAGGTGGACGATCTGTAGTGAAGACGACGGTCGTTGGCCGAAATGCGGCGAAAGACGTTCGGCGACCGCATTTAGTTCCAGCCACACAGCTGCTTAAAAAACACTGACGCACCGTAAACGCAGTGACGTGCCTCATGCGTGACGTTTTTAAGTTTCTCCCTTTCGTCACTGCAATTCCGTACCGTCACCGTATTTTCAGCACTGGTGTAGTGTAGTCTAAATGCCCCATAACGTTTGGACAACTAATAAAGTCAAACGAAATGGACCGACGTCAGGGATTGTGTTACAATTAGGCTGCCATGTTAATTATATAACTTTTATCGCTCTAGAGATCTCTTTTTGTCTAGCAAGTATGTATATGAAAGAGATGCTTCTAGTTAGGGCAGTAAAAACTAATTTGTATGGTATGGCGACTACATGTCCAATGGATTTTAATAGTTATAGATGACATTTATTAAAAAAATGTGATTGTATAAACAATAAAATAAAAAAAACAATTATCTAAATTTTTGAATTTAATTGTGGATTATTTACGTTTTTACGTTACAACAGAAACAATTTTTTTTTGCTAAATTTTAACCTTTTGACTAATTTTAACTCTTAAATGCATGGTGTTGGCTGCAGCTTACATACCGAAAAAATCAAAATTTGGTAAAAAGTAGGATTTTTATTTTGTTCTTTTGAGTGATTCGGCTAAGAAAACTTACGTTTTTTTTCGTTTTTTTTAAAGTGTATGTACAAAATGGCGGAAAGGTAGAAAAAGTTATACTTAAATTGAAGATTTTTTCGAGAGTGTTATATATACCCTATTCCATCAGTATTCTTCCTGCTTTTGTTAATTATTGCAAATTGCACACAAAATTAATCAACGGTTTTTTTTGCCGCGTTTATTACGCTATTAGACACAGCATACACAACATATGTTGTTTTAATAAGAAAAAGAAATGATGCATTTAAGGGTTAAATATATATATATATATATTTTATATTCTCTAGTTTCTTAGCATATCTCGGTTCTCAGTACTCCGAATAGTAATCTTTGCTGGTATTCACATTGTTAATGTGTTCTTTCGCATGTAATTAGTAATGAAATACGGTCAAAAGGTTAAATAATTATTCCAAAGGTTAAAAAGAAGACAAACGGCAGGAAATCAAAAAACTAATCAATAAATCAATCTTCTTTTTAACCTTTCCCATTTTCTTCGGATTTTCTAACAACGTGGTTAAAAGGTTCATGAAGTCTAAACGAAAGCTGTGATTTTATCGTTTGTTCAATACAAACATATTCTTATTCACTCTATTTATTTATGTTAGGGTTTCACAATAATTTTATAAAAGAAAACACTGCGTCCTGAATTGCCATTGCCCAAGAATTGCCGTAGACACTAGTCTATGACAGCAGTCGTTAAGCCAAGTTAGAGGCCTTTGCCATTGGGATTAGGCTTCTCAGGTGAGTGGGCAACTTGGCTGTTAGAAGTACTCGAGTAGCCCACAGGCCTCTAACTTGGCTTAACGACTGCTGTCGTTGACTGCAGCCGGGATCAATGGCTTAACGTGCTTTCCAAATCACGGGAGCGCTCAGTTAGTAACCACTCAAGGCGGCAGCCGCTGGGCCACTAGTAAAATAAAACACTTTAAATACAAAATACAAAATTCTTAGAGTAATGTAACCTCGGATCCAGAAGTACCGCATCGCTGTCTGACCCTTAAACAAACATGTTATTAAAAGATTTTTGTAAAATTGTAAATTTATGTTTTGATATGTAAAAGTGCCCTTGTGGCATTGGTGGTGTGCAGAATATTATTATGATTTTGAAATTAAATTAATTTTATTAATGACGATATAGTGTAATTAATGATTATGATTAATATTATTATATGCCTTAAAAACGTTTTTAGTCTGTACACTCATTGACTGATTGAACAAAATGTCCCACTTTAGTAAAGAATAGTTCCTTAAAGTCGTGATCGCTTAACATTAAACATATCAATTCAATCACGAATCTTCATATATCCATTTGTGGTCGGTTTCAAGAGTCCGACATAGGTATGTACTTTGATTATAACATTTCTAGATTATAACTGAAATGCTAATGAGATCAGGCAATAAAAGCGGTCTGGGTTCCGTTTCACTACGTTACAAGTTTATTTAAAAAATATTAGTATTTATTTAATTTGCACTGTTCGCGTGCAAGTAAGTTGTCTTCAAAAATTTCAGTCCTTTTCTCAGCCACTTGCCGGTATCCGATTGAGCTGAGGTATACTTACGTAAGTTCAGTGACAATGCAAGATTATGGTACATTCAAACACTTCTATTTGGGACCTCCTTAAGGTTGACAGCCCTGTCAAACTGTATAGAACTGCAAACTGTAGTTTTTTACGAAATGGGTTCCATTAAAGAGCCTGACGTACCGGAAGGGCAGGGCGGGCAGGCCTCCCACACGGTGGACTGATGACCTGGTAAGGGTCGCGGGTGTCCGCTCGATGCGGGTGGCGCAGGACCGGTCATTGTGGAAGTCTTTGGGGGAGGCCTATGGCCAGCAGTGGACGTCATTCGGCATGATGAAAGAGCTCGACCGTACCACCGAGCTGATCTGATGATTGAAACTGGAGGTGGCCATAGCACACAATAAACGCATAAAATAAACCCGCCGTGTTTGTACTCATTGGAACCGGTACAATGAGTAATTGATGACTGGGGAAAAAAATACAGTCTGCAAAGAAAGCTTGTACCAAAAAATATTTTTGTTGACAGTGACTTGTACAAGTCGAAGCTAGCAACATTGGTCAAATGGTCAATCGCTATTGGTCAAGCGCCTCAGTGTAAAATTGTAACTTTTAGCTTCGTGAAACAGGCCCAGACGAAGAAAGTGGTCTGCTACTTTTCGTAAAATTTAAGTTTCTTGTTACTTTACAAGCGAGATCTAATGGAAAAATATATACATGGGATCTTTAGTTCCAAATGTAAACTGAGTGATAGAAGTGTTTGTGATAAAAATGGTATTACACTTCTTGAAATTGTGTCACAAAAATATGTAAATCAATATGGTATTTAGGAGTTCACGATATCTGTAGTTACTAATATTGTAGTAATACTAATGTCTATTGATTTAAATGTTTAAAAATATCAATAATTCTGTAATTAATATTATGATTTCAAGGTGAAATATAATTAAGAGTTATATCATTTGGTTTGGGCCGGTGTTTATTGAAAAAATACTAAAAAGTAAATCGAAGTCATTTTTGTAGAAATTGTTTAAGGTTAAAAGGTAAAATTTTCGAATGTAATTGAAGGGATGTTTACAAAAACAACATATCTGCTTAGACCGGTTGACACTTCTGGAGGAACATTTATAATGGGCTCAGGAGTCGACCAGTGTAGTCAGTTATGTTGTTTTTGTAAACATCCCTTCAATTCTAATTTCTAGTTTAAGTAGTTAACTAATTGTAGGCAGTAACAAGATTTTGATTATACAGAGGCTGTAAAATGTAAGTCAACTTGGTTTTGGAAATTTGGTTTTGAGGTAAAATTAATTGACAATTGAATTCAAATCCTTTATGTGGTTAAAACCTTTTTAGTGTTTCATGGTAGGAGCGATGCTGATAAACAAATACAGTAATATAACACTGAAGGACAACCATACATGTACAGGATATCTATTATACTACTGATTCCGGATGGTTGGACATGCTATAAAACATAGCATTAAATTTTATCAACAGAACGAAGTTACAAAGTTGAGACCAAACATGTACAAATACCGTATGTCTGCGTATTGAAAGGGTTTGATACTCAGTGAGACCGCTGATTTTCAATAAAGTAAAAGTAGTTTATTCTTCAAATTAGGCATATTTCATGCACCTATGAACGTCAATAAACTACCACCGGTTCGGAAAAATAAGCCTCTGCCACGAGAAGAACCGGCGTAAGAAACTCTGCGGCATAGACTAAACTGGGTTCGCTGTCTCAAGACCAGAAGTTCTACAACTTTTTAAAAGGAAAGTGCGTAGGGGTTATTGAATGATAGCTAGGAACAACACTAGACTTAAAAAATAAAATAAAGGGATGTGATGCCTGACTTACTCGTACATGCGTAAAATTTACCTATCTTCCTTCTATTTTCGTCATGACTTAAAAATTGTACAATCGAGTTAAAAAGTGTCAGGGACAAATTGATGAGCTCAGCTCAGAGCTGCTACGGCGAAACGAAAACGACCGCGGTAGTAACGCGATTTCTCGCGGTAGCAGCTCTGATGTTTTTGACCCTTTGGGAATAAACATGAACTCTATTGCACGTTAAAAGCATTGATACATCTTTTTGAGATTTGAATATTGCCATTTGCCAAGTATTTTGCACCCCTTAATAGATGCAGAGACTATCAAAGCGGTGTTATTTGACTGAATAAACTTAACTAATAGCGCTTCCCATATACTTCCATCGCTCATAAAGTGAAATAACTTCTTAACCGACTTCAAAACTCTCTTAAATAAAAAAGATTGTCTTCAGTAAGATCACTGTCCATAAGACATGGGTTTTCTCAACTCTACGTGTTCTTTAACCCTTTAACCACCGATGGTCAAGAAAGTTAGATGCAATTTTCAACTCTTGTCATAAATCAAAGTGAAACAAATGACAGTGACAAAAAATATTAAATTATTAATTTATCTTACAAATAAATAAGAAGCAATTATTGCATTTAATATGAGAGAGTATACATGGAAAATGTAAACTGTCACTGTCTGATAATCAGAGGATGCTGGTTTAAGGGTTAAAGAGTTTAAACCTTAAAAAAGAAAAATGATGGCCAGATTTTGGTTCAAATAGTTTGAAGTACCTAGTGTGTTCATAAGCAGGCAGCGAAACTTTGGTGCCGATGACAGACGTATGACGTAGCGGCTTCATACAGAGTGTTTTTATTTAGATGATAGATAATCATTAATCACTAACAACTTATTGGCCTCTTTAGTACACGGATATTTTATTGACACTTGAGACGGCCAGTACTTATAAAAACATCATTACTTAACTGTCTTTCATCAGAAAATTATCGAAGGCAATATTATACATTGTTTTAGTATTTTTTATTCGTGAATTTAAGAAATGTGAATTGATCTGCGGTCGCCAACCCGCATGCCAAGCGTGGCGATTATGGCATACACCCCCCGTGAATTTGGGGGAGGCCTATGTCCAGCAGTGGATGACCTTTGGCTGATATGGTGGTGGTGGTGGTGGAATTCATAAGGTACACATTATAGGTATCGCTTGACCGTAGTCGCCATGGAGTCTATGCAGCCGTATTTGTAGACGTTTCCTTTTCAGTTGTTAAAATGAAAAAATGTTTTGCTCCTGCTTTCAGCAAAATTTAACAGCTAAACCAAGTAACATAGAAAAACATTTAAAAACTAAAAAGCACATTGAAAGAGAAGGATAAAAAATGACACATCAAGACTTTTATATGGATTTAACAAATTTCTATTATAATACAATAAATCTTTGACATTGCTATTAAATCGGCATGCTAGTGACAACTGTTGCATCTGTCAAAGCGTGGTAAAGGTTAATAACTATGTTGTGTATTATTTATAAAAACATCCTGTATGCCAATTTAGTTGCGTCATAATGATGTCATCGGCACCAAAGTTTCGCTGCCTGTTCATAAGTTTTGAGACGGCTAAATACTCGATGTTTTTTTGAATATTTTATTTTTATATATATACCTATAAATATTTTGTTAATTTTACTTGCCAATAGTTTCATTCATTAATAAACATACATAGCTATTATTTAAACTGCGTTCCAATATTTTATGTTGGATGTCATTTATTGCGTCGGCTACACATAGAAAATGACCCCGCGAAACACGACAATTTTCATCAGGGTTTCTCTTGCTTTTCTTCTAGTAGCTCATTTGTGAGTAACTATTTTTGAGTAGTATTTACGGCTGGTTTTTAGCTCTAAATTGTGTGTTCTTAAAAGGTAATTTTGTTCAAAAAGACTAATCAGGAGTATTTAGAGCCAGGCTCGAAGAAGGTTACTAATATTGACCGATAAAAGACATACATTTCTCTTTTAGCAGTTTTCGTATGAAATTTAATTTCGTTACGGTGTTCTCTAAAACTTTGTCAAAAAACCAATTATTTTGACAAATAAACGTGTCAAATAAACTTTAACAAGTGATTCTAATAGTCCTTCTGGTAAATGGATAATTTTAAGGCATAATTTGACCATCTAGTATTCAAAATTGAAGGAAAAGGCTACCTCGTACGTAATAATCGACCGTATCGTGAACCTCGTAGGGTGATAAGGTTGCAGTACGTTCTGTAGTTGTTGGAACATCTATCGACATTTTGATGTACAAATTGTCGTTCCGCTCCCTCCGGTTGCCTTAACTTTCTTTCTACCATAGACATTAACTTGTCATTGAAAAAGGCGTTTTTCATTTCGTACCGGCGCCTGACACACCACCGCATTTAAAGGCTTAAATCAAAGAAATTTAAAGCGAATTTAAATAAACTCTATTTACTTCTATCAGCTGCAGTACAGTGATTCAATGAAAATAATAACCTTGGCAGAAATATTTTCTGCAATTGATTTACTTGAATCAATGTTCGTCTCAAAAGTTATGAACACACGAGGTAGGTTGTTAAAATATTGTAATAGTAGTGGTAGTTATAAATTATAATAATTGTATCACGATTTGGAATTGGTTTGGTGTATACTATTAAAAAAAAAACCTTTCAAGTTTCTAGAAAGTAAGCGTTTGATATGATCGAAAAAAGGTTAAAAGGTTAAAATGTATTTGAGGTCAAGGAATATATATTTTGCGCTGATTGTAAAATTGAAATTATTCTATGTCAACATTTAAGATATGTAACCGGTCATTTCGAATAATCTCAACCATTCTTAATTTTAATCTTACCAAAATATGAGGAGAATTTTGAACATGGAAAATGTATTTTAAGATTACGAGCGCAAAATTTAAATTACCGCGCTTATGTCGACTGTTGTTTTTGTACGTCGGGATAGGAAATCTGTGATAGAAGTGCTGGGTTTGTCACACTGAAAGAATATTGGAAAAAGAAATGGTGTACAGAATCTGCACAAACAACATTGGTATTCAGGTAAAATAAATGTATTGACAGAACTGTAAACGCAATTAGTGGGACATAGATAGGTACTTTACTTAAACTGCCCTAATCAGTCAATAGGCAATATCTGATATAAAAAAATTCACACCTATTTATAGATGTCGTTGGCGCTGTGGGCACGACAGCTCGTGACAAGTAAAGGATGATTCACAGTAGGCCGTTCCGTGTTCGGGCTGGCTAGTTTTCTTCTAGAGAAATACGCCGGCCGTTGCGTTTGCTGTCATAGAAAACGGGCCGGCCCGGACACGGAACGGTTTACTGTGAATCATCCTTTAGGCCAACAACTGTTGGCACTCTAAAAAAAGTACGAGTAGCTTCATATGCCCGATTGTTTTTTACTTGTGGACGTGCGCCCCAACGGCGTTCTGGGCTACCCAACTATACTGTAAACTGTAAAAAGTCAACGGCCCAAATTAAGGTAGAACGGTCTCGCTGGAATTGAGCTATGTCCTAAAATTAGGGTAAGATCTATTGTAAAAGAGTATTTTGTATAGTGCAGGCGGTAGAAATAAACAAATGTAATTTATTTACGTGTTTTTTTTTGTGTATACCCATCAGTCGTGAGGGAAATTAAGAACTTAAATTATATGGTGGCTACGGGGTATGTAGCATCAACTTTATTTATCCTAATGAGTGATAGTTGCAAAATGATCAAAATATGGGAACACGATTTATATTAACCCTTTGTACACCATTATTATATTTATATTTGAAATAATAATGTATGTTAGGAAGAATTTGGGCAATTTCCCAACGAACGCTGATAAACCAATAGCCACGAGAAATACTGGGAAACTGAAAGTAAGCTTCTATAGACTAGTAAAGGCGAAAAAGTCGTTCTTGGGAAATTGTATCAAATTCTACAATAAAATTCCTAAACACATTACTGAACTTAGCAATTCTAAATTCAAATCTGTAGTAAAACAAACACTTATTTCAAAAGCATATTATAAGATAAACGATTACATCATGGATAGGGATGTTTGGCAGTGATAGCGTCCTGCACGGGTAATCTATCGCGAAAATATGTTTTTTACTGTAGCATTGTTATTTCAGTTATTTTGTAGTAGCTGACAGTGTAATTTATATTTAACTATACAATGTATATTGTTTTGAAAAAATGACACCTCGCCGAGTTTCTTACGCCGGTTCTTCTCGTGGCAGAGGTATATTTTTCCGAACCGGTGGTAGTTTATTGACGTTCATAGGTGCATGTAATATGCCTAATTTGAAGAATAAACTACTTTTACTTTTACTTTTACTATTCTTCATGTACGTATTAAAGAGGAGAAACCTTCGGCGCATCTTTCCGAATAAGTACAAAAAAAAACTGAGGAAAGGGGATCTGATGTTTCCCGATTACTTTTGAACACGTTGACCGATTTTGAGAATTATTTCTTTTTCAAAGCAGGTACCCCTAGTTCGTCCCATATAAATTTGGTGAAGGTCTGATGATGGGTTCCAGGAGCAATCGCGGGAACTCGTCAAATAGGCACGCATTTGGCGATTTCGGTATTTTCTGTAGTTGATTGGAGTCGGTTTTATTTGGATATAAATTATGGACTATCTACTATATTTATTAAAATCCGCGCGATAATTTAAGTGTTACAAGCAAAGTTATGATTTCAGATTTACTGTTCTCACGTCGGCCATGTTGAATTTTCTTAAGAGTGCGCAGTACTTTCGGTTTTCCATACAAACGTATTTACGCTCTCATTTCAAAACGCCGTGCTAGAATAACATGAAAATTTGTATACACAATGGGATCCGGCATATATAGGTCGGATATTAGTTTCTGTTGCTTGAAATTATAGTGGAGAAAAATTTTCATACAAGCCGTAAAAAACTGAAAAAAACTGCTTTATTTTTTTTCTTTTACATTTTCTAGCAACAGAAACTAATTTCCGACCTAGATAGCCGGATCTCATTGTGTCTACAAAGTTTCATGTTATTCTAGCATGGCGTTTTAAAATGAGAGCATAAATACGTTTGTATGGAGAACCGAGCGTACTGCCACGTACTGCGCCCTCTTAAACTCTATACGCCAACACGTAGTCAGAATTAGGAGAAATCTAACACCACTCCAATTGTTGGAATTCATCAAGCATCTTAACTTTAGGGGGCAGCAAACTATCAGTACTTAACGATCTATTTAAACCATCACCCTTCTTTTTTGTTAGGCGTAGTTGGATAAAATGATACAATTAACATAGCTCACATGTCCTGTTGTGTAAATGTAAGTAGATATGTTTTTTTTTTCACGTTTCAAGTACAGAGAATCTCCCTTGTCAAGACAAGAGTCCCCCGTACGCTCGACCGAACTCGATTTTCCATACAAACGTAGTTTCGTCCTCATTTTAAAACGCCATGCTGAAATAACATGAAACTTTGTATACACAATGGGATCCGGTCGGAAGTTAGTTTTTCAATTTCTTAGGTCTTATATGAAAACCTTAGCAATCGCTGTATTTTTTCTCCATTATAATTTCAAGCGACAGAAACTAATTTCCGACCTAGATAATACCGGATCCCCTTGTGTATACAAAGTTTCAAATGATTCCAGCATGCCATTTTAAAATGAGAGCGAAACTACGTTTGTATGGAGAACCGAGCTTACTGCGGACTCTTAAAGGAACACATGTGGATACATTTTTCTCCACAAAGACATGTCTATAGTCTCGTCAAAGTTATGTACTACTGGTTAGTTCACAATTTATTAAGTTTCAATGTTGCCCTTGATCATAGGATACGCAGATTTCGCACAAAATGCGAATATCTTACGAATGGAGTACGTTTTTCAATATAGCGGCGGTTCTACCAGGTCCTGACCTGCGGACTTTTGGGACACGAAAACATGGCCTTTAGTGAACATTCGTACCAAATTTCGTTAAGATTTCGCGGCTTGACAATATCGACTGGGTTGTAGTCTAAAATACTTAATAAAATTTGAGCCGTTCTAGAATACATCTAAAGATAAGCGAGTATTTGTTCAATATCAACTGTTACCGGTTGTTCTCTCGATTCGAGCTAGTTTGTACTTTATCAGGACGGAATACGGCTCATTTACGTCACGAGCAACCAGTCTCATTCTGCCAGTCTTCGTGCTTCTTCGACAAATTCTTGGAAACGGGCTTCGTCTTCTCTATAGCAGTCAAAATGGCGGCTAGGTCCAGGCGATCTTTGCGCTGGTTTTTGTCTCCTGAAAAAAAATGAATCTTTATTTGTAGGTGGATGTTTATAATAAGGACTTTGTTGTATTTGCGTTAAGATGGCAAATCGAATGAATTAACTACAGATTAAATAATAGAACTTACGTACCTAGAAGGTCCTCTCAGCCAACAAAGCCGATGTTTGGCAGCTAGAAAAATAAAATCCATTTTCCTTCGCTCCTAACGGGATCCGGTGTGACGTCATTACAGAGGTACTAGCAGAGTTTAGTCGACGCAGCGTCACAGACAGATGGTCCCTTCATCCTTCACCTCTCCCTTAGAAAAGTTAGAAAACTACTCCGTGGTCCTCAAACCTGAAGGTCTTCCAAGTATAAGGCGAATAGTTCATCCCTCGTCTTAGGAGTCAAAAAGGAGAAATAGATTCGATGCTAAGCGAGAGAGTGGTACAGAAAGAGAACCTGCACATAGCAGAGTAGCTGGATACCCCTTCCCGAATAACCCTCAATCCTCAACACTAATCATAGAGATGTAAACCCATATCAGCTCTCGAATTTAGGAGAGGGGAGTGGGATATAGATTCGGTACTATGACAAATAATGAGGGCTCTACATGTCACTCACCTCTGCCCATATTGGGCAGCATTTTTCTAACCCCCGCCATGAGTGCCTCTTTGCAGACCAGCTTGATGTCGCTCCCTGAATACCCCTCGGTCTTCAAAGCTAACTCCTGAAGATGTGGACCGACATCAGCACCCAGGAACAGGGTGAACAATTCTGCCCTCGTCTTGGAGTCAGGGAGAGGGATGTAGATACGTTTCTCCAGGCGACGCACCATTGCAGGGTCAATTTCCCTGTAAGTTGGAAAGTTATTTTTTACGTAATGGTGGTAAGTACTGATCCGAGTATATAACACTGTATTCCGTAAAGGAATACAATGAACAGCCGGTCAATAATAACTATTGATTATTTTTAAATTGTTATTATGTTTTATACTATGACATTGAAATTTACAAAATATTACTTACTATGACATTTAATTGATATTGTTATTTTTGACTTTTGATAATTACCTAGGATATCCTAGACGTGTATTGTATACAACATTAACATTTTTATTTTTTATTTTACATGTGTCATTTTTGATTTCTAATATTGTTACATATGTTCTCAAATTATTGTAATTAATGACGATCTTTTACTGAATTAATTTTATTTTACAATGTAATTTCTTGAAAGAAATAAAAATATCTATCTATCTATTCCAAAACTACGACCAAGACCACTGTGGGATGGGCAGCGGCATCCCTGGAGTGCGGTGGAAATACTGCGATCGCCAATCCGCATGCTAAGAATGGTGATTACGGCATTGGCCTATGTCCAGCATGGATGCTATGGTTGTGGTGGTGGTGGCAAGTATACGTCATGATTAATCAGCCTGTGGAACCGTTGCCGTTCCTTAAATTATGATGATTTCCACCCTGACTGCAATGATCATAGTCACGATGTTGTTGTGATGGAGATAATGATGACGATAATAGGTATTTTAAATGTAGCTGCTTAATAGATGCCCATCTAGCAGAGAGCAAGTAAACGTCGGCGGGAGATAAAATGTGAGACAGCTTTATTAGGCAGGTGTCCGTTGTCTCAACCAATAACCCAGGTCACTTACATTCTATCAACCAGCAACAACCAGCAACCTATACACCCTAGCGGGGGCTGTCTTTGTGTGTATCACATGACACGAGCAGGGAGAGCATCGGCACGGCATCTTGGAACTTCGGCTCCACGCACACCTCCCAAGTTCCCAACAGTCTGGGACACTATTGTACCTTGAGCAGGAATGACATGATGATAGTCAGGATGTATATGATGACAATAATGACGATGACATTACCACGGCATGTTAGAGCAGGCCAGCAGGAACACTGCACCCTCCCTCTCTTGCACTCCATCCAGCTCTGTTAGCAGTTGCGCTTTCAGCCGTCGAGAGGCCTCGTGTTCGCCGGGCATGGACCGCTCTGAAGCCAGCGTCTCTACTTCGTCGACAAAGATGATCGAGGGAGCGTAGTAGGAGGCCATTTCGAAGAGCACCTGGTAAAACGGTAGAACAATTACGTTGAGAAAGAAATAAAGTTAAGCCCCCATATTTTATATCGCCGATCAGTGGTTGACAGCGAAGCGTGGGGTCCCATCGTATACATGCACAAGCAACGTGCAATATATGTTATGTGTACACAGCTAGTCGGACATTTCTATTACTACGTATAAGTAAAGATAGTCGCTGAGTATCATCAATAATTAACCACATAAGTACCGACAGGTTGAACCCCTTTTCAGATAGTAGCAGTAAAATATTTGCACATAGGCATATTAGGCATACCTTGCCTTTTTGGATGCTTCTATAGTTGCGGATTGAAAAGGTTCGTCGCTTTTTGGCCTTAACGTCATTAAAATAGAGTTTAAAAATGACGAAACTTTTCATTCCGGGACTATACAAGCATCCAAAAAGGTAAGGTATGCCTATGTGCAAATATTTTATTGCTACTATCTGGACTGAGTTTCAAAATACACAATAATTTAAGACATACTTTATGCCACAAATTCACGCAAAAAAATTGGTTGTTTGTAAAGTAGGTTTACGATCGAGATGTTTACGTGATAACGTCTTACTTCACTTGCATTTCACTTATACCTGCGATCGCGCTCGTGAGGTTTTGGTGTGACACAAGTTTCTGAACATGTCACCCGACTAAAACGATTTTAAAGACGTTATCACGTCAAAAAGAATACATGAAAGGTAAAACATAATAAAGGTGGCACATAACAGGATAAAGTGATTAACTTAGGCTATTGTTTCTTTTCTTTCGGCGAAAAATCGATCTGACTAGGTCTCCGGAAAATCGTTCTATCTGGAAAAAACGAGCACAACTCGGTCTCTCTATAGTACTGTATATTGGTGTTGTCCTAGGACACCCCAGCAGTGCAAAGGGTACCGGTGCGCGTACCTGTCGTCTTGTACATTATATTTAAAATGTGCCTTGAGAATCCTCTCGGAGTCCCCTCGCCACTTGGAGACGATGGTGCTCGGCGCAACGTTGAAGAAGGTGCATCGGCTCTCCGCAGCTACCGCACGCGCCAGCAGGGTCTTCTCTGTGCCCGGGGGTCCGTGCAAGAGGACCCCATGCCACGGCCTTAGTAGATCCGTGAATATTTCTGGGTGTTGAGACACAGACAAGACAGAAAAAGATTTATTATATGTACATTTCCATTGTAAAATCTACCTTGACGATCCTCTCAGAATCCCCCCGCCACTTGGAGACGATGGTGCTCGGCGCAACGTTGAAGAAGGTGCATCGGCTCTCCGCAGCTACCGCACGCGCCAGCAGGGTCTTCCCTGTGCCCGGGGGCCCGTGCAAGAGTACCCCACGCCATGGTTCCAGTAGACCCGTGAATACTTCGGGGTGCCTTAATAATACAGAAGAAATGTCAACATTTATTCGCATGGCCGTATCTTCAAGGCGCAGAGGTCGATCAAGGAGAAGCTTTGTACAAAAAACTAAAAAAAAGTGAGATGTCGAGAGTTACCGGGACCTAAAGAACATGGCCGAGGACTGTGAGAGCTGGCATCTACTCCACCCTAAGCTTATGGTTATACCATTGTTACGGTCAGTTTCAACTGTCAACTAAATTCACATTAAGAGCACAATAAAGCGGTTAACCCTTTATCAGGCCAGATTTTCAAAATGACAATTGAATGTCAGTCTTACTCAAACATACCTATATTTAGGTACTATTTAGTTTAGATTGATTGATGTAGAAAGAGGTATTCCTTTAGCCTAATAAAGGGTTAAATCCACATTGCTGCATTGCTTGATCATTTTTAAATTATGATATTATGATATTTTCCTATAATATATCGTCAAATTTATAGTGACCAATGTGACCATACACATTAATGCTTAATGCTATCATGGAAACTAAACAAGTACATTTGAATAAACTTTTGGGATGACGCAGATATCGATATGAATAATACCAGTATAGTTCTTGCGTCACACTGTTTATTATTTGCGCCAAGCTTAGGCAAACTAATGGGCGTACAAATATATTATTATGGTTTACTACACCGCTCTGAGAACTAAATATCTTTTTCTTCCTTGTCTGGCTCTGTGTGTGTGGCCATCTGCCTAGTGTTGCTAGATGTCATAAAAACCTCTCGTTATTCGAATGCGTGGCAATTCGCCACAAACTCATGAGGAATTTATTTACCTCACAGGATAAACGACAGACTCCATTAACAGACTCTTAGCCGCCTCGAGCCCTTTAATGTCATCCCAACAGACTTGTGCGGGCCTAATGATGTCCTGATAGAGATCTTCGACCATCTGCTTTTTTTCTGGCGATGCCTTGGCCAAGAGCGCTGTCAGTGGTTTGAGTTCAACTGGCGGTCTTTGGAGGTCCTGTAGAGAAGTGAACAAGAATTCCTGATCATATTTGCTTAGAGGAAAAAATTCAGTTCTTAAAGTCAGTGCTTATTATCTTGGAATGATTTCTAGTAGATCGAGAGTTAAGAATGCAGCGGATCATATGAGAATTATCCTTCATATTTTACATATAGGACGCTGACAAAACCTAAATTGGTTTAAGTATTTAAACAGTTTTTTTAACAGAAACCACTTAATTTGACGAAGTGAAAAAAAAAACTGTATTCGTGTTCATCATATAATGAAAAAGTTTGCTGTCTCTGATTTGATGAAATCGGTTCGATAGAAAAACATCATGATGTTAGTCCTCCAATGTTTTTAAACATTCCTATCTATTTTATTTTTAACAATGAATGTCTTTAATTAAGATCACAATAGTATTAGGTACATTTAAACGAAAAATGTTGCGGTTTTAGATTTTACATAACGTGCGTAGTTTTTATTTTATAAATTTTCTGATTATATATATAGCGTGTATAACAGGTACAGATGTAGTGCAAAATGATTTTTCTCAAACATGCAATATTCCTTATAATAGGCTGCGAAGTATGACGTTTCAGGTGCGGCTAGGACAAGAGGTCATTAATGGAATTTCATACAAATCTTGCAGGCGTAGGCCGGCAAAGCCCTCTTTTTTAATTTCCATTTCACATAAATTTGTGGCACAGGCACCATGACATTCTGCCACTAACGTATTGAAATAAAACTCTGACTTTTTTTGTTGTTTATTTCATTGCATGTTTGAGAAAAGCACTATACATACCTCGGCGGGAAACATTGGGTTGCCCGCCTCAGACCTATCCTTATCCTAGTCTATATGTTTTCGGCCGGCAACCCCTTTCGTCCCGGCCCCTGTAGTAATGTACTTTTCTTTGGGGAAAACTCGGATCTCATTAGGTACATACGTGTAACATTTTTCATTTTGAAATTTGACACTAAACAATAAAGTTCCATAATAATAGATATGAAAATGTCTCTCATTTAACACAATCATTGATTGACAGTTCGGGTGCCATCGTATTCCGATTGAGATCCGAGTTTTCTCGAAAGAAAATAATTTTGCACTACATCTGTATATAGTTTCTCTTTCACTGCGGCGCAGTTAGACAAACATAGCCAAGGTCATTGACGCTTCTCAGCCTTTTAAATTGAACCACGGGGTCCAAAGAAATGACGACGAACGAAACGAACAAACGACGACGAACGGACGAAGTGTTGGCTGTGTGGTTTGATACCGAATCCCTCTTACCTGTTTGGCTAAGCCCAGCTGTGTCACCGTAACATCAGGTAACCCCATCTCTTGTATCACTTCGGGCTCCGGTCTGGGCCGCGCCTGCCTCGTCGGGGGCCGCCGGGGCGCCGGCAGCGACACCTGGCGGAGGAACTGCGGCGGCTTGTTGAAGCGGGATAGGTAGTAACTTGTGTAGTCCTGGAATAATCAGGGGACAATGAACATTCCTACTACATGCGTCAAACAATCGGGGCAAATCAGGTGCTCACAACTCGACTATATATTGTATTGTCAATGCTTTATTTTTTTCTTAAAGGTACAACACAACTTTTAGTTTATCGATACATACAAATAGCTTTTACAGTACATATGGTGCCACTTTACAGTACATATGGTGCCACTTTACAGCACGAGTGCGGTATTCAGCAGATTACGTGCATATGTCGAAACTTTAAAGAGCCATATGTACTGTAAAACGTTGTACGATACACGTGCGAATAGGTAATTCGCAACTCGTGTCGATTTAAAACACTCCCTTCGGTCGTGTTTTAATTTATCACCACTCGTTGCGAATTTCCTGTTCTCTGCACTTGTATCGTAATGTACTATTAACAATACGAGTATATATAAAGGATTAATTAAAACACACAACGAACGTTGGTTAAATTGAATAAACATTGATCTAGGTTATTTAGTCAAAATCTATGTCGACAGAATCACTATAATTATTTATTAAGTAAGTAAGTTTTAAACATGTAAAATAATTGTATTTTATCAATAAATGGATTGAATTGTTCAATCGTGGTAAAGGGAAGGCAGATCCAATAGCACCGTAAAACGCAGGGGACAAGGCAGTGGCATGTCTGCAAAACGTGGTATTCTAAGATGTACATGCTCTGATATTTTTGAACACCCTGAAGAGTACTGACATATTTGACGGCGACCTACGTATAACTAGAGGCTCCTTTATCTAACTTAAGCAATGCGTAGCTCGTAATATAGAAAAGTGCAAATCTTGGCATTCCATTTTACCGCATAACGGAGCGATCATCATCATCATCATATCAGCCGAAGTACGTATCCACTGCTGGACATAAGCCTGTCCCAAAGTGTGCCACGATGGCCGGTCATGCGCCACCCACATCCAGCGATCGCGACCGTACCTTTCCTTACCTTATTCTTCCATATATATAATGATAATTAGATTAATTAGATATTAAGTACGTTTTTTTTAATACCACGTCGGTGGCAAACAAGCGTACGGCCCGCCTTATGGTAAGCGGTCACCGCAGCCTATGGACGCCTGCAACTCCAGGGGTGTCACATGCGCGTTCCCGACCCTTTAAAAATTTATACACTCCTTTCTTGAAGAATCTCATACTGTAGTTCCTCGGGAAAACTTCGACAGGAAGCTCATTCCACAACCGGGGCGTCCGAGGGAGGAAGTTCCTCTGAAACCGTACCGTACGCGACCATTTAGGTTCTAAGGTGTGAGGATATAATAAGGTTCTAAGGTATATCACTTCGATCCTCGCTTCGCCTGGGCGGTGAAAAAGCAGCTTTAAAGTTGATGCACAACTACTAAAGCATTATTATGATTGATGATACTTAGCCTAGCTAGCGGAAAATATTTAATTTAGCTCCCTAGAAGCTTAAAAGCTCTTCGCAGATAAAAACGGGTATGGAAGTTAAACTTATCCGAGATTCTTAACTGGAGTTTGAGGATGAAACAAGGAAACTTACTTAGCTTGCGAATTATAATCATAACGTACATAGTTGGTGCAAACTACTTTATTAACCCGACTTCAAGATTTCAAAAGAGGAGGTTATCAATTATAAAGCGTAATAAATACAAGGGCCTCGGCAGAGAGTACATGTTTGTACCTTTTGGCGTCGAAACTCTAGGCCCATGGGGTCCCAGCGCGCATAAGTTATTTGCAGAAATTGCGAAGCGTCTGGTTGACGTAACTGGTGACCGAAGAGCTGGCGGTTTCCTCGCTCAACGTATCAGCATTGCGATACAGCGAGGAAATGCCGCCAGCATCCTCGGTACAATGCCTCAAGGGCCCGTTTTAGATTTAAGTTAGTTTTAATTTTCTTTATATTATTTTGGTTAAGTATTCTTGTATATATTTTCGTTGTACATAAATAAATGATTACTACGGTTATCAATTCGGTTGTATGTTTTTTTTAAAATGTTTCTTACTCCATAACTCCGTCATTTCTTAACCGATTCCTTTTTTTGATTGTAAGTATATATATCCAAGTTGGTCCCGTTTTTGTCAAAACGCAGTTCTGATGATGGGATCCATGAGGAATTGAGGGAACTCCTCAAATCTTTAAGGCAAACATATAGTGATTTTTGTGTTTTTATCAACAAGTCAAGCGTTTTCATCCAAAAATGTGACATTGGATGAAGTGGAACTGCTGATGATGATCAGAACAGAACTCTTTAACGACGAAAAGTTGACGTTTGGCGATTTGCCCTCCTAGCTGTGTTTGTTAAGCAATTTCTATTATCACGATTAATTTTAGTCATGCTTGATTTCTGATGATGGGATCCATGAGGAATTGAGGGAATTCCTCAAATATTAAAGGCAAACATATAGTGATTTTTGTGTTTTTATTAACAAATCGAGCATTATCATACAAAAATGTGACATTTGATGAAGTGGAACTGCTGATGATGATCAGAACAGAACTCTTCAACGACGAAAAGTTCACGTTTGGCGATTTGTCCTTCTAGCTATGTTTGTTAAGCAAGTACTATTTTCACGATTGATTTTTGTCATGCTCGAGTTCTGATGATGGGATCCATTAGGAATCGAGGGAATTCCTCAAATGTGAAAGGCACACAAATAGTGATTTTAGTATTTTCATGAACTAATCAAGCATTTTCATTCATAAAAGTGACATTTGATGAAGTGGAACTGCTGATGATGATCAGAACGGAACTCTTCAACGACGCGTAGTTCACGTTTGGCGATTTGTTCTCTTCGTTTTGTTTGTCAAGCAAACAAGGTTTTTCCATGATTCCATGAGGAATTGAGGGTACTTAGTCTTCTACCATTATAAACATACTTATAGCCATTTTTATTTTATTGTATGGAATCTAAGAGTGCACCAATTAAGTATAATAATCTTTCACCAGCCTTCTCCATTGAAGTCGGTTTTTTTTTCTTAAAAATTATGAAAGAATACACTATCGTGAGATCAGGAGCGCTCGCGACCTAGTTCCACGTCGGCCGGGGTCAACTCTTGCATGGGTGAACGCTTTGAGGGTTGACTAACAAAGCGCTCCCGTCCTTTGGAAGGTGATTTAAGCCGTGACAGCAGTCGCTAAGCCGAGTTAGAGGCCATCACTTGACAAGCCTAATCCCGATAAGGTCTAGTTTTCCCCATGGGTTGGAAGCGCAGGTGGCAGTCGCGTTCGTAAAAACTAGTACCTAAACCAATTCTTGGGATTAGGTAGTGGACCCCGGGAATCCTGCAGGTACTGGGATAACGCTAGGATGATGAGTAGTGGTCAGATCTGGTTCTGGTAAATTTATGTTACGCGTACCGTGACTGGGCCTCATAAGAAGGGTCAAAGTCACCCAAAGAGCAATGGAGAGGGCTATGCTGGGAGTTTCTCTGCGTGATCGCATCAGAAATGAGGCCATCCGCAGCAGAACCAAAGTGACCGATATAGCCCTTCGAATCGCTAAACTTAAGCGGCAGTGGGCGGGGCACATAGCACGCAGAACCGATGGCCGTTGGGGCGGAAAGGTTCTCGAGTGGCGACCACGTACCGGAAGGCGTAGCGTGGGCAGGCCCCCCACACGGTGGACTGATGACCTGGTAAGGGTCGCGGGTGTCCGCTGGATGCGGGTGGCACAGGACCGGTCATTGTGGAAGTCTTTGGGGGAGGCCTATGTCCAGCAGTGGACGTCATTCGGCTGAATGATGATGATGATGATGTACCGTGACTATTAATACCAGTAAATTGATAATGGCTTCAATTTTGGCTTCCAATAAATAATAATATATTGCATAGCATAGTCATTTGGAGCCCAGATGACGCTCGTCTGCTATATTATTACAAAACGTCTAAGTCACCATGACGTGCGAATGGAGATAGGACTTTTTATAATAACACACATTCATCCAACTGCCAGGCATTCAGCCAACTGGGTGAATGTCGCGCTGTAATATCGTAAAACCGCCATTTTATACCATTTGTTATGTTTTGAAGTTATGACGTGCTACCTAGTTAATGTGACTAAATATTCAGACTTAAGACTCAGAGGTTAGGAAGAGAGGTTAGAGAGAGTTTAGAGTGGTTAGAGGTTACTAGACTTAGAGGTTTATTATAGGTAAATACGAAAGTATGTCTGTTAGGTTGATCTATTTTGATCCCAATAGTGATGCCATGGTAATTTGTGTTACATTTTTACAACGACTCTGGGTTACAAAAGGTCAAATGGCAGTCGCTTTGATGAAACAAGTACCTACGCCATCGCCAATGGGATTCGATGCCAAAGCGGGTCCCGGGCACCCATAGGACATGACCGGGGTAAAGCTAAGAAGATCATTATTTATTTTATTCATTTTTAGGGTTCCGTACCTGAAGGGTAAAACGGGACCCTCTAATGTTAAAGTGTAAAAAGTGTAAAATAGTACGGAACCCTTCGTGCGCGAGTCCGACTCGCTCTTGGCCGGTTTTTTTTATTTATTTGCTTCTGATTAAGAAAACCGACCTCAAGATATAAACTAGGGGTGACGTAAAATAACAGTACATTACGCGTTCCACAACGAGGGTGACCGGGTGTGTTCGTGTGGAACAACTCAGTTGAGTGAGCACTGCACCGGACTGGGTTAGCTACCTAATATACGGTGTTTAAGGAATAGTATATTACTACAGAGGCCGGAACGAAAGGGGTTGCCAGCCGAAGACATATAGACGGCCGAGCAAAGCGAGGTCGGATAGGTCTCAGGCGGGCAATCCCATATTTCCCGCCGAGGTATGTATAGTGCTTTTCTCAAACATGCAATGAAATAAACAACAAAAAAAAACAATTAATACGCATAGTGGCAGAATGTCATGATGCCTGTGCCACAAATTTATGTGGAATGGAAATTTAAAAAAAGGACTTTGCCGGCCTAGGCCTGCAACATTTGTATGAAATTGCATTAACGACCTCTTGTCCTAGCCGCACCTGAAACGTCATACTTCGCAGCCTATTATAAGGAACATAACATCAATATTTCATTGCATGTTTGAGAAAAGGAAATTTTCGTATGTGTAATTTGCCTGATAGTGAGTTGCTGAGAAAACTGGAATGAAAAAGTAAATCAAGGATTTTGTGGACCTCCTACTCACGCCCGTATCCCATTGGGGAAGTGACCAAAGTACGCATAAATTGACACACTTCTTTCGCTTCGACCACATCCATGATTGTCCTCGTATTCATTAGATATATTTTGTATTCATCTCCTCATTCAAACTTACAATTATCCCTATGCTGTTTATTTTTTAAACAGCATAGGGATAATTGCCTTCCAGCAGTTCTCACCTGCATGATGATTTCCAGGTCTATGTTAACGCAGAACTCATACTCAGCCATGACTCCTGCCTCCTACGCCAGCATCTGCCGTTTAGAATAGATCCTCATTCTTCAGCTAGCTGTTCTCACCTACATGATCATGTCCAGGTTTATGTTATCGCTGCCGTAATTCCTGCGTCCTCCGCTAACGCATCTGCCACGTATATCAAACCCTCATACTTCAGTTTGCTGTTTTCATCTGCAAAATTATGTCCAGGTCTATGTTATCGCAGACCTCGTACTCAGCCCTGTGTCTTGCCTCCTCCGCCAGCACCTACTGTGTAGAACAGACCCTTACTCTTCAAGTAGCTGTTATCACCTGCATTATAATGTCCAGGTCTATATTATCGCAGACTTCATACTCAGCTTGAGTCCTGCCTCCTCTGCGAACGTGTCTGCTGCGTAGAACATATCCTAATTCTCCAGCTAGCTGTTCTCGCCTGCATTTTAATGTCCAGGTCTATTATCGCAGACCTCGTGCTCAGCCGTGAGTCCTGCCTAATCCAACAGCACCTGCCATATAGAACAGACCCTCACTCTTCAGCCAACTGTTCTCACCTGCATAATGATGTCCAAGTCTATGTTATCGCAGACTTCATACTCAGCCGTGAGTCCTGCCTCCTCTGCCAACGTGTCTGCTGCATGGAACAGACCCTCGTTCTTCAGATAGCTGTGCACGAGGTAGCGGAGGATACGCTTGCGGGTGCGGAAGAGCGAGTCTTTCTGTTTGAAACGAGATGAAGAGATAGAATGTTAATATATACTGAAACAGGAGCCACATCCTTGAAGTCGAATATCGCTCGTTTCGTTTCAAAACGTGTGTGGTTTTTATGAGCGATCGGTTTTGGCGCGCGGCGCCATTATAAAAAAATATATTCTAAAGTTGAGTTGTTTTGTTGTAGTTGGTCTGGCGTAGGCACTAGATTTACAAAAGAGACTGCCAACCAACCTTCCAACACAGAGAATACAGTAAACAAGATACAGTGGCAAACATTTAATAAGTAATATAAATGATTGCATGATTTACGTACCGCTTCCATTTTGCGCATTTGACTCATGGGCCTATTTATAACTCCCGACATGCTGCAAACTTCGTTAACACTGAATAAACACAATATCAAGTAGAATATCAAATAAACAGCTACAAAATTATAGATAATTGACAGTCAAACGCCGGTCGCTAGGGGTTGTTTGGTTTCCAAGCAACTAGGGTTGATCAACATTGTTGTCGCTCATTTCCATAGAGTTTGACTTCACTTGGACTTCACCTCTCCTTCGTTTATAGGTTGTTGTACAGTCGACTACAAGTACCTATCTAATATTTGAGCCATATTCAAGAAAATTGGCGGCGAAAATAACAAGCACATTCCTTCGTCATCCTGAAAGATGCCCGGGGCAGCAGGCGTGATCTCAAGATTTGGCGTAGGCACTAGTTTCTACGGTATTGATTACCATCTGACCACATACACAAATAATAAAAATAATGCATATACTAATGGTCGGTTTCAAAGGAAATATCTCCCTCGGATGCTCCAATTGTGGAATGAGCTCCCTCCCGAGGTTTTCCCGAGGGACTACAGTATGGGGTTCTCCAAGAAAGGAGTATATACATTCTTAAAGGGTCGGCAACGCGCACGTGACACCCCTGGAGTTGCAGGCTTCCATAGGCTGCGGTGATCAGGCAGGATTTTATATCATGGCATGGTATAAAAAAAGAACCGTTCAAGCCAAGGGGACATTTGGATTAGGCTGTCCAGTAATTGGGCATCAACTTGACTGTTAGAAGTTCTCAAGCCGCCTGAAGGCCTCTAACTTAGCTTCGACTGTTGTCATAAACTGGCTTAGCGAGCCTTCCAAAGCAAGTGACTGCTCAGTTAGTAACCACCCAAAGCGATCACACCATCCATGAGTTGATTACGGCCGACGTTGCTTACCCTCACATAAGCGCAGCTCCTGGGCCACTGGGTTTACGTAAAAAGGATGAGTTCATAAACCAAAAGAAAAAATCCCCCCCGCCGTTTTTTTCGTATTTTCTGGATTTTTAATAAGTATTTCGAGTCATCTATTTCACATCTCAATCGCTTTTTAATCTGTTTCGCGCGTTCTCTGTGAAACTATCGACAAGCGATGTGAAATGTATTGACATCAAATCAAAATTAAATTGCAATACGTAACCCTTGTTCCTAATGGTCCCATGACTGCCTAAATAAAAGGCAGTGAAGTAAGCGGTCAAGCGCAGCGTAAGCCCTAAGTGGTAAAAAGGTAATTCGTATTCAGCCGGCACCGAACCTACGTCCCTCTGTGTTTTATTACAACCGTTTCACACACGACATATTGCCACTGACATAACATGGGTCGGCAATATTCAGAAATAGGCAGTATAGGAAATATAGTTACCAAAAGGTCAATTTACGATTAATATTTCTCCTGCACGCGCTTGAGTAGAATAAAAATAAAAACCGGCCAAGTGCGATTCGAACTCGTGCACGAAGGGTTCCGTACCAGAAAAAAGGCTAAAAGCTGGTGCCATTAAACACTTGTTTTATTGAGTATTTTTTTTTGTATTTGTTGTTTTAGCGGCAACTACTCTGTTGTATGGGAGCCCCCCTTAATTATTATTATTATTTAGTTTTTACTATTTGTTGTTATAGCGGCAACAGAAATACACAATCTGTCAAAATTTCAACTGTCTAGCTATTAAGGTTCTTGAGATACAGCCTGGTGACCGACGGACGGACGGACGGACAGCGAAGTCTTAGTAATAGGGTCCCGTTTTTACCCTTTGGGTACGGAACCCTAAAAATTCGTGGACAATCTTACACAAATCGACTTAGTCCTAAACTAAACAGAGCTTGTACCTGGCGATGATATAAATACTTACAGGGATAGCTTGGCAGATGGATGGAAGTATATTGGGGGTAGATGAGGTCATCTGCCAGGCCTTTAAAACGTTATGAAAATAAGCGATAATATAACGATATATTTCGTTTGTGATTAAAAGTTCGTAATAATCATAATCGATACTCCTCATAACGAAATTTCATATCATAACCTTATATGATAATCTTATAATAATGATTAACGTTTATATTTCGTTTGTGATTAAAATTTCGTAATAATCGTAATCGATACTCCTCATAACGAAATTTCATATCATAACCTTATATGATAATGTTATAATAACGTTATAATATCGTTTAAGATGGTGGCGGTGGCGACAATGACGTGCTCGAGTTTGACGTAAATGTCACAGCGCACGTAAGAGCGAGACTGTGTGCGAGACAGAGATAGCCTATAACGTTATTATAGCGCTTTCATAATATCGCTATATATATTGTTTTTTATTTATAACGATATAATGGATACCGGTATAAATGCGCGCCAAATATCGTTTTCAGTAAAGCGTTTTATTGCTAAAGTAGCGTTATGAATCATAACGCTATGCGAAAATAGCGCTATTTCAAGGCCTGTCATCTGCTACGTGGTCAATAGTTCGCTGCCTTTTATCGCCTATAACTAGTATATATAGTGTTTTTTCAGATATTTTCATTATTGTAGTGACTGTACTATGCCCTGTGTCGAATATCAAGGAGGAGTACAGTTGTTACCTAGCAACTGACTATCATTTGTGTATTTATTTATTTACGAAGTGTCAAAGTGCAACAAAATATTTTACGTAAATTTTGTTTTGGACTTGTAAGTGTATTGTGTGTGATATTTGAACTATTTTATTTCGTTGCATCGCTGCAATCCAGGCTCAACTTTAGAATATGCAACACCGAGTTTAGCGTTTATATTTTTTTTTATAAACAGTACTCATGATTAGAAAGCTTTCCAAAAAATTTCAACTTGCGGAAACGTAAAAAAAAATTGGACAGTTTCTATTGGCTATGTGCGAAGTAGGTGGTGGGGGTAAGCTAGGCGATCGTAGCGCACACCATGGCAGAAATATGTACTTACCGGGGACCACTGTAAAATTTTCTATTGGTTTCTTAACGGTTTCCTACGATTCGTTTCGTTTGTATGTACTTATTTATTCTCTTATTTATTTCAGTAAAACTTCCAATACGGGGTCTTTCTCGGTTACTAAAGTAAATAAAATATTCATGTGTCATTATTTGACATCTCTGAGTATTGACATTGTCTCGGGACCTTTGACGTTTGACGTTTCAGACGTGCACATAGCCAATACTAAAATCGGTAATAAACACCACGCCATGACAGTCAGATGACTACGTCACTCACGTCACTGGGGCCTAGGTATTAAAAAACCGAATCAGAGCACCCCACTATCCACGTGGTCTTGTCTGCCCTACCCCTAGAGTGTATATAAAATTTCGGAGGCGCGAAGGGAGAGCAGCCCTCGCCCGCCGTGACAAAGCGCGGGAACCGTGCAAGGTGGAGCGGCCGAGCATGGTCGCCGAAGGCGACCAGTAAGGCGAGGCCGCGGAGCCGAGCATGGACGACCATGCTTTGTTACGCGAGGGCGGAAGGGCTGCTCGTCCCGCAACGCCGGAGCTAAGGCGGAGTCGGACTGTCATGGCTTAGTATTATTTACCGATTTTAGTATAGAAACTTTCAACTATTTTTTTCACTTAAACTGTACGTCTCCGCAACGTGAAATTTTGTGGAAAGCTTTCCAATAGTGAGTACTATTTATAAAAAAAATATGAATGCTAAACTCGGTGTTGCATATTCTAAAGTCCTTCCGCAATCCACATAATGTAAGAGATACCTCTAAGCATTGACATTCGTCGGTGGCAAATAAGCGTCCGATACGCCTGATGCTAAGTAGATAAGCCTATAACTCCATGGGACTCTCATGCAATTTTGTAATATATATAAAAAGCTGAGCTGCTGATTGAAGGAACTTGGAGCGTTCGTTGCCCAGCGGCGCCCGCGTACCGCGTGCGGTATGCGAGGTTAAGCAATGTCGGGCGAGGTCAGTCCTTGGATGGGTGACCGCTTTGAGTGGTTACTAACTGAGCGCTCCCGTGCTTTGGAAGGCACGTTAAGCCGTTGATCCCGGTTGCTGTCTATGATAGCAGTCGTTAAGCCAAGTTAGAGCCCTCCGGGCGGCATGAGAACTTCTAACAGTCAAGTTGCCCACTCACTTGACAAGCCTAATCCCAATAAGGTCTAGTTCCCTCTTGGGTTGGAAGGTCAGATGGCAGTCGCTTCCGTAAAAACTAGTGCCTACGCCAACTCTTGGGATTAGGTAGCGGACCCCAGGCATCCTTCAGGATGCAACTGTACTGGAAATAAGTAACGCTAGGAGGATGCTGGTTAAAGGAACTTCACAAAAACTGCAGCAAAACTGCAAAATTGCAATCACAGTGCAGCTCAAACGCAGTCCGTCTCTGTATACCGGGATGATAAAGTGAAACTTGGCTCCCACGGCAGATTCCCGCCTTGGCATCCACACCCGTAATTAAAAAGGCGGCCTTACGGCAAGTAATTGTCACATCCTAGCTTCGTTACCACAGACATGTACGTATGTGTACATAGATCACGCAAATTTTCTTCACGTACCAACAACGATCATATAGTTGCAGTTACCGTTAAATGTATTGGGTGGTATAGGTATGTACATTGTACACTTTTGCACAAAAATATCATAATATACGCTCTAAAGTCTTAATAATGGAGGCGTGGTCAGGAGACGTATGATGGTTGCCATTTTATCACTTATCGTCGCGGATAAGATATTCGTCACTTTCTGACAAGTATGCGAGTGCGAGAGTGATGGACGTCTTGTCCACGATGATAAGTGATAAATAGGCAACCATCATACGCCCGCAGATGATTGTGTGCACCGCGTTCGCTTCAATGATGATGGCGCTGGTATAAATTTAAATAATTGATACATTTGTGGAACCTGAATCAAACCCGTCAACGAGTGAAGGCAATAGTAGTCAGGTTTATTTGACTTTACAGATGGACACCAGCCACATGTGACATACCAGCAGCAGACGCCGTTGCGGGCCGAGCCCCAGTTGCAGCATCGTCGGTGTCCCCAAAATTAACGATGAGCCGCAGAGCCCGCCGTTGCGGTCACGCGACCCGCAACAGCTCACGAAGCGCGCCGCGCAGGCGTAGCCCCCAGCAACCATGGTAAGTGCTGAGAAGAAAGTCTACTACTAACCGAATCATATCTTTACCAGCATTTAAATTAGTCATTTTAGAAACCTGGTCGGATTGAGTTTTTCTGTCCGTTTCGATTAATGTGTAATTAATATCAAAATCTAAAAAAGTGGTTCAATGTTCTAAAAAATAAATAAAAAAAGAACTACAGATGTAATCTAGCGTAATTGGTTATCTATGTATATTACAGTTGTTGATATATCTTTCCCCTATTAATATTAATATCAATGTCTACAGTCTCGTCTTGAATTTGCATGAAATTATTATTTTGTTATTTCGATCTGAGCAACAGATATTATTGATTAGTAGTGGAAACTATTTGGCTTATGAACTTGTGTTATGATTCATTGTGTGTTATATTTGCCTGTTTGTTTCCCAAAGGATGAAATAAATACATAAAACTTACGTGTCGCGTTTTCAAAACTGTGCAAGTAATGAACTTTGGACTTGTCTTAAACGAATTCTGAGATATATAACGGGTACTATATATTTAACATTGATAAGCTCGTTCTAAAATACTTTTATTACGTCACATTTTTCTCTAAAAATGGGCGCGCTTCATGTTCATATTAGTCATTTTGTGTCACTAACGCAACAATACTGAGACAGTTGGGATGCATTAAAGTAGTAAAAGTGACAAGGTACTAAAATGATCATCTAGTTTTGCTGTTGACTATAGATGCGAGATCTATTTGAATAATACATCTATGTCGGTTCCTATCTCTAAAGGAAATTTCATTTAATTAAAATCGTCAGGACTTGAACACTGAGTCACTCTAATGAAGATAAACCACACTTACATTGAGAAGTGTTTTTAAGTAAAATTTCGTCCGAACAATTTGGATTCTGTGCACGGATGCCCCTAGCTTCTAGGCAGAATAATGAAAACTCGTGTGAAACAGAAGCTGGGGAAAAATGTAGGAATGCTTAATACTTTTAAAGGGGAAACTTCTTCTGTTCTGTTCTTGTGTTGTTCTGTTCTGTTTGTTCTGTTCTTGTTCTGTTTGTATGAGTTGGCTGCCATACTTTCACGTGTACGTATTCAATTTTAACTGTAAATTTTCTGTATTTTTTTTCGTAAGCCTCCCTAAGGCTTAATTAGGAGAGTGAACTGACTGAAGAATTCGTCGCCTCGAGCAATACCCGCGGTAGCTCAGTTGGAAAGAGCGATGGACGGATTCTCGAGGTCATGGGTTCAAATTCCGCCCGGGGTAATCAGTTTTTCAATTTTTCACTCCGGTTGGAAATTATTCAATTTTAGTTCCTGTAGTGAACGCTATAGATGGCACTAAAATAACATACATAAACTCACGCCTATATTCCCAAAAGGGGTAGGTAGAGCACACGAAAATTAATATCATTGCCACTTTTATTTATTGTCATCATCATCATCATCATTTCAGGCGAATGACGTCCACTGCTGGACATAGGCCTCCCCCAAAGACTTCTACAATGACCGGTCCTGCGCCACCCGCATCCAGCGGACACCCGCGACCCTTACCAGGTCATCAGTCCACCGTGTGGGGGGCCTGCCTACGCTACGCCTTCCGGTACGTGGTCGCCACTCGAGAACCTTATTTATTGTAGCTGTTCATATTTACATAGATGGAGAAAATGAAATAAAATAATAGTGATGGTATCGGTAATAACTTATACTGAAGCATAATACTATTACGAGTATCCTATATTTTTTATATTTATTATATTATGTTTATACTATTAAACGAGCAACATGTATAATTGAAATCTCAGAAATCGCTCTAACGATTTTAATGAAATTTACAATATAGGGGTTTCCGGGAACGAAATAAATATCTAGCTAGGTCTTATCTTCGTCAAAACTCGTTTTCCCTGGGAAAACACGAGCATAGCTCGGTCGCCCGGATTTATGTGTAAGTATGACCTTTCGGCATACATCCACAATTTAAAATCACTGTTAAAAATAATAAACACTGTATTATTGAAACATTCTTTATAAGTGACGGACAATCGCATTTTATGCCAATTTGACAAATGCAATTTATGAAGTAAAATGTTACGCCCATGGGCGGAATAGAGAATATTGTAGCTCAATAGGTACGCCTATCCATAATGATATTAATGATACACTTTAATGCGCAAGTGTGATGAGATATATCTTTCGTCCGCTCATCATTCATGAATTTCATGCATGATGAAAGGGATATTAGGTGATAACAGTCCACGGTACCTTCTCAGTTTTATTTAATTTCATAAACTAAAATGATAGTTAATTTGTATGAGGGCCCGCGAAAGTACCATCGAGTCTGACCACAAAATATGTACCTCATATGTCTGTCACTTTAGTGTATAAAATGGTAAAACTGAGTATTAAGTTTAAAAAAAAAATGACCGTTCATAAAATTGCCACCAAAGGACCTAACCAAACACTGCAGTGAAAATGGTGCCAGCAATAAACGCCACAACCTAAGCCCGGCCGCAAATTGTCCGCAATATCCTTCACAACATCGTATAACTTAAACCATGGCCAAAGCAATCACAACCCAAGCCCCTACAAAATAGAGCACACTTCTCAAACAAATGCCTAGCAATAGTACGAAGTTATGTAAACCAGCAAGCCAATGACATACAAATTTACTAATGCCGCCGTAAAATACGCTATTACCGCCGTGCCGTGCATTATTGTACTAAAAATTGCTAGGAACATTTTTACGGACCGCAATGATAAATTGGCACTAGTTTCATGAGTGAATTGGCACTTTTCCCTGTGAAAACCTTAGAGCATGTGAAAACAGTTTTAATCGACTTAGGAGGTTGATATTAATATTTTTTCCCTTTACATACTGCAGATGTATAGTATAATGCAGATTTTTTCAACGTCCTTGTGTTGATTTTTCTAAATATATACAGATAAGTACCTATCACAAACACACACAAACACCTTGATGCAACTAAATTTTATTTATTTAGTTGTATTCATAGCATTACGTCGTCGATCGGGTCGCCACCTTCCCTAACAAATGGTCGAGGGAGGCGATGGCTGACTGTTCATGCTTGTTTATTTCATTATACTTTTGTGTATTCGGACAGAGACCGTATATATACGTCACAATTTTTTTTATACATACATATAATGTATTGTAAGTTTATTTTAATTGAATATAAAGTTTGTAAATCAGTATAGTTTTGAAATCATTATTATTATAGTCTACTTTTTTTTAGTAGTGCCGTTCTGTTTAGAAAACATAATTCTTATTATTGTTAATTTATTTAATTGTATAATTCATGTGTTGACTTGTAAAAGTGCCCTTGTCAAAAAAAAAAAAGGTCTATTTGCAGAATAAAACTTTTGATTTGATTTGATACTCAAAAATGTTATAATACATTCGTCGCACTCCAGCGGGCATTTCGCGGGCACGTCATATGGTATGGTTTATAAAAAACCTGTTAATTTACTAGTATACATACTTAGTATTTGTTGCATTTCGTTATCGTATATATATAAGCTTAAATTGTCTACATAATGTGAGATCCTAATTGGCTCTGCTGTAACTAATAATGTTGTTACTTAGTTTTATTGCTGTTGGTTCTCCTATAAATAAAATAATTATGTGTAAAGACTCATTAAAGCGATAAGCCCATTTATGTGGCCACTTAATATATGAAAATAAATATCTGTAATTCAATCTTATATATTGATATATTACTTGTGTTATTTAAAATTTAATGGCGTCATTATACTCGGCTAGTTCGGCTACCGCTAAAGATACCTACGTAACGTACATCATTAGTTACTAAGGTATTTTGAACTGCATATTTCAAATACTAGGTAACAAATACTAAGTACAAATACGTTATTCTGTCAACTCGAAAATTGATTGATTTATTTGTGAACCTTCCCATCTCACGTGCCCGCATATCGCCCCCTCGAGTACGACGTATGATGTAGACAACTTAAGATTGATATATGATAACAGGTATGTAACAAATACTAAGTATGTATACTAGTAAATTAAGAGGTTTTTTGTAAACCATACCATATGACGTGCCCGCTAAATGACCGCTGGAGTGCGACGTATGGTTATAAATAGAACTAGTGTAAGCAAAAATAATATACATATGAAAACCATTCTTGTTGTTACGTGACACCCTGCTGGCGCCATATTTGATGTTGATCGGAATGCACTCCCTCTGACGATAAGACGGGCCCCAAGCAAATTTATTTTCAAACGTAAGCTCTTCAAGCACTTGCTAGAACATTCCTAGCGGAAATGAGATTTGTAGTCGTAAGCGTGTGTGCAATAGAATATAATTATGTATGTATATTTAATGTATATTTGGTTAAGTAGTTTAAACACCTTTTTTGTAATTAGCTCTGCCTTAGGTTTTTTTTTGTGTTTCTCACTTAGTTTGTCTCTTGCACCTACCTTCGCTATTTTCTGTTTGGCCCCATGGTTGACTGGTAGAGAATGCCTTGAGGCATTAAGTCCGCCATTTGTGCAATAAAGTTTAAATAAATAAATAAATCGGCATGTAATCGTAAGTTGTTGCAACTGAACCTAACTAACAGTCTTTACGATCACTGACGGCTCGGCGTAATCACCCACCCTGAACTGAAAGTTAAATTGCACAAACAAACCAATTTCCACAAACATGACGAATACAACCATCCAACGGATGAACCCTGATCGAGTGCACTCGATGCATACAAATTGACTGCATATTTCTCTGACCACCGATCTCACTGTAGCTTCCCAAACAAATAGCAACCTTATTAAATAACGATAGGGTTGATATTTGAGAGGGATGAAGAGAACGATGTGAGACTATGAAAGTAAGTTGGTAATGGCTTCGCTTGGTTTTGTGGTGAGACGAACTGTAACGACGAGATATTCATTGAGCAATGTAAATACAATATTTTATAGAAAACTAGCTGTCCCCACCATTTCGCTATTATACTGTATAAAATTCCCATAAAAATACTCCGGCATCCTTCTCCGGCTAAAAGAAAATACTTATCCTTTGTTTTGCTTCAGAAAACCGGGGCATATAATTATTGACTTTGTCGGCCTGTTTAGCCTAGTTGGCAGTGACACTGCCTCCGAAGCTAGAGGTCCCGGGTTCGAATCCCGGTAAGGCCATTTGTTTCTGTGGTGGGCAGTAACATTTGTTCCTGAGACTTGGATGTTTTCTTAGTATGTATTTAGGTATATATCTATTAAAAATATCGTAGTCTTGTTCTAGTACCCATAACACAAACCTTATTGAGTTTACTATGGGACTCCATTGCGAATACCAAAAAAAAAACAAATCAATAAATCAAAGTAATAAGAAATTAAATCAGCTTATTACTAAATTTTTTGCAAGAAAAAGTTTTGAAATAAATTCGGAATGCGAAATGTTGTTTCATATTGACCCCCAGAAAAATAAAAATCAACACCATTAATATGTATACATGTTTTTACCTTATTTCCTAAGCAATAAAGTCCTAGAATGTATACACGTGATGCTGATGTGTACGGCGTCCCCGTGGCGTCGTAGCACGTAGAACCTCTGCGAGACCTGAGGGCCTACTGCGAACTTCGAAAATCGAACTTCGTACTGTGCCGTCCCTTTCCGTCATATAGTGTATAACACGAGAGTGAAAGGGACGACACGACACGAAGTTCGATTTTCGAAGTTGGGCGTAGGCCCTCTGAGTGCACCCACCGGTATTCACCGTCCTCTCACGTTACTTTTGTATGTACTATTCATAAAATGAAAATAGTCAGCATAGAAAATAACTATAATCATTGGAATAGAGTACACTCAATATCATTCCTTGCGATATGAGAAGTTCTCTCTAAGGCGACTTCTTGGCTTGGCGGGGCGGGAACGATATGTCATAAGTATTTTGTTGTTTGACGTAAGCTTACTGATGTGAAATTTCCTTACTTGACGAATTACTGTCAGTATTACGTTTGCGCAGTACTAATACGATGCGCAGAAGTGGGGCAGTACTGAATTGGTATCAGTTGACACTGACAGCTGACAGTTTTCTCATATCGTACCGCCTCCGCATCGATAAATCAGGAAGGCGCCTAAGGCGACTTCCTGACTTGGCGGGGCGGGTGCGATATGTCATACGTATTTTGCTCTTTGACGTGAGCTTACTGATGTGAGATTTCCTCACTTTCTTATTCATAAACATCCATCAAGCCTCTATTATTTAACAAGCCGCTTTAGTTGGTTTGTCCTTATCTGTCACTTTGACATTTATGTTTGTGAGAAAGGGACTAAACAACTTTTAGTTAACAAAGGTTTGTTAAGTTTTATGAATAAGGGGGTTAATTACTAACAACTATTGTATCAGTCCATGTTACTCGAATTAATTATAAAACGAAACATAAAAACATTGTAAATTTCAGGAAGAACTGTGACATATATAATATTAATACTCGAAATAAACACAAGCTCGCGGTGCCCACCACTCGCCTCCAAAAAATTAGAAAATCATTCATGGGTAATGGTGTGAAGTTTTATAATAAGCTTCCAAGAAACCTAACTGGATTATCTATAAATAAATTCAAAAATTATGTAAAGCGTAAACTTATATCTAAAGCATATTATAGCACACACGACTACGTGAATGATAAAACACCGTGGGATTAATTAACTGTGACTGAAATATGAATGAATTAATCATTATGGCATTAGATATTAATATTTTATTTTGACATATTGATTTTATTCTAGAAACTGTCTAGATTTCTATTTTTTATACATTATTATTTTTAATTTATATTTTTATTATTATTATTTATGTTTTGACGATCCTATTGTGAATTTTACTACATAATTATTTCTTATTTTGACATGTCTACAACAATACAATATTTATTGTAAAGAATAATAATAGCATCAATAAATTGCTCTAAATAATTAATTAATATATATGTTAATACATGTTATAACTGACGATTCGAAAGTGCTTGTTGCTAGGCCTATTTGAATAAAGAATATTTTAAATTTGAATTAGAATTTGAATTTGATGCTAGTCTGTTTTCAATTTGAGCTCTGCTGCATTTGCAGTCAGGAGAATAAGGCAGCTTACCAATGTGACAACGGCACGGTTAGTTTAATTTGCTTATTTTAATAGTATAAATAATTACTTATGGTCTTATCTTGTGGGGATCAGCTGCAAATATTGAAACTGTTTTTATTTTGCAAAAAAGGGCTATCCGAGCAATTTATAACATGGAGTCGCGTGATTCATTAAGAGATTTTTTCAAAGAAATAGATATTCTAACCCTACCGTCCCTATACATATTTGAAATAATAATGTATGTTAGGAAGAACTTGGGCAATTTTCCAACGAACGCTGGTAAACTAATAGCCACGAGAAATACTGGGAAACTCAAAATAACCTTCTATAGACTAGTAAAGGCGAAAAAGTCGTTCTTGGGAAATTGTATCAAATTCTACAATAAAATTCCTAAACACATTACTGAACTTAGCAATTCTAAATTCAAATCTGTAGTAAAACAAACACTTATTTCAAGAGCATATTTATAAGATAAACGATTACATCATGGATTAGGGTGGTCCAGAATTTTTTTTTTTTCGATTTCCGGTTTGAAAACTTATCCAATCTGTTGCTTATGCCTATTGATTTAAGTTCCTCAAATATTGTCTGACTAATCGTAGTAGAACTTGGTGATAATAGGTTGTTAAATACAAGAAGAGACAATATTTGAGGAGGTTAAATCATTACTATCATTAGGCATAAGCAACAGATTGAATGAGTTTTCAAACCGGAAAGCGAAAAAAAAATTTTTTTGGACCTGCACGGGTAATCTATCGTGAAAATACATTTTCTACTGTAGCATTGTTATATAAGTTATTTTGTAGTAGCTGAAACTGTAATTTTATATTTAACTATACAATGTATATTGTTTTGAAAAAATGACACCTCGCCGAGTTTCTTACGCCGGTTCTTCTCGTGGCAGAGGTATAATTTTCCGAACCGGTGGTAGTTTATTGACGTTCATAGGTGCATGTAATATGCCTTATTTGAAGAATAAACTACTTTTACTTTTTACTTTTACTAATTCGTTTGTCGTGCGTTTGGAGTCTCTAAGTACAGCAAAAGTAGATGATCATTTTAGTACTGTATCGCACTAACATAACACTACTGCGACAGTTGGGACGCGTCAAACTAGTGAAAGTGACAAGGTACTTTACGGAATACGACTTGTAAAAACCTGCGAAACATTTTATTGAATATCACGCTTCGCCACTTCGAGCTGTAACGAGGGTCTCAGGAGTGTGACAAATAGGATAGGCTGTAGGTAATATTTAATAACGCTGGGCCTGTAGGTGTGTATGATGCTTTGTAAATGTTTAAGAACATATACCTACTTAAATTCTTTATTTGTATGGGTCTAACACGATACTTATTTATTTACATTTATTATTATTACAGATGGTTGAACCTTGTTTCGCAGACAGAAGTTTCATAGAATGTACGTTCCACAGAATTTTCATGTCATAGAAAGAATTTTTTTCACAAAGAGTCGCAGTTCTAACCTAACCTAACTTTTCTGGTATTAAACCTAAATGAGTTCTACACAATGACCTAAAAAGTTAACGGTTTCTGAAAAAAAAGTTGTCTATTAAATGAAAATTCTGCGAATCAATACATTGTATGCAACTGCACTGTATGTCCTAAAACTACGACCAAGACCACCGGGGGATGGGCAGCAGTGCGGTGGAGATACTGCGATCACCAACCCGCATGCCAAGCGTAGCGATTATGTCATTTACCCCCCAATTGGGGGAGGCCTATGTCCAGCAGTGGACGTTCTTGGGCTGATATGTGGATGGTGGTATGAAACTTTTTTCTGCGAAAGGTGCTACGATTACAGACGCTTAACTTGGGGACCACGGGACCAGTGATACTGAAACTAAAATTTCGGTACAAATCTTTGGATCTGTGCGCGGCTGTTGTGAGTATTGTGTCGTGCCTTAAACAGTTAATAGCATAATGGACGGTTAGAAAACTTTTTACGGGTGTAACCTTCACAGTTTTTGTAAGCTTTTGTATTAGGGTAGTTAAATGTTGTGTACCCTTAGCTCCGTTGAGAACATGCTGAGACGTCAGTTTTTGCCGCGAACATGACCTATGGAATCCGTGTCGAAACCTCGGTAATAAAAGTAAATAAATGAATATCGCGGTAGACACGTATAAACAAATATTTCAGGTATGTGTACAAAGCGCGAGAGTTTAAAGTGATATGTTTTAGACCATAGCCTTGAAACAAAGGTAAGCTAATATTACAACAACGAAAATAACTCTCGCTTTATAAACGTTTTTCATAACATAGTTTTGCAAATGATAAATTTCCGTCCAGTTTTATTTCCTCTCTTTTTAGGGTTCCGTAGTCAACTAGGAACCCTTATAGTTTCGCCATGTCTGTATGTTTTTCTGTCTGACCGTCCGCGGCTAAGCTCAGAGACTGTTAGTACTAGAAAGCTGTAATTTCTCATGAATATACATACATATCAATCACGTCGACAGTGGTCAAATAAAAAAAAATCAAAATAATAGGTCTAAGGCAAAATAACAACTCCTTCGATAAACCAAAAGGAAAAGTAAGGTCGCTTTCACTCAGCAATGGTCATGACACGGCTCTAACAACTACAGCCTCTAATATAACTTAACTCCTAGATCCGTAACAGCTGTGCGTACTCAGAGGTCAGTCTTACACTGGATGTCCAGGTGTGTAAGCGTTGTGAACGAGGGTAATAACTAGTTATACTGGTTTGATTAGCTCCACGCAACACGCTGACATTGCCACGCCACGTGCTTCTGCCACTTATTAGTATTACATGCTTTTGTTAAACGTTTTATGTGAAAGTTGATTTGAGAATATGCTAGCTGACAAACATTTAATAAAAAAACAAGTGAATTTTTACAAAAATCGACTCCATACTTTTCCATTCTTACTCGGCCTCTCCTATATAATTTGAGGATTTCCCTCGATTTCTCGGAAATTCCGTCATCAGATCCAGACTTGATGACAATGGGACCAATTAGAAAATATTACCCTTTCAAACAAAAAAAAGAATTTTTGAATTCGGTCCAATATAGTCTCCAAGTAATCGGTGGTCCCCACACGGTGGACTGATGACCTGGTGAAGGTCGCGGGTGTCCGCTGGATGCGGGTGGCGCAGGACCGGTCATTGTGGAAGTCTTTGGGGGAGGCCTATGTCCAGCAGCGGACGTCTTTCGGCTGAAGATGAATCGGTGAACATACATAAAAACATATTGCGACGAATTGAGAACCTCCTTTTTTATTTGAAGTTGGTTTAATAAATAAATAAAAACTGTTTATATCTTTATAACCATTAGGTATATTTTACAAAATGTAACCACTAATCTTAATTATAAATGATTTTTTGAGCTAAATAGCGTTTACGTTATTTTTTGTTGCAAAAAACATGCAAAATTGTTTCATTACGTAAGAAAATATCGTAAGTGCAGAAAATAGTTGGAAAATAGCAACACTGAGGGCGAATTTGGCGAGCAATGCGAGATAAGATATTAGCGTTTTGATAACACTAATGTTATTTGGATTGCATAGTAAGCACGCATTATGGACGATTCACACCAAACGACCGGAGTGGGCGCGCACGCCACCAGAGTCAAAGCAATTCGAACCCTTCATACAGAAGCTAGACTTCGTATCCAAACGGCAGCGGTAGAGCCGGCGGCAACCGACCGGCTGCTCGCAACCCATTTAAATATGAAATCTAACTTCTGTATGGAGGGTTCGAATTCCTTTGACTCTAGTGGGGTGCGCGCCGACTCCAGCCGTTCGGTGTGAATCATCCATTACACGCTGTAAGATGGTTACGATGTGAAGCACTGAACAAAAGTAGACCCCTGCTTCGCAACTTTGCACGTAGCGAAGCAGTGTTTCGTGAGTAAGTACTGCATTGTCGTTAAGCTCACCGCAGTCGTGCAGGCACGTAATTGATTGCGGGAGCGTGCTGTGACGACTATCGATTGTCGAGGTTTAACGTTTGCTATTTTGTGTAGTCTATACGTAGACAAAGGCACATAATAAATAATAGTTATTCGACAAACTTCTTTGTTTGTTTTTGTAACAAGGACGTCTGTTCAACAAGCGTTAAAAGCATATGACGATTGTTGTTAAGGGCTTACTGCATTCTAGCTCTGGGTCCAAGGGTACAATGTGACATTTTTGGGGCAAAACGAAGGCACGGCAAGACACCTACATATGCCTCTACTTGCTATTTCCGCTCAAGACGGGAAATGCTGCTGCACGCTACGACGTAGCGCACGTAGCGTTCGGAAGCCTCTAATGGGTTAGCTAGAATGAGTATTTATTATTAACCGACTTCAAAAAAAGGAGGAGGTTCTCAATTCGTCGGCATATTTTTTATGTATGTTCACCGATTACTCGGAGACTAGTGGACCGATTTCAAAAATTCTTTTTTGTTTGAAAGGGTGTGTTTTCTAGTTGGTCCCATCGTCACCAAGTCTGGATCTGATGACGGGATCTTGGAAAAATCGAAGGAACTCCTAAAATTATAAACCAAGAGGATGGGGTAAGGCAAAAAATAAGGAACTCCTCAAATTATATACCAAGAGGAAGGGGTCCGGCAAAGTCGGTGTTTTTTTGTTAAAAATTTACTTGTTATTTTACCGCAATAACAACACTGGTCAAAGACTTTCGTCTCGAGACACTGCGGAATATTGGACAAAACAATGTGCCGTAGCTTCCCGAACGCTGCCCAGCCGGGTCTTATTATATTATAACCTCTTTCTCGAAGTTGGACCTACCTAACTGGACAGAAGAACCGGACCGGAAGGCGTAGCGTGGTAGGCCCCCCACACGGTAGACCGATGCCCTGGTGAAGGTCGCGGGTGTCCGCTGGATGCGGGTGGCGCAGGACCGGTCATTGTGGAAGTCTTTGGGGTAGGCCTATGTCTAGCAGTGGACGTCTTTCGGCTGACATGATGATGATGATGATGATGATGACAATAACAAATGACCGATGAGGACAACTAGGTTTGTTGGAGGTTTATGAAAAAGGGTTTAAACGCTCTTTGTTGGTAGTGTTAACTCTTAAATGCATAGTGTACGATGCAGCCTACATAACAAAATCATCAAATTTTATTCAATGTGAAAACATGATGAACTGTTTTTAGATATTATTTCGTCAGGAAAACTAATAGATTTTTATATTTATCATTCAGATTTGTACGGTTTTGTATAAACAAATAATTACACTTGTTTTTAAGCATAAGGGTGGCAATAATGCTAAAAGTAGTTAGTTTTCGATTTTCGGTGAGTGCTTTAAACGAGTTTTTAGGGGTTTATTTATTATTTTATATTTAAATGATTTATTATAGGTATCACAAATATAGTACCTTACTTAATATAATAAAATCTTTCATACATATGTAGTGTACAATTATATATTTACATAAATGGCTTTGGCCCTATGTAACTTTGAACACCGATAATTCAGTGAAAATCAGGTTTTCTTTTATTTATTTATTTTTCCCGGTGTCAGTAAACAATAATTATATCAATTTCAGGCAAAAATAAAAAATCATGCATTTAAGGGTTAATGAAAAAAAATCTATAAAAAAGTCTGATAAAGTGTTGAGAATACGCTAAGTGAATTATTTTTACTGAGCTTATAAAAGCAGTCTGAAGGCAAATCCATTTAGGAGGTTTCAGTGATTATGATCCTCAGTAATGAGGGATCAATTGAAGAGAAAGCGTTTGTAACTGTAGTTAGTAAGTAAAGCTTGAAACGCTTAGAGCGCGGAGCAGCGTCGTTGCGTGGCGGATGCGGTTTTTCGATAAAGCGAACGCTGTCCGGACGTCGCACCAAACAACCGGGTGGCATAGCGGATCAGAGGCGGCGTGTGTGACATACAAAGAAATTCATCAACAACATCATCAAATTTGGAGTAAGCATACATACACACATAAAATGCACACGTATAATCACGCATATTTTTGTATTATGTCTTATGTCAATGGTTCACCTTCTGGTTTGGTTTTCGCAGAGATAGCTAAATAAATAATTTTGATTGTACAAACTCAACAATGAAATACAGTTATAATTATAAGCCCTTTAAGTTAAGCGATTTCTTAGTCTTAGTTTTAGGTTACTCATTATAGGATCCACTGAAAATCAGCGTCGTGGCCCCCTCGACTCATGCTGAGTGGGCTCCTTTTTTGAGACAACTGATACCTTTTTGATCTATGATTTTTGTAAACTGTTTTCTTGTATTATTGTTTCAAAATAAATTTTATTCATTCATTTATTCAATAATCGACACTAGCGACAGTCGACAGTTTCGGAAAAATCAAAAAATCATAACCGCCACCGCCCCGCACCGCGCCGCGCCCGCTCTGAGCGTTTCGTGCTTTAATATTAGTTCTCAGACTATTTTGCATGTCTCTTGTATACTACGGCGGTAGCAAACTAGCATATGGCCTACCATCTGGCATAAGCAATCTATGGACTCCTGCGTCTCCAGAGGAACGCGCGCGTTTCCGACTCTTTATTGATTTGAAGATTCGTTGTGTTAAAAGCTAAAGACAAAATCTACTCCCCTATTATATCCCCTCAATACAGCTTCTTTGGGAGCTCTAGCAACGTAACTCATCACCAGCCTAGCTAGCATGTCAGCTTATACCGTCGCGTTATATGGCCGAAATGTACTGAAACGTTACATAAAACGTGACGGTATAAGCTATCGTGCTAGTCAGCTAGGCTAGTGTAATAGCAAAATGGCAACTTTTACAATCACGTTTTATTGCTAAATTCAGGTAAATTTTATACACGAATTGTCTAATATGATACACAGTCATATAAACCGTCGTACGTAAAACGTGACCCACCACTCCCACCACCACCACCGCCATATCAGCCAAAGAACGTCCACTGCTGGACATAGGCCTCCCCCATATTCACGGGGGGTATATGCCATAATCGCCACGCTTGGCATGCGGGTTGGCGATCGCAGTATCTCCACCGCACTCCAGGGATGCTGCTGCCCATCCCCCGGTGGTCTTGGTCGTAGTTTTAGGACATACCCGGGTCCAAAAAACGTGACCACGACGACGTGTAATAATTTTGATAGGTTATATCAAAATTATTACGTCATATGCTACATAGTATTCGTCATGGACATAAATGTATGTGGGTTACTCGGGACCCCACTTGAAGTTTAACACTATGGAGAATATTGACAAGTGGTTTCTGAATCTCCACAAAAATATATTAAACGTATATTGGGTTATCATGTCTTTACGTTTGAGCACTGATATGACACTTTCCTTCGATAAAACTACAAAATTAACGGATTTTTATAATTATTACCACTTAACTTTTACAAGTTGGCAAAACTTACAAACGTAAATTTAGTGTATAAAGTCAAATATACTTAGTAAAATTAGCATGTTAGCTAATTGAGAAAATCTTCGCTGTACGTAAAATTATAACGTGTTATATGTCGAAGCATATAAATGGTCGAGATAACCGGCCTAGCCGTGATAGAACACAACACCGCTTACCTACAGAGCAAGTAAAATATGTTGTAAAAATAAAAATCTTAACATATAAGCTCGCTAGGTCATTTTCTTCTCTAAATCAAATGAACGTATCATATTTATCCTACGTCATCTCTGCGTAGTATGTCAGTGGCCGGACAAAGTCCATTAATAACGCTTATAATAGAAAGAGACATTTCACAAGGGTAGCTTAGTCTACGGATTTACTTTTATCCTCGTCTCCTCTGTTGTATTTATCATCAAGCTTATATGGGTCATCAGTGGCGGATTTGCCCTAACGTCCAGTAGGTCAGGTCCTAACCTAAGGCAGCCAGATATTAGTGCGGGCAAGCGGCCAATTAGTGCTGAGGAAGTGGCGTCTGGTACTTACTACACTAGGCCATGACCTAGGGCGGCCTAGACTGCAAATCCGCCACTGAGGTTCATAAACAGATCTAAGAAAAACCCGTGCCGCTAGAAGATGGAGTCTACGTATGACAAGTGATAGGTTCTCTTAAAACACCCTTGTATAGTTCGGAAACTACAGAATAACTAAGTAATGCTTACCAGAAGTTACGCTCTCTCTTACAAAGATGTTATGACAGCTAGAAACCCTAAAGCTGAACACTCCGCTCTACCGCATAGAACGAGTTATTTCATCTAGCTACGTCTAGAGTCGTCATGTTTGCGCATCATCGGCTCGCTTAGAGCGCTCGTGGCCTAGCGGCACCCGCCTACCGCGTGTGGTATGCGAGGTTAAGCAATGTGGGCGCAGGTCAGTTCTTGGATGGGTGACCGCTTTGAGTGGTTACTAACTGAGCGCTCTCGTGCTTTGGAAGGCACGTTAAGCCGTTGAACCCGGCTGCTGTCTACGACAGCAGTCGTTAAGCCAAGTTAGAGGCCTTCGGGCGGCTTGAGAACTTCTAACAGTCAAGTTGCCCACTCACTTGACAAGGGGGGGTCGAAGTTGCACCACGTCCGTAGGGAGTACCCACCGTTACCCTACACGTGACCCCTGGGTGGTGCTAAAAGTGCAACAAAAACTGGCAACCGTACTTGTCTTCTCGAAGATCTCACGGTTGGTAAATAAATGCCATACGATTAAAAGAAATCATCGGCCGCGCGACAATGTCTTTGTCCACCACGAAAGCACAGTTTAGCCGAAACGGCAAGGAGAAAGATGCTTCTTCTAACTCAGCGTTTACTTAGCAGGCGCCCCTATGGCGGCAGTACATACTGAGATAGATTCTTCTTAGACTTGGATAGTCGCATTATTGACCTTGTACTACTTGTAAGCTCTAATCTTTTTATATAATTTATTTCTATTCAGTGTCTGTTCTGTTTCTCTTTTCTGTTTTTGTATATTTTTTGTTTAATGTGTGTTTGTGTGTAAAATAAGCAATGTGTTTTTTCTATCTATCTTAAGCAATATTTAAAAGGTGGTAACAGTCTCCATTGGTAATAAAAAGGCCGAAAATGCCGGTTATAGGGACTTTAAAATTTTTTGTGGTATTTGTAAATCTGCTGCATTTTTGCGTAAGAACTGAAAGATTCGCTAATAAACACATTTATGAAGATTACTTAAAGTTCTCCAGCTCTTTCTAACCTAATCATACTGACATGGTTCTTACTCATAGTAGCTATAGTTTTGTAGGAAAAGGAGATTATTGAGAAGAAAACTAATCACTTAAACAGCAGCGTAAAGGTTCGCGTCTCCCACTAACCCAGTATTCGCATGATACTTAACACATTTTTGTGCAAAAATATGTATCTATTCAATCGGCTCTGTACGAATCCTTGCTATCAACTTTTTGTTCTAGCGTTTTGTTTGCGATTTTAAGGCATCTTTCCTTAATTTGCTTCATTCTCAAGTAAAACTTCCCTCTTAGAGGTCTTATTTAATATCAATAACGACGTGAATAACTCCGTCACTAATATGGGACATATAATTTGGTACGTTGCATGCAGATATCTTGCACGACTGTCCAAGGCCCTACTTCTTACATTCTACAGCCAAACATCCTGCAAAGTTTCCCAGTGGCCCACTGCACGACGCATGCCGCAGTCGGGGGCGCGGGGCAGTATGCGGGCGGCATGCTCGCTGAGCAGTCATGGCCGTCACGCTCGCGCTAGCGGTGTCTCTGCTCGCTGCGTTCGCCGGTGAGTTTAAAAAAAATAATTAAAAAATATTGTAGTTTTAAGTGGTGCGTTCGGAATTTAAATTGTTTTTGATGCGTTCGGAAATTTAATAAAGTCGTTAAAAGCGGATGATTGTTTTAAATTAGTGCGTTTGTAATAATAGTAAGATTTTTCGTCAAGTGAAAATTGCCTGTATGAGATTATACGACGTCTATGTTAATTGTTATGTTATATTATATTTCATTTGATGCAGAAAAATAGTACGTATTCAAAACATTGATTTTATGTACAAACGGATAGCTATTTCGCTATTTCAATGTACAATTCAACATTCACGTATGTCTTGGTATGTCAAGGAACTTGCTTTATTTTCAGAATTATTATGGAACAATAACACTGCCGGAATAATTAAAAGGAATGACTATGATCTTTACTTGTGTGTTTATATAAGCGGTTTACGTATGTTTTTGTGACAAAATAGCTTATTCTTTAGACAAATCACATCATTATTAAAGTGTTATTATATATGCGTGTTCCCATTTCGGATGCCAAAACCTTTTTTGGATCACTAGTTGACTAGGTCAAGTAGTTCCCTACTTACAATTTAAAGTTAAAAAGACACAATTGAACCATTTAACTGCCGGACGTTAAAATCAACCCTCCATTTTTTAATTTGTAATGATTATATTGCACGGGTTAAATTAACTCTATTTTTGTTTGGCATGATCGCCACTTAATCAGACCTTGTCGGTGAATAGTTTAACGATGTCCTGACGTGTTCCACATAGCCTTGCTACATATACAGATATGCAATGCTAAAAACTTCAAACTGTTTTTTATACAAACCTCTTTTCATTTGTTTTGATTTAAATCCGCTGTTACTCGTCAGCGGTTTAACTTTTATGTGTTTTTTACTGTTGAGTGTTAGGTTTTCTTTAGTTTTTAGTTTCGTAATAAAAACGGGCAGTGTAAAACGACGAAGAAAAGTAGACTAATATATATAGAAGAACTAAAGAAGTTTGCAGGCGACGACTGGGTAACAATAGCCCAAAACAGAGAAATGTGGAGTAAAATGGAGGCGGCCTTTACTCGTCAAGAGGTCCTTAAAAATAAAAATAGCTAAATTATTATACTTATAAAATCGATACCAACTGCATGTTAATTAATTAATTTAATAATGTTTAGTTAAATCATGCATTACTAATTACTATTACTACTTTTTGAATTTTATAATGAAATATTAATAAGTGGATATTTATTAAGGAATAAATGGCATAAATAAAATATATAAGGAATATTGTCATTGAAGTTAAATCTGTATAATCTTTTGCTAGACATAAATAGTTATTTCAAATAACATATTAATTCATAATCGACTTAAAACTCTCTAACTTTCATTACATAGTAACGCTACATGTGCCGTGGCGTAGTTCTTAGCTTTACTATTGCGCTATGTAAAAAATTGTTTTCCGTAGACTTTTGATGCCTATATGCACCATCCGCGATGAAAGTTTTAATCGCAATTTATGGAAGAATTTGACCGATATTCAGATCACTCATACTACCTCACCATATCTGTATTAAAGTGACATATCGTTATACGTATCATAATTTTTCAGCATTATGATGATTATGCCTCATTTGCTGTTGTGCTGATTGTATTCAGAGAAATAAAACAAAATATCTAATGATATGTTATTTCGTGACAGCTATCACTTAGACTCCCAAGGCTCATACGCCAACTGGTAGGACTTATTTATTATCTTAAATTAATTTAAACCATTTACAACTAGCATAGCATTTCCTTTATTTAATAAGTTTTTGAAGATAAGGTATTACGAAATTACAATCACCATCATGAGGTTCAAAATTTCAATGACATTTAAAAAGAGGAAGAAAGAAATTTATTTCGCAAATTTTGATCCAGCTACATACATAATTACGGTAAGTAGGTACACACTACACAGGAAATGTTTTTTAAAGTGCGAAAAAGTAGTCCACTCAGCACAATGTCGGGCCGCAGTGGATGACCTGACGCCGATATTATGTGGGTCCTTAGGTTGAGTGGCATTTTTACTGTATTAGCCTAGATATCACAAAGGCGATGCCACAAGGACTATAAAATAATCCCGAATCGCGTTTCAGCACTAACTGCAGCAAACTGAAACCAATGTCACGGGAATACTTTGCGGTACGAGCGACCTTAACCACTGCATTCAATTCGAATATTTGTTTTCAGAATTCAATGAACTGTAGTGAAACTTTGTGTCATTCATTGAATTGAGATTTATATGGATACAGTTGAAATATAGATATAGTTATTGATACAGATAATTGTGTACTGGTTCAAACGAGTTTCTGTTATGTTTGAGACATATGATGGATGCCATTTTATCACTCATTGTCGTGGATAAGATATTCGTCGCGTTCTGACAAGTATGCGAGTGTGAGAGTGACGGGTGTCGTATTCACGACGATAAATGATATAATTTTAACAACTTAGAAAATTTGAAAAACCCCCAACATTTTCATTTCAATATCTGAAAAAGGCTGAACAATTTTTTATGAAACATGGTTAAGAACACTCGGGATAAAATTATCTATTACAAAAAAAAAACTAAACGAAAATCGGTTCATCCGTTTGGGAGCTACGATACCACAGTCAGATACACAAACAGACACGTTAAACTTATTTAAAACACCCCTGTTTTTGCGTCGGGGGTTAAAATGGCAAACATCATATGCTATGTTGAGAGTGAAGCGGCATTTGTATATATCTCTCAATACATCGAATCCTTAACAAAATTGCGTCCCATTCTCATAAACATAATATGTCAAAGTGACAGATAGAAGCCATGGAAATTAAAGTCAGTCAAACATTCTTTTCTAAGACCACCTCTGTGGCAAACAATCGTACCGACTGCCTGATGGTAATCGGTCGCCACAGCTAATGGATGTAATTCCAGGGGTGTCACTTGCACGTTGCCAACCGTTTAAAATTTGTAAACTCCCTTCTCAAGGACCTGATACTGTAGTCCCTCGGGAAAGCCTCGACATGAAGCTCATTCCACAACTGGTGCATAAGAAAAATTCTCTGAATCCGTACCGTACGCGACCATTTATGTCAAATGGGTTTTAATTGAAGATCGTAAATAACGACGTTAATATATCACGCTTACTCCAACCCATCTTCCGGGCACCAGAATTAACGCCGGCTCTGCTGCATCCTCAGCCAAAGACCTCAAACGCCGCAAGTATGCCTCCCTAGGGAGTGGATATTTATTTGGGGCGTTTGGGGTCGAAACACTTGGACCATGGGGACCAAGTGTGCGTCGACTTTTCAAAGATTTAGATATATAGAGACCACCAGTGAGCAGAGGGCTGGCCAATATTTCGCACAAACAATAAGCATTGTCATCCAGCGTGGCAATGTGGCCAGCCTTCTGGGCACTTTACCCGCTGTTTGTATTTTTTTTCTTATGTTGTCTGACTTTTTGAGAATTGTTTAATAATATCATGGTAGCTAATTGGAGAAAATATATCCAATCGAATCTCAATGGCACAATGTAAAAAACCAAATTCGCTCAGTAAATAACTTGATTAAACTCGATGAATACATGACCCCGGTTGCGACATATCTAAATTAACACATTTCGTCCGTTTCAATTTTCCAGAAATGAATGCAGCGTAGTTTGTTGTCTCTCATTTTTTCGGACCGTATTTCACGAAATGTATTTATTACCTACTGTGACCCGAGCTTTCATTACTATTTGAATATATATTTTTGTTATGAAATACGAGCCACAAGTTAATGTATACTTTGGAAGGTTATCATCCTCCTAACGTTATTCCCAGTACAGTTACGTCCTGAAGGATGTCTGGGGTCCCAAGTAATCCCAAGAATTGGCGTAGGCACTAGTTATTACGGAAGCGACTGCCATCTGACCTTCCAACCCGAGGGGGAAACTAGACCTTATTGGGATTAGGCTTATCAAGTGAGTGGGCAACTTGACTGTTAGAAGTTCTCAAGCCGTCCGGAGGCCTCTAACTTGGCTTAACGACTGCTATCGTAGACAGCAACCGAGATCAACGGCTTAACGTGCCTTCCAAAGCACGGGAGCGCTCCGTTAGTAACCACTCAAAGCGGTCACCCATCCAAGGACTGACTTCGCCCGACATTGCTTAACCTCGCATACCGCACGCGGTACGCGGGCGCCGCTGGGCCACGAGCGCTATACTCGTATCATCCATAGGTAGGTCGATTCTCAAGAGCTGGCGCGGAAAATGTATGAAACTGTCATTAATTTCATAGACATTTCGCGCCAGCTCTTGTGAATCGACCTATACTTTGGAAGGTACCTTTTCAAATTAGTATTAATACTATGTATGACATTGTTCTATTTGTACGTTATACCAATAAAGGTAAGAAGTAGAAGTAAGTTGGAAAGTTTTCAGAACAACTCATTTAGAGGTAGTAATGATGATTTATTTTGTTCATAAATAAATAAAAAATCCTATGACTTATTTACTTATATGGCTGAATATTGACGACAATGTTTACGTAGTTGGTTATTAAACTATAAGTATAAGATTGAACACAGATTTACATTTGTCACAAGTACAACAAATGTAAAAATTTCGCTACCTCCACGAGGTGGGCGAAGGAGGGCGCAGGTGTTAGATACAGATAATTGTTTTTGCTAAAATAGGGTATTGACTTACCTTACTGTGACGAATAATCAATTGATTTACTTAGCAATAAGGTTGGTACGTATTTTTAGTTAACTACTACACATTGCATCATTAATTATTCCAAAATGTATTAATACAGCTTTATTAAAAACAAACTTAATTACATTTCAAATGTTACTTTGATAGCTCGATGTTCGGTGGCGTGACTGTGACGTCATTGATTGTCAGGCGAGACCAGTCCGGTATAAATAGCAGTCCCCAGCAAGGGTGACTCACTTTATGTTGGGCTGTCGTCGAGGAATAAAGTTAAGTACTACTTGATCTTAGGCGTATTATTCTGATTGTATATACAATATTATGTAGATATGTTGTAATAGCAGCAATGATGTTATTATAAGATAAGAATCCAGTAAAATTATAATTAAATGATATTTAAATCCACATTTGTGATAAAATATTTTGAATTTTGATTAAAATCATTATTATATAATAACGTTGTTCAATTAACTATAATTAGTCTCCAATGTGAGATATGAATACTTATATTAAATAAATGCTAATATTTGAGTATATCTGGTTTTTATTTTATTATTTTTCACACAGGCATAAAAACGAAACCATTAACCTTAAACCATATTACAAAAAGATACTAGAAAACGATCCCTCCAAATATGGCACCGGGAGCTTCTACAAAACCGTATTTTATACGACTCATAGAAGGTATTCATGCCACGTACGCACCTTAATTTAAATGACAGTATAACCTTAAAATTGTCGTTTATACAACCGTTCGCTAGAAGGGTACAGTTATATCTGTAGCAATTAAGAGTCCCGGAAAATCTTGATTTACAGGGCAATTAGAAAAGGAGCCATTTTGTTAAACATCCTCTTCGTCATGTGCTTAGTAAGGGTTTTATTTTAAATGCTTCTTTAAGATTTTTACTTATATTTCATGCCCGGAACTTTAGGAAGGATTTTAGAGGATAAGACATAACCTATATTAAAATAATATATGTAAATTAATATTATTTTGGTTCTGCTGCGGATGACCTTATTCCTGATGCTATCTCGCAGAGAAACACCCAACATAGGGCTATGTTGGGTGTTTCTTTGCATTGCTCTTTGGGTGACTTTGAGCCTTCTTATGAGGCCCATTGTAAGCGACCACGTTTCAGTACCGTATGTCATCACTGGCAGTATACACTGGTCAAAGACTTTCGTCTTGAGACACTGCGGGATATTGGACGAAAAGATGTGCCGTAGCTTTTCGAATGCTGCCGATATAGCCCTTCGAATTGCTAAACTTAAGTGGCAGTGGGCGGGGCACATAGCACGTAGAACCGGTGGCCGTTGGAGCGGAAAGGTTCTCGAGTGGCGACCACGTACCGGTAGGCGTAGCGTGGGCAGGCCCCCCACACGGTGGACTGATGACCTGGTAAGGGTCGCGGGTTTCCGCTGGATGCGGGTAGCGCAGGACCGGTCATTGTGGAAGTCTTTGGGGGAGGCCTATGTCCAGCAGTGGACGTCATTCGGCTGACATGGTGGTGAATACAATATTGGGGGACAATCCTACTACTATTATAAAGGCGAAAGTTTGTAAGTATGGATGTATGGATGTATGGATGTTTGTTACTCTTTCACGTAAAAACTACTGAATGGATTTGAATGAAACTTTACCACAATATAGCTTATACATCAGAATAACATATAGGCTATAGCTTATACATCAACACATAGGCTACAATTTTTGAGGTTTCTAATGTGAAGTCGTAAAAAAACACATTTTTTGCGCTTACATTGCAAACGCTGACTGAATCCTACAAGATCCTACAAGATAGATCAAAACAATGTACTACAGTATTGTACAACTTAAAAAGGTTTCCAAAAAAGTCCGTGATGGTATATGTTTATCTCTTAGGAATAACCCACAATAACCATTTTTTATCCTTTACTTTGTACGAGAAATAATGGCTTTTTACGAAGCGATTTTAAGCAATACAGTATTAATCCTTATCCAATTAAGTATCTTAAATACATTGTGCATTTAATAAAGATCAATATGGCTTTTTACAGCATGTAAATCCTACTACTATTATAAAGGCGAAAGTTTGTAAGTATGGATGTATGGATGTATGGATGTTTGTTACTCTTTCACGTAAAAACTACTGAATGGATTTGAATGAAACTTTACCACAATATAGCTTATACATCAGAATAACATATAGGCTATAGCTTATACATCAGAATAACACATAGGCTACAATTTTTGAGGTTTCTAATGTGAAGTCGTAAAAAAACACATTTTTTGCGCTTACATTGCAAACGCTGACTGAATCCTACAAGATCCTACAAGATAGATCAAAACAATGTACTACAGTATTGTACAACTTAAAAAGGTCTCCAAAAAAGTCCGTGATGGTATATGTTTATCTCTTAGGAATAACCCACAATAACCATTTTTTATCCTTTACTTTGTACGAGAAATAATGGCTTTTTACGAAGCGATTTTAAGCAATACAGTATTAATCCTTATCCAATTAAGTATCTTAAATACATTGTGCATTTAATAAAGATCAATATGGCTTTTTACAGCATGTAAATTAAATAAATATTTTCGAAGATATCACAGATTTAAAATGCAGAGTCATAGCAATTTCGGCGATAAATACCGTTTCGGTGATAAATACCGGCAGCGGTGCCAGGCGAACGGGGCGTGGGGGGAGCGGGGTAGGTGCGGTGGGGAAGAAGTGGCTCATCGCTGAGTGCGCGACCCGAACGCGGGCAGACGCATGAGGGCAGACGTCGTTGACGGTTGTGTCCGTTTTGCGAATTTTCAAGGTACTAGCGATTTGATAAAAACGTATGGTCGCCTACTTTAAGTAATATAGGCCTAAGGTTAGTTATTGCCAGGTTTCTTTTTGGTTAGGAGTTACACGTACAAAAAGATACTTCATTTTGACCCAACAACTTGCCATTCAATTTTAAACGCCTGCAGTTCCCATTAAAAGTCGCATTTTCAATGACGATCAACAAATCGCAGGGTCAAACCTTCAAGGTAGCAGGCCTACATTTGGGCACGCCATGTTTTTCTCACGGTCAGCTCTATGTGGCTTGCTCACGTGTTTCCAAAGCGAAGAATCTGCATGTTTATGCTGAAGGAAAAAGATCGTTAAATGTAGTTTATAGGAGCATACTGCAGTAGCTACCTATAGACCTATGATTAGGGCTCTGCAGTGCTTAGTTACCGTATTTCTTACTTATTACTAGACTAGACGGGACGAACCTGAAGTCCACGCGAACGAAGTCGCGGGCAAAAGCTAGTCTTACATAGACCCAAACTAAGCAAAGCTGGTACGTACTATGGGTACTAGACGACGATATACATACTTATATAGATAAATAAATACTTAAATACGTAGAAAACATCCAAGACTTAGGAACAAACACTCGCGGTCATCACACAAAGAATGCCCTGACAAGGATTCGAACCTGGGACCTCCGGCTTCGTAGGCAGTGTGACACTGCCTATTATATGATATAATTATAACAGGCCGATAAATCACCTACGTATATGTAGCGAAAATCCCCAGTAATTCACTAGAATAGCAGTCTGACGCCTGTGTAGTGATTGGAACTGTACGAGTATGTGTTAAACTCATTTAGTTTTTTTTTTTCTCATAGATACTCGTAATAATCGGGATCAACAGTGAACCATGTATTCAAAAGTATTACTAACGACATCGGACTCAAACCAACCCGACTCTACTAATAAACAACAACGAGACGGTCGTATACGAATATGAATAAGAGCAACAGAGACAGATTGTCATAGTTCCACTTTTTTGCCCCAAACTTTTTGATATGACTTTATGCCAAACATTAGTAACTCAAGTTATGTAAGTAAACTCCAAAGTTTGAAGCATCGGCGGAGGGTCGCCTGTCTGGCAATTTTCTATAGCTTGTATTTTGGAGAGTGTGCTGCTGAGCTCCATGACCTTCTCCCCCCTTCGACTTTTCTTTATCGGAGTACTAGGCGCCGTATGGGATTTCACCCACATGTAGTCGAATTCCCTCCATGCCGCACCTCGCGGTTTAACAAATCATTTCTGATTCGCACTGCTTGGGTCTGGAATTCTCTTCCGGCGTCTGTATTTCCAGAAGCATATGACCTCGATGTCTTCAAGGTAAGAGTGAATAGGCATCTTCTGGGTGAGCGTGTTCCATCTTAGACTTTGTCTTAACTCCATCAGGTTAGACTAAGGTCAACCGCAATCCCATATACAATAAAAAAAAGTAGCATGTTTAATGATCGTCAGCCATTTTTAAAGTTAGTTGCATTAATGTTTTGTCGTCTTCGGTGGCACTCTATGGATTACTTTGTCCGAAATAACAGCTTTTTTTTTATAACGAATCTGATGTCTGGTTAGTCTAAGCTATTGCTATTTAGCCCCTCACACGGTGGACTGATGACCTGGTAAGGGTCGCGGGTATCCGCTGGATGCGGGTGGTGCAGGACCGGTCATTGTGGAAGTCTTTAGGGGAGGCCTATGTCCAGCAGTGGACGTCTTTCGGCTGATGATGATGATTGCTACTCAGAGTAAGGATTCTATAGATATTGTATACGTGTTCCACCAAGAGGGACAGAAAAGCTCAACTAAATAAAATAAAATAATAATAATATAAATGCAACATATTTTGTTAATAGTACATTACGATACAAGTGCAGAGAACAGGAAATTCGCAACGAGTGGTGATAAATTAAAACACGACCGATGGGAGTGTTTTAAATCGACACGAGTTGCGAATTACCTGTTCGCACTTGTATCGGTACAACGTTTTACAGTACATATGGCTCCTCAAAGTATCGACATATGCACGTAATCTGCTGATTACCGCACTCGCGCGGTAAAGTAGCACCACATGTACTATAAAATTATGTTAAGATGTTGTTACTGGTGCTAACCTGTAATTGGATTTTTTATCATATATTTGGAACTAATGTAATTAAAACAGCTGTCGGTTGAATATCCGAATAAATAAATCAATTACCAACTTGTCAAGCGAATGGCGGCTTACCATAAACAACCTCTTAGTTTTGGGCGGGTAATCGTTAATTTGCCTCAATTTCATATCAAATAGTTTGAGGCAAATAAAAAAGTGAAACCTTAGCAAGGACAATCAATGATATCGCTGTCGCTCTTATTCAATTTAGTGTATGACCATCTCGCTCTCGTGGTATTACTGACATCCACTCTGGGGTACTCCAACTATTGTTATAGCTTGTTGAATAATTCGTTCCGACTCATGTGGCAACCACAAATGATGGCAATTCTCTCTTCGAAGAATGTTGCTATAACCCTGGGTTACTGGTTGGAGTATTCACTTCCCCGAATGAGACACTTTATTGCTGTGACCCTGGGTCACGTCGGTTCCCTGGAAGACTATCACCACCGCGTGGAATATGTCTCGTGATTTTCCCAAATGAAACCGTCAAAATATCGACACTGAATTTAATACTTAAATGCACACGTTTAAATTACTGGTTACATGGAAGGCCGCGCTTCGGATGGAAAGTATAAAAACCGATTACATTATAAGAAGACGTGTCCGTGACTACGCCATGAAAAGGTAGCAAGTTAACAGCAGTAAAACATTGTCTAGTCAATAGACAACCTAAAAGACAGTGTTGCCAGCTTTCGCATTCACCAACCATCGCGCGTTATTAAGCCGCGCTTACGTATAAGGGCGAGTTCAGACGTACCGACATCTGCACTCGCAGTGACACTAATGAAATCTAATGAAATGGATTTCAATTAAACAATACATGTTGATTTGCGTTAACATAACTATTGGCCCGTAGTACAGAACCCATTACCCACTAATGATTCGTCATCATACGAAAACGAAGCCAACAAAACAGCAAACAACACCGACTTCCTCCCGTTTTCTTTCGCAAGAACCAGCTGCTTTGACCTATTTCGGGTTATCCCTTACCTTTTGTGTGACGTAGTTAATAAGGGGCTGGTTCGACTCCTTTCAATGACGGCTTGTGACATGGCCTTTGAGAAATATTGCTATTTGAAATCGTATATTTTTTGTACGTCGGCTAGGTATACAGGAAGATTTCTGGGTCGAGGAGCAAGACAGTAAGACATCATACAGAATTCAAAGGTGAGCCTAATGATGTTGTTAATTATTGTTTATCTCCAATTATGTTGATTATTTTTCAGATGACAAGTAGAAAAAATCATTTTTGCAAACAATTTGGTCACCCTACTCAATGTGACGTCTTGTCGCTTTCCATACAACGTATGCGTATGTCAAAAGTAATGCGATGACCATTATTACTTAGCATAAGATTAATTTTACAAAAAAGTGGTTTTGGATCACGACCCAGAAATCATCCTGTATCGGTGATTGAAATAGATGATAGACGTCAGTAGGGGGGGTATAACCACGGTTATACCCTCGGTTACCCTACACGTGACCCCGGGGTGGTGTTAAAAGTGCAACTAACTGGCAACCGTACTGTCTTCTCGAAGATCTCACGGTTCGAAAATAAATCATCATCGTCATGTCAGCCATAGGACGTCCACTGCTGGCATAGGCCTCCCCCAAAGACTTCCACAATGACCGGTCCTGCGCCACCCGCATCCAGCGGACACCCGCGACCCTTACCAGGTCATCAGTCCACCGTGTGGGGCGGCCTGCCCACGCTACGCCTTCCGGTACGTGGTCGCCACTCGAGAACCTTTCCGCCCCAACGGCCATCGGTTCTACGTGCTATGTGCCCCCGGCGCGTGTAAACAATTATTATTTCAATATTTTATTCGGACATGTTTATGGAATTACAATCTTACACAAAATAGGTAATGTTACAACTTTTTACATAGCAATGTGGAATAGCGGCCTAGGACGCCCATCTGGCATGCTGCCAACGTTCAATACCTCACATAAGTAATTGGCTAACAAAGAATTGTTAACGAAAACATTGCTTATTCAAAAATAAACCCTGTTATGAAAGCTACTGAGCTCAATTTTATTTGTTTAATGGAGTTGTAAAAATGAGTTTTAAATTTGAGTTTGTTTCTTGATATATGGGTTTTGTTGTTGTGAAGAAAATATTAAATGACGCTTGAAACAGATGAAATGAGGAGACATAATTTTGAAAAATAGAAAGTTTTTTCACCGTATTTTATATTTATTTTAATTTGGAAAATATGCCTTTTTTAACACCCGACGTAGAACGCAAAAGAGGGTTGTTATAAGTTTAACATGTGTATCTGTGTATGTGTGTGTCTGTGTGTCGCATCGTAGCTGTTCAACGGATGAACCGATTCGAATGCGGTATTTTTATTTATTTGAAAGAAGGTTTTCAAGCAATGGTTCTTACATACGTTTTATCAAAATCTGTTTAGCCGTTTTTGAAATATTGAATTTTAAAATGAATATATCGGGGTTTTTAAATTTTTCTAAGTTCTGATTCTGATTCTGAGAGCTATATGACTTTCACGCATTTTAGAGGGCGTTCATATCAAACATTAAATATCAATTTAAAATTAATTCTTCGTCTTCATATAATCCATAGCGCATGCGAAAATTGACGATATATTAACAGTTACACTGCCAACAACATTGTATCTCTAACCCGTATGCTAAAATCCCGCAAGTAGAGAAAAGCGCCAACAAAACGAGCGCTGCCAAGCGGGAACCCTAAAAATGAGAAAATATGTAGTCAACAACAGAAATAACACAACAATGTGGCACCTTATCGCAACGGAATAAAGCTCAAAAGAGTTAACTTACTTTTGACACTAGTACTGTCGTAGCTGATTCTCGTAGCGGTGCTCGTAGCATTGCCAGACACGGTTTTCGTAGACCCTCTACGCTAACAACCGTCACGTGAGAGGTTTCAACTTTTGCTTTGTAACTACAAACCAACTGCAGACAACTGAAGTACACGAAAGTTTCCGCACTTGGGCCAGCGTGGGAACCACTGCCCAATCCGTCTCATTAATGAGACGCCTGTGCCCAGCAGTGGGACGTATATAGGCTCATGATGATGATCAGGTATCCGAAATTACGATGCCTATTTACCTACACTTTGGCGGTGACCTTTGATGGCAGCTGCCAAAGTGTAGGTACAGTCAACAGCAAATTTAGATGATCATTTTAGTACTTTATCACACTAACATAACAATACTGCGCAAGTTGGGATGCGTCAAAGTAGTGAAAGTGACGAGGTACTAAAATGATCATCTACTTTTGATGTTGACTGTACATATTTATATATATATATATATATATATATATATATATATATATATATATATATATAGTTGTATAGAAGCGGAGTTTTTTGATTATGTAACATAATTCACAGGATTTTGAAATAAACAGAGCACGCTAATATGACTGCACATTTAAGTATTTCTATTAACATTATTTGCCCAGCAATGGGATGACCTGTAGAACCTGTATTGATATAGGAAGAATAGTACATTACGATACAAGTGCGGAGAATAGGAAATTCGCAACGAGTGGTGATAAATTAAAACACGACTGAAGGGAGTGTTTTAAATCGACACGAGTTGCGAATTACCCATTCGCACGTGTATCGTACAACGTTTTACAGTACATATGGCTCTTTAAAGTTTCGACATATGCCCGTAGTCTGCTGATTACCGCACTCGTGCGGTAAAGTAGCACCATATGTACTGTAATAGTACATTACAATACAAGTGCAGAAAACAGGAAATTCGCAACGAGTGGTAATAAATTGAAACACGACCAAAGAGAGTGTTTTTTAATCGATACGAGTTGCGAATTACCAATTCGCACGTGTATCGTACAACGTTTTACAGTATATATGGCTCTTTAAAGTTTCGACATATGCCCGTAATCTGCTGATTACCGCACTCGTGCGGTAAAGTAGCACCATATGTACTGTAAACATTTTTAAGGTCAACATCAGAACTGTTCGACATGATGGCCCCGGCCGCTTCCTACCATCTCACCGCTTGCCGTCTGTAGAACATTCATAACCACATCTTAGTACCTAAATGGTCGCGTACGGTACTGTTTCAGAGGAATTTCCTCCCTCGGACGCTCCGGTTGTGGAATGAGCTCCCTGCCGAGGTTTTCCCGAGGGACTACAGAAAGAAAGGTGTGTATACATTTTAAAGGGTCGGCAGCGCGCATGTGGAGTCCCAGGCGTCCATAGGCTGCGGTGACCGCTTACCATCAGGCGGGCCGTACGCTTGTTTGCCACCGACATGGTTTAAAAAAATACATCAACCAGAGCAAAACAAACTACTAATCCTCCTAGCGTTATTCCCAGTACAGTTGCATCCCGAAGGATGCCTGGGGTCCGCTACCTAATCCCAAGAATTGGCGTAGGCACTAATTTTTACGGAAGCGACTGCCATCTGACCTTCCAACCCGAGAGGGAAACTAGACCTTATTGGGATTAGGCTTGTCAAGTGTAGGGCAACTTGACTGGTAGAAGTTCTCAAGCCGCCCGGAGGCCTCTAACTTGGCCTAACGACTGCTATCATAGACAGCAACCGAGATCAACGGCTTAACGTGCCTTCCAAAGCATGGGAGCGCTCAGTTAGTAACCACTTAAAGCGGTCACCCATCCAAGGACTGACCTCGCCCGACATTGCTTAACCTCGCATACCGCACGCGGTACGCGGGCGCCACTGGGCCACGAACGCTCCCAGCGAGCGAGCTCCCAGCGAAACAAACAACTAAAGAAAGAAATGAAAAGCAATGTCTTTTATTTTGCTGCCGGACAGTTTCATTTCCGAAGCAAAAATGTATTTTTCATTTTGAAGTAAATAGAAGTTCTGATTGCAATTTTAATTTCAGTTTTCTTGTAGTCTTTTCACAGGCGAGGAAATAGCGCGTTAGTCAAATAAATAATAAATATTAGGGAACATTTTTTTACACAAATCGAACTAGCCCCATAGTAAGCTCAATAAGGCTTGTGTTATGGGTACTAGACGACGATATATTTAATAGATATATACTTAAATACATAGAAAACATCCAAGTCTCAGGAACAAATGTCTCTGCTCACCACAGAAACAAATGCCCTTACCGGGATTCGAACCCGGGACCTCTAGCTTCGGAGGCAGTGACACTACCAACTAGGCTAAATAGGCCGACAAAGCCAGTCAAAAGTACAAACATTCTATTTCCTTGATTGTGTAGTACATATTGCACTGTTCCCAAATTTAGTGTCATTGAAGTCACAGACATAAGAGAAAAGCAGACTCACAGTATTAAGCTAGATGATTTTTCATATACGTGTAGGTAGTTAGACAACTATATGAAAAATTAAAATTTTATTTTATTAATTGTCTCCATTTGATAGCACACCCAGACCTGGGTATGTCCTAAAACTACGACCTAGACCACCGGGGGATGGGCAGTAGCATCCCAGGAGTGCGGTGGAGATACTGCGATCGCTAACCCACATGCCAAGCGTGGCGATTATGGTATTTACACTCCATTAAATTGTTGTGTGGGAGGCCTATGTCCAGCAGTGGACGTCCTTCGGGTGATGTGGTGGAAAGCACAACACCAGGATGTTAAATCCCATATATGATATCCCATCACAAACATAAATGTGAAAATGGCAGCCAAGTTCACCGACAAAAGGATTGAGATCTAAATCTTAAATATCCAACAGCTTTTATGGTATTATATCATACTGCATAGAAAACTGCCAAGTTAAAGCTCAAAATGCATTAAGCCGCAGTAAACAAGTTTTCAGTAAACAATCTAGTGCCAAACTTGGCAACTTTTCAGATAATCTACGGAACTTGGCGCCCATTTAGATCTCAATTCTTTTGTCGGTGAACTTGGCTGCCATTTTCACATTTATGTTTTTGATGGGATATCATTACTTTTTGTCAAACTTCATCCAATGGTGCTTTCCCAGAGCGAATGCACGAGTTACTATAGAAAATACCCAAACCGCTATAGGTGCACCTAAAATATTTGAAGAGTTCCCTCGATTTCTCCAGGTGTGTATGATCAGATTCTGACCCGATGACAATGGGACCACAACGGAAGTATACCGTTTCAAACAAAAAAGGAATTTTCCAAATCGGTTAATAAATGACGGATTTCTGAGGTAACTAATAATAATAATAAAAGTAATTATAAAATCACTATTTTTTTATTGTTTCTGGTGCATACACATAATTACCAAGCTGCATGCCAAATTTCAGTTTTCTAGGTCATCTGGAAGTGGGTTAGGTTTTTGATTACTAGTCAGTCAGTCAGTCAGTCAGTGGTAAAAATGCCGTTTTTGGAATTTAATATCTCAATAACTATTAAATCTATATTTATGAAATTCGGGGTTCTAGTTGTTCTAAAGGGTTTTAATATATATACCGAATTTCATGTTTTTATGTTAGATAGTTTTGGAGTTATTGGGGGGTCAAAAGTGGCTCCAAACGGATCGTGTAATATAACACACGGCTGCTCGCCGCCAGTTCCTGGGATGAACTTGGCTGGACACGCTGCCGCGTGTCTAGATAACTTAACACACTACAACTTCACTTCAGTACAATTTTCAGTTATGAAGACGGAAACACTGACAGGTGAAGACCTGTCAGATGCCACTTGTCTGTCTCTCTCAAACTTTCTGATTTGTGCATTAGGTGAGAACAGGTATGACATGATATTTACGCGAGTATTGTTCCTGAATCTTGGATGTTTCCTATGTATTTAAGTATTTATTAATCTATATAAGTATGTGTATCGTCATCTAGTACCCATAGTACAAGTTTTACTTAGTTTGGGACTAGGTCGATTTGTGTAAGATTGTCCCCCATATTTTTTTAAAGATTCGAAACAATAATGCTGGTTATCATACAAAACAACTCACAAATAAGTAAATTGAATGGAAAATGCAAGGCTCGCCCTAAAGCGACGAAGAATGGCTTTGAAAACTGTCAAAATATTACAAAGTACCCCTTAATGTTTAAGTTAACGGCTCATTTTACTGAAATACGATAATCACTTACCTTTCAACCTCTGGAGGTCAATCTGAAAGTTACAATTACATTTTATTTATACAACGACAGTTATATAATAGTACATTACGATACAAGTGCAGAAAACAGGAAATTCGGAACGAGTGGTGATAAATTAAAACACGACCGAAGGGAGTGTTTTAAATCGACACGAGTTGCGAATTACCTATTCGCACGTGTATCGTACAACGTTTTACAGTACATATGGCTCTTTAAAGTTTCGACATATGCACGTAATAACACCATATGTACTGTAAAAAAAGTTATGTAGACGCTAGCGAGTCCAAAAGAATCCCAAGCGCTTTACTGACTCTTTATTGATTTGAGGATTCGTTGTGTGGACAGATAGAGACAAATGCACTCTCAATACAGCGCATCCTCGGGAGCTCTAGTGAGCTTACTCACCTTTAGGAATAAAACATCCATAATACAACATTTACCCCTCTCGTCACATCAGTCGACGGAGTCTCGCCTCCACAAATGTCCGCGTTTATAAAACATCTTGGTGAAGCTATTGCCGACCGCTGGGACAGACCCCTAACTGTAATAATGGGCTGGTTAAGGTCATAAATTATAATATCCAACTCTGAGCCACTAGTATGTGTATTCGCGGGACTCGGCACAGATTCGGATCTGTAAATCATTTTTCGGCTTCAACGACGGGGCAGCTCTACCCAACATCACCCCCAACCGAAGGACGGTCACTGCTGGATATGCAAATTAAAGGGAAAAGTTGAAAACTTTAATGCTCCGAGCTGGATTTGTACCTTTTTTTTGTTTAGGGGGGGGGGGGGGATGCATTACGCATACCACCCGGGTGCAACGGGTGACCCGAGTGATTATGTGGGACTCCCGTATAAGCTGATGAGACCCACGGTGTATGCCGCCAAGTTCGCAGGGGGTAGGGAGAGTGGCGCACCGAAATACCAACACGCCTCACCCCCTGCGATCCCGCCTCGGCCACAGAAGATAGGGAGAACGGCTCAACGCAATACCGGCACTCCTCTTCTTCTGCGGCCCCTCCTCAACGCATCCTCAGCGGGCTACCCAAGCCCGCTGGGAGCGCCCTCCTCGGGCCAGCCGGCAGCCCAAGGAGGGCGGCCCTGGGTGCCTCTTAGCTTCACCGTGGATGACCAGTCCACGGTTACTAAGCCCCCCCCGCCCCGACAAGGCGGGCACCCTCGAGGGGGGAGCACGATTTGAACCTGCGACATCTGGCATACGCGGCCATTTTTCAATTTTTCCCTTTAATTTGGAATTTTCGCTAGCAGCATTACTGCTTAATACAAAATAAAAGTAGTGGTGCGTATCGCATTCCAATGTGATAGTAACCTAGGAGACCAAGCTCTGCTCTACATCATGAATAATATAACAAAAAACGAATTTTCGTTTCCTCTCTTCATGTGTCGTACGGAAGATCAGCGCTGGCTGCAAAGCCAGTACATGCTGTGTAGGGTCATTTTCGTGACTTTGCCTTTGTCTATGTTTTTGTTTATCATTAATTAGAATTTAGCAAAAATAGGTTTTAACCAATCTTACGAGTACGACCCAGTAGATAGATACCTGGATAGAAATGTGATCGAAATTACCCGTTTTAAAACACCTTTTTAGAATTAAATGTATGAAAATGTTGCCCGTTCAAAAGTATATGCACACTCCCAGTGGCGCAGGTACCATGAGTGGCACGGTGGCTCCCAGTGGCCCAGGGTTCCCTCGATGGTGCCCTCACATAGTGGTGAGAGGTAACAGTCGCGTAGCAATGGAACTGATGTTCCCTAACCCTTTATATTGGTGCGCAAGAAAATGAACTCGCAAAACACAATAAAATTAAATAAAATTTGAATGCGTCACGTAGGTCTCGAATCGACCCGCAGGTCAGGCTAAATAGGGGTTATTATAACGGTAATTAATAATACTTCTCGACGATAGAGATCGCGGTTATTTTAGGCGTTTCCGGTGCCTGTTTGTATAGTGAGGTTTAGGCATTCTTTACACATGTACACACATACTATAAACGTTGGTCATTTTATAGTTTTTTTTTCATACCACGTCGGTGGCATACAAGTGTACGGCCCGCCTGATGGTAAGCGGTCACCGCAGCCTAGGGCACCTGCAACTCCAGGTCACTGTCACATGCGCGTTGCCGACCCTTTAAAAATTTATACACTCCTTTCTTGAAGAATCCCATACTGTAGTTCCTCGGGAAAACCTCGGCAGGGAGCTCATTCCACAACCGGAGTGCCCGAGGGAGGAACTTCCTCTGAAACCGTACCGTACGCGACCATTTAGGTTCAAAAGTGTGAGGATGAATGCCCCGCTGACGGCGAGCAGTGCGATGATAGAAAGCAGCCGTGGGCATCATGTCAACAACAACATCATCATGGCAACAATTCAAGAACAACCGCTGAAATGAACGCCTTCCGATAAAGCACTAAGGCAGCGAATCTCTCGCTCAAGTTACGCTGGTCGGTTAGAGCTCTCAGTTGGATCGCGCTCGCGCGGGTGGTTGCTACGACCAGCTAACAAGATAATCACGGTACCCACATTTGCCAATATTGTAAATTAAATTATAATTAAAGTGTAGAAACTACTATTTTGTTTAACGTTAACTACTACTTTCGTACCTGTTAAGATATTAAGTTAAGATAATTCTGTATTTTTTATTTATTTATTTGGCTCACATAACAAATTACAGTCATTTAGACAATTATATATATGGCTTAAAATCTATATCTGGACTATAATTCTTATACATGTGTGCACAGACTGATAAATAACAGATAGTACAAATTAACCACTACATTAAGTTGGTTGTTGATTACTAATGAACATACAATAGTAGCGTATACATGTGATGTTATTAATTAATATTTTGATATGATAGTAATTTATAGTTGATATATATCATCTTGCATGACATTGACTTTACTTAATATACTTGTATTTCTCCAGTTAAAGTGAATTGTAACATTCTCTTTAGAGAAATAAATTTTTAAGCCATACTAGAACACGCACACCTCCTTGTTCTCCAAAGTTTCTCCTTAAACTTAACGGTTCAATATCACTCGTGAGTTTGGGATAGTAGGTCATTGTCGTATTGTTATGTCAACCACTAACGATATGACGTCCCTGCCGGATGCTCTTACGCGTCCCGCCTAGTCGGGGAACTAGAACGGGTATGACGGACTCCCGGAAACCGCCCGGACTACCGTCTAAAACCACCAGGGTATGCTCGTCACGCAGCTTAAGTGGCGGCAACACGGGATCGTCAAGGCACACAACCGCGAACACCGCCTGCTGCAACAGCTGAAGCTGTTCCTAGTCGGAGACAAACGCCCCCCATCCGTCGGCAAGCGTGCAGAGCGACACCTCCAAGCCGGGAGAGAGGGAAAAGCCCCGGATTCACCCCCTCAGCTACCACCCGGCTCAGACCTGACAATAACTGAACAGTCCCCGCTCGCGACTATAGCGGCCCATTGCCGCAGTCAGTGTTACGGGTCCGTAATAGCTTTATACAGGCATACGACATGGGCTGTCCCTTTCGCCGCACCTGGGGTGTCTTGCGACTCCCTGATGCGGAACCCCCCATCCCTCCCGTTGGTCGCATCTGGACTGTCCTCTGCTAGAACCGAGGAACACCTGGAGCGACCCCGTCTCCGGGTTATTGGGAGCACCGATATGCGATCCCTTCGACCATGAATCTCTTACCGTTGCCTCCAGGGCGCACCGGCCAGAACCCTTCTCCTTCACCCAGACCCGCGAGGGTCCACACGAACTGAAAGAGCCCAGACACTCGTCGACTAGTGCCTCCTGCCAGATAAAGACCTGTATAGATAAAGTGATTTCATTTCACCCATAAGTACTTAAGTAATACCTATAATAAGTCAAGAAAGAGTTTTTCAGATATTTTCATTATTGTAGTGACTGTACTATGCCCTGTGGAGTGCCGCATACCAAGGAGGATTACGGTTGTAACCTAGCAACTGCCTTCCATTGTGATCATTTGAGGAGTGTCTTTTCAAAAGGGCTTATTTTTGTCTTCGCGGTGCTTCTAAAGTGCACCTTGCTAATGAATACTTAAGGTCCAATTTAGAAGTAGAGTTACAGAAAAAATAAACCCTTTTGAACAGACACTCCTCATTTGTCATTTGTGTAATTATTTATTTACAAAGTGTCAAACACAAAGTACAATATATATACTGAGATAGAGATACCAGTGAAATACTCCACATAGATCGTAGCGCCGTTGTGTATTCAGTATGAACTAACCACACGAACGCTGCATCTCTGTCACTTCAATATGCAAGTGCGATAGAGATAGCACCCAGTGACATCTGGTGCAAACAAGTTAAACTAACATTTCCATAGAAAAAATCTTACTTCGAGCTGAAAGGCCCCTGCCTACACCGACGCCAATGAAAGCCTTACCCACTAATTACATACTCATTTATTCACTTACGATACGCAACTCACCTACATCGCTCCCTAGGGAACTAAGTACTTTGCTTATTGCTTCAATTCCCTCCTAAGGCCTTCAGAGGCCATGAGGACAATTATGGAAAGCGTTTTTGACGCTTTGAAATCAGATCTGAAACGGCTTGGTTTTGTTTTACCACCGTGGTGGCTGACATAATGTGGCCTGTGGATGCTTGCAAGCGCGTTGCTAACCCCATATTGATTTAATGATTCAGTATTTTGACGCGCTTTGTTGTAACGTTGGTTTGAACCAACGCTTTTTGCGTAAGCGCATATCCAGAGTGAGTGAGCGAGATATTCTGATGTTCTAAATAGTCTCTCGGCTGAGCGGGCCGCTAAGTGTAAATGAGCAATATGGTGGTATGGTATTTGTATACAAAAATGAAGTGTTTCGGTAATCGCAAAATAGTGGCCCTGTAAGAAGTCATTACGCGCCATCCACGCTCGCTTACGCGTATCTAATGATACCACATAACAAAATGAACCTTGCGACAGGGTTTGTAAAGTTTAAATTCGCAATGGACTGAAAGAGATGCGAGGTTGCGTCAGTTAAGTTGGTTCTCAATTATGTATGTAGTACTTTGACCGTAATAAGTCACAAGAGGTAGGTCGTGACGGCGTTTGGCTACCTTCGAATAGTCGGTATAACATTGAGGTGATTAAAAAGGTAACCGTTCTATTAACAACTTATTTAACCTTTTCGAACGAAAATTGAGTTACTTTGCTTGCTATTATTGGTCAATGAGACTTAATCGTCTACTTACTACTGAAATTTATTCACCTAACAATGTTTAAAAATCGTGCAAGTTCATATCATATTGATGCTTTGCTTGTGGCTCTAGAAATACCAGTTTGACTAGATGTCGTTTTATATGTACTTATTTACCTATTCTATTTTAACTGCCTTGGTTTGCGTGTATTGTCATTAAAAAGTACAAACGCCTTATGACATTCTCTATATACATACATCATGTAACGACGACGACCACTTTTTCTTATTTGGAAGTGAACCTGCCTATGTAGCCGGGGGTCCCAGGCTCGAATCCCGGTCAGGGCATTTATTTGTGTGGTGATCATGAATATTTGTTCCTGGGTCTTGGATGCTTTCTATGTATTTAAGTATTTATTTATCTAAATATATAAATATGTATATCATCGTCCAGTTCCCTTATTGCAAGTTTTGCTTATTTTGGGACTGGGTCGATTTGTGGAAGATGTTCCCCCTATATTTATTTATTATTTAAGATTCGAGAAACAATACTCCTATTGCTGCTTATCACACAGAATACATCACAAATAAGAATGCCAGTCAACCGTAGAAACTAACTCCTACACCAGATTGACGACCTGTTTAGCCTAGTTGGTAGTGACTCTGCCTCCGAAGCTAGAGGTCCCGGGTTCGAATCCCGGCCAGGGCATTTATTTGTGCATTTTTCACGGATATTAGTTCTTGGGTCTTGGATGTTTTCTATGTATTTAAGTATGTATTTATCTATATAAGTATGTATATCGTCGTCTAGTACCCATAGTACAAGCTTTGCTTAGTTTGGGACTAGGTCGATTTGTGTAAGATTGTCCCCCAATATTTATTATTATTAGATTCATCCCCATAGTGCTGGTTGTCTCAGTTATGAACAGAGTTCAAAAAGGAGGAGGTTCTCAAATCGTTGGAATCTTTTTTATTTATTTTTCACCAATTACTCGGAGACTATAATCGGAAACTGATTTCATATTTTTTTTGTTTGAAAGGGTATGCTTTCTTGCTAGTCCCATTGTAATCAAGTTAGGATCTAATGGCGGGATCCTGGAAAAATTGCAGCAATTTCAGTAATTTTTAAAATAACACATGTACTAAATTTGTTTATATAAGGCGTTGGAAGTCGGTTATTTTTTAACCGACTTCAAGATTTCAAAAGAGGAGGTTATCAATTCGGTTGTATGTTTTTTTATTGTTTTTTTTAATGTTTGTTACTCCATAACTCCGTCATTTCTTAACCGATTTGGAAAATTCTTTTTTTGATTGTAAGTATATATATCCAAGTTGGTCCCGTTTTTGTCAAAACGCAGTTTTGATGATGGAATCCTTGAGAAATTGAGGGAACTCCTCAAATCTTTGAGGCAAACATATAGTGATTTTTGCATTTTTATCAACAACTCAAGCATTTTCATCCAAAAATGTGACATTGGATGAAGTGGAACTGCTGATGATGATCAGAACAGAACTCTCCAACGACAAAAAGTTCACGTTTGGCGATTTGTCCTCCTAGCTGTGTTTGTTAAGCAAGTTCTATTTTCACGATAAATTTTTGTCATGCTTGGTTTCTGATGGACCCCATGAGGAATTGAGGGAACTCCTCAAATCTTAAAGGCAAACATATAGTGATTTTTGTGTTTTTTTCAACAAATCGAGCATTATCATACAAAAATGTGACATTTGATGAAGTGGAACTGCTGATGATGATCAGGACAGAACTCTTCAACGATGAAAAGTTCACGTTTGGCGATTTGTCCTTCTAGCTGTGTTTGTTAAGCAAGTTCTATTTTCACGATTGATTTTTGTCATGCTCGAGTTCTGATGATGGGATCCATTGGGAATCGAGGGAACTCCTCAAATGTGAAAGGCACACAAATAGTGATTTTAGTATTTTCATGAACTAATCAAGCATTTTCATTCATAAAAGTGACATTTTATGAAGTGGAACTGCTGATGATGATCAGAACGGAACTCTTCAACGACGCGTAGTTCACGTTTGGCGATTTGTTCTCTTCGTTTTGTTTTGTCAAGCAAGCAAGGTTTTTCCATGATTCCATGAGGAATTGAGGGTACTTAGTCTTCTACCATTATAAACATACTTATAGCCATTTTTATTTTATTGTATGGAATCTAAGAGTGCACCATCTAAGTATAATAATCTTTCACCAGCCTCCCCCATAGAAGTCGGTTTTATTTCTTAAAAAATATGTTAAATAAATTCTTGTTGTATGACTTACTTACGCACTGAAGTATCTAGCTAGTAACGTTTTCTTTAAATAAGTTATATCTGAAGCCGACTCATGTGTAATCCAATATAGCAGTAAACAGTCGCCGGGCTTAAGTAATTGGTTTAAATTTTAATTTAACAGGATTATTACCATTCTAGACACATTCATTACAAGGGGCTTATATTTACTTACTGTACATATTTTTCTTCTAATTAAGCCTCCAATACAATACAAAGGTTTATTAATAAAAATAAAATCTTACAAATTATGGATGAAATAACATATTCTTATTACTGTTATTCTACATTAATATGTCGGGCTTGCGAACCGATTCACTTTTTAACCGACTTCAAAAAAAGGAGGAAGTTATCAATACGTCGGAATATTTTTTATTTTTTTATGTATGTTCACCGATTACTCGGAGACTAGTGAACTGTAACGTGACTATCAATAGTACCCATCAATAATATCGACTCAATATTACAGTGGCAACACTGTATTCGCGTATGTCAAGTGAATGAACGGATAGTGACGTCACTTGCAGTCGGTCGCCTTCTTGATTTTGACTCACTTCGGAACGAGACGTCTTCGAGTAAGGTTGGTGACTCTTTGATTATTTATATTATAATGAATTTTCTGTTAATAAATACTTATGTTGTATTTTCTCGTTTGAATTATTCTCCCTTCTGAGATCCTTGTAACAGAACCGATTTCAAAAATTCTTTTTTTGTTTGAAAGTGTGTGTTTTCTAGTTGGTCCCATTGTCACCAAGTCTGGATCTGATGACGGGATCTTGAAAAAATCGAAGGAACTCCTCAAATTATATACCAAGAGGATGGGGTCTGGCAAAGTTTGGAGTCGGTGTTGTTTTGTTAAAATTTACTTGTTTTAATACTCAGAACTATCGTCTGGCCCTTGCAAAAAGGCATCCAGGGAATATTAGGCCTCATTTGTTGATTTGACTTTTAGTTTCGTCATGAAGGTCGCTATCAACATTTTTATATATTCATAGGTATAGCATTGTATCTTAAGTCCCACAGTGTGCAGACATTTTCTCGATTAAAAGAGTGAGCTGAGAAGCTACCGCGAAATAAAAACAAAAGAAGTTCGAATATCTCTCTCTCAGTCGCACTTGCATATTCGGATAGCGACAGAGAGTTTTCGTTTCGCGGTAGCAGCTCTGATTGAAAGATTCGTTACCATTAGCGACACCCGCGGTAGCTCAATTGGAAAGAGCGATGGACGGATTCCAGAAGTCGTGGGTTCAAATCCCGCCCGGGGCGATCAATTTTTAAATTGTTCACTTCGTTTGGAAATTAGGCCTGATCCTGTCTTGAGCGTTCTGACCTCCTAATATAGTCCCTAGTTTTGGGAAGGTTTAAAATGAGGAGTCAGAAATTAAGTCAATAAAAAATATATTATCTTATTAGCTCAACCGGTTTACGCGAAAATATATTTTTCTCAAACATGCAATGAAATATTAATGTTATGTTCCTTATAATAGGCTGCGAAGTATGACGTTTCAGGTGCGGCTAGGACAAGAGGTCGTTAATGCAATTTCATACAAATGTTGCAGGCCTAGGCCGGCAAAGTCCTCTTTTTTAATTTCCATTCCACATAGATTTGTGGCACAGGCATCATGACATTCTGCCACTATGCGTATTAAAAATAAAACTTTGTTTTTTTTTGTTGTTTATTTCATTGCATGTTTGAGAAAAGCACTATACATACCTCGGCGGGAAATATGGGGTTGCCGGCCTTAGACCTATCCGGCCTCGCTTCGCTCAGCCGTCTATATGTCTTCGGCCGGCAACCCCTTTTGTCCCGGCCTCTGTAGTAATGTACTATTTCAAACCACATGCTCGACAATGCCGAATTATAGGTCATGTAAACCCTACCGAAAGCAAGACATTAAATCCCTTGGTATTAGCCGGGTTATAATGTTGTACTGAATTTCATTATAACCCGCTGGTTAATAATATGATTTCACTTTTCATAATTCTTATTACTATATGCATAAAGTTTAATTTTGCTAAACACAATTTGTCCTAGGCCATGGGCTACTTGATTTGACAAAATAAATGAAGTTTGCCTCCGTGTGAACCCCGGTCCGGAGGAGCGCGGTGTTCGAAATTCGAATTTCGAATCTAGGACCACGGCTTGTGCTTTCGAATTTGGAACGTCGCGCGCCTTCATTTGTTCACGCGTGACGAACAAATCGAGTTCTTGTAGGTGCCTATAGAAGATTTAATTTCAAAAATAATATTGAAAATGTCGAGTGATGAAAGTGTTTTGACTCCTGAGTTTATCAAATTAGATGCCATAGGCATTGTCAACAATCTGCTGCCAGAGAAGTCAGGAAAAATACCTAAAAGCCTACAACCTACTGCCTATTTATCTACTGAGCCTGTTTTTTTGTCTCGCATAAGGTGTGAAAAGTAGAGTATACACCTCGGGGATAAGACTGTTTTAGTCTTGGGCGGTTGAACCCCTCACTGCACTCAGGACTCAGTCTTAATTCCCTCGCTTCGCTCAGGAATTAACTTATAACTCCCTCGCTACGCTCAGGAGTTAAATTATGAGTCCTTCGTTACGTTCGGGATTCAATTCGCTCCCGTGACATAAAACAGTGCTTTATCCCCTTAGTGTATAATCTACTATTCTACTGTAGCATTGTTATTTAAGTTATTTTGTAGTAGCTGACACTGTAATTTAATATTTAACTATATAATAAATAAAATAAAATAAAAATAAAAATCATTTATTTCAGACCTTAGTTGATCCATACATTTTTGTTAGTTTACATCTTACGAACTTTGTTAGTTATAAATAGAAGAAAAATAAATATGTGTGCTATTGAGAAAGCGAAGAAAGTTAATATTGTCTATTTCGCTCTCCCAATAGCCACCTCAACCCAAGACAGTAATAGGGCAGTCCAACCTCTCGGCCACCACCCTGATAAGACCGTTGCTACTGCCGCGCACTCGCCTCAGCATGGACGCGACTCTTTTACGCCTTATGGCAAAAAAGTCATCCAGTCGCGCTTCTGCGAACATGCTAGCAATGCAGGACTTCGGCAGCCGCAACAGCATCCTCAGGATGTTGTTGTACTGCACGCGTAGCGCATAATATGCCCTCTGTGTAAACCTCACCCACAGGCTGCACGTGTAGAATGTCTGACAGTAGGCTCTAAAGAGCGTCAATTTAACTGATAAAGCTATATTGTTAGGTATATTGTTTTGAAAAAATGACACCTCGCCGAGTTTCTTACGCCGGTTCTTCTCGTGGCAGAGGTATATTTTTCCGAACCGCTGGTAGTTTATTAACGTTCATAGGTGCATGTAATATGCCTAATTTGAAGAATAAACTACTTTTACTTTACTTTTACTTTTACGATAAGAAAAAAATGAAAAATACGTGGAATTCGTGGTTTCGGGCGAATACAGGATCGGATTCCGTTAGTTCCTCTGTAGCTGAAGTACTCTCCTGAATCCGCCGTATAGGTACTCAAAACAAGTAAATTTCTAACAAAAAAACACCGACAAACACCTTTTCGGCCTTACCCCATCCTCTTGGTTCATAATTTGAGGAGTTCCTTCGAGTTTTCCAAGATCCCGTCATCAGATCCAGACTTGGTGACAATGGGACAAACTAGAAAACACACCCTTTCAAACAAAAAAAGAATTTTTGAAATCGGTCCACTAATCTCCGAGTAATCGGTGAACATACATAAAAAAAAAAACCGACGAATTGAGAACCTCCTCCTTTTTTGAAGTCGATTAATAAACAAGACAATACAATATAGGTAATAACCCTTGCACACCTCAATGAAATAAATATCACTACTCGATGTAAAATAACTGACGGTCATCATTCGCTTGGCCTTATCCCATCTGCTTGGCGTAATAATTTATTATTAGATTTATTTATGTTAAAAAAATATATTAATATTATCAGGTTTAACAATATTTAGGGTCGGCGCAGCGGGTTTTTTCTTCAATCTCCTCTTTCTTCTTCTGTACAGTCAGCATCATAAATATGTGTACATTTCGGAACTAATGTATGGGGAATAAGGTTCAAAATTGTATACATTTTTATGATGCTGACTGTATCACCTGTTGTCTCATCATTCACATCCTTCCTGTTCATGTCTTCTCTCACACACCTTTATCGGTCTTATCACCAAAGAACAATGTTTTCTAGACAACTACATAAGTACATATATTATTCTTAAATGAAGTCGCGCGTGTCGAAACGTCGAGCAAAGCCAAAAAATTAATATCACCTTCGTGAAAACTAATCTTATGAGTACCTATGAGTAAACACAAGTTTAGATAGAAAGCATTATTACTTAATAATATGACGTGTTTGTTTATACACATGTTTAATTTTCAAAACGGTTGTAATGCTTTTTTATCGGGAGCTTCATTGACTATTGCCATTTTATACTCTCATGAAATCCCATTAAAGTCCACATAAAACAATACAATGCAGAAAAAGCTGCTGCACTGAATAAATTTACATTTTTACAACCACAATACGTAGGTACATTTTTCTTTCCGTAGTCTAGATTTTACCACTGCAGCGCAGAATCTTGAATCGCAAAAAACGCAGCTAGAAATGGAAATGTTGACTAATAGATAGTCAAATTAACAACTCCATATGAACCGTAAATTGAGGCTACTTTGTTCGTAAACTTAAACTACTTTAAAAATGGGCCTAATATGATAATTTATTATAATGTAGTATAATTGCAGTGTTAACATTTAGGTAGAATACGCGAATATCAGGACGCTCTGTTAATATAAATTTAGTAAGGGAAATTGCAACAATAAGTGACGTCACGACTATTCACATTTCAACGCTATTTTGACAGGAACTCGGCTGGGGTGAAAGCGGGCATGCCAATATTGAAGATCGATTGTGTTGCGAAAATTTCGTGCCAAATTCAGGCGCAGGACGAGCGAAAGTTTGATATTACACGTTTTTTCCGACAGTGCCCTAAAAAGTAAAGTAAGATTTCCTTTATTCATAACACTCCACGCTCGATAAACCCGGTGCAGAACCGTTTAGAATATCGCAATGCGGAGAGCATTCTCAAGAGGTTTTTGCGACGACACTGGCTTCGAAGTTGTTTTTTTTTATATACCTACCACTATGATGACAAACAAAACACTCTAGCCAAGTGGTAGGGCAAGCTATTTTCGATCTGGGGGCTGTAACTTCGAACCTCGGGTCGTACCTGGGTTTAAAAAAAGCAGCGGGTTCTATCGCGGATACAACTATAAATTATATTAAGTGGATACTTCTTTCCATCACTTTTATTTTAGCGCCATCTAGCGTTAGTAACGAAACTAAAATTGAAAACGTTGAGTGCAAAGCAGTTAACTCATACAACCGGCCAACAAAGACGTGACCGTCAGACTTTCAAATATCAAGTTCAAAATATCATTTCATACAGTAGATTTTCGGTGGAGGACTGACCCGATCCCCTGGGATACATTTGACCTGTCAAACGGTATTCGTTTTTATGAAACTAGTACCTCCTCTCATCCGGTTCCATTAGTATACAACCGGGACGAGAAAGGAGAGTTAATGCAAACTTATGGTGACTCATTCATCCGCGTGCCCTTTCCCCATTTACTTGGGGTCGGCGCAACATGTTTATTCTTCCACAACTCTCTATCGCCCGTCATCTCGTCACTCACATCCTTCCTCTTCATATCGTCTCTCACACAATCCATCTACCTTTTTCCTGGCCTACCCCTCTTCTTACATCCCTCCACATTCATGCCTTATACCTTTCTTGTTACATGACTTTCATCCCTCCGCATAACATGCCCATACCAACCGTAGACGATTAGCTCTCAATTTACCATCTATGGGTGCTCCTTTCAGGCTTGCTCTTATAAACTCGTTCCTCATCTGATCTATTCTTGTGTATACCACGTCAGTGGCAAACAAGCGTACGGCCCGCGGTATGGTAAGCGGTCACCGCAGCCTATGGACGCCTGTAACTCCAAGTAATTTTGTTTGTCACAATTGACAATTAATGTGTCGAGTTGTAACGTTATTTTGTCCGATAACTTTCGTCGCTGACTGTACCACCGATTGTACACAAAAGTAGTGGCTAGTAACGTTTTCTGTGGCTACCGTACTTGTAACTTCGCCGATGTTGGTTCTCTTTGCCTAGTTTCATATTCATTCACATGCTTTCCCCAAATGCTGCTATCTCAAAAGGATATCTCATTGTAAGTTATGACATTTGACGTAGAATTTAAACTACATGTTCTGATGACATTTTATTTTGAGATAGAGCCATTTTGCCGGCTTGGTGCCTTCAAATCCCGTTATTACTTCGCCTGTTCTTTCTATCTTCGTTTGATGTGGTGTTCAATTGAAAGTTGGCGCGGCGGCAGGCGGGTGGTTGTGAGCGAAGATAGGCATCATATGCGATGTTACGAGTTTCAGCTGTAGTTATTGGCGATATACCCTATGTCGATTGCAATACGAATTAAAGTGGCGCTGAACAACTGTTAAACCGTTCACAACACGTGCATTGAATGACACGAGCACAGGCATCCACTAATGGCGTGTTCCATAATGACCCACTGACTGCAATTACTGCGAATTATTGATGAGAGACAGGTAATACCGCTGAGCTACATTGAATTAACAGGAGCCTTAATGCGTGCTCAGTGTTTTATTATTCAGGGGAAGTTTCCAGCTGTTGCCTAGGGTTGTTTGGTCTCTGTTCATATAGCTGTTTAATTTTGTCGTAGTCTTTCGTGTAGGTAACCCGGAAGACTCTACATACTGTCACTCAAAATTGGGATCTAAATCTATTAAATAAATAAATTCGGACAAGAGCATGTCGGGCCATACTCAATGTAGGGTTATGTAGTTGCCCAATGAACTTACTCTAAAAAAACAATAACAAGCAAAAGGGAATACTTTCGCAGCGTTTCATACGACTTTTACTAAGAAGGGAAGACTTTTTACGATAACTCAAAAACGGCTTAACTGATCACATCCGCTATAGTAGTTTTCATCGAAAGTCTTTATTAAGTTTCACTTCTATGATCTTTTTCATATTTTTTGGACCATAGTTCAAAACAAAAGTTAGCGGGGTAAGGGGGACAATATTTTTTTTGTTTTGGAGAGAATATCTGCACCTGTTGTTTCTGTTTGGCCCAACGGTTGACTGGTAGAGAATGCCTTATGGCATTAAGTCCGCCATTTGTACATATTTCTTGTATTGTGCAATAAAGTTTAAATAAATAAATAAATATCTCCGAAAATATTCACTTTATCAAAAAAATGTTTGATGAAGACCTCTATTCATGTTGAAAGACCTATTCAACAACACAATAGGATTAAAGCAAAAAAAATTAACCCCACTTTACGTGTAGGGGAGGTACCCTAATCAATTTTTTTTGGTTTTTATTTTACGAATGTCAGTTTTATTGATTTATATATCCATACCAAATTGCAGCTTTCTAGCACTATAACAATCACACAGCAAAGCTTCGAACCTTGTGACTGTTCTGCAGTCGTAACTTGTGATTGTTCTGCAGTCGAAACTTGTGATTATTCTGCAGTCGCGAGCGCCCATAGGCTACAGTTTCTGCTTACCATCAAGCAGGTCGTATGTTTTTTTTCCAATTTCGTAGTACGAAAAAACTAACCGGTTGGCTTTTTTGTATAACAAAACAGAGGCGTCTTTACCTATGGTTAAGGGTGTGCCTTGCACGCGGCGCAGCGGCCCTAGGGGGCGCCGAGCGCCGCTCGCGACGGAGCCCCACTTACTAGGGCGCCCCTTACTAATCTGTTTTTCACGTAAGAAGAGTCCGGTGACAGCTGTCAACCCAGTACAAATTATGTCATTATACGTCAAAAATGACATAATTTGTACTGGGTGGACAGCTGTCACCGGACTCTTCTTACGTGAAAAACAGTATAGGGGGCGCTAGGGGTTTGCACGCGGGCGCTACATGGGCTAGAGACGCCTCTGTAACAAAACAACCACCATATCAGCCGAAGGACATCCACTGCTGGACATAGGCCTCCTCCAATTTCATGGGGGGCAAATGCCATAATCGCCACGCTTGGAATGCGGGTTGGCGATCGCAGTGTCTCCACCACACTCCAGGGATGCTGCTGGCCATCCCACGGTGGTCTTGGTCGTAGTTTTAGGACATACCCGGGTCCCCGGGTAACAAAACAACCATAGAACCTGAGGGCCTACTCCGAACTTCGAAAATCGAACTTCGCATTGTGCCATCCCTTACCGTCATATAGTGTATAACACGAGATTGAAAGGGACGGCATGACACGAAGTTCGATTTTCGAAGTTCGGAGTAGGCCCTCTGTATTTACTTAAACGTAATCTAACATAAATAGCGACCTATTAATTCCACGTTTACTTGTCATATCGGGTCGGGCCTACTCGGAGTGATCAATCTTGTCCGTCCGCTCATCCATCTTGCCTATAGTTTGCTTTTATTGTCTGCGCGTCTTTTATACTAAAGTGCCCGCTTTTGTCTTTAGTGTCAATGGTGCTTAACCCTCAGTTTGGCTGATGAAAGATTAAATTAACCCTTTGAGCGCTAAGAACACAGGGAAGCCAAAAAAACAATAGGTGGTCGGTAACTTGATTATGACATTTATGACTCTTGAAGTCTCAATATAGGTTGCGCTATTCATCTAAAAGACAGGCGGTGTGTTCCTTTACCACCGTCATGGTAAAAAACCGGCCAAGAGCGTGTCGGGCCACGCTCAGTGTAGGGTTCCGTAGTTTTCCGTCCGTCACATTTTTTTTTTTGAAAAAATTACAAAAACTATTCAACCTATCAAGTTCAAAATAATTACCCTAATAAAATATTTTTTTCCACTTTTTATTTTACCACTTTGTCGGCGTAATTGATATACATATTAGTACCAAATTTCAGCTTTCTAGTGCTAACGGTCACTGAGATTATCCGCGGACGGACGGACAGACGGACGGACAGACATGGCGAAACTATAAGGGTTCCTAGTTGACTACGGAACCCTGAAAATGATTAAAAAAACCAAGTGCGAGTCGGAATCGTGCACTAAGGGTTCCGTACAATATATAAAAATCGCGTTTGTTGTATGGGAGCCTCCCTTAAATATTAATTTTATTTTAACTTATTATTTATTTTAAAGTGAATAGTAGGTATAACTAAATAATCTGTGAATATTTCAAGCGTCTACCTGTTGCCGTTATCAATATCGAGCAAAAAAATCACGTTTGTTGTATGGGAGCCCCCTTTAAATATTTATTTTATTCTGTTTTTTAGTATTTGTTGTTATAGCGGCAACAGAACAGAACTACATCATCTAAAATAAAATAAATAATAAAATAAAAAATGATTTATTTGCCAATGCTAATGTTATATTTGCCGCAAGTAAAAAAAATCATCACAAAAGCGAACACTAAAAAAGGTATATCAGAATTTTGAAATCTACATTTTACAAAAAACAAATCTATGAAATTTTCAACTGTCTTTCACGGTTCATCAGTGTTAATAAAAGGGTCCAGTTTTACCCTTTGAGTAAGGAACCCTAAAAAAACAAATTTATACGTAAATGGTAAAAAACAATTGAAGCCCTTGACGTCACTGTCAAGCTGGGTCTACGCTAGAAGCGTCTAGCACGAGCCGAGGACGAGCCGCCCAAATTCCTGTAGTATGGACCGAATGTATATTTTATTTAAGATAGCGAAAAGCACTTAAATCGGGATTTTACAACACCTTTTGTTACCTGTAGGTAAATATGAAAGAGAAGATAACAAAAAGACGTCATAAAACTGACCGAAGTGCGGCACGTGTACTGTATTGTAAACTATTGTAAACATAATGTGGTATATATTTATTTATTAATACCTTCAACAATAAAAACACCATTACATAATTATAGTTTGAAAATTATTTTTGTTTTAATTAAAACAATGGCTGAAATGTAATGTGGTATATTTTTTGAATCGCCTCAAAGATCCCTTTCATATAATACCAAACACGACAGGTTTCTGATTTTTTTTTCCATAGAAAAAATATGACTAAGCACTCCCGTCCTAAGAGATTTTTTTTAAGAACTGCGGATATTTTTTTTTATTTTGACATCTAGTATGCGTGTGCCAAACGGCTAAACTGTACATCGATTTGCGGTTTTTGTTTGGAATTGTGCTCGTACGCCGTCCACTACGAGGGCTGTCTTTTAAGTTGTATCGTTTGGAAAAACTAAAGACAATTTAAGTTTTAAATGGTATTTATTGTTTTTCAAAGTAATCACCGTGATATGTAATACACTTTTTCATTCGATCGAACCAATTTTCGAAACACTTATTCCAGTCCGAAGTCGGGGTCTCCAAAATGGCCGTTTTGTATGCCCAACCGCTTCTTCAGGCGTCTGGTACCGTTGACGTTGCTTGCTTACGAAGTCGTTGCTTGATTTTTGAAAAAGTAAAAAAATCGTTAGGGCTTAAGTCTGGACTGTACGGCGGGTGTTCAAGAATTTCGACGTTTTGCTCTTTTAAAAACGCAATTGTTTGCCGGGCGGTGTGCGAGCTCACATTATCGTGGTGCAGTCTTATACGACGTCTTGGGTTATTTTTTCGAAACTCGCCGATGACTTCTGGTAAATAGACAGTGGTATACCAGTCAGCATTAACCGTTTTACGATCCTCGAGCACGATGGTGGCAACGTGGTCACTTTTCGCCACAAACGTGGAGACCATTTTTTTTCAAAGTGCTCCGTGAACGTATTACTTTGGTCGGTTTTGGCTCATCTTGGAACACCCAAACAGTCGACTGCTGTCGGGATCGTAGGCATATATCCAAGATTCGTTACCACTGATAATGTCGTAAACATGTTCCGAGTTTCCTCGGTTGAATTGCCGCAGAGTTTTGCGACACCATCGAACGCGAGCCGTTTTTTGGTCTTCACTGAGTAAATGTGGTATCCAGCTTGAGATCAACTTTTTTACGCCTAAGTGATCATGCAAAATACTGTGAACACTGGTCCCTGAAATACTTAAGGAAGCTTCTATCTCACGGTACGTCGCATGGCGATCTTCGACGATCAGTTGCCGTACAGCATCAATGTTCTCCTGGGTTACGGCTGTTTTTGATCGACCTTCACGATGTCTATCACCAAGACTAGAGCAACCACGTTGAAATTCTAAATACCAGCGTTCCACAGTCCGGAGGCATGATGTTTTATCATTGAAAACCGCAGTCAACTCTTCGAAGCACTGAAGTCGCGTTAAGCCCCTTTTGAAGTTGTAAAAAATTATCGCACGTAAATTTTCCTTCAAAATTTCCATTTTCACAACTGACTTGTCAACTTTGAACGAACGCTGTACTAAAACGGTTGGGCCGATTTCGAGTCATTCTTTTGTTTTCGAATTCTAAATTCAAATATTTTAAGATGGCACTAGTTTCTTTTTTATGCAATCACGGGAGGTTTGCAAACGACAGAACTTAAAAGGCAGCCCTCGTATAATCGTACCCCAAATATGTTTAACCCTCATATTAAAGCGCGTAAAACCCGGCATTCTGTTTTTTTTATTATTTTATATACATAATGACACTCTCGCCATCAAGATGAATCTAATGTCATATCATTTATCTAAATTGGTGGAACCGTTGAGTAGTTATGAGAGGCATATTGGAACGGAATCATACATACATATTACAGACCTACATACCGGTACATACCTGTAGAGGTCAAACACATAACCCTCCCTTTAGGCTTCGCCGCAGTGTGCCGTAGTTAATTAAAAAAACTGGCCAAGTGCGAGTCGGACTCGCGAACGAAGGGTTCCGTACCATTATCTATAAATACGGCAAAGAGCACTCGCACTAGGCCGGTTTTTAATATTTGTTGTTATAGCGGCAACAGAAATTTATACATCATCTGTGAAAATTTAAACTGTCTTACTATCGCGGTTCTTGAGATACAGCCTGGTGACAGACAGTCGGACGGACAGACAGCGAAGTCTTAGTAATAGGGTCCCGTTTATACCCTTTTGTACGGAACCCTAAAAACATTGGTATGTTGCTTAAGTCAAACTTGTGCTTGTGCTTTGTGTTAGTGAATAAATGTCTTTTTTCTTCTTCTTCTTCTTCTAAACTGCCTAGCTAGATTAGATGACCGTGTTTATTTCAAAAATATAGTGTTTTGCCCCTTATTGATAAGTATATAAGTGCGAGATCGCTGAATGTTATATGTACAGTCAAGAATAGTACATTACTACAGACAGAGGCCGGGACGAAAGCCCATATTTCCCGCCGAGGTATGTATAGTGCTTTTCTCAAACAACTCAAACAAGCAATGAAATTAACAATGAAAAAATCATTTTTTTTTAATACGCATAGTGGCAGAATATCATGATGCCTGTGCCACAAATTTATGTGGAATGTAAATTAAAAAAGAGGACTTTACCGGCCTAGGCCTGCAAGATTTGTATGAAATTTCATTAACGACCTCTTGTCATAGCCGCACCTGAAACGACATACTTCGCTTTATTATTTTTATTGCATGTTTGAGAAAATTTACTTTGTGACCCACTTCAGGTTTTCAGTTCTCACAAACTGTATAGAAATTCAAATAATATTTGCGTAATTGGTAAGGAATTAAGTTCCTTTGACTACATAATCGCGATCTTAGCTGGACTTCCATTGCCGAGGGAACCGGAATATTCTGTTTCATACTTGAGTGATTTATTTGCCATCTTCCACGGTTCTTAAATATATGTTTCCCACAGGAAATTAACTTTTACCACGCGTCGGGGGCGAGCCGGTTAAATGTAGTCAAATAACGATGACGCGACTTGATATGCTTGTATTTGATACCTAACGTATCTACTGTGATACAAATGTGGGTTGCAAATTATGAAGAAACTAGATGAAAGCCCGGCTTCGCTCGGGTGAAATAAATAAGAAAGAAATAAAGTAAACATTTATAAAATAAAAAAATATAAAAAATACAAAAATGTATAACATAAAAACGTTACAACAACGGATTATGATGAAACTTCGTATAGAAATATAGTCTGTAGTCTGGATTAACATATGGAATAGGGAGTAAAAGATTACGCTGACGACGTCACGGGCAAAAGTTAGTATGTTTGCAAGTTAATCCTAAGCATTTTTATAAGGGTAGTATTTAAAGGCACATAATTTTTTTTACACCGTAATCGGTACTGATTTGTATAGCTAAAATACTAATCTATCATTCACTTCAGATGTGCAATTGCTAAATATTGATGTGCCAGTCAGTATTTTTGGTGCGAAGTCAGAGCTGCTAACGCGAACGAAAACAAATGAAGTTCGTGTATCTCCCTCTCTGTCAAACTTGCAAAATCGAGAGAGGGAAATACACGATGTTCGTTCGTTTTCGTTTCGCGGTAGCAGCTCTCTATTCTCCGCCAAATTCTATTAAGTGGGGCCCTTTACACTCAATATTATGTGTCAATATTATCGCGATTTTTAAAATTGTATGGGGTCTGTTAAACGCTTAATTTTATCACAATACTGGTGTGTCAATATTATCGTGGTTTTCAAAATTTTATGGATTTTTCTTCAATATTCATTGCACGTGATACGGATCGTGATATGAGTATATCGCGTGATAATAAAAGCCATGTATTCAGTATTTCGCGTGATAATAATAACAGTTGGTAATATTTTCTCCAATTAATGGAAGCTATTTAACAACTTGTTCCGTTTTGCCAAAGGTATTTCACATTCCGATACGCGCACCATAACCAGGAATAGGAGCCGTCAGACCAGAGGGCCTACCGCGATCTGAAAACGAAGTATTTCCCTCTCCGCGCTCGAATATGCAAGTGCGGCAGGACTTTAGTCCGAGCGCGGCGGACGGTCGAAGAAAGTCAAAGAACATTCCGTGTGTTGTCTGACACACATAATTTTTTAGCTTCCCATCGACCTATGAACTTTAAATTAGGTAATAATGTTTATTATGAAGTATATTTTACCAAAATATCAATGTATTGATAAATCACATTTGTTTTTAGTTGTACGGAACCCTCAGTGTGCGACTCCGACGCACTTGGCTGGTTTTTATTACATTTTGAATTTTATTTCTCTTATAGTAAAATACCCTATTCGTTTTAAAGTTAACGCCTGAAGGCCTACCGCGAACCAAAACGAACTATCTTCCTCTCTGTCGTTCGAATATACATGTGCGAGAGAGAGGCAAATACTTCGTATTCGGTTCACGGTAGCGCCTCTAACGTCCGAGCGCGGCGAACGGCATGAGCTGGGGGTCTTCTCCGAAATTCAAAATCCTAACTTCGTATGGTGCCGTCCCTTTCACTCTCCTGTCATAGACTATATGAGTGAAAGGGACGGCACCATACGAAGTTCGGATTTCGAATTTCGGAGTAGACCCCCAGTACCACTAAGTTATAAGATAGAGCGAGCGATAGAATTTTGCTAGACGTTTAAAAGCCATAAGTCACCTAGTAGTTTTAAGATGGCGGACAGACTCTTCAAACATTCAAGTGGTGTCCTTTACACGATTAATATTATCACAATACTGGGGTGTCAATATTTTCGCAGTTTTCAATTTTGTATGGATTCTGCTTCAATATTTACGTGATACTTATCGTGATATGAATGTATCACGTGATAATAATAACCATGTAAAAGGCCCCATACATTCGCTTCGAAGGCGGTTGTTGTGACAATCAGCCTAGCTAGCACGATAGATTATACCGTTACGTTTTATGTGACGTTTTAATACATTTCGCCCATATAACGTGACGGTATAAGTTATCGTGCTAGCTAGGCTGATAGGTGTATTGAACGCTTGAAAACTACAAAAACAAAACGCTGCAGACGCGGCTAGCCGAATCCACACAATGGGTGATGATGCCCCATCACCCAGAACGCAGCCCAGCAACCCGGCCATCACACCGGACGCAAACATAGTTTACAATTTCCGAACGTACCCAACCCGACGCTGTCAACCAACGAATTTAATATGGCCGACTTTTTATCATAAAATTAACACTTTTTAATGCAAAATACGCGACAATCCGAATTTTGCGGATACATATGTTCAACTCAAAAATCGTTATTTTTATACGTTCTTCAATTTGAGACAGGTATCGTTCGGGTCTACCGTACCCCTGCACGAAATTATTAATATAGATGTTTACTTGTGTGCCGACATCGTGATTTTACACAGTATTAGTACAGTCAACAGCAAACGTAGATGATCATTTTAGTACCTTGTCGCTTTCACTACTTTGACGCTTCCCAATTGTAGCAGTATTGTTATGTTAGTGCGATAAAGTACTAAAGTGATCATCTACTTTTGCTGTTGACGTACTGTGTAAAATCACGATGGTGGCACACAAGTAAAACATAGATGACGTCTATGTTTCACCCCTATTATTTAATAAATAATCAAAATAAAAAAATAAATGTTTGGAAAAAAATTACACACAAATCCAACTAGGCCCGTAGTAAGATCAAATAAGGCTTGTGTTGGTACCTACTCGATGCATTATTTCGATGACTAGATGACGATATATTTAATAGATATACGAGTATACATAAATACATAGAAAGCATCCAATTCTCAGAAACAAATGTCTCTGCTCACCACAGAAACAAATGCCCTTACCGAGAGTCGAACCCGGGACCTCTAGCTTCGGAGGCAGTGACACTACTACCAACTAGGCTTAACAGGCCGATTATGATTATTTCCAAAAATATTAACTTTATCAAAAAGTGTTTGATGAAGACCTCTATTCATTTTGAAAGACCTATCCAATAATACCCCACACCACAGGGTTGAATCTAAAAAAAAATTGCATCCCTACTTTACGTGTAGGGGAGGTGGTTAATTTTTTTTTGATTTCATTTTACGACTTTCTTAGTTTTATTGATTTATACATATATCCATACCAAATTGCAACTTACTAGCACTAAAAATCACAGAGCAAATCCTAGGACAGACAGACAGACGGACATGGCGAAACTATAAGGGTTCCTAGTTGACTACGGAACCCTAAAAAGGCGCAGTTTGTTTTGCAGCTTAACATTCTTTTGGACGCCAAGAAAGGATATATCCACACCATCGGTTCAACGCCAACCACGGATATATTTGTCACCGCGTGCAGTTCGATATCAATCTATATGTCATGCATTTCAATGGGTTTCAACTTTTTACATTCCGATCTCACGGCGTGTCAGTGACAGCTTATTGTATTTGACAGAGAGTTGAAAAGGATTTGATGTCGTTCCCCATCAAAGTGCTCAATTTCCCATGTGTTTATTTACATAGGGTCTAGTATATTTTTAGCCGGCTTTAAAAAAAAGGAGACGGTTCTCAATTCGTCGGAATATTTTTTTATGTATTTTCACCGATTACTCGGAGACTAGTTGATCGATTTCAAATATTCTTTTTTAGTTAGTCACATTGTCACCAAGTCTGGATCTGATGACGGGATCTTGGAAAAATCGAGGGAACTCCTCGAATTATATAGCAAGAGGATGGGGTAAGGCTAAATCGAAGGAACTCCTCAAATTGAATTTGAATCTGAAATTATATAGCAGCAGGATGGGGTCTGGCAAAGTTTGGAGTCGGTGATCTTTTGTTAAAAATTTACTTGACGGTAGGTATGCTCTATAAAACCATAAAATGCGCCCCATTGAAGTCCAGGCAGCTTAAGGGCCAAACTTTCAAAAATTCATCTTGCCTTTTTTTATTTATCCACGTAGGTTAACCTTCTCGGGGTAAAGTACTTCAAACGATAAAGACAAACTTTTTTCCAGCTCGTTCCATGCGGTGTCCTATTAAAACATTTTGCTATTGGTAAATTTATAGTTATGGCTACTAGTTAACGAGTATTAGACGAATTTAAGAAATGTACTTGGGATAGCTTACTTTCGTATAATTTCCATTGATTACTTAGATTTACGGATTTTACGGAAACCTTCATTGCGCGTGGCCCGATACGCACTTGGCCGATTATTATTAAATGGATACGACGCTTGTGCGGATAATGAGTCTAACCAAAAATTGAGCTTAATAGTCCTTAACTTCAGTTATGTCCACAGAAAAATCGCTTTCCTAGGTTCAATCTCAGATTTTGGTTTCTCTATATAAGACCCATTAAAATGCCCCAGCACATAACTTGTCGTATAACCTTGACAAGCAATACAATCGCAATAATCTTAATATAAATCAAGACAAATTGTCTAGTCGCGATTATTTTAGACTTTGCCTTTCTGTCGCAGACACAAATAGCTGATCTTGAACTGCGAGCGACGGGAATCAATGTGTCTACCGCTTTTAGACAAGACCTAGACCTAGCGGGCACTACGAAACAGGGGGTCTATTCCAAAATTCGAAATCCGAACTTCGTATAGTGCCGTCCCTTTCGCTCATGTATTGTATGACAGGAGAGTGAAAGGGACGGCACCATACTAAGTTCGAATTTCGGAGTAGACCCCTAGCATACATATGCCGTTTGGATTAAATACGAAATTAACTTTCACGAGTTATGTTTTAAGTATTTAAGTCAATTCATACTGTAAAGGCTGATGAAATACTTTTTAAACGACGTAGACAAGGGATATTCGACCTTAAAGACGTGAGTGACCCGTTTCATTATACTCATACTCATTTATTTGTTATGGACATACATTCATTACACGTCAAAGTTTTACATTTTCGTGTACACAATTATATTCTCTATTAATAACATTTTACAAAGATGTTTCCATAATTCCATACTATTCAATATAATAAAAAATTAATATCTCTAATAACTCATAATGTCATATCTTATAGTTTAATATGTCTCAATATCACGGGAGTTTTCTATATAAAGTTACTTTTTAAACGTACAGAAAGTTGAATAAATGATGAGGAGTGGTAACAATCACAAGTTATCGTTAAGTATTCAAGCTACGAATATTTATTTTCGCAAATGAATGAACACCTATTTCTATTCCTGCGCTATTGGACTATTTGACATTCGTTATCATATCATTACTGATGAAAAATTACTTTTATATTCAATTCGACTACCTAATCAAACACAATGCTGAATCCGAAAATTTGTGTCAATATACATGGCACTTGATTTTTTAAGTCCTTATTTTAATTCCAATCAAATTGGGACCAATTATCTCATATTCATGCGGCTTCAAGTTGTTACAATGATATTAGAATTTCGATCAAATTATAATTTCGATGGTAATGACAGTGATAAGCGATAAATCAATATACTTACAGTCATTCATTCTAGTTATTGGTGTTATTAAGAACCCATTGATCGTTACTAAATAATAAAATTGCTTTTGTGGATAAATTGCAGCGGAATGGAGTATCCAGACAAACCACCATGGCTTAACGATACTATATTAATAATACATACATTGTAATTACCTTACTCAAAAAATATATATATTGTAGGTATAAGAAAGAAGATCTTATGAGTTCATTTCCAGGTACAGTCGCCCTCATATATCTCACGGACGCTCAGGAGGCCAATTCTCGGGCCGTTAAAGATGATGTCTATTAGACATATTTCGATAAAAATGGCGGATATCGATCGAAAACCCATTTGCATATTCTCAAAACCTTATATACACTCGAGATATGTCTACTTCCAGCGTTCGAGATGCAATTCTCGCGTTCGATCGAGATGATTTCTATTCGAGATTCCATACAAGTGACTCTGCCATTCTACACAATGTCATGATAGACATGCATCTCGATCGGACCGCGAATTGGCCCCCAGGACAGTAGCGATCGAGATGGTTTTATAACTTTTTTTTTGACATTTGTTCTGCCAGTGGCGGTAAATATTGACAACTTAAATAGTTGATCTACAGTTTACAGCAGCACAAAATGTACATACTTACAAAAATATGTCGATTCGTTTAAATCATGCTAAATGGCTAAAGACTTTAAATATTTTTGATACGTTCAGGGGTGGAATGGCGGTTGGCGAAAAATATTGACAGCTCTCAAATATTGCAAGTAGTCTTTGACTCAAAACTGTCAAGTCACAACAGTTTTTATGCGTTTCATTTCACGTAGTACATAAACGAGCGACACAATCAGCGTACATAATCCTCGTAAATATGTTTGAGGTGTTAATTCACCATAATTATGTATTAGATTATTGAACATTTATAACACTGGTTTTTGATAGAAGATATATTTAATTAAGTCGAAAAACTTATGAAATGATTTATTATTATACACTCGATTGTAGACTAATACAAACGAAAAAACGGAACGCGTATTACAACAGACATTGAGATCGTCGTTCGACATAATCTCGATCGTGCCCTAGAATAAGAAATTTCGCTGTGTTCGACATTTTGGTGAGATTTTTTAATAGACATTGCGTCAATCGAGATCATTTTGAATATACATCATCTCGAACGGCCCGAGTATTGGCCTGGGTGCTCAGTGTTCGAGAACTCTATGGCACTACATGAACATAAGTAAAACAGTTTTTAATTTACCTGATTACAAAAATTTACTAAATAACCGTATCTTCAAAGTACCCATTATTGCTGTTAAAACTTAATTCAATCGCGGTTTTCATGTACCCAAGGAGACACCGTTTAGATTCAGATTCAGATTCATTTATTCACAATATACGATTACATTATAAATTAAGTATGTCAATTTACAAGAATCTCTATTGTGATCGTCAATAACATTAAATGAAAATAAAGATAATTTAATATAATTAATAATACTACAAATTAGGATGTCCGCTTAATTTAGGTAACAGTGGACAAATAATTTCACAGTATTAAAATTTCACCTGAAAGGATCGTCATTCAATAGGTACAACAATCAAGATTTAAATTAATTTAATTTTTAAATTTAGTCAAGAGATACAAATTTCCAAACACTGTTTTCCAAGCAAACAAATTATTAACAAAGTATATGATGAACGATATTTTCTAGACACAGAAAATCTTGTAAAAATACAATATTGAACACTCGCACTCGCATACACAAACAATACTTACCAGTATTACCAGTATTGTTTGTGTATGCGAGGAAGTGTCAATAATGTGTACTCTTCAAGGTACTCAATAATATCTGAACACACACACTCTTAACGCTTTAACAATTAGATAATTAGATAATTTTGTATACCTTGTTTACTCATTTTTAGGGTTCCGTACCCAAAGGGTAAAATGAGACCCTATTACTGAGACTCAGCTATAACAACAAATACTAAAAAACAGAATAAAATAAATATTTAAGGGAGCTCTCATACAACAAACGTGTTTTTTTTTTGCCTTTTCGTAGATAATGGTACGGAACCCTTCCTGCGCGAGTCCGACTCGCATTTGGCCGGTTTTATCTGATGGCGACTCTACCCTTATGTACAGGATCTTATAAACATCTTCGAAGCGGCCCCATCAACGGTCGAATCACCAACTTAACTAGGCGACGTAAACTTTAATTAAATCTCGAAACAACACCGTTAAATGTAAGGGCTCTCTTTAGGTCTTGTGTTTAGCCTGTTTGGAAAAGACCTATGTTAGTAGCTAAATGGTGTTACTTAGGACTTTTTCGTGTGAAGGTAATGTAGTAAAAAGCCGGCAGTTAAACCCAAAGTATGTTTTAGTTTCAATACCCACACGCCTGAGATCAAGGTGAAACATGTAGGTATATAATGTTGTAGGTTATGTATGTTAGTCTTTAAGGTATGTCTAATACAGGCCTTAGATGCCTGAAATAAATGATTGCTATATTACTAGTGACACTGTGAGCTGTAAGCCTCGGAAAAAAAAAATTCAAATATAAAAAATTCCAAAAACTGACTCTTTTTTTTATTAAAAATGGGATTGCTCTTGGCCAGCATCTAGCCAGGGGGCAAAGATGAGGCCGACGATGAAGCGAGCTCACCCAGAAGATGCCTATTCACTCGTGCCTTAAAAAGGTCCAGGTTATATGAACTCTGAAATAAAGTCTATATAACTATCGAACCTGCTTACAAAATTTCACAAGAATCTGTTGAGAAATGCGACCTGTAGAGAACATTCGGGCAGACAGACATACGAAAGATTTTTTGTCGAAATCTGAAACGGAGACGCTTCGCTCGCTTCGCTAGCTCGGTCGATTATACTTTGGACAAGGATGAAAAATCTACAGCATAAGTTTGAGAATACGCAGTGTCTTAGGTACTGCCGTAGAACAAACTGGACTTTTATGTCCCGTTTTAACCTAACTACGATATGGACAGAATTGTAGGACGAAACGGACTACTTCTGTTGAAATGGTATGCTTAATTCCCTTATTTATTTTTTCTTGTTCAGTAAGTTTAAGACACCAGGAAACTCAATTTGCATCGCATTGCATTATTTGCATTCGTATTTTACTGCGTTGCGCGCTCTGCTACTCTGATATTTTCATCATCATTTCAGCCGAAAGACTTTCACTGCTAGACAAAGGCCTCCCCCAAGGATCTCAACAATGACCTGTCTTGTGCCGCCCTCACATAACGGCTTCCCGCGATCTTGACGAGATCGTCGGTCCACCTTCTTGAGGGTCATCCCACGCTGCGTCTGCCGGTGCGTGGTCACCACTCAAGAACCTTTCTGCCACAATAGCCATCGGTTCTACGAGCAATGTGCCCCACCCACTGCTCCTTGAGTCTTGCAACTCGCTGAGCTATGGCGACGACACCGGTTCTCCTACGGATCTCCTCATTTCTGATTCAATCTCGTAGGGAATAATCCGACCTTAGCTCGCTCCTTAGCCCTTTGAGTTATTAGCTAGAGCTGATAATTTAGTTCCATATGGAAAAGAAATGGTAAATGGTATTTGGCGTCGAATATCTGGGTCCATGGGGTCCCAGCCACCACCACCACCACCATATCAGCCCTAGGACGTCCACTGCTGGACATAGGCCTCCCCCAATTTCATGGGGGGTAAAAGCCATAATCGCCACGCTTGGCATGCGGGTTGGCGATCGCAGTATCTCCACCGCATTCTAGGAATGCTGCTGCCCATTCCCCGGTGGTCTTGGTCGTAGTTTAAGGACATACCCGGGTCCAGGACACAAGGGGTCCCAGCGCGCACAAGTTATTTGCAGAAATTGCGAAGCGTCTGGTTGACGTAGGTAACTGGTCACCGAAGAGCTGGTGACTTCCTCGCTCAACGTATCAGCATTAATTGCGATACAGCGAGGAAATGTCGCCAGCATCCTCTGTACAATGCCTCAAGGGCCTGGTTTAGAATAAATTTTATTTCGATTATGTTGGTTAAGTATTTTTGTTTATATTTTCATGCTCCATATGAATGTCATTGAAGTCAGATCTGATGAAAAATGTACTGATTGCTTTGCAATCCACGTGTTTATGAAACAGTTGTAGTAATTGCTCCTCCATCATCCTAGCAGTTTCCCGGTTGTGACCTAGGAGCCCAGGTTTCTGCAGGTGGTCGCTAACTGACGCTGGTCGCCTAACCGGCCTAGCGACCCAGCTAACATTACAACAATGGAAATAAAGCAGGAAAAACGGTGTGCATTCATTTACAGCGTTTATTATGCCGCACGGCTGGAAATAAAAACATTTCCTTCCGACAAGTGCGGTAAACCGGGCCGAGTACTTTAACCTGCACTGCGCTAGTTCTTAGCTGAAGTGCACTTGGGCAAGTGCGGGCCCGTTTTGTATACGCATTTACCTTCGCATTTCTACATTTTATAATGCACTTTCAGTGCTCTGTACTAGAAGCCCACTAGGCGCTCGTCTCGTAGGTGCTTTTCTCCACATACAGATTCTTTTATTTTTTATTTAGGTAAACAAACAGTTTAGACACTTGCAACACCAGACGGCCTACTCCGAACTTTGAAAATCCAACTTCGTATCGTGCCGTCCCTTTCCGTCATATGGTGTATAACACGAGAGTGAAAGGGACGGCACGACGCGAAGTTCGATTTTCGAAGTTCGGAGTAGGCCCTCAGAGGCGAACCCGCGCGTTGCCGCCTCGAAAGAAACCTTTTCACGCCTTTTTTAACCAACTTCAAAAAAAGGATGAGGTTCTCAATTCGTCGGAATATCTTTTTTTATGTATGTTCTGTTTACCTATTACTCGGAGACTAGTGGACCGATTTCCAAAAATATTTTTTTTATTTGAAAGGGTTTGTTTTCTAGTTGGTCCCGTTGCCACTAAGTCTGGATTTGATGACGGGATCTTGGAAAAATCGAGGGAACTCCTCAAATTATATAGCAAGAGGATGGGGCAAGGCTAAATCAAAGGAACTCCTCAAATTATATACCAAAAGGATGGGGTAAGGCTAAATCGAAGGAACTCAAATTATTTTTAACGACCTGTTTAGCCTAGTTGGTAGTGACTCTGCCTCCGAAGCTAGAGGTCCTGGGTTCGAATCCCGGCCAGGGCATTTATTTGTGCATTTTTTACGGATATTTTTTCTTGGGTCTTGGATGTTTTCTATGTATTTAAGTATGTATTTATCTATATAAGTATGTATATCGTCGTCTAGTACCCATAGTACAAGCTTTGCTTAGTTTGGGATTAGGTCGATTTGTGTAAGATTGTCCCCCAATAATATATATATATATATATATATATATATATATATATATATATATATATATATATATATATATATATATCTCCCTGCTATATAGGGAGCGTTCAAGTATTACGTAACGAATTTGGGGGGAGGGGGGAGTCTTGTAAAACTTTACGATGCGTTACAGAGGCGGGAGGGGGTATTTTGAACTAGGCGTTACGTAACATTGTTTTTTAACGCTTCAGAAAGGTTGCCTAGAGAGATTCTCTCACGCATTTTATTAAACATACTTTTTTTCAAAATTTCAAATGGAATGACTACTCTAGGTAAAAATGGTCACTTGGTGGTTACGTAACGTTTTACTAGGGGGGAGGGGGGGTACAGAAAAACGTTACGGCACGTTACAAGGGAGGGGTGGGGGGTCAAAAATCTCCAAAAATTGCGTTACGTAATACTTGAACGCTCCCATATATATATATATATATATATATATAGCAGGGAGATGGGATCTGGCAAAGTTTGGAGTCGGTGTTTTTTTGTTGAACTTGTATGACTTGTTGAAGAGTTCCATACTGAAGCACATTGGCAATACCCCAGCATAGCTCATTCTATAACCTAAGTAGTCTCGATATAAAGCTTTCAAATTTCCTGTTATTTGTGTCTCACTTATTAATGCTAAATCCTGAAATACAAACGCTTTCGAATTACATTCGGACGGTGGAGTTAATGGCTGGCTGAATTAATAATTATTTGTGAAACAATTCTCTAACGCCGCTGTCGGCCATTGTGTTGGATCATACAACAGACTAGAGCTGACAGCTAGGGTTGCAAACAGTAAAAAACTAATATACTTACTTCAGTAAATAATAAACTCATGCTATAGATGTTCTCAATTCTCATGCTAGAAAAGTGTCATTTAGGGTCGGTTGCACCAACAGGCCGATCAATGTCAAATATGGCGCCGGCAGCTGTCATCCCATAGAAACTTGTCAAACATTCTATACAATCAATTTTTAACGAACACAGGTTACGATCACAGACGGTTTGGTGCAACCCAACCTTAAACTCTCAGAGTACCCAGAGTAGACGTCAAATAATAATACCGCTAAGAGCGAGAAGATCATATACTAAATTGAATAAGAGCGACAGAGAGGAATATATCATTTGTTGTCCTTGTCATAGTTCCGCTTTTCTTTATTTGCCTCAATGTCATCTAAACGTCAAGTCAAATAGTTTGAGGCAAATAAACGATTGCCCGGCCAAATTAAAGAGGTTGTTTATTGTAAGCCACCACACGTTTAAGACTAGTTCTCAATTTAGCTGCGGCGAGAATCTACCCTCGTTTTCTTCACAATTGTTCAATGCCGAACTACACACAACACTCACAACGTCACATGCTAAAGTCTCGTCCACACTCTTCACAGACGTAGTATTCAACACTGTTTTCCAGCTGGGTGGTACAACCCATCCACAATCACGATTAATTTGGAAAACGACCGCGAACCGGTCTGAAACATGTCGAGCGATATTCGACCTTAAAGACGTGAGTAACCCGTTTCATTATATTTAATAATCTTTCTTGATTTATTTTCTCACAATCAAACTGAAAAGTGTTAAGTTGGTCTAAAAGCCATATCATCCCTGGAACTATTTTCCCTCGCCTCGTTCGGGGAAAGAACCATCTCGTGGTTTGGCTTATTTTAGACCCTAGTCATACAATCTACTATTACATATACAAAACATTGTGACTTGACTTGTTCCTCTTTCCCTACAAACTTAATTCATACTGGGTGCGTATGTTTCATAAAAATTGCTGATTTCACTGAAGTTGCTCAATTGCACGTTCGTTTTTACTGCTGAATTGGAAGATTATCTGCTATGCTGCTACATAAATTCTAACTTCCAAAACTTGTACTTTCTTATAAATTTACTAGCTATCGATAGCCCACGATATCTTCCGCGTAAACTTTCAAGTCTAAAACCAACTCCGCAATAGTAGGTATCATTTTCATTCATATCCATTTCACCGCTATACGTGATTTAAAATCTTACATGTAGACGCCTTCGGGCGGCTTGAGAAGTTGCCAGTGGACTTGACAAGCCTAATTCCAATAAGGTCTAGCATAGATTTGAAAAATCTATACAGAGCGTTCTACGCGCACAACAAATACAAAACCAATTCTAATTTAATGCGTTAAGTCAAATAGGCACCAACGTATAGACTGCAGTTTCAACAATTGAGATCAACCATATAGCATCTATATATTTTTTATAGTAATTTATCTTCGCTTAGTCTAACTTGGTAATTGGGAATTTAAAAAATGGCTTTTTTTCCTCAGAATATGGAGTTCTTGGGCTCATTCGACTCAGAATCAATATCGCTATTCCAAAAGACAAAAAACAAAGGGTTCTCAGAAAAGTTTTGTTACTTTTCATACATTTATGTATAGCCGTAACAAAAACAAAATCGAAATTTTGTATGGAATCTGGGGACACCTTTTGCTTGTAGGATCGATAGCGTCTGAGATAGGAGTCGATAACCCTAAAGTCCATATACTTTAAAAATATTGGCATGTCCCATTTGTTAAAATTCCGTACCCAAAGGGTAAAACGGGACCTTATTAGTAAGACTCCGCTGTCAGTCCGTCTGTCTGTCCGTCTGTCACCAGGCTGTATCTCATGAACCGTGATATTTAGACTGTTGAAATTTTCACAGATGATGAATTTCTGTTGCCGCTATATCAACAAATACTAAAACACAGAATAGAATAAATATTTAAGAGTATGTCTGTTGTATGGGACCTCATACAACAGACATATTTTTTTTTGGCGTTTTAATAGATACGGTACGGAACCCTTCGTGAGAGAAAGTCCCCTCGGTAGAAATCTTGAACAATGACCTAACTATAAATCTCAGTTGGATCATCTTATTCATATTACCCTTGAGACAATATTACAATATCTATTCATAGCCCAATAATAAGATACTTTTCAACCTCGAGACCTGGAAATAATCCTTTACTAAAATTCTAAAGCTTCTCGAAACTTCACTGAGCCCTCACTGGGATTTAAATGTCGGTAGATGAAAGCTGAATAAATGTGTAATAAAAAGCAAGCGACAACCCTAGCCTCGGGCACAATTATTGCTGAAATAACCTCGTTTTATTTTAACTTTCAGAAGCTGAAAGGTTTTGAGGGCGCGTAGGTCAAATTAGCGTATATTTTATATATTTTAGGGATTTGTTAAGCTTTTATAATACCTACTAAATACTAAATAAATACATTATTTTTGTATTAAGCAGTAACGCTGCTAACGAAATTCCAATGTCAAATTGAAGGGAAAAATTCAATAATCCGAGCAGGATTCGAACCTGCGACATCTGGCATACGCGGCCAATCCCTAGCCTCTGAGCTATCGGAACAACCAAGCTCGTCCACGAAATCCTTCCCTAGTTCCCTCTTACAACGCCATAGGGAATTTGGAATTTTCGCTAGCAGCGTTAGTGCTTAATACAAAATTAATGATTACAAATGTTTAGATACACTTATCTATATACATATAATAAAGCTGAAGAGGGTCGAAAGTCTGTACATGGAAGATATTCGAAAAAAAGTTGGCTGGGGATACTTAGAATTGATAACAGAACACGTTCCAACAGTTTTTAGATTTTTTGTCTGTTTATCTGTTTGTCTGTTTATATGAACGCGCATCACGTGAAAACGGCTAAACTGATTTTGATGAAAACTTTACTAATCTGTCGAGTAAATACCCGGTCAGGTTTTAGGCTATAAAACTTGTGCAAATTTGGGTTTAAAGGGGGTAAAAAGAGGGGTTGATTTTTGTATAGGAACTCCTATAATCCATGAGTTACAGGAATGAAAATTGGTAAGCATATACTTGACGACAAAGGAAAAACATCCACATTCAAAATTTGTGAAATCTTAAGATAGAAACTGAAAAAAATAGTAAACACACCGCCGCGGCGCTGCCCAGTGTGCGCGCCAGCCACCACGGTCTCTTCAAATTTTGAACACTATTATGATTTAATATTCCATTAATTAACTGTGACTCTAAACCCCAATTTCAGTACCGTTTTCTAGATTCAAAAACTACATATATAACTATGTAATCCCACTAATATTATAAATGCGAAAGTTTAGATGTTTGGATGTTTGTTACACAATTACGCAAAAACGGCTGAACAGATCAAGGTGATTTTTTGTATACTAAACAGTATATAATCTGGATTCACTTATAGTATACTTTTTGTCCCGATAATCACCCTCAAAGAGATGAAATCGGGGGTGCAAATATGGTCTATGAAACTGGTGATTTAAATCCTCATACGCCATTCTAAGCTTTAAGTTTGAGCCCATTGGTAGTATAACGGCATGTCAATAAATTTAACTTAAGCCATAGCAGAATTTGACGTATTGTAAACAACGTGACGTTTCGATATGTCAAAGCCGAAATATCATAATTCCTTCTGATTGATGACGCTATTTTTGAGCATAACCTTTTAGCAATAAGGTCTATTATTGCGTGTAAATCAAAATAAATTTGCGATACTTTGGAATTGTTTGTCTTCATATGCTTAAATACAAAAACAGCTGCTTCAATGCAGTCTTTGTATCGTCGGTGTACAATTTAATTTTGTCGTGTATTATTTTTACGTAATTGGTGACCGTTCACACTATAATAACTGTTTGATATAAGAGATCACTTGGGCTGGGCAGCCCAATCGTCAACATTGACGGTTGAAGCACCTTAGATCTATGCACAAAGTACAATATATATGCTGAGATGGAAATACCAGTGAAATACTCCACATAGATCGTAGCGCCGTTGTGTATTTAGTAAGAACTAACCGCACGACCACTGCATCCCTGTCACTTCAATGTGCAAGTGCGATAGAGATAGCACCAAGTGACATCTGGTACAAACAAGTTAAAATAACATTTCCACAGAAAAAATCGTACTTCGAGTTGAAAGGCCACTGGATCTATGCTTATCCGTATACATATAATACAGCTGTAGAGGGTCGAAAATTTGTACATTGAAGATATTGGATAAATCAATGGAGCGATTGGAGGGACCTCGGCATCGAAACAGAACACATTTCAACAGTTTTAAGAATTCGTGTCTGTTTGTCTATCGGTTTATATGTCTAGGCAGTGTGACTCTCGGCCTTCAGCCTCACGTGCATTGCCGCTTCGGGGCTTCGGCCCTCAGCCTTACATGAGGGGCCCGCAGCGCTCTGTTGGCTATCTTGCCACTATATGTGAATGATCGGCATAAGGAGCTCACTCTCTGTGAATGATCTGCCTTTAGACTCGCATGTCTTGCCCCTCTGCATCAGGCCGTCGGCCCTACATAAGGAGCCCGCTCTGTTGGAACTCTCGGCCTTCAGCCTCGCTTGCATTGCCACTCTGCTTCAGGCCTTCGGCCCTACATAAGGGGCCCGCTCTGTTGGGACGCTCGGCCTTGGGCCTCGCGTGCGGGTCACACGGCTCCGGGCCTTCAGCCTTATATAAGGATCCCGCTCTATTTTAATGCTCGGCCTTCGGCCTCGCATGTCTTGCCACTCCATTTCGGCCCGTTAGTCATCAACTTTACATGAACAATCTACTCTGTTGGGAAGCTCGGCCTTCGGCCTCGCGTGTCTCGCCTCCCTGTTTCGAATCTTCGGCCCTCAACCTTACATAAGAAACCCGCTTTGTGTGAATTCTCGGCCTTCCGCCTTGCATGTTTTGCCACTCTGCTTCCTCCTTTCGGCCCTCATACTTACATGAAACCCGCTCTGTTAGGACGTTTTACGGAAGAACTGCGTAGCAAGACTTTTATCATTGTACATGTAATATTTTACGGGCTTTATTCGTCTAGAATCGGTACATTTGATACTCTGAAATAAGCTTAATCATTCGTTTTGAAAGCACGAGCACGTAGTACCAACTCCCGTTACAATCAAACACTTTTAATTGAAGTTGTAGATGATTATATATTATACCTAGGACAGACTGTCCAGTTAGGTAGGTCCAACTTCGAGAAAGGGGTTAATCGTCGAATCCAACTCGGCTGGGCAGCGTTCGGGAAGCTAGGGCACATCTTTTCGTCCAATATTCCGCGGTGTCTTAAGACGAGGGTCTTTGACCAGTGTGTGTTGCCAGTGATGACATATGGCACTGAAACGTGGTCGCTTACTATGGGTCTCATAAGAAGGCTCAAAGTCACCCAAAGAGCAATGGAGATGGCTATGCTGGGAGTATCTTTGCGTGATCGTATCAGAAATAAGGCCATCTGCAGTAGAACCAAAGTAACCGACATAGCCCTCCAAACCGCTAAACTTAAGTGGCAGTGGGCGGGGCATATTGCACGTAGAACCGTTGGCCGTTGGGGAGGAAAGGTTCTCGAGTGGGATCGGGGATGCAAGTAAGGTCTATGAAACGGGGTGGTTTAATCCTCATACGCCATTCTACGATTTAAGTTTCAGCCAATTGGGAGTATAACAGCGTGTCAAGAAATTTAACTTAAAGCATAGCAGAATTGTAAACAAGTTGACGATCTGAAACATGTCGAGCGATATTCGACCTTTAAGACGTGAGTGACCCGTTTCATTATATTTAATATGTCTCAAACTCACGGGAGTTTTCTATATAAAGTTGACGATTCATTATGTCAAAACCAAAGTATCATAATTCCCTCTGATTGTTGACGCTATTTTTGAGCACAGCCTTTTCGCAATAAGTTCTACTTAGCGTGTACATCAAAATGCATTTGCGATACTTTGGCATTGTTTTTATTCATATGCTTAAATACAAAAACAGCTGTTTCAATGCTCACTTTGTATCGTCGGTGTACCATTTTGTCGTGCGTTATTTTTTACGTAATTGTTGACCCTTCACACCATAAAAACTGTTTGATATAAGAGATCACTTGAGCTGGGCAGCCCAATCGTCAGCATAGATAGTTGGAGCATCTTAGATGACACTTAGAAGAGGGTCGAAAGTCTGTACATGGAAGATATTCGAAAAAAAGTTGGCTGGGGATACTTAGAATCAATAACAGAAATCATTTCAACAGTTTTAAGAATTTGTGTCTGTTTGTCTGTCTGTTTATATGTCTAGGCATCACGTGAAAACGAACGAATGGAGTATAATTGACCCTCATTAATATGGCAACTGGATCTTCGGCGACGACCTAGCTCGGCCTTCGGCCTCGCATGCCTTGCCACTCTCCTTCGGCTTTTCAGTCATCAACCTTACATGAAGAATCTACTCTGTTGGGAGGCTCGGCCTGCAGCCTCGCGTGTCTCGCCTCTCTGCTTCAGGCCTTTGGCCCTCAGCCTTACATGAGAGGCTCGCTCTGTGTGATTATTCTCGCATGCCTTGCCGCTCTGCTTCCGGCCTTCGGTCATCATACTTACATGAAGAACTCGCTCTGTCGGGATAACGTTTTATACGGCAGAACTGCGTAGCTAGCTACTTTTACCATTGCATAATGTACATGTAATGTTTTTGACGAGATTCATTCGTCTAGAATCGGTACATTTGATATTCCGAAATAAGCACTTAATCATTCGTTTTGACAATAGGATTTCTAGAGAATGTCATATTGACTGTAATCATTTCTCAAGGGGGTGTAAAGAAGGGTGAAAGATTGTATCATCATCATCATCTGAGGCGTTATAGCCGCGGGTGGGCCCTAGGCTAGCCTGGTCAAGCAAATATCTCCAATCCGATCTATTCGTGGCTTTCCTTCTCCAACATGTCACCCCTAAGTTCCTGGTGTCCACCAGAGCTTGAGAAAGATTGTATGGGAATACAAATCATTCTAAGGCGAGAACGAATTATACGCGGACGAAGTCGCTGGAAAAAGCTAGTACATAAATAAGCAAAAAAATGGACCAAATTAACCGATATTGTGGAAAGAATAAGGGCATTAAAATGGAATTGGGCAGGCCACATATGTCGTATGAAAGAAAATAAATGGACAAAAAAAAATCATTGAATGGATCCCAAGAGATGACATCAGATCGCGAGGACATCAAAGAATAAGATGGGCGGATTCTTTTAAACAGAAATGTGGAGCACACTGGATGAGCAAAGCCAGGGACAGAAAGTTTTGGAAAGAGATGGGAGGGCCTACGCCAAAGAGGCGACTACTACAGATTTCAAACTGTAAAGATTTAATTTAGTTTAACTGAATGTAATTAGTTATGTAGTAGAATAAATGGCTTTTTTATTTTATTTATTTATTTTATACATACTTTAAGAGGCAAGGCTGAGCCAGCGAAACCAGTTATTATTTTGATTCTGCACATTATACAAACATAGTTAAGAAAGGGAGGCGTTCAGCGACATCTACCCTAGAAGATTTTGGCTTCTATAAACGCGCGTTAATGTCGCAGGTTCGAATCCTGCTCGGTGCATTAATTTTTTATATTTTTCTCTTTTATTTGAAACTAAATAAATAGCCTTCGTATAAGTATCAAGTAGCTCTAAACGTTTTTTCTTTCAGTTCCGTTTTATAGTTTCGTCATGTCTGTCTGTTTGTCCGCATGTCACAGGTATTCTACTCAAAAAATGTGCATTTAAATAAATTTTGAAACGTTGGTGTATTATACCGGTCGCTACACAGTTATGTCTTCAAATTAGTAAGAAAAAAATTAGGGGCACTAAACAAAAAAATATTTGTTTCCGTAATTCAACATCTGGAGTTGCAAGCGTCTATAGGCTACGGTGTCTGCTGCTTATCTGTTTGCTTCTGTCTGCTTGTTTGCCACCGTCGCAGTATAGAAAAATGCTCTAAAAGTTCGCCTTTACGCTGTGCTTAGGCGACATAAAGTCGCTTTTTATGCTCTAGGAGTATAAAGTAAAAGCCGTCTGCGGCGCGCCCCTGCGCCGGCACCCGAGGTCGACGAGCACACAAGTGTAAATTTGGTAACATAAATTTAATTACATTCATTAAGAGTCCGCAGTAAGCTCGGTTCTCCATACAAACGTAGTTTCGCTCTCATTATAAGATGGCATGAGGCGGTCATTGACACCTTTGGGTAGGTCACTCAGATCTCTCGCCAAACCATTGCGAATAACGAAACCCACGCCGTTACCCGCTCTTTCGCCAGCAGGACGTCCGCTCCAATAATACGTATATCCGCCAAGTTGTTCGCAAAGCTCTCCGCAGTCGCTCAGATGGGTTTCGCTAATTGCGGCTATATCCACTTTATATTTGACCAATTCTCTTGCTATAAGAGCAGTTTTTCTTTCCGGACATAAGTTACGGTCGCTGTCCAATAATGTTCGTACGTTCCATGTGGCTATGCAGAGTTGTCGTTTAGTTTCTACCGCCTGTTTTTTGCTCTTTGGTCCTCGACCGCATTTGTCGATGCCTATGTGCCCGCGGCTTGGCACCTAGGTGATGATGAGACGGGCTATGGTTAGGCCACCTTTTCTAGGCCCCTCCTCCATGCAGAGGAAAGCAGAGCGTTCCTAAATAGGGCTGCTTTGTCGCCAGTCGTGCTGCCGAACTCGGAATCCCGCCTCGATCGACTCCGGGAGCGACCACTCTCCACTGGCCGCCTACGTGCAGGGTGTCAACTAAGGCTTCGGTGCATCGAAACCTCAACCTCACCGCCGACACCCCATCGCCGCAGGACTTTTATTACAGCTCGAAAATCCAAAGGGATAGCCAGAGTCATCTGCGCGTGAACTTATTTAAAGTGGACAAGCGTGTGCGCGGGCGCAAGTCCACTTCACTCGTCCCTACCTCTGTGGCCCAATGGACCGGAAAACCGGTACGATTGGCAGAGGTCGAGATGCAGTGAAAAGGCCGCATGTCACTGAATGGATTCTGACAAGCACCCTTAAGGCTTTTCACGTTACCTTGCTGCACAGATAATATGAAGGTTTATATCCATGCAGACTTTATTTTTCTTAATGGGAATCATCCATTAACTGCTCTGCAGATATTCGGAGATGTAGTCCCCTTCTTTAGGTTTAGCCCACTAACGTGGTTTCCCGGGGTGTGGCCGCTGTGACTACAGCTTCTTGGAGCCACTAAAGAAGAGATTGCGGAGGTTATCATAAATTCAGAACACCCCGCTACACCCCTGCGCCTACCAATAGCAAGAAACAAATGCGTCCACTTGATTAGCGCTTATGCACCGACTCTACCGTCACCGGATGAGGTCAAGGAGGCATTTTACCACCAACTTCACCAAATCCTTGAGAGTGTTCCAAAGCACGATAAAATTATTCTTTTAGGGGATTTTAACGCTCGTGTTGGTACCGATTACGATTTGTGGAACGGCGTACTCGGCAAGCATGGCGTTGGGAAGTGTAACGACAATGGATTGCGCCTTCTGTCGTTATGTGCCGAATTTGACCTTAGCATTACAAACACTTTCTTTCGTCTCGCCGATAAATATAAGACCTCGTGGATGCACCCTCGATCAAAGCATTGGCATCTTCTAGACTACGTAATCGTCCGCCATAGAGACCTGCGCGACGTTTTCTTAACGCGAGCGTTGCGTGGGGCACTAGGCTGGACTGACCACCGTCTCATCAGGTCGAAGATGAATCTTAAGCTTAAAGCTCCACGACGAGCACCCAACAAAATCCCACCAAAGTTGAGCTTCTCTTCACTTATCACATCATCAGAGTTGCGTACTGAGATGGATTCAAAATTTGCTGCGTGTGCTCCGCAGACTGAGTATCCCACTACAGATGCCGAATGGCGTTCTCTGGCAAAAAGTCTTCATGCTTGTGCTCTTGAAACAATTGGTACACCACAGAAGAGGAACCAAGACTGGTTTGATGCATCTGATGGCAACATTAGAGCGCTTGTTGAAAAGTATAGGCATGAACTTAATTCAAAGTCAAAGGATGCACGTAGCAGAAAGGACGCTCAACACAACCTTAGATCCAAGATCCGCGAACTTAAAGACAAGTGGTGGAAAGAAAAAGCTGCTGAGTTGCAGCACTGTGCCGATACGCATCAGACTGGGAAATTCTTCGAAGGCATACAAGCGATCTTTGGACCAAGAGTGAGGAAAACAGCACCAATGTACTCGAGGGACAGGCAACACCGGGTCACGGATAAAAATGCATTATTAAAGCGTTGGGCAGAGCATTTTACTGATGTCTTGAATCCAGATACGCTCAGTGCTGATCTGTCTTACATAGATTCGCTTGAAGAACTACCAGTATGTCAACGCCTGGATGGCCCACCAACTTTCGAAGAGTTTGTTAAGGCACTTAAGCGTCTTAAAAACTCAAAAACACCCGGAATGGATCAGCTCCCAGCTGAAATTTATAAATACAGTGGAGGAAACATTGTCAGCAGGCTGTACCATTTCACCGTAAAAGTATGGATTAGTGAAGATGTGCCCCAGGACTGGAGGGATGCGGTAATTTGCAAGCTGTACAAAGGGAAAGGAGATGTCTCCGACTGCGGCTCCTACCGAGGTATATCGCTTCTCTCTAGCGCTGGTAAGATTCTTGCACACGTCCTTAATGCCCGCTTAAGCGAGTTAGCTGAACAGCACCTCCCAGAGAGTCAATGTGGGTTTCGTCCTAGCAGAGGGACTATTGACGCTATCGCTGTTGTTAGACAACTCCAAGAAAAAAGCCTTGAACACCAACGTCCTCTTTACATGTGCTTTGTGGATCTGGAAAAAGCTTTTGATAGAGTACCACGAGAGGCCCTCTGGCTTGTTCTCCAAAAGTCTGGATATCCGAATAAGTTCGTTAATCTGATTCGTCAATTCCATGTCGGAATGAAGGCACAGGTTCGACACGAAAACGAGCTTTCTAAGGAAATTCAAATTACGAGTGGAGTTAAACAAGGATGTGTCATGGCGCCCACACTCTTTGCCATATATTTCTCAGCTGTTATGAGAGACGCCCTTGAGTGTTGCGGCGACCAAATCCATCTTAACGTCAGAACTGAAAAAGGAGTGTTTGACATCTCAAGATTCAGAGCGAGATCCAAAGTACAAAAGGTCTCCATATTGGAGATTCTGTACGCCGACGATGTATGCCTTATGTCAGATAGCTTGGTGAACCTCCAAACCTACGTCAACGCCCTACATCAATCTTGTCAACGTTTTGGCCTAGTTATAAGTGCTTCCAAGACACAAATTCTCAAACAACCACCTAGAGGAAGCGAAGCCGATCCAGCAGCGCTGAATCTAGATGGAAACCCGCTGGAAGAGGTATCGCACTTCAAATATCTTGGGAGTATTGTCAGGCGTGACAACTCCTTGGCTTCGGAGATCCCATCGCGCATCGCAAACGCCGCTGCCAATTTCGGACGACTCACAGACCGTGTGTGGAAGACCCATGATCTGAAGCTGCAGACGAAAATTAGTGTCTACAAGGCGCTAATCATTCCTATCCTTTTATATGGCTCAGAGACATGGTGTGTCTACAAAGCCGACATAAAAAAGCTGGACACTTACCATCTGAGGTGTCTTAGATATATATTAAAGATCAAGTGGCAGGACCGCGTCTCAAATTCTGAGGTTCTGCGTCGCTCCGGGACGTATGGCATGGAGGCTCTCCTAATGCAACGTCAGCTCAGGTGGAGTGGGCATGTCCTTCGTATGGATGACCGCCGCTTGCCTAAGGCTGTCTTCTACTCAGAGCTGTCTGAGGGTAAGCGGAAGCACGGTGGTCAGCATCTGCGCTATAAGGACGTGCTCAAACGACACCTGAACGCTTGCGCTATAGATCCTGCCTGCTGGGAGAAACTAGCAGCCAAAAGGTCTTCTTGGCGGTCTACTATATTCAATAAAATCAAATTATTCGAGGAAAACCGTATCTCAGCTTTGGATATAAATCGCCAATTACGCAAAGACAGACCTAGGCCTTCATACACATACACATACAACTCGGCAGGGCAACTTTACTGTCTGGAATGCCATAGGGTCTTTAAGACCAAATTTGGCCTAGCGAGCCATATTAGAGCTCACAAAAGAAAAAATCCGTAATAGCTAGGGTCGCCGTCATCGAAACCGATGTGGAGGACTATATATAAGATGGCATGCTGGAATAATTTGTATACACAGTGGGATCCGGCATATCTAGGTCGGAAATTAGTTTCTGTTGCTTGATATTATAATTGAGACAAAATACAGCGATTATTAAGGTTTTCTTTCATACAAGACGTAAAAAAGTCAAAAACTCGCTGTATTTTTTTTCTATTCCAATTTCTAGCAAAATTTCCGACCTATGTAGATATGGCGGATCCCGCTGTGTATACAAAGTTTCATGTTATTTCAGTATGGCGTTTTAAAATGAGAACGAAACAACGTTTGTATGGAGAATCGAGTTCGGTCGAGCGTACGCGGGACTCTTAATTGAATTGTTTAATTTTCTTGCAATTGAAGTAAAACGCAAAGTGTAACTCGTGTATAAACCCCATTTTATCGTTCGATCGGGTCGATGAATTGTCTCGGAAAAAAATGGCTTGTTTTATACACGTACTGTACCATCTACTATAATTACTAGTGATCGGACACAGGTAGCAATTTTAGACGAAAGTGTAACATGGATGTGACTTAATTTAAATTCCGTGTATAAATTCTACGTTAAAAATGGATTCACTTTTGTTATCAAATGATGATCGCTTTACAACTTCGCACTGCACACGCATGTTAATGTGGAGATGTAATTTTCTTTACATAAGTGGGTTATTTATGTTATACAAAATCATTGAAAATATCTGACATAGAGTAAATGTCGGTCAATAACTACAAAAATTTATTTATTTATTTATTTCTTAAAAATGTTTACATGGCCTTACAGTTAACCCAATGCGCCATGAAACTTAAGCTTATAAAATATCTATTTAGGCGACGAAACCGCGTGGCCCCGTTGCATCGTCGTCTCCGGAAATGAAATTCAATTTAACGACCTTTTTTTAAAGAGGGGAAAATGCGTTACGCGTACCACCAGGGCGCAGGGACAGGCCCTGGTGGTTATGTGGGACTCCCATATCGGGTAATGAGCCCTATGGTGTACCCACTAAAAACCTCTCTATATGCCGCCTCCGTGCTATAAGGCGAGACCACGGGAACGCCGTAGGCACACTTTCGCAACCTCGCCAGCGGCCGTCCGGACTCCGGACCCGACTCTGGTGGGAGCAATCTGTCCCACTTCCTCCTTAGGGGTGCGCCGAAACACACTCGCCACTCGGGGACCCTTGTGTAGGTGACAGATGTCCCTGTGTCTGTCACCCACAGGCACCCTTATGGGGGTAATCGGCGGTTGTAGGCCAGCCGCCGTCTCCCCACGCGTTTGCGGCGCATTGGTTGGGAGGCCGGATTGTCCTCCCTCCCACGCTCCGCCGCCTCCTTCTGCACCATCAAGTCCTCGCAGAAAGAGGCCATCGCCTTCCACGACCTCTCACTGTCAACCACGGCTTCTGCCACGGCAGGCAAGGAGAGGTCATTTCCCACCACGGCCACAAGCGCGGCCCGCTGCTCAGCCCAAGCCGGGCACACCGCCAGCGTGTGTTGCGCCGTGTCTTCGGCGTCGCCGCACTCGTGGCATTCCTCCGTCGGTTCCCGTCCTGCCACCCTACACAGGTATCTGCCGAAGCACCCATGCCCCGAGAGCAGGTGGTGTGAGCGCAGGTGCGCACGGTGGAAGGAGAGGAATGTTAGTTATTATGATTGACGTCCAAGTGACGTAAATTGCTACTTGTCGCCGATCATTAATAATTACACTTTTATTTTCGAACTCTTGAATGCCCAACAGAAGTTACGTTTCCAATGTAATTTCAATGCGTTTCTAGTTTAGTGTGTTACAGAATGGAACCCCATTTCCACTAATAAACTCCGCTGTATTGAATCTGTTACGTAACATGCAAATACGGGCTTGCAATACAAACATTGTTGTAGTTACAGAGGCATCAGCATTTACCGTCAGCTGTCTCTAACCTACACGCGGCCATAGAAAAATAACTACGGGTTATTTTGTAGTCGGCATGTAGCTTCAAATAGAGGAATTAACAGTACTACTACTCGACAATAGACGCCGTGACGAACGAAAAATCGAATGCTCAACCATTGTTAGCTAATATTATAACCGGATTAACCGGAACTCTGTTTTGAACTCATTCTGCTTTAGATATTAGCAGTAAATTGTTGAGCAATACACTTTTCGTCAGTAGCGACATACGTGACATCTAGTATCTTTATAGCAGTACTGATAATTCCGCTAATTGACGCTAGATGTCGACTACGAAATAACCCGTAAAAACTGATGTATGGAGTGAGCACTCTATTATTACTTATTTTTACTTTTTACTTTAGGGTCTCTATGATGCGGCACTTATCGTACGTAGTAACCCTGTCATATGACGTTCAGCTGCGAAGCATTTCTCAGTAATGTCAATGTTAGTCGGATATGTCGCTAGATGGCGCTGTACCGTCTGCGTAAATTCGTGAATCGTGCTGGCAAGATAATGTCATTTTACTGTGCCCTACGGTAAAACCAGCTTTAAACTGGTTGGTAGTATTGTTTTAATTTCCTGAACAAAATAAATAAATTTCAATTCTGCCTAAACATAATCATACTGTGCTTTTAACTGATAAGGTGTTTAACACTATCTGTCAAGTTAACATCCTGTTTGTTTGAAATTTATTTTAGTATTTCAAACTGACTATTAATTATCTTATTAACAGGATGTTTTTAGGTGGCAGTTGTTACCCAAATTTTCTCAAAAAACTGACATAAATTTTAAATTGGTTTTATACAGAAGTCTACTCCTAGCCCTTTTCTTGGCAGTGTAAATATATAATACACATAATTGGAGGTTCATTTTGCATTATTTTTCGAAACCATTTTTTTGCTTTACAAGAAAAGGTAGAGACGTACTATCAGTATTGGTACCTAATTCGTTAGCATCTTACATAACTCGTGGTGTATTTAATACGCACGGTCTTTAGTGTAATTGAAACGAGATCAATTATTCATGAGTGGCCCGCGGCGGGGAACTTGTGTCTAAGTTGCGGGAATTTCAGGTTTAGTTAGTTAACTACCTAGTTAGTAAAGCGTTTGTATTGTTACTTACAAACAAACGAAGCACGGTTAAAGGATGATTCACAGTAGACCGTTCCGTGTCTGGGCCGGGCCGTTTTCTATGACAGCAAACGCAACGGCCGGCGTATTTCTCTAGAAGAAAACGGGCCGGCCCGGACACGGAACGGCCTACTGTGAATCAGCCTTACACCTAGAAACGCACAGAGGGTGGTGCAGCGTCGTTGCGGGGCGGAGGTGGTTTTGCGGTAAAGTGATCGCGGTCCGGGGGGCGTCGCACCAAAAAACCGCGCGTGATAGCGGAGTGGAGGCGGCGTATGTGACATACATACATACATATACATATAATCACGCCTGTTTCCCAGAGGGGTAGGCAGAGATTACGGATTTCCACTTGCTACGATCCTGACATACAACTTTCGCTTCATGAACTCTCATAACATTCTTCATGCATGCGCGTCGATTTAGGATAACTACTCTTGACCTGGCCTTTCTGCAGATTGTCTCCGATTTGGTCGGAGTACGTCCGCCGAGGTCTTCCCCTTCCAACTTTTCCATCCACTCTTTCTTCATACACTCGTTTTGTCAATCATCTTTCATGCATTCTCTCTACGTGTCCAAACCATAGCATACCTTTCTCAATTTTCGTCACTATATCTTCATTCACTCCATACCTCCGTCTTATAACGGTGTTTCTCACTCTATCTCTCAAAGTAACGCCACACATACTTCAGTGTGTGACATATTCGAAGCAGTAATCGACACTATCGACAGTCGACAGTTCCGGAAAGATCAAAAATGCAAAACTGCCTCCACCCCGCACCGCGCCGCGCCCGCTCTGTGCGTTTTGAGCTTTAGGGTCTCCTTATACCTATCGACGCGGAATCGGCAATAGCGGATAGAAAAAATGCTTTATGTCTACGCAATAAGTGCGTAAACGACTTCAACGCGTCGACCGGCGTCGGCCGAGCCGAACCATGCCGTTATAGCTCTCATTGCGTGGACATAAAGCTTTTTTCTATCGGCTTTTGGCGATTCCACGTCGATAGATCTAGGGAAACCCTAAGTTAGTAAGAATACGCTATATCTCTTTTTTATGGTGCTATTCGAACCAGTTTTTACAGACGGTCTAATGTCAGTATGGGACCAATTACAATTGGAGAATAACAAAGTCAAAAATTAGGGACAAATCTAACTCGAAGCTAGCGGCCTCCGAAATGGCTCCTGCAAATTGACACTTGGTTCTGACGATACCCACAAGTTATCGAACAAACCGTTGTATGGGAAAAAATGCTGTTTTAGGCGTGAAATACTGCGTTAAGTTGTCTTATTATTTTTATTTTTTCTATTGGTATCTTTTATTTCGCTTACCTACGTATTATCATTTTCAGAATTGTTGAAGTTATTTATAGTCATCTTATAATTATGTGATTTAAGTTTTATTCTGATATTTTGAAAGTTTATCCTCATATAGCAACAACATGTTATCGCCACATTGCCATCGCGGTGTGTGGTCTCGCCATCAAACATATCAGTTTGGCGAGAAATCAAATGCATAGTATGTAAGTTGTAATTTTGATTATATAAATAAAAAACCGGCCAAAAGCGTGTCGGGCCACGCTCAGTGTAGGGTTCCGTAGTTTTCCGTCCGTCACATTAAGTTGACATATTAAGTACAGAAACACAAAACCCTAAAAACGGGCCCACAGAGGACGGTGATAACTAAAGAAAGAGTTATAGATTCGCACCTGCTCAGACCCCATTAAATCGGGAAAAATCTTAACACCGCCATGTAGAAATGAGCGTTCCACGTACAGCGACATCTATCGGTAAATTAAGTAAACTATTGCGCGCGAGCTTAAAGTATGGAAGATGATTTTTATGGAATAATTATTTATTGCGTGAACCGATTTTCACCGGTTTTACTTTATTCGAAAGCACGTCATTTCATTGTGATTTTGTAGAAATGACAGGTACAATAAACACCTGTTTATACGGTTAAATTACAAACTTAGTTCATAAATTATTTTTGTAATTTTTTCAAAAACTATTCAACCTATCAAGTTCAAAATAATTTTCCTACAAAGTTTTTATAAAGTTCTACTTTTGAGATTTTTTTTATATTTTTAAAACTTATGGTTCAAAAGTTAGAGGGGGGGGGACACATTTTTTTTTACTTCTGGAGCGATTATTTCCGAAAATATTAACATTATCAAAAATGATTTTAGTAAACCCCTATTTATTTTTAAATACCTATCTAACAATATATCACACGTTAGGGTTAAAATGAAAAAAAAATCACTCCCCACTTTACGTATAGGGGAGGTACCCTAATAAAATATTTTTTTCCACTTTTTATTTTACCACTTTGTCGGCTTAATTGATATACATATTAGTACCAAATTTCAGCTTTCTAGTGCTAACGGTCACTGAGATTATCCGCGGACGGACGGACAGACGGACGGACAGACGGACGGACAGACATGGCGAAACTATAAGGGTTCCTAGTTGACTACGGAACCCTAAAAATAAAATAAAAATTAAACATATGACAAATACTCAATTAAATTAAAAATAGGTACCTATCTGACGACCTAAGAACTTATTATTTCTGGCAGATTATACTGTTGGTACTGTTTTCTGACACCATAGAAGTTTTTTTATTCCTAAAACTTTTGTAGCTTAAGTTGCAATGCCTTGCTCCCTCAAAATATTTTTTGACCGTGACTTAAAATTCCACCATTCAAGTATTTCCAAGGTAAAATTCACCCGTGATATTATGTAACATTAGGCGGTATCTACACGAGCCTTGTGCAGTGCTCTAGAAACATTGCTGTTACCATTTAAATGCCTTATCTGCATCCGAGGCTGAAATATCTCGGTCGTCGAACTTGCAATAGGCATGCGAGGGAAATTGATGACAGAAAAACGGTACGACTAATAGTTTTAAGTTTGGGCAACTTAAAACGGATGCAAGTTATTTTCACACCTGCTATTCAGGAAACAGTTATCGTTGTCCTCTAATGAGGGATCAAAGTTGTGTCTTTCTTCCCTCATTTGAGGGCAAGAATTACTTTTCTGAGTAACAAGCAAGGGTTTCGTACAAATATGATTTTGATTAATAGTAAGGGATTTGAGAAAATAAGTTATCTTATCTCTCAATATGGATTTATTTTTTCAAAAATAAGGTAAGTAAGTATATTTTTTTCATCTTTATTATTGGTGTGTTATAATTTAAAAAAGTTGCATCATAGGGTCCCTTTTATTATCTTTTTTACACGAAACCCTAAAACGAATGAAAACTAAATTAATTATTGAGTACATAATGTTTGCTTCAAATCGTTGCTCAGAGTAGACGTGTGCTTGTTGGACATTTTTCCGAATTTATCTATTTTATTTGTTTCGCGAATTGGTTTAGTGAATGATTCCAAATTATCGGTGCCTCCTTGTCCTACCTAGGATATTTCAAATTTGGCTTGTCGGCCATATTGAATTGTGTCGGACTTCTCGCTCTGGGCCAGTGTTGTGGTGAATGTGATATCTGTACTGTGATAGCTTTGTGACTTTTTGTATCTTTGTGCTCCGCGGTGGGGATCGAGCTCGCGGCCGCTGCGTCTGTGTCTACCGGCCTAACCGCTAGGCCACGAGTATATAAGCGGCACGGCGCGAAATAGCTGTACAACTTATTAAACTGAGTAGCCGGTCCTCGGAATTTGAACCTTATTACTAACACGTCAAGACTTATATTAGAGTGACAGTATGTCTTGTCTTGCCTGCAATAAACAGATCGACGGTAAAAAGGATTTGAAATGTCTTGGGTGTGGAAAAAATTATCACTGTTCCTGTTTAAGTTTATCAACAACCCAATGCACAGAAAACTTCAAACGAAATTGGCTGTGTTCATTTTGCACATCAGTCAACACACGCCGTCGCAGGAATGACAATACACCGGTCCGGACGATCGAAGAAAAGTCACTTCAAAACGACTCAGTAATGTCTTGTGATGAAGCGCAGGATAGTAACAAGGACACAACAGACGTTAATTGCACGAGGGTATCAATAAACAGCACACCCCCATCCACACCTCCAAACTCGTTCCTGCTTCCCCCTCGCATTCAAGATGCCAATAATTTTACTACATCTTGTCCCGCAGAATTATTAAATGACATCCTGTCAAAAGTAACGGCATTGCAGGCTCAGTTTTCTGCAATTCAGACCATACAATTGGATCTATCGCAGGTCAGGACAGATATAGCCGAAATGAAGAATTGCATCGATTCAAAATTAGATGATTTAGCTGGGAGGATGTGCACCATAGAGTCCCGCGTCAGCGCGCTGGAAGACAGTAAAAAGGAACTTGATGATGTTAAAAAAGCAATCAACGATATTATGATGGACTCCAGGAAAAATGAACAATGGGTCCGGCGCTCAAATATACAGATTAATGGAGTTCCCGAAACGAAAGGAGAGAATCTGTTCACTGTGTTAAAATGCTTAGCAGAAGCGTCCGGCTTCTCGTTGAACACAAATACTGACATCGACTTTGTTACCCGGGTCGCCGTGAGAAACGATACGGACAACTCCAAACCCAAGCCTATTATAGTGAAGATGCAGGCTCGCTACAAAAAGGATGACTTTATGGCGTGTCTGCGTAAACTGAAAAACTTAAAAGCCGCTGACCTGGGTTACATTGGCAGCCTGAATAGAGTCTATATAAACGATCACCTGTCCAGTTACAACAAATTCCTTCTCAAGGAAGCAAAGCAACGTGCCGCTAAGAAAGAATACAAATTCTGCTGGGTTCGTAATTGTACTGTCATGGTTCGCCGCAACGAGAACTCGCCGATTCTCTATATAGCATCTGAAGATTCTTTAAACAAAATTGTATAAGTGTTATCTGTTTAGTGTTGCTAGTACTAAGTGTACACTTCGGATACTTTATGATAGTACTGATTGTCATTATCGCTCTAATTAATGGAAATAATTTGAATGATTGCAGAAACAAAACATACCTTAATAATAATTTATTACAACAATATCATCATGCTCTTCGAATATCGGTAACAAATTTATTCCCTTTGAGTATTATTGCACGATTTTTTATTTTTAACGCCGAACACAAATCAATAGCCGATATAAGATATTTACAAATTAAATATTTTCAAACGAGTCTCAAAAGATTGCACATAATATTTATTGGTCTTTATATATTCAATAAAAAATAGATATTTCTATATATTATCAAAACGCTCGTGGATTGCGATCAAAAACAACGGGGTTCTTGCGTAACGTAATGCGATTCGATTATGACATCATTTGCATTACAGAAACTTGGCTCTTACCTGGTATTTTTGACGGGGAACTGTTCGACTCTCGCTATAACGTTTATCGCACGGACCGTGACTACGACAGACGCGGGGTGACGCGAGGCGGCGGCACGCTCGTAGCCGCGCGCCGCCGATTCAAGGTGGAACAACGAGACTTTCGCTCTGTAATAGATTTACCCGATGCCGATGTTACCTGGATTGACATCCTTTTATCCCAAGGTCCTATTTCTAAAAAGTTTAGACTATTTACGTGTTATTTCCCTCAAAGCAAATTTCAGGTGGAATCACAACTCTTGTTCTTTGAATATGTATCTGACTTATACACCGATTCCCCGGACGATGTTTTTATGGTTATAGGCGATTTTAATATCACGGACGCTGCCTGGAGACCCACGGATAATGATAAAAACAGTTTGATAATAGAGAATCCCAGTTGTAATTCTTTGACATCACAGCTCTCCGCATTCATTAGTTTTACTGGATGGCATCAATTTAATAATATTCCAAACAAAAATGATAGACAATTAGATTTGGTGATATCAAATATTTTTTGTAAGTTATACTCTGTGGAACCTTTAGTGCCGATAGATGGTCATCACCCCGTATTTTGTGTAAATATTGATTTAAGGATGATTGACCACTCTTTGAAACCTGCTCCTCGCACAGTTCGTCGTTTTTTTGCAGCAGACTATCACTTGGTTAATGCTGAATTGCAGAAGGTTGACTGGGACCATTATCTTTCATTGGATAATGTAGAAAAAGCTGTTGAAAATTTTTACACAATTTTAAATGAGATAATAGATAAACTTATACCGACCAAAACTATTAATTCAAACGAAAAAAAATATCCTATTTGGTATTCACGTATGCTAATTAAGTTAATAAATAAAAAAAACAAGATACATAAAAAGTGGAAAATTTATGAGAGACAATCGGACTACATTGCCTTTTCAAAGTTACGAACTACAATTAAAAAGTTAGAAGACTCCTGTTACACTCTATACATTTTTAGGACAGAAAAAAATATTCGCTTTAATTCAAAATCTTTTTGGTCCTTTATAAAATCAAAAACTAACCATAGCGGCATACCAGACTCTCTCTTTTTAGATAATGAAATAGGCTCTAATGGTCAACATATTGCGGATTTATTTAATATTTTTTTTCAGTCTGCCTTTGTAAATGATGTAAATGTAACTCTCAACACAGCTAATAACAATCCATCCAATAATATTATAAACCATGTTAAGATTACGTCAACTATAGTCGAAACTTATTTAAAATCATTAAAAGTTTCTAAAGGAAGTGGACCTGATGGAATCCATCCAGTTTTTCTTCATAGATGTCGAACAACGCTAGCCCCCCCAATTAGCTATTTATTCAATCTATCTTTGAAAACCGGTATAATGCCTGAAATTTGGAAAAAGTCGATCGTTGTTCCGATTTTCAAAAGCGGAGACAAAAGAAATATAAAAAATTATCGCGGTATCTCAAAACTATCAGTAATACCTAAGCTTTTTGAAAAAATTATATACGATACGCTATATCATGCAATTAGACCAATGCTTGCTCCTCAACAACATGGATTTATTAGCCGAAGATCCACAGAATCCAATCTTTGCGAATTGCTTGACTATACTCTTGTTGCAATGGACAAAGGCTTTCAGGTGGACGCTATTTATACAGATTTTTCTAAAGCGTTCGATAAGATCTCCCACGCTATACTTATAAGCAAATTAGAGACATTTGGAATTCACGGAAACCTTTTGAGATGGCTTACATCATATCTTCGTGACAGAAGCCAAGCTGTGGCGATTAAAGGTCATACCTCCAGCTTTGTGCCTGTCTCGTCGGGTGTCCCACAAGGCTCCCATCTTGGACCGTTGTTATTTAACGTATTTATTAACGACGTCGTTGAATGTTTTCAGCATTCTCAAGTCTTATTATATGCAGACGATATGAAAATATTCAGTGTAATCGCGTCACATAATAACTGTCTCAATCTACAGAACGACCTCGACAGACTAAATAACTATTGCCAAAACAATAAGCTTTGCCTTAATATTGAAAAATGTTGCTCTATTACATTCTCTCGTAAACATAATCCCACAGTTTATGACTACTCCATAAATGGTAGTCTCCTTAAGAAAGTGAAAGAAATAAAGGATCTTGGTGTAAATATAGACCATGAGTTGCAGTTAACCGCCCATGTTGACAAAATTGTTCGGAAGGCCTATAGTATGCTCGGGTTTATATTTCGACAGAGTAGAGATTTTAAAGATCCTAACACAATGATTCTTTTGTATAATGCTTACGTAAGATCTCGCTTAGAATATGCCTCCACAGTATGGAATCCTCATTTTTCTATCCATAATAATGCAATAGAAAGAATTCAAAATAAATTTATCAAGCGGATGAAGTATAGATTCAAAGAATTTAACTCTAATGATATTATATCTCTTCAAGCTAGACGCGAGATCAGAGATCAAATTATATTATATAAAATTCTAAACGGGCTGATGGATTCGCCCGCGCTGCTCGCGCGCGCCTTCCTTCGATGCGCGGACCACCGCACGCGCTCTTCCAAATTATTCGCTGTCCCTTCCCATCGAACCGCTTACGCAAGGAATAGATTCATCGTAAGAGCATGTAAAAATTACAATAGTAAATATTGTCATATTGACTTGTTTTTTATTCCGTCGGTACAAAAATTTGTTTCTGCAATTACGAATAAATAACGTATTTGTTATTCAATTAACAATTTATTATAATAGTGGTACTACATTAATTGCTAGAGCTTACTTCTGTAAAGTAAATTGTGCATGGTACTTATATATTTCTTAAATTCGTTTTATTTAATTTTATAACACAAGGAGATACAAAATGTTTTATAACCTTTCTTTTATTATTATCTATCTTAGAAAATAATTGTAAAAGAATAATTATAGTAAAATTGAACAGAATTATATATACATAAACCAGTCTTGTCTGAGCAACTATAATGATATATTACTCATTAGTGGAAACTGTGTTGGCTTTTGTATATGTTTAAATGTATTTAATTGTATGTGTTATTTTTCGCTGTTTGTTTCCCTTTATCAATAAATAAATAAATAAATAAATAAATAATGGTTTTTTTTAAATACCAATTGTTCTTGTTTCACTAAAACAATTGTATTGTTTTTATCCTCTAGTCATCTTTGTTCCCTATAAAACAGAAATATCATCTGCGTCAGGTCATTAAACGTTAATAAACGATCGTTTGCACAATATTAACGGTGCGGCTCGTGCCAAATCACATTAAATTATTTTAAACAGTTATTGGACAAAGATTGCGCAGTTCTAGGAGAAATAGGCGCATTCCAAGGTCACTTTCATGCACAGGTTCATGTCATAAATGTCACCATCTTCATAATATCAGTCGAAAGACGTTTACTGCCGGACAAAGGACTCCCCCAAGGATATCCACACAGACCAGTCTTGCGCGGCACTCATTCAACGGCTTCCCGCGATCTGATCAAGACAGATCGTCAGTCCACTTTGTTAGGGGCTTCTCACACTGCGTCTTTCGATGCGTAGGCGCCACTCAAGAACCCTTCTGCCCTAACGGCCATCGGTTCTACCAGCAATGTGGCTTGCTGGGCTACATCGATGACCCTGAAACAAAAACAATAGAAGCCCGAATATCTCCTTCTCTGTCGCTCGAATATACGAGTGCGACAGAGAGGGAGATACACGAACTTGGTTCGTTTTCGTTTCACGGCTCTGGTTCTGCTACGAACGATTCGATCTCGTAGGGAAACTCCAAGCATAGCTAGCGAGTTCCATAGCCCTCTCTGTCCGTTTCAAGCTGAAGCAGTAATCGACGGTCGACGAAGATTTCGAACCAATTTTTAGAGAGCGACCTTGAGCTTTCTTAAGGCCCATTCATGGGTCTCTAATGAAAATCTCGTCATGCTACTCACTCACTTTCCTTCCCATAAAAACTAAATCCTTTTACATAAAAACTAAACAGTGTCTCTACAAAATTGGAAAGTATACGGTGCTCGGCCCTTCCGTCCACCAAAAATGATAGATCGAGGAGATACCCGCTGATTTACAGTTGATTGAATACCGTCATTTGCATAAGACGCCCTCCACATTTGCATTCTTGCTAAATTTTAAAAGGCTAGAATTAATTTACATATGAAGTGCAAAATGATTTTCTTTCGGGAAAACTTGGATCTCAATCGGAATACGAAGGCACCCGAACTGTCAATAAATGATTGTATTAAATGAGTGACGTTTTCATATCCATTATTATGGAACTTTATTGTTTAGTGTCGAATGTCAAAGTTAAACATTTTTCACATTGACATTTGATACTAAACAATAAAGTTCCAGTCACACAATAAAGTTACAATCATTGATTGACAGTTCGGGTGCTATCGTATTCCGATTGAGATCCGAGTTTTCCCGAAAGAAAATTATTTTGCGATGTGAAAAATATTTAACTTTGACATTTGACACTAAACAATAAAGTTCCATAATAATGGATATGAAAACGTCACTCATTTAATATAAGGGAACGTACCCAAACTACGTGACTCGTTTAGGGGGGGGAGGGTCGTCAAAATACCACTCTTGGTCACCGGGGGAAGGGAGAGGGGTAGCTTCTCGTCACGTAGCTAGTGGAATATTTTTTAAGAAACATTCTAATTGAAGCAGACTCGCGCGCCACGGTTTACCCCACCACTAAAACTTCTTCAGTTTCGACTTAAATACAATCACAATTTAACTACGCATGCACTTTCGACGTCATGCATTAGGGGCCATATGAAAAATAGAAACATGAGCCATTTCTTTTAAATTTCCGCAAAAAAATATTAAAAAATTATGCTATGTGAAAACAAGAGGAGGAGGGTGGGGGGTCTCGGCATATACTACGCATGGTTACCGGAGGGAGGAGGGGGGTAAAAAACTGTAAAAAGTTGGTCACGTAGTTTGGGTATGCTCCCTAATCATTGATTTACAGATCGGGTGCCATCGTATTCCGTTTGAGATCCGAGTTTTCCCGGAAGAAAATCATTTTGCACTACATCTATACGTATCCGAGGACACGGCAGTGGCCCAGCAAAGTCATGGAAAATAAACAAAAAAGGGCATTACGCTGTCAAGCCTAACTAAGCTTGTACCTAAATCACGTCCAAACTGACAGTTGTATCACAGAACGTACTCATACCTATGTTGCATGTGATCGTCAGTTCTGTTACGGCCGTTAGTTAACGTGGCATGTAAATACACGAAATAAAAAAGATTTCCAAATGATTTGGAAAAAGGTTTGAGTAAAGGTAACAAGCCCGTCTATGGTGCGATAAGTTATACTCGAATGGTCATGTCTTACAGGGTAAATGGCCCAACATGCCAAATAAAACAAGATCATCATATCAGCGGAGCTGTTAGTTTTGTTATTGGAATATTTTGGTTTCTGAAGTTGCTTCAAAGGCTATTTCCATGTAGATAAATATTTTACCGTGTTAAATTCATATACACATACACATAACTCTTATTTTTCTGAACTTTTACTGCTGACCCTTACATCTATACATATACAGGATGTGGCCTATAATAGGAGCAATAAATTAAACTAATGAGCTCTCTAGCAATTATTTCCAAATGGTTTCAAATTTTAAAAATCCCAAAAATATCCTCGGTAAATACGACAACGATTATGAGTCATAACTTGAAGCAACCTCAAAATCGGCATTGACTGCCGCGCTATAATCTCTGGATGCCAAGATCCAATACTTAGAGGTCATAACTTTAGGTCAAAATTACTCCCAATTGAAAAAAATATATATTTTTTTTTTGGATACAAGAGGTTACTGCAGATGCTCTAAGGAAGCGTGCTTTAAATTTATTGCCCCTATTACAGGCCACACCATGTATATATTAGAAATGTGTAAGTTCGTTCGAAAGTATACGGAATTCTATACAAAACGAGGAGACATACCTTTTACACGATGGATCCGTAACAAGAATAGATTAAACCTACTAGCTCGTAAACTTTAACTCCTGTCATCAGGCCTCCTAGTAATGTCAATTAAAATATGCAACAAACTCCCAGCTCTAGCTTATAAGTTTCCCACCTGTACAACTACTTTGTGAAATTGCAATAAAGTATTGAGTATTAACTCACGCACGTATTCGCAAAAGCGGTAGACAGAGAACATAAAAATTTTTCAGTAAGAATTCGAGCAATTGTAAGTAATAATTTTGGAAAAAATAATGTTATAGCAGGGAAGACATACTTATTTGTTACATATAAAACATTTATCTTTGTCGCAGATCCACACCCGATTATCGCACGAATGTAGAGGGTGCGTTACATCGCATTAGCATATAGACGGAACTAAAGCCCGGCTTAACGGGTGAATGGAATTAACCCGCGTGTGGAGCGCCCTTTATTACGTCATTGTGTTTAGCGGGCCCCTTAAACGACGGATCATATTGGTATATGGAAATTTAAATGAGGTTGACATTTTCTTGCAAACAAAACCTTTCTTCAACGCCAGCCAGCCAGCAGAGCCAGGAGGCTCATTGGCGGCAGTACGGTAGTGGGAAATAAGCTGCAGAGCTTAGCACATCGACGCAAAGTAGCATGTCTGTGCGTCTTCTACAAACTGTACTTCGGTGAGTGTGCTCAAGAGCTCCATGAGCTCATACCGCCTTCCCCCTTCTTCCATCGGACATCCAGACGTACGGCTGGCTACCATCCTTACCTGGTCGAAATTCCTCTAATTCGAACCAAGCGCTTTGCATCTTCTTTTATAATGCGCACTTCTAAGGTTTGGAATTCTCTGCCGGCGTCTGTATTTCCGAGTTCACATAACCTGGACCTTTTTAAGGCACGAGTGAATAGGCATCTTCTGGGTGAGCTCGCTTCATCGTCGGCCTCATCTTTGCACCCTGGCTAGATGCTGGCCAAGAGCAATCCCATTTTTAATTAAAAAAAAGAAAAGCCTTTATTTCAGACTTCTATGGAGAAGAAGGAAAGAAACTCTCTAGTAGAAGGCGGGTTAGGTTTTATTCATGACTATCAGGTATGAATTCGCCACTAGGGGCGGTAGTGTAGTGTGGGGACTCCGAAATGTCAAACGTCACAGTTTATGGTTAACTCCTCGGAGTAAGGATTTCTATAGAGATCCTATACAAGTTTCACCAAGGGGGACAGAAAATCTCTTATGCAGCTAAATTGAGAACTAATCTTAAACGTCTGGCGGCTTACAATAAACAACCTCTTTAATTTGGCCGGGTAATCGTTCATTTGCCTCAAACTATTTGACTTGACGTTTAGATGACATTGACAAATAAAGAAAAGTGGAACTATGACAAGGACAACAAATTATAGACAGTCTCGTGCCGTGTGTCGTGCATTGTGCGCGTGCACGATGACACCCGCTCGTGCGCGGAACTCGACCGCTATGAATTGTGCGAACGCGAATAATAACGTGAATTGTGACCGCAAGTGCTCATCTTGTAATGTTATTATAAACGAGTTGTTAGCTTTTATTGCGGACAAGGTGGATGTCTTGCATGATAAAGCATTGCTACAAATATGTACGGGTGCCTATACTTCTGAGGAGATAGAAGACGCGCGTCATATAGCTATGTCGCTATTAGCGCCGAACAAGCGAGTTATGAGACGTAGAGAAGGATCTGAAGAAAAATCACTTCTGGAAATTATGAAATTAATTAAAGAATATGAACCTTCAAGTCTGCCTATTTTTGTAGCCAGAACACTGAAAAAGTTACCGCCAGTCACATTTGACCATGTGGACGTAACGGCGTTTTTGAGAGAAATGTCGTTGCTTAAAAGTGAGCTGGCCATACTGAAATCAGGAAGTAGTGCCTCTGTGCATAGCTGTACTGCGGATATGGAGGCTTTAAAAACAGAAATGTTGGAAATTAAACAACTGATTAGTAAAATCTGCTTAAATAATGCATCGGAGCCGCACTCCAGTACGCCTAAAAAACAGGTCAACCCGAGTAATGCGGGTAAGAAATCTAACAAACCTAGTAAACAATGCACAGATGCAAATTCCACAGCTGATAAGACTCTGCCGCGGCGCGCTTACCCCCCGCGCGAGGCGCCGCTCGACCGGGGATCCTCACCTACGTCACCGCGGCCAAAAGAGCCTACCCACACCTACAATAATTGTGACGGCGGCTCGGCTCATCACGTGGCGACTTATCGAGACATAGTGATTAACCGATGCCAAGCAGATATCGACGCTACACTTATAGCAAATGAGGTTGAGAATGGGTCGTCTCCGGATGACGAGTACAAGTTAGTGGTATCTAAAAAGCAGTCTAAACTCAATAAACGTAAGGTCAATATGTGCGGTGCTGCGCCGAGTTCCAGCAAAATAATAGTAGCGGATCTGTCTGCAGCTATATATGTATCGAGGCTAGGTAAAGCATCTACAGAACAGGATTTAAAGGAGTATTTGCAGGAACAAGGCGAGGAATGTATTGACGTTCAAATGCTAAAACAGAAATATGAAACATCGTTTAGGTCATATAAAATTACTATACCTAAAAGCAAGTTGAACATTTTTTTGAGCAGTAGCTTATGGCCGAAAGGAATTAAGTATCGGAGATATCATAACAATCGTGAGAGCTTTGTTAAGCCTGAAGGAACAGTAAACCTGAATAAATAAGACTGTATTTTTGTTTAATAAATAATATGGACAGTACAATAAAGAATAACAACCTCACCAAGACGACTATAGTTTCATATAACTGTAAGTCGATAAAAAGATCAGCCGCATACGTGCGAGATCTTTGCAAAGACTCTGATATTATTGCGTTGCAGGAAACGTGGCTGCTCCCCCACGATCTGGATTTCGTAAATTGTATAGACCCGGCATTTGCATGTACTTCGACATCTTCGGTCGACACGTCAGCCGGGGTATTGCGAGGCCGACCATATGGTGGGCTCGCCTTGCTGTGGAGAAAATCGAGGTTCCCGGAAGTCTCACTTGTCAAGTGTGAAAGTGACCGAATAAATGCCATACGTATTGTTCTAGAGGCTCGTTCAATACTAATCTTAAATATGTACATGCCGACTGACCATCCTGATAACCTGGCGGAATTCACCACCTGTCTCGCCGCTGCCAACGCAATAGTAGAGGAAAGTGATGTACAGGTCGCCTTTCTCCTGGGAGATTTTAACGCTCACCCGAGTGCGAGGTTCGGGCAGGAGCTGTTTAATTTTTGTGCGGAAGAAGACTGGCTCTGCGCTGATGTTGAGAAGCTTGGTCTAAATTCGGGTTCATTTACATTCATTAGTGATGCAAATAACGCGCACCGGTGGTTAGATCACTGCATTAGTACGAAAGCTGCGTGGGACACTATAACATCTGTGAATATCATAAGTGATGTAGCATGGTCGGACCATTTTCCCTTGCGCATCGTGTGTGACCTAGACCTAGTAAAAGAACACTACACCGCCAAGCGTGACACGGGGAAGGCGGGCGTGCGCTGGGGTGTTAGAGACTGCAAACAAATAAGGGAATATATGTATTTTTGTAATAAGTTATTGACTAACATTAATGATATTTTTAGCTGTGATTTTTGTAATGACGTAAATGACTGTGATACTTTAAGTACCTGTAAATATTTAAATGACCATCTTACTCTTATAAATAATTTATATACGAATATTGTATCCGTTTTAACAAAAGGTGCCATGAAAACGAAATGTTCTCGGTTAGGCAAAGGCCAAAAAAGTAATAATGTACCAGGGTGGAATTTCCACGTGAAAGAATGCCATAGTACTTTTAGGATGCATTTTAATTGCTGGCTTGCTGCTGGTAAACCGTCCTCAGGTCCGTTACTAGACAGCATGCGCGCTAGCCGAAGTATTTTCAAAAACAAACTGCGATGGTGTCAAAATAATGAAGAAAAAATTAGATTAGATATTTTAGCATCATCTAGGAAAAGTAAACATTTTGTAAAATTTTGGAATGACATTAGGAAACTAAATTTTAAACAAACGTTACCAGTGAGCGTGGACGGTTTGCAGCAGCCTGCACAGATAGCTGGTACCTTTAGTGACAGGTTTAAAATTACTCCGCGGCATGTATCGGAGTATGTGCTCGAGGATATGCGTCATAACCACACTGTTAGAGCTCAACCACCGAACCCTATTCGTTTCTCTTCTAAAGAAGTCGCGAAAGTGGTTAGGAGCATGAAACGTGGCAAATCGCCCGGTCACGATGACCTGAGCCTTGAGCATATACTCTTCGCCGGTGACGCAATATATAATAGGCTTAGTGCTCTATTTAATTTATGTACGCGATACGCATATCTCCCTCCGGACATGATCCGAACCATTGTCGTCCCGATAGTCAAGAATAGGACAGGAGATCTTTCATCGTCATCCAATTATCGACCTATTTCATTAGGTACGGTTATAGGCAAGATATTTGAGCGACTGCTGCAGCCCGAGCTGCTTAAGGCCATCAGCATAGACGACGCGCAGTTTGGTTTCCGACCCGGTCTCTCGACCGATTCGGCTATACTTAGTCTCAAGCATTGTGTTAACCACTATGTGACTAACGGCACTTCGGTTTACGCATGTTTTCTCGACTTGAGTCGAGCATTTGACCTTGTGAATTATGAAATTCTGTGGGGTAAAATGCGCGGCTCGGGAGTTCCGGAAGGCCTGATACGGATCTTCGAGTATTGGTACGGAAACCAAACAAACTGTGTGAAATGGGGCGACACGACTTCTAATAATTATATATTAGAATGCGGGGTACGCCAGGGCGGGCTTACTTCTCCGGACCTCTTTAACCTCTACGTGAACGACTTGATGGGGAGGCTCAGGGGCACTGGAGTCGGTTGTCACGTGGGTGACGTCTGTGTGAACAGCCTCAGCTACGCTGACGACATGGTGCTGCTGAGCCCCTCCATTAAGGGTCTACGGAAGTTGGTATCAGTTTGTGAAGGTTATGTAAACTCACACGGGCTGATATACAATGTAGCAAAGACCGAACTTATGGTTTTCAAGGCGGGAAGGGGTCCGGATAATGTGCCGGAGGTAAGGCTGAATGGCGAAGTAGTGCGTGTTGTGCAGCGGTTCAAATATCTAGGCCATATATTGACGGAAGACCTAAGGGACGACCAAGATATGGAGCGCGAGAGAAGGGCGCTGGCGGTTCGAGGGAACATGATTGCCCGAAGATTTGCTAGGTGTAGCAGGCAAGTCAAGTGCACGTTATTCAACGCATACTGCCTTTCCTTCTACACTTGTCAACTTTGGGTGAGGCACAGCAGGAAAGCGTACGGCTCCATCAGGGTTCAGTATAATAATATATTTCGGGCACTGATGGGGCTACCGCGCTCATGTAGCGCTTCTGCCATGTTCGCAGAAGCCAGAATCCCCGACTTCTTCGCCGTTGTGCGCGCTCGCATTGCCTCCTTCTGGGAGGGCATGCGCCGCTCACGGAACACTATCGTGGAGAACGTGTATCGCGATATGAACAACCCTGTTTTTAGGTACTGGCTGTCTGTGCACCACAGCGAAAACAAGAAATAGTAGTTTTACTATTTTAAACGAACTGCATTTTAGTATATATTTCTTTTAATTTTAATTTTTTTACGTGTTTTTTATGCAAATTATGTGTTTTTGTGTGTTTTTGATATGGGTGATATGCCTGAAAATAAAAATTATTATTATTATTATTATTATTATTATTATATATCCCTCTCTGTCGCTCTTATTCAATTTAGTGTATGATCTTCTCGCTCTTAGCGGTATTATTATTTGACGTCTACTCTGGGTACTCTGAGGGTTAACTCATTTTATCATCCTTCATCCATCACACCATGTCTAGCGTACGGAGATGGTGGCAGGAGCAAGTGTTAATTAGAATCTGCTCGCTGCTGACTCGGAGCTGATGTGGTGCAAGGCCATATGGTGGTTGTGATAACTCGAAACACATTCATTTATGACACTCAAGAGCAAAAAATGAGGTACCTACAGTTCGTATGAAAATTCAATAACATACACTCGCAGTTGAAATTTTTGAGTCATACTGAATTTGATAACTGCAATAAGAATTTTTTATAGTAACATAATATACTATTACCAACCACTACCCAACCCAACTATATTTAAAGTAATTTCCGGGATTCTATCATAAAAATATCAATATCCAAGAATCTTTTTTTGCGATATCTCGCTCCGTTAACGTTGTTTTTTTCATGGGTTTTTACGAGCCTGATTTAAACCTGGTTATGTTATTTTTTTTTAACTGTTATTATTGCAGTTTAAATGTAAAATTAAATAAAGAATATGATAGGATTAAAAAATTGTACAACCTTGTAGTATTTTAAAAATACAGGGTGTTTCAGGAGACGTGAGCAGGACCAACACTACATACATAGTAAATGGCAATGAATCGTTCACCATTGTATTTAAGGTGTTACACCATACCTTTTTCCTGTATTTTAATTTTTGTTAAGTTAAAGTTTCATTCTCTACAATCATGATCACCCTACAACATCTGGTTTATAAAGATTAAAGCTCTAACTGTTATGACAACACTTTGATTATCATTGACGTATTAAGTCAATGTTGATTATGAAGAAAGTAAATTGTCACATTGAGTGAGATACGATATTTCAAAAGCAATTGGACTCAGATGACATTCAATTTGACACGTATCACTTGACTGAAGTATTCTGATTGTAGAGTGACCATGAATTTCGTAAATAATTTAAAACATTTTGTTTTCAACCGCAAATATAAATGAACGTTAATTTCACTAATAGTGGCACGAAGCATTAGCTTATGATCTACTGAATCCGTAGTGTTGATCTTGCTCACGTCTCCCGAATCACCCTGTATATAAATATATAAAGGGACATTTTTTTACACAAATCGAACTAGTCCCATAATAAGCTCAATAAGGCTTGTGTTATGGGTACTAGACGACGATATATTTAATAGATATATACTTAAATACATAGAAAACATCCAAGTCTCAGGAACAAATGTTTCTGCTCACCACAGAAACAAATGCCCTTACCGGGATTCGAACCCGGGACCTCAAGCTTCGGAGGCAGTGTCACTACCAACTAGACTAAACAGGCCGACGACGGTATTTTACGACCCGTATTAATTGTCCGCGAGAGTATTCTTTTGTTTCAAGATGTAAATGTCCAATTGATCCCAGCGCTTAAATATGTGTGTCAACCCCATGGAAGCACGCCGGCGTAGGTAATAGCTCTCATTTATTATTTGGGTACTGACGCACGGCACCCTCAACTATTTCAGGCGGGTCCGCCCATTCCTTACGATAATCTCACGCATTTGTTTAAAACGTGGACGTTTGTTTATTTTGGTCCAGACATGTTTTGTCGGTCAAAGTTCAAGGATGCGCAGTGCTGAGAACTTCATAATATGTCTGTAACTGTCAACACGGCGAATCCTCAAGCCAATGAAGGGCGTAGCGCTTGTGATTCTTCTGGAGGCGTAACCGCCCATGGGCTACAGTGTCTGCACTCTGCATAGCATCAGGCAGGCTGTAAGCTTAAATTAATTTTGTATTAAACAGTAACGCTGCTAACGAAAATTCTAAATTTCAAAATAGAAGTCTAAGTTTTCTACGGTAGATGTCGCTGTACGCCTCCCTTAGGCGAAATCCTTCACTAGTTCCCTAGTGAAGGATTTCGTGCACGAGCTTGGTTGTTCCGATAGCTCAGAGGCTAGAGGGATTGGCCGCGTATGCCAGATGTCGCAGGTTCGAATCCTGCTCGGAGCATTAAATTTTTCAAATTTTCCCTTTAATTTGAAATTAGGCTGTAAGCTTGCTTGGCACCGTTGTTATATAAAACTAACTTAACCTAAAATTGTGCAAATAAAGATTATTATTAAACAAGCGTTCATACGACACATGTGGTACAATGGTACAGGACGCAGTTATGCGTTAAATGGAGTAAGACATATTTCCGTCTCGTGCCACTGCATCCAGTACGTTGGCCGTCGTAGCCCATTGTGTGGATGCAGCATCATGTTTTAAGGTTATTCAATGTACTGGAATTACATCTGAGTGCCTACCGCGAACTTCGAAAATCGAACTTCGTCTCGTGCCGTCCCTTTCACTCTCGTGTTATACACTTTATGACGGAAAGGGATGGTATGATACGAAGTTCGATTTTCGAAGTTCGCGGTAGGCACTCCGAACTTAGAGCATACATAACAGGAGACGCCATTAGTAATATACTTACCTCTGCCAAAAAATAGGCACAATGTGCACAAAATTATTAAAAACGTACTTCATTAATCGATTATCCCATCAAAAACATAAATGTGAAAATGGGAGCCAAGTTCAATATTAAGAATATGCGACGCTTGTTTGTCGTCTTCACCGACAAAAGAATGGGTGCCAAGTTCCGTAGATTATCTGTAATGGTGCCAAGTCCGGCACTACATTGTTTACAGTAAAACGAATTTACTGCGGCTTAATGCATTTTGAGCTTTAACATGGCAGTTTCAATAAATATCCAACAGCTTTTATGGTATTATAACATACTGCATAGAAAACTGCTTATGTATGCTCTAAGCATCTGAATGACAGACGTCACCGTCAAGTCGTATTAAAAGCATTTTAGTATAGAAAAGTAAGATTAATGAGCTTCTGCCTGGCTATCACATTTAGGCCATATAAAGTGACGGTATAAGTAATCGTGCTAGCTAATCTGAATGAAATACCACCAGTGTCTAACGTAGTCTCTCTCTTTCCAGCATGCGTGGAAGAGGACTGCATAGACTGGGAGGGAAAGTCTATCCCACACGGGCTGCTCTACGTGCCGGGGCCGGGCGTATGTTCCCTCTGCGTCTGCTATCATTCGGAGCCGATGTGGTGCAAGGCTATATACTGCGACCCGCCTTATGTAAGTCTCTTTCTAGCTTGCGGGGATTGCGGTTGGAGGGAGTGGGACAACCGGTCTGCTGTCACTCCGAGCCCTATGTAAGGTGTCCCTCTATCGTTCGGAGATGGTGGCAGGAGCAAGATTACCAGAAAAACTAAAGTACCTTTTAACCAAAAAATCCTTTATAAACTATATTTGTACGGAACCGTCGGCGCGCGGGTCAGACTCGCACCTGACTGTATTTTTATTGTGACTATAATAGTTGGCGGTTAAGAAGTCAATCCTGACACCTGTCATATCCATGCAGTTTATAACCTCAAAGTGACTGTATGGAGTAAAAAAATAATATCGTCACTACTTAAAAAAAACTCGTATCTGAAAATCATCAAGTTTCTAGGAGGAACAATAAACATTCTGTAAATTATTACGATTGATCAAAAAAGTTCTTGTTAAAGTTTCATGAGATACTTTGATAGCCAGTCATTAATTTCACAAATATTCGAATAACTCACTCACACATTTTTTATAAAATTTACAGTTATTCGTAAGATACAAGATTTTTGTTTTAGTATTGACTGAAAGTTGTTAAGTTACGATAATTTTGCTTTGAATTTTATGCTACAAAATGAAACGAAATGTATGTTTTTATGTTTATTAAATGAACTAAGTAAACTCTCTTCGAGTAACAATAGACGAACTTAAATAACAACGTGCCTACGTAAAAAAGAGCGGGTCAAATTATTTTTTCTCTACTATACATGCAATAAACTATCGTAAAATGCATGAAAATCTTTTTGCAAAATCGGCTTTAGAGATTGCAAATCATCAAACTTTCGTTTTTTAATGGGGACGGGTCCAGAATATAGCTGAGGAATCGCTTAATCTTCGGAAATATCATGGAATCTTTGAGGTAGAACAGTCCAGATGTCATCATAGCGAAGTTTAAACTCAATAGGACTGTGAGGTGTATATTTTAAAGCCCTCAAATTTACCACATATGGGTCACCTGCTCTCTTTCCAGGTCTTATAGATGTGTAGTGCTTAAGTGCGGCATAGTTTTGCGGCAAAGAAAGGAAAAAGGAAAATAAATCAGATACGAGTTTTTTTCAAAGTAGTGACTATAATTTGTTTAGATACGTTTTTTTTAACTAACGAATACTTACTATAATGACGATTTATCTTCGTTGGAGTTTGTGCATCATACGAGGTGTATTTTATTAGTTTAATGCGAAAATAAACGAAAAAAAGGAAAAAAAATCAGATACGAGATTTTTTAAAAGTAGTGACGATATTATGAATTATTTTTAATTAATTATTGTGACATGATTTATTTATTTCTTCATTTAATGTTATTTAATTTATAAATCATGAGAATTTTTATATTTTTATAATATTTATATTTTTATTTATTGTCAGTTACATTTTGAACATTACTCAAATTTGCGTAAGAAATATAAAACTAGAATATAACAACAATTATTATTATGTAAATTATAAGATATTTCATTGATGTGCCCTTACAGGGTTCATGTTGAACTGTATTCTATAATACTGCGATACTGCGATCGCCAACCCGCATGCCAAGCGTGGCGATTATGGCATTTACCCCCCATGAAATTGGGGGAGGCCTATGTCCAGCAGTGGACGTCCTAGAGCTGATATGGTGGTGGTTGTGTATACTAACATGAGTGCAATAAATGATTTGATTTTGATTTTGAGTAACTTTTTTTAAATAGTCAGGATTGACTTCTTAACCGCCGATCACTATAGGGAATGCAAATCAGTTAACCGGTTTAGCGAAAAACCGGTTAACAAGGATATTTCGAGCTCTTTTAAAAACCATATTTTAACAACATAATCCTTCATTACTTCAAAAAAACTACATATGAATATTAGAGCGCCTTTTCGTCTGCAAATTACGTTCTATAATGTCGAATCCACACAATGGGCCATGATGGGCCACGTACATGACGCAGTTATGCCGTGGAATGAGATGCAAATATGTCTTTTTCCCTTTAATGCATAACTGCGTTCTGTACGTTGGCCCATCATGGCCCATCGTGTGGTTCCGGCATAAGGTCTAGAGTTCACACATAGGTACGTTAAAATACATATTCATATATTCTGATTTGTGACACGATATGCTGGTGACACGTTATTCCAGAATTAATTACATTGCACAATGCGGACATTATCCCGGCTAAGCCGTTGGTGCATTCAGTGCAGTTTGTACAAACTTTGAGAACCTTTGTTTACCTGAACCATAGTCCAAGATGAAACGTAGGTTACTTCTTTCATCAACATTCTGCCAGCGTTCCACGGTTGTAGGGTCACCATCAAAAGTAGCTGCGCATTTGAAAAGTTCAAAAGTCTTTATTACGAGGGAATAAGAGCTAGTTTCACGAAAGCGACTGTCATCTGACCTTCCAACCCTGGTAGACAGTCTACCCGCTTGACCACGAGTGCTGCAAAAGGGCCGGAAACGTCGGGATATAATAAATATATTCTACGCGCGATTAAACCCGTTTTTAACCGACTTCAAGATTTCAAAAGAGGAGGTTATCAATTCGGTTGTATGTTTTTTTTTCTTTTTTTATGTTTGTTACTCCATAACTTTGTCATTTCTTAACCGATTTGGAAAATTCTTTTTTTGATTGTAAGTATATATATTCAAGTTGGTCCCGTTTTTGTCAAAACGCAGTTCTGATGAAGATCCATGAGGAATTGACGGAACTCCTCAAATCTTTAAGGCAAACATATAGTGATTTTTGTGTTTTTATCAACAAATCGAGCATTTGCATCCAAAAATGTGACATTGGATGAAGTGGAACTGCTGATGATGATCAGAACAGAGCTCTTCAACAACGAAAAGTTCACGTTTCTTGATTTGTCCTCCTAGCTGTGTTTGTTAAGCAAGTTCTATTTTCACGATTGATTTTGTCATGCTCGAGTTCTGATGATGGGATCCATTAGGAATCGAGGGAACTCCTCAAATGTGAAAGGCACACAAATAGTGATTTTAGTATTTTCATGATCTAATCAAGCATTTTCATTCATAAAAGTGAAATTTTATGAAGTGGAACTGCTGATGATGATCAGAACGGAACTCTTCAACGACGCGTAGTTCACGTTTGGCGATTTGTTCTCTTCGTTTTGTTTGTCAAGCAAGCAAGGTTTTTCCATGATTCCATGAGGAATTGAGGGTACTTAGTCTTCTACCATTATAAACATACTTATAGCGCTGATGCGACCTGGGACACCACCCTGGGACAATTTTCCTTGTCTTGTCGTGTCTATTTTTTTGAGAATTGTTCAAACAAACTCTGACATACAAAACTCAAATATATTTGAGATGGCAGGACCGTGGGGCAGCGAGGCTATCGGGCTTTTTAAAGCCCTTGGTAAAAAGCTGAGAGAGAAGGGTAATGACCCCCGCTCTGGGTCGTGGCTGGTCCAACAGGTCTCCAGTTGCTGTCCAGCGTGGAAACGCTACGAGCATTTTGGGGACCTTTAGATCGGCCACGTCGCAGAGTGGGATGTAGTTTTTTTGTTTTGGTTTATTATTATTGTTTCTAGTATTTAGTTAAGTGTTTTTTTAGGGTTCCCACCCCAAAGGGTAAAAACGGGACTTCGCTGTCCGTCTGTCACCAGGCTGTATCTCAAGAACCGTAATAGCTAAATAGTTGAAATTTTCACAGATTGTGTATTTCTGCTGCCGCTATATACCTAAACAAATACTAAAAATAAAATAATAATAATAATTAAGGGGGGCTCCCATACAACAAACGTGATATTTTAGCCCTTTTTATGGCTACGAGTACCACTCGCCGAGCTGGATCTCAAGAACCGTAAAAGTTGAAATTTGCACAGATTATGTATTTTTATTGTGGCTACAACAACAAATACTAAAATCAAAATAATAATAATAATTAAGAGGGCTCCCATCCAACAGAGTAGTTGTTGGCATTTTTTTTTCTGGTACGGAACCCGTCGTGCGCTAGTCCAACTCGCACTTGGCCGGTTTTTATTTTTTGTTCCTTGTTTTGTTTTTGTTATTGTAATTATATTGTTTAAAATCAAATTGATATCATTAAACTAATTAGTTATATACGAATTATACGAGTACGACTTCTAAGTATGTACATTTAAAAAGAAGAAAACTAAGCTGGTGTGTTGGGTCTAAGCACGGTAGGTGGTTTGGTGTGGCTGGGTAGGTTGGTTAGTGGAAAAGCAGCCTACTTTTCTTACGCGCTACGTCTGTCTGGTGCCGCTTTGCCCACAATTGAATGTCTATTTTGTTGGTCGCTTCGCAATTCGATCATATGGCCCTGTTATTCACAAACCGACTCGTCCTCGCCTGGAAACTGTCAAAATTAGAAAAAAAACCGGAAAGATCAACAATTAAATTTGAACAAAAAAAAAACACCGACTCCAAACTTTGCCAGACCCCATCCTCTTGGTATATAATTTGAGGAGTTCCTTATTTTTTGCCTTACCCCATCCTCTTGGTTTATAATTTGAGGAGTTCATTCGATTTTCCCAAGATCCCATCATCAGATCCAGACTTGGTGAAAATGGGACCAACCAGAAAACACACCATTTCAAACAAAAAAAAAAATTGAAATCGGTCCACTAGTCTCTGAATAATCGGTGAACATACATAAAAAAAAAATATTCCGACGAATTGAGAACCTCCTTCTTTTTTTTAAGTCGGTTAAAAATGCAAAACCGCCTCCGCCCCGTACAGCGCCACTCCCGTTCTGTGTGATTTCGATACTATGTTAAAAAAATCTTATTATAATGCCATTATAAAGCCTAAACTCCTAAACATTAATAAAAAAAATCACAGATCTCGTGCACTACACGACCATCAAGGTACATTGAAAATGAACTCAACAAAATAAAAAAATGCATTACATTTGCTAACGTTATGCCAATTTGGTTGATATATAATAAACATAGCTCACATACAAAATTCCTATTAAATTGGCAATTTTTTAAAGCGCAGCCAAGTTACGGTAACCACATAAAAAGGCATTTGCCACTTTACTAATATTCACGCAAGATAACGGCGACTTCAAATTAACTCGACCTCCAAACTCCGACTATAACTATAACAAGAATTTTCAAAGTCGAATTCAACATGACACCCTAGGCCCCAGGAGAAGTATAAATTATATGATATCATAACCTTGATTATTTGTTTAATTTTCTCGCAATCGAAGTGAAAAGCAGATGTATAACTCATGTATAAAACTCATTTTATCCTCTACTGTATATCGACCCTTGCCTGCGGCTCGGGTCGATAAATTGTCTCGGATAAAATGGCTTGTTTTATACAATCTCAATCAACTATTTTATTTGCCAAGGTTTTGGAAGATTTTGGTCTTTCAAAACATCATTGACTTATCCACGAATTGCTATTTCCCGGGCACTGCAATAATGTGCTATTGTTGTCTCGAACTATAATTAATAATAATTTAATATAGAAACAATACATGTTTAATTTAAACAATTTGAAATATAAAACTAAAACTAACTACAATTGTACAATTGTGTTGATTTAAAAAAAAATATTACCTACTAATAGTCGTTCTGACTTTTTGACTTCTTTCAAAAAGGTTAGGCTACAGCGCAAACCCTTGACCCGATCGTCTTTGTTTTAGGCTCAAATTGTAGCCGACTAAATTGTCCAGAGGAGTTTTGATCAAAATTTTGATATCATTCGTCGTTTCCAAAATATCGAGTGCCAAAATGAAAAAATCGGAGGAAATTGAATTTATTTTTCACTATTTCGGCCAAAACTTTTTTCGTTCTGGACTTTCTCAAATAATTCTCTTTGCATCTTACACATCTCGTAAATACGCGTCTTTTGAGCCTAGTTTGAATATCATACCTTCACAACTCTCTGAAATATAAGGGGATCGCACTATTTCGTGAAATGGGACCCTATACTGGAGCGAACGAAAAGACATTTTCAATGTCAAAATATATTAAGCTTTATTCAGTACAAATTTTTATCATGTATTTTAAATCCGTAACACGGGCTCCGTCGGGTGGATTCAACTATAAATCAGTAACAGGGGTCGTAACACATATAACAATAAAGCAATCCGCAACAGGCTTCGTCAACTAACCTGATCAACTAAGTAGGACCACCCCGAACCGTAGCCGGCTCAAAAGTACCCATTATGCTAGCAGCATTACCGCGCTGTACAGCCAACGAAATCTGTTGAACCAGATACGATCCGGAGCGCGGATCACAGCCCCTCTCCCTTAGCCGGCGACCCAAATCCTTGATAAAGGTTTTGGCCTCCATCCCCCAAAGACCCGCGGCCTCCACCGCAATCGGCACGAAATCGTACAATGGTTCCAGGGCACTGTACTTCGAAAGCTTAAGCCTAGCCGCATTATTAACTCGTAGACTTAGAGTCCATTGCACAAGGAAAGCCTATTACAAATAAGATTTCCTGGACGAATAACTATTGCTGAACGAATGTATCGAAACACTATAATAAATAAATAAATATTAAAACAATGAATAACTTACTATATTAATTAATTACTATTATTTGTCATTAACCTATGTAATTTGTAAAATGGTAATTCTACAATGATACAATAATTAATTTCTATGATAATTTTGCTCTAAGTTATTAATGTTATTATAAATAATAGATATGATCTTGACAATGTATGATCAATACAATAAATACTATTACTATTACTATTACATGTTCAGCGGCCGACCCAGCAGCCCTGACCGTATTGTTCAGGTGGGACGGTGCAAACGTACTGACGCACGTAGCGTCCATGACAAGAGACACCGACCATTAAACATAATTAATTAGTTTAGTTAGTGATAACATGTCAAGACGAGCAAAACACATTGAGTTGCGACTGCAATGTGAAAGAGACGAACCGAATTGAAGTAGTGAAGTAATATCGCAGTTAAAGCACCTACAGACGCTAATTCATTCAGCAATCTGCACGGTAGCGGTACTCTCAACGCTTCCTCGTGGTGTGGCAAAGTTAAATGGAATTAGTTTTCCTTAGAGGACTTCGTTTTTATTTAATGAGACTAAGTAATAAATAGTGGAATCCTACTACCTAGTTGGTTACGTAATGGGTCAAACTTGCGTATATAAGATACACGAGATTAATATTACACACACTTTATTTAGGATTCACCATAATAGTTTCGAGGCTACAGATTCACATTATGTTACACTGAGTCCTTTATTTAATGAAAATGTTACAAAGGGATATATACAATAACTATACAAATGACTATAACTAATAAACTAAACCTACCTTAACCTATGGCGCCTAAGCTAAAACTACAAATATCCCCTAAGTCGCTGCCATTTGGTAGGGTGCCCATAAGGCTAGCTGCGTTCCCTCGCTAAATGGCAATGCCAATGCGCTGAGCGAGGAACGAGCCAGCCCTACGGTCACCAGTTGAGCGGATAAGCATATGGGATATTTTATTAAAAAGTTGTACTGCCTCCGGTCCCCATGGGCCCAAGGTCTCCACGGCAAACGCCGCAAATACGTAGCTGTCACCTAAAGATGCATATTTGCGACGTTTAGCAGCTTCGGCAGCCGCGGCAGCACTGCCTGCCTTTAAAGATGTCGTGCTGAGGTGAGACGGCGCTAGGGTGTCAACGCATGTTGCGTCCCAGATTAATGGCCGTCCCCGTTGCCACGGTACTAGGGTCATCCCGTCGGGCCTCTTACCGTCGTCACGTGCCAGGCCATTAGGCTCCAATGTTGCTGGCACGCAGACGCTGACCAGGGCCCGACGGATGATGTCGTTAAGGCTGGCGTGGCGGGACAGGCGGCCGGCGCTTTTGAAACAAACAAGGCCGTGGTGACCCAAGCGGTCTACATTTGCACCGCAGGGGCAAAGGTGGGGCTCGACTAGATTAGCCCCGAGTCGCAGACCTACTGAAAGGCGAAAACTATGAGGGTCGAGGAGGTTCCCGAAGTTGGCTGAAGGGTAAGCATGTAACCAGTGGCCTGACTGCCTCTCTGATATGGCTAGTAAGCGGGCCCTTTCCAGAGTTGAAGGACTAGACTCCAATAGGTGTGCATGAACTCTTCGGCATATAGGCTCATCCCAAAGTCTCTGCAGGTTTGGGTTAGAGGGCAAATCTTTGCCAGGGCAGGCCACCCTCCAGGCGTCCCTGGCCTGGGACAAGCACGCTATCTCACAATCACCTAGTGAGGGTGTTAAAATCTTGCCTGTGAGAGGCAGCGTGCTGTGCACCGAGGACAGGAACGCCGGCAGGGCGACGCTGGAAATTTGCCTTAACCCAAGACCCCCGAACCTTACTGGTAGAGATGCGATTAAAAACATTCTGTTGTCAATTGTTATATTAATTATCTTTTCAATTTGTGTACAAATAATCTGGTCTAGTATTTCACAGAAATTTGGAAGTTTCCAGAAGGGGCTACAGCGCATAGCGTACGTAAATTTGGGAACGAAATGGCAGTGCCGCAAAAGAAATATGGCCATGTGAGAGTTAATTTGAAGTAGGCGGTCCGAAAAGGTGTTGAAATGGTCGATGTTTGTGTTGATGAATCCAGGAATAGCAGCATCGAAGATTGGTGCACCAAGAAGGTGAAGGGAGTCTTTGTTCTGGATTTTAAGCCCGGGACAGAGATTTTCAAATGTGCTTATAATTTCGTTTTTGTTAGCGTCGTTTGGGTCTATATAAAGTTCACATTTGCTGGAGTTAAGTTGTAAACCGATGGAATCAAATTTAGAACTAATAGAAATGAAGTCGTTTATGACAGAGTTTGGTTCACCGCCTAGTGTGCCGTCGTCTAGGTACCAGGTGTTGAAAGGTGATGTAAGATCGGAAATGCTAGCGTGTATGGCAAGACTAAAAATAGCCGGCCCCAGGGGGTCGCCTTGTTGGCAACCAACTGATGACAGTATAGTGTGGTTTTTGTACTTAAGATGGGTAGGAGAGCTGTAACACTGCCAGATGTAGGGGTAAATATTAGGGGTGTTTTTCTGGACTTCGGTCAGAAGGGCCTGTCGGCTAACAGAGTTAAAAGCATTTTTTACGTCTAACTTCAACAGTATTGAATTTTGAGAATTAGTTAAGAAAGTGCGGCAAGCATGGACTGCTGCTTCGCAGCCGCCCTTGCTGCCGAAACCGAGCTGGATGGGTTTGAATTTTGATTCAAGGACCGGACGGATATATCTGCAGCATACTTTGGAGGCCAATCTTCTAAATGTTGAGCCTATGGCTATTGGACGCACGTTACCGTCCTTTTTTGCAAGGGCACAAAGACTGGCTCCATAAAGTGTTTGGCAAATATTTTCATGTACCTTACCACTAAGCATAAGATTCACTAGCCGAGTAAGGCTGGTGAGGAGTTCGCCATTGTTGTTGCCAACAAGCAGGTCCTTGAGGTGCTGAGGTGTGATCCCATCCAAACCACCAGCCGATCCGTTGTTGAAGGCCATGATCGCGGCCATGACGGCGTCTTCAGATGCGACAACGCCAGGCATTGCGGCGTCCGGCGGGTCCGGAAGATCTTGAGATGTTGGAGCCGGTGGGTGCTTGCTCTCGAGGGCAGCGAGAGTGTCCTCTGAGTCAGGAGCAGCCTTGTCGCTAGAGAAAAGAATACGTACGGCACCGCGGAGGTCACCATCATTCACTTTAGATTCAATTTTTTTATATAAGTTGAAGTTTGAGGGCTGTAGTGTATTGGAAGAGTACGTCGGGAGGGGAAGCTGAGAACAGTTGTTTTTAATTTTCCTGGTTAGGGTTCGGGACGATGTGCGGTCAACATGTAGAATACTGTATGCCAAAGTCAGTAATTTTACCCACGAGACCAGGTTATTTGTGTTGACGCACTCATCTAGTGCTTTCTTAAGGGTTTGGGCGACGGCGAGTCTTGCACCTCTTGGAATTCTTTTAACGACAGGGGTTGATTCTTTGAGAGCGCTTAGTTTGTCAGATAGAGAGGCAGTCTGAAAATTGGGTGTCGTAGGAGCGTTGGAGGTTGAAACTTGTGCAGGTTGGCTGCAGCTATTTTTGTGGGATTTACTAATATGTATGTTCAAGCCTCTTCGACCTTTGCATAATTTTATGTTGGGGCAATGGGGACATTGGAGATAATCATCAAGAGATACATTAGCCTGAAGAGAGGGCATGAGACTTAGAGCTATATTTATAAAAAAAAAAACAGAAATAGAAAACTTAGAAACAAACCATAGAATATTTAGGTACGTCTAAGAAGCCTAAACTAACCATTACAAAAATAACGACAGGAACAGAGAATAATTAAAATTAATGACCGTTGTTACCAGTAGCACTGCGGTCTAAGCAGAATAAATTTACGGCTTATGTACGCTAATAAGATAAATAACAAATAGTACCTCAAAAGAAACAGTATAAAGCCACTATATTTGATATTCACTGCACAGGGCCGGGGGCAACGTAGATAAGTATATCCGTGGAAAAGTCGGGTGAAAAAACAAACACACGAACAACTACACTGCGGCAATAGGTCTTTAAGTAGATTAGTAAAGCTTGAATTTGAAAAATCGTTGTAAAATTATAATTTTCTTGTTGATATTTTCATCGTAGTGACATACGTCACTTGACGGAAAGCAGCTGGCGCACCCCTCGCAGGCGTCGCAGGCCCGCGCTGCGGTCTCCGAGGAGATATTGTAGTCTCTGCTCCTTGTCTATTAATATCCAGGTGATATAGCGGCAATTTCGATTAAATTTTGTATAATTTTAGTAAATAAAATATTCATGTGTCATTATTTGACATCTCTCTTCTTCATTCTTCTTCGGTCGAGAGTCATTTCATAACTGTTACATATATGTTATATTACACACTATACAAATACATCAATAGCAAAGTATGCCTGCTTAATAAGCACAATCTACATTCAACTACTTGCAACCAATCATAATTAATCTGTCAAATCTAATTACAATGTTATTGATGATTAATCATGATTATTGATATCTAATAATCATGACTAAGGAGCAATACCTACTTAATAGTCAAAGTATTAAGGGATGATCAGTATACTGAGGTTGATACTTTATTCCACTTCTTGTCACCTTCACGGCTGCCTGGCAAGTGAGCACTCCGTTTTTGTTTTTTTAACCGACTTCAAAATTTCAAAAGAGGAGGTTATCAATTCGGTTGAATGTTTTTTTTTTTTTTTTTTTTTTAATGTTTGTTAGTCCATAACTCCGTTATTTCTTAACCGATTTGGAAAATTCTTTTTTTGATTGTAAGTATATATATCCAAGTTGGTCCCGTTTTTGTCAAAACGCAGTTCTGATGATGGGATCCATGAGGAATTGAGGGAACTCCTCAAATCTTTAAGGCAAACATATAGTGATTTTTGTGTTTTTATCAACAAGTCAAGCATTTTCATCCAAAAATGTGACATTGGATGAAGTGGAACTGCTCATGATGATCAGAACAGAACTCTTCAACGACGAAAAGTTCACGTTTGGCGATTTGTCCTCCTAGCTGTGTTTGTTAAGCAATTTCTATTTTTACGATTAACTTTTGTCATGCTTGATTTCTGATGATGGGATCCATGAGGAATTGAGGGAACTCCTCAAATCTTAAAGGCAAACATATAGTGATTTTTGTGTTTTTATCAACAAATCGAGCATTATAAATATATAAATAAATAAATAAATATATTGGGACAATTTTTACACAAATCGAACTAGTCCCACAGTAAGGTCAATAAGGCTTGTGTTATACAAAAATCATCACAAAAATGTGATGTTGTATCATACAAAAATGTGACATTTGATGAAGTGGAACTGCTGATGATGATCAGAACAGAACTCTTCAACGACGAAAAGTTCACGTTTGGCGATTTGTCCTTCTAGCTGTGTTTGTTAAGCAAGTTCTATTTTCACGATTGATTTTTGTCATGCTCGAGTTCTGATGACGGGGTCCATTAGGAATCGAGGGAACTCCTCAAATGTGAAAGGCACACAAATAGTGATTTTAGTAAATTTCATGAACTAATCAAGCATTTTCATTCATAAAAGTGACATTTGATGAAGTGGAACTGCTGATGATGATCAGAACGGAACGGTTTGGCGATTTGTTCTCTTCGTTTTGTTTGTCAAGCAAGCAAGGTTTTTTCATGATTCCATGAGGAATTGAGGGTACTTAGTCTTCTACCATTATAAACATACATTATAGCCATTTTTATTTTATTGTATATCTATCTAAGAGTGCACCATCTAAGTATAATAATCTTTTACCGGCCTCCCCCATTGAAGTCGGTTTTTTTTTCTTTAAAATTATTTTATTAAAGCGATAGGAATACATTGCTCTGGAGCGGTCCGTGGCAGGTGTCTGGGTATTTATGAACTCTGCTTTATGACGTCACCGGAAAGACTGGATTGGTACCGTCAGTGTTGCCAGCACCGTCAAGTGATGGTTTTGCCGCCCAAATTTACCCGGCGACAACACGTAAGGTATCTAATCTAAAGCTTGAAATGCACAGAGCGCGGCGCAGCGACGTTGCGGTGCGGAGGCGGTTTTGCGGTAAAGCGAACGCGGTCCGGGGCACGTCGCACCAAAAAACCGCGCGGGGCAGCGGAGCGGAGGCAGCGTGTGCGACATATGCATATGAAGCAGTAATCAACATTATCGATAGTCGACAGTTTCGGAAAGATCAAAAACTCTAAACCGCCTCCGCCCCGCACCGCGACGCACGCACTCTGTGCGTTTCGATCTTAACTGTCATATTTAGTATGGATAATATAATTCATATAATATACGCACACTAGAAAACTGCCGATCTGTAAATGTGAGGCTGAAGAAAAACCGGCCTAGTGGGTGTCGGATAATGCAAAAAGAAGGGTTCTGATCCGACCAATATTTCAAAGATTAAAAATGTAGAAGTGACAGCCAAAATGCTGGCAAAGCCGCATCCACGGCAGAAGACCTCAAGCGCCGCAAATACGCCACCCTTGGCAGTGGTTACATATTTGAGGCGTTTGGGGTCGAGACTCTAGGGCCGTGGGGACCGAGCGCGCGCCGCATTTATAAATGTTTAGCTTTACTTTGCACAACGTGTATGTGTCGCCATACAGCGTGGCAATGCGGCCAGCCTTCTGAGCACACTACCCATCGGCACTGATTTGGAGGATATTTTTTATTTATAGGTAAACTCAATTCAAAAGATTTATTTGTAAACATAGGTTGGGAGTTGATACAGAAAGTGTGTGTGAACGTGAACGCTATGTTTCGCCCACAGGCATACAAATTTGAAATTAGGTGTACACATAGTACACTTACCAATTAAAACATATTATTGCATAAAATGTACTTAACTAAGGAAAAAATATAAATATATTATATCAATAAATTATACAGTATTTAGCCGTCAAATATAATAAAGTCATGTTAAATTCGGAATTAAATTGCGCGTATTACAAGCTCATAATTATTTTTAAAATCTATGTAGCTCTTAGTTTTTTTTTTTAATTATTGCAATGTTCTTTTTAGTGTTTTCGTTGTGTGATTAAATAAATATAATTTTGAAGTGACAATTGCATAATACGATTATGACTTATTAACTAGGTCTCGGCCGTGTTAATGCATCATTATACTTAAGAAACTGTGACAAATTGAAAATAAGTTGACATATTAAGTACAGAAACACAAAACCCTAAAAACGGGCCCACAGAGGACGGTGATAACTAAAGAAAGAGTTATAGATTCGCACCTGCTCAGACCCCATTAAATCAGGAAAAATCTTAACACCGCCATGTAGAAATGAGCGTTCCACGTACAGCGACATCTATCGGCAAATTAAGTAAACTATTGCGCGCGAGCTTAAAGTATGGAAGATGATTTTTATGGAATAATTCTTTATTGCGTGAACCGATTTTCACCGGTTTTACTTTATTTGAAAGCACGTCATTTCATTGTGATTTTGTAGAAATGACAGGTACAATAAACACCTGTTTATACGGTTAAATTACAAACTTAGTTCAGAAATGATTTTTGTAATTTTTTCAAAAACTATTCAACCTATCAAGTTCAAAATAATTTTCCTACAAAGTTTTTATAAAGTTCTACTTTTTAGATTTTTTTCATATTTTTAAAACTTATGGTCCAAAAGTTAGAGGGGGGGACACATTTTTTTTTACTTCTGGAGCGATTTTTTCCGAAAATATTAACATTATCAAAAAATGATTTTAGTAAACCCCTATTTATTTTTAAATACCTATCTAACAATATATCACACGTTAGGGTTAAAATGAAAAAAAAAATCACTCCCCACTTTACGTATAGGGGAGGTACCCTAATAAAAAAAAATTTCCACTTTTTATTTTACCACTTTGTCGGCGTAATTGATATACATATTAGTACCAAATTTCAGCTTTCTAGTGCTAACGGTCACTGAGATTATCCGCGGACGGACGGACAGACGGACGGACAGACATGGCGAAACTATAAGGGTTCCTAGTTGACTACGGAACCCTAAAAATGAAGTATGTACATTTTCGTTAGTAGTGCTAAGTAGATTAGCAGCAACAATTTCAAACAGGTTTTGTGTCTAAATTAATTATTAATAATGCAATCCTTTTTAAGTTTCTGTATTAAACAAGAAATCCTTACACTTTCGGCATATCCGTTCGAGGGCTTAGCTCAGTAATCGGTACTTATTATTAGAAAACTGATAAATTGCAACGTGGGTCCTTATTTTTCTATTGCAGGCAGTCACCGCGTCCTATGACGTGCTCCAATCAAATAGCTCAGTATTCCTTTACTTTATATTCACGGCGTATCAGAGAGTTGTGCCAAATATGATTTTAAATTCGCTGCCAAAAACGGCGAGAATCGGTAATGACCTGATTATTGGCTCTTTTCAGTGATGTGACGTCATGTTCTAACGCACACACTGGAGTATCCACTAATAGACCTTAACCCATTGCAATAAGGTTTGTTAATAATGCTGTCCATGACATCTATGCAGACAAGGCAAGGGGAAATATAAAAACCTCTTAGTCTAAGTCGATTAAGACTATTTTTACCCACGACGGAACGGAGAAGGTATATGCGTTTAGGGTGAGAGGTTGTTTGTTTGTTTGTTTGTGTGTGCACCTCAATATCTCCAAAACGGCTTGACCGATTTGAATACGGTTTTCTGCAATGGGTTTGTGGTTTATTCGGGACGAACCCCCAATATTTTACGACCATAACTTGCCAGGGGGCGCTGCAGTTAACATTTTCCTCTTGAAAGTGCGTTTGAACGAATTTTCTTCGGAACTCTGCTGGACCAGCATAGCAGATTTCGATAGCGCTTGGTGAGGAGTACATGTAATTGAACTCTGAGAATCATGATGGAGCAGCATGATGGCAACCCCCGACGATATTTCTGGGTTTGTAACTATACCTCGCAATCATACAAACGTTTTTGAAATCTACTTTTATCTTTATGTACTTACTTCGTATATGGTCGGGGGCTTTTAATTGTTTTATTTTATTATTTTGCAATTAGGTAAAACCGTCGTGGGTTTTTAAAATTTTTTAATTTTATTTTTTAAGTAAAGGTCCGGCCACCCCGCTGCTTAAAACGCAGTGACCCACCGTAAACGCAGTGACGTGCCTCATGCGTGATGTTTTCATAAATTTCTCCCTCTCGGTCACTGCGATTCCGTACCGTCCCCGTGTTCCGCACCGGTTTTGACACCGCTGTGGCCGGACCTTAAGTCGTTACAGAGATTGGGCCTTTCGACGCCGCCAAAAAGATACTTTAAAGTCTCGTAGATCATTTTATCAGCGTGACCACATTATAGTAATATACAGGGTGGTTTTATTGAACGATAGATATTGAAAAAAAAATAAAGATCTAAAAACGACAGTTTTTTTTTGAAGTCATAGATCGAGGTATCCAGCAACGTTAAAATTAATTAGATGTATTCAAAAGAACTTAAATACAAAATACACTATTTTTTTCAATATCTGTCGTTAAATTTAAATAATCACAATTAAATAATTATTTACGAGTGGCGCCAGTAGATACATTATACGTTAAAGCACCCTTAAGCTTGTTTCACATTGGTACAGTCAACAGCAAAAGTAGATGTTCATTTTAGTACCTTGTCACTTTCACTACTTTGACGCATCCCAACTGTCGCAGTATTGTTACGTTAGTGCGACAAAGTACTAAAATGATCAACTACTTTTGCTGTTGACTGTACTCTGTTTTATTGGGACCAAACAAGGTTATTCAAATTAAAATGCATTTAAAGTTGAAGAATTTTTATTCAAATTTCAAATAATTACAAAACAATTACAATTTTTTAATAAAATATTGAGTTATTGACAAAACATTTAGAGGTAGCGAACAAGAAACAATTGAACACCTGTAGGATAGGTACTCTAAAGCGGCAATTACACTGCGTCGTTCACCTAATTCGGTCGCTGAATTCATTTAAAACTACTTAGGCCAACTAACGTCGTCATTACATTGGTCTGTCCGCCTACATATAAGCGTTGGCAGCTGTCGATCGACGAATGCGGCCGACTAACGTGTTCTTTACACCTTTGCGGTCGCCGCATGCAGCATGCAACGAACGACGAAGTGTAATTGCCGCTTAACATACGGTCAACGATAGAGTAATAGTACATTACTACACAGGCCGGGACGAAAGGGGTTGCCGGCCGAAGACATATAGACGGCCGAGCGGAGCGAGGTCGGATAGGTCTAAGGCGGGCAACCCCATATTTCCCGCCGAGGTATGTACAGTGCTTTTCTCAAACATGCAATGAAATAAACAACAAAAATATCAAAGTTTTATTTTTAATACGCATAGTGGCAGAAAGTCAGGATGCCTGTGCCCCAAATTTATGTGGAATGGAAATTAAAAAAGAGGACTTTGCCGGCCTAGGCCTGCAAGATTTGTATGAAATCCCATTAACGACCTCTTGTCCTAGCCGCACCTGAAACGTCATACTTCGCAGCCTATTATAAGGAACATAACATCAATATTTCATTGCATGTTTGAGAAAATAGTATTTTATGAAACATATACATAATAAGGATTCAGGATTCATAAAATTCGAGAGTAGCTGTGTAACAAAACGAGCGTAGCGAATTATGGTAAATGGGACTTAATCGCGTACAACCGAAATTTATTCACCTGAGGTATGCCCGACGTTTCGAATGCATGACAACATCCGTGACTGACTGGCTTGAGCGACAAAATACGTCGTCAATTACATAAACGGACATGTTAGTGTTGTGTGCCGGGACTATCGGGCGATTGACAACCCTTGTGTAAATGTGAATAATTGACGGCTCGTTTAGCCTAGTTGGTAGTGACACTGCCTCCGAAGCTAGAGGTCCCGGGTTCGAATCCCGGCCAGGGCATTATTTGTGCATTTTAGCACGGATATTTGTTCTGGGTCTTGGATGTTTTCTATGTATTTAAGTATGTATTTATCTATATAAGTATGTATATCGTCGTCTAGTACCCATAGTACAAGCTTTGCTTAGTTTGGGACTAGGTCGATATGTATAAGATTGTCCCCCAATATTTATTTATTATTGGTTTACCAATAATAAAGTTATTTATATTAACTGTTGCATAAAGTACTATTTACGGAACGCGCCTCCACTGTCTCCGCTCACAGGTGAACCTAAGATATAACAGGTGCAATATATGAAATCAGGCGGGCGCTGCGCTTGTTTGCCACCGACTAAAAACACACATATACTATCTATGACTAAGTTATTACTAGGCGCTCATTTCAAAAATGATTTTATTTTTCGTATTGATACATGAGCTAGTAGAAAACTATATAATCTTATACTCAGCCCACATGTGTGCGTAAAGTATTTTAACCCATAAACAAAAAAAGTGTCAATTTAATGTTAAACTGTCTTGCATCATGTCCTCTGCACTACTCATGGAACAGATCCCTTTTAAACGATAAGATGAATATTTTCAACCTTTATTTATGATATAATTATGATTTTTTTTGTATTCTGTTTTTTTTTGAAGCAAATTAGGGCGTGGCAATTAATTTGGCAAATTAGGGCGCGAGTCAAGATTCGGGACCAGTTAGGTTAGGAATAGGGATTACTTAGAGCATTTAGACCTTTAAGGCTAGGTCACACACCGTGCGCGACGCAAGCGGAACGTCCTGTGTGGCGTCGCTAACTTGTTACCATACATTCGTGCGCAGCGGTCGCGTTTCACGGAGGTCCCGCTTGCGTCGCGCACGCTGTGTGACCAAGCCTTTAACGGTGTCACAGACACTCCTACTACACTTACCTTAATGTTCAACAGGTAAGTACTTAAATTCATTATTTACAAATATCTTTGGTTCAAAATAGTATTTTTTAATAAACTCATCCCATTGCTTATTAGCTGTCATCCATTCACTAACAACATCATTTAATGTTAAGTCTGGATAGTCTATGAGCATATCTATGACGTCGGATCTTTTGAGCTCATTGAATCCAAGTTTTATTTTATAATGTGACAAATTTGACTCCCTATCACGGTAAAACACACCTTTACGTAGTTGTTTCATAACCGGGTGTTCGTCGCCAGCAGCCGGTATGACTTCTACAGTAGGATATATGTTTGTGTCCTGGTACATCTCAGTAATTCGTTTCAGTTCACTGTTGAGCTTGCTGAGCTGGTCCGCGCTGAAATATGCCGGAGATATTTGAACAATTTTCTGTTCACGAACTGCTGCACCTTCTATGGGCATATTTTTTTCTTTTATATTTCCTATTTTAGACTGGTTATCCTCACGCTGTACAGTATCTGAAAGTACTGTAGTCTCTTGAATCGAGAAGTTGTTTGGTGCTAAAGAATTCTTGATAAGTTCTTTAATTTCTCTTGTCTCGGATTGAGTTGTGTCTGTGATTCTATTCAATTCGGCATTAAGCTGATTGATTTGTTCTGCACTGAAAGAAATAGATGGTACCTTGGTAGTTTCTTGCTTGAGCAGTGGTTTTAAATATTCCTCAATGGACTTTTTGTTTATTGTTATGGAGTCCTTGATTAATTCTTTAATTTCTTTCATATCAGACTGGTAGACGTTAGTTATAGTGTTAAATTTGTCATCATGTTTGTTAATCTGATCAGCATATAAATGAGTGGGAGATATCGCAGCATCATCATATTTGCAGCGTGTTGCTGTTTTTTCAACAGATGTATTTCTTATTTCTATAAAATCTTTGATCATCTTTTTAACTTCTTTGATCTCATTGGTCAATCCTTTCACCTCTTCCTTGTATAAGTCCGCTCTTTGAAAGCTATCATCATTTTTAGTGTCTTCGCTATTCTTTTCTGCCTCTTCTATGTCTTGTAACTTAGAAGAATTATGTAGTGGAGTTGCTTCAGTATTCCCCATGCATTTTTCTTGTGGCTCTACTAGAATGTCAGTGTTTTTATCGTTAGGATCTATTTTGTAAGGTACGAGAGCTCTTTCCTCAAATTGGTTATCTGTTCCATCATTTCCGAATAGTAACATATTATTCTTCTTCAATTGTTGTTCAAGCCTTCCTAAAGTTACGAGTACTTGTGGCAGATCAGATAATTTTTCCTCTATAAAATTTAACTTTTCAGTTAGGTTCACATGCAAATTTCTCATGTAAGTTTTTTGATCGGCTAAATCGCGTTGAATTTGTTTCAATGTCTCCATCATATTAACAGCCATATTTTGTTGCTGGCTTATTTTCCTTGTACCTTAAATTAAGAAAAAAAACTTTGAATGAAACGAATGAACTAGGACTAGGACTCCTTTTTGTATGCTACAATTATAAGAAAACTTCGAAAATAAATAAATAAATACCGACTAAATATTTTCTGACTGTTTTCGGTTTCTTAGAACAATTGCGTATCAGATCATTTAATTTATTTAGAACTAGCAATTGCCCGCGACTTCGTCCACCTCTTCACTCCTATTGGTCGCAGCGTGATGTTATATAGCCTAAAGCCTTCCTCGATAAATGGACAAAAATAATTGTTCAATTCGAACCAGTAGTTTCTGAGATAAGCGCGTTCAAACACTCTTCAGCTTTAATATTAGTTGTGAATTCTCATATTTCTTATATCGGAGATACACCCTTAAAATATATTAAGTGGATACTTCTTACGTTGTCTACCTATTTATTTTCGTCACTAAATGAAACTAGTGGCTCTGTGAGCTGTAGACTTCGCAAAATCATTTTTTTTCTCAAATTTCAAAATTTACAAAAACTGACTTTACAAAAAATATATAATTAGGTATCAAAACCATGTTATTATGTTATCAATACATAAAAATTATGAATGCAGTCCCAATAGTCCCATTCTTGCTTGAAATTTGTTGTCCAATTCATTGCAAATGTAACTTTGTAATCCTATATATTTATATTGGATTAGAAAGTTATTTATGCAGTTCGTGTATCTGAAAAACCGAAATTGCAAAATTAATTAGTTTTCCTTTGATTTATACACTAAGCTCCAATTGTATTCTAAATTTGAAGCTACTAGGTCTACTAGAAGTGCCTTAAGAGTTTGTATGATCGGTCAGTCAGTGAGTGACAAAATTAACCCTTAAATGCATAATGATGTATATATGCATCGTATATTTGATGGTCCGTGGCTCAAAATGCAGCTATCCAAAATCACATTTATTACTTTTATACAACATGACACATCTATTTCAATTTATTAAAAAGTTATACTAAAAATCATGCATTTAAGGGTTAAGCAACTTTGACTAGTTATAATTCTTAAACTACTGGTTCAAATTGAATGAAATTTGAAACATACCGTGTTTATACAATGCCTGCTTGGTTACTCAAAATTTAGGCTTCTAGTTTTATCCACAACGAAGTTATAGGGGGGTCGAATATGGCCTGAACTGCTTCGAGAAAAGGATTGTACAGCCGTGCCGCTGTTTTGCTCGACTTGGCGGGGGCACTGCCGTGGCCCCTGACTTCATAGGCACTTGTCTACTCAGTAGTTTAGTTCAAAAAGGTATTAAGCTTTAAAAAACTTGAGTCTACAACTTTATAAAGGTATGAATTTAATAACTGACGAAGGTTTATGTACCCCGACTGTACCTAACATCTGTTTGACACTTCATATAGACAGTCAAGTTAAGGATGATTCACAGTAGACCGTTCCGTGTCCAGGCCGGCCAGTTTTCTATGACAGCAAACGCAACGGCCGGCCGGCGTATTTCTCTAGTAGAAGAAAACGGGCCGGCCCGGACACGGAACGGCTTACTTTGAATCATTCTTTATTCGACACTCCGAATAAGCGCCTCGCGTCGACGTCCCATCGCGATGTATACTTTAATATATCATTTATGTATGTTAGTCTTGATGTAGATCATTATGTGGTATCAGTTCTTTGGAAACTTGTAAGCCCTATTTTCAAAAATTAAGAATTCTGTATCTTCCTAGTTTGTATATCTATGAAATGGTAACCTATCGAAGTTTCGAAAATCCTTTGTCCGATTTTCACTTGTCCGAAAACGGTTGCTCGAATGTTTATAACCCATATACATTGCTTACCATATTTTTTGAAATGTCTCTAGTTTCCTATCCCACATCTACATTTTCCCGAAATTCGATAACCAGAAGAACGGTTGCCAAATTTATTATTTGACAACCGATTTGTTAATCACCTTTTCATAAATCCGATGCTACGCGAAATCGAAATGGGTTAGGTTAGGTTAGAACGGTGACCCTTGCGGAATCAAACATTTGCTAGGAAAGTAAGAAAGTATTGAATATAGGTTAATAAACCGAATAAGGAACCGGAATCGGGACTTAGTGGCAAAACCGACTCTAATCGCGGATAGGTTAGAAGACTGAAGCGGGAGCTTTGCTCCCGCTTTCGTCTTCGAGGTTTTTTTTTATAAAAGAGCGGAAAAACTTGTTATATAAAACTTTCATACAGTATAGTTAAATTCAGCTATTGGGTAAGTAAATAATGAGGACATTTCATGTGATCTCAGCCTCAAAATAAAATAAATTACTAATATTGAGTTGCGTGCAATGCGATAGTAACACTTTTTAAATATTATATGCGAGTTATTACTGCAAGAACGAACGAACAAATTTACTTACTTACAATTTTGTTTGTCGATCTGATGGGCGGGGCGTTATAGGCAACGCGCGTTATAGGGAAAATAATATTTCGTTCAAAATACTTTACGCCACAAAAAGTAGTTGGCAAATGATACTTCGGAATTTTTACAAGTGTTGATTCGAATCATAAGCGAAATAAAATTGCAGCGAACTGAGAAGGGGGGAAAGTAATGAACAGGGAAACGTACTTTCGGGCATACAAAATTTAGGCTAATTAATAAAATGGGAAACGTTTTCGGGGTATTAATAATCGACATTACAATTTTCGACTTTATGATAGGTAACCCTATGAAATGTGTGTTTTCGTGAAATGTAATGCCCATTTGTTTCTTAGCTTTAAATGTACACATATATGTAATAAAATAAAAAGCCCGATGATACCCAAAACAATGTTATGAGCTTTAAAATTAGGAACGCTGGCCCAGCGGCGAACGCTCAGAACACAAAAAAAATCCTTTCTATGATCTGAGGGCGAACGCGTCCCGCGTGCGGTATGCGAGGTTAAGCAATGTCGGGCGGGGTCAGTCCTTGGATGGGTGACCGCTTTGAGTGTTTACTAACTGAGCGCTCCCGTGCTTTGGAAGGCACGTTAAACCGTTGATCCCAGTTGCTGTCTATGATAGCAGTCTTTAAGCCAAGTTAGAGGGCTCCGGGCGGCTTGAGAACTTCTAACAGTCAAGTTGCCCACTCACTTGACAAGCCTAATCCCAATAAGGTCTAGTTTTCAGGGGAGGCACTAGTTTTTAAGGAAGTAACTGCCATCTGACCTTCCAACCTGAGGGCAGGTTGTAAGGTCAGATGGCAGTCACTTCCGTAAAAACTAGTGCCTACGCCAATTCTTGGGGTTAGGTAGCGGAATCCAGGCATCCTCCAAGATGCAGTTGTACTGGGAATAACGCTAGGATGATGATGACCCAAAACAATGTTATTACAGAAGAATGTGGTCGGAATGGCTCCGAAGATATTTAATAAATTACCTGAATATTTTAATTCAATAGAACAACTACATAAGTTAAAAGAGTCTTGAAAAACGTTCTAGCTCATAAAAGCTATAATGAATTAATGAATGCCTTAATGAATTTATGAATAATAAAGAATTTGACATGCATGCTCAACAATTTGAAAGCCGTAAGGCGCCACGTAGAGAAACTGACTATGAACCTGTAACATACTCTGACCTATGCTGGACAAATAAATAATTTTTATTTTTATCTTTATGTTATCTTTAAGATATTTGTAATATTGGCCTGAGATGCCTGAAATAAATGGTTATTATTATTTACCAGGCCATTAGTCCACCGCGTACCGTGTCCGTGGGGCTTGCCCACGTTAGGCCTTTTGGTTCCAAGAGTTATTTAATAAAAAAGTACATATAAGTACTTATTATTACAATGGAACTGAATCATGAGAAACGAATTCATAATTTTAGAGCGTTTAGATGATTAATACTTGGTAGACCGTACTACATCCTATGTCCTTCCCGGGACTCAAGCTATCTCGATACTAAATTTCATCTAAATCGGTTCGCCGGTTTAAGCATGAAGAAGTAACAGGCAGACAGACAGACAAACTTTCGCATTTATAATATACTATCGACCCGCCCTGGCTTCGCACGGTTGCAATGCTGATATAATAATGTATACCAAAAAAAACGACTTCAATTCTGTACTTCGCTATGCCACAATTTGTGGTTTCCGTGAGCCAATGCTTGGTTACCTACAGAAATCGGCATATGCGTGCCTATCAAATTCGAGGAGCTCCCTCGATTCCTCCTAGATACCATCATCAGACATTCACCAAATTTATATGGGTGCTTGCTTTAAAACAAAAAAAGAATGATCAAAATCAGCTGACGTGGTCAAGAGTTATCGGGGAACATATATAAAAAAAAAACATGCAGACGAACTGAGAACCTCCTTCCTTATTGAAGTCGGTTAAAAATATACTACAGAATGTCTCTTTATATACAAACCGACCGGTACTACTGCAACCGCTATGCATTTTTAATCTGTATTATCTTCGGAATTATTCATTTAAAATACATACTGTAGGGCCATATTGATCTGTATTAAATGCACAATGTATTTAAGGTACTTAATTGGATAAGGATTAATGCTGTATTGCTTAAGATTGCTTCGTAATTCAGCCATTATTTCTCGTATAAGTAAAAAACCAAAAAATGGTTATTGTGAGTTATCCTCCTTAAGAGATAGACATATACCTACCATCCCGCACTTTTTTTAACCGACTTCACGATTTCAAAAGAGGAGGTTATCAATTCGGTTGTATGTTTTTTTGTAGACCTTTTTAAGGTGTACAATGATGTACAGTCAGCATCATAAATATGTATACATTTATTAAGTAATGTCTAGGGAATAAGGCTCTAAATTGACGGCGTTTTACACTAAAATAAAACGCTAATTAAATAACTTACCATATTCGAAACCTAATTATATTTGAGAGTGGCAACACTGTTCCGTCTGTCCGGTCGTTTATTATACCTATCCCTTTCTAGCAAGTACTACATCCGTCTCCCTCGCACGTTTCCCCTTCCACCCTTGGCAGTCGCCATTGGGTTTCGCGCGAATTCTATGATCATTGTCTCATAATATCAAATATTTATTCGTACTACCAGGCAGATATGAAAATTGTAGGTTTCGAATATGGTAAGTTATTTAATTAGCGTTTTATTTTAGTGTAAAACGCCGTCATTAAACAACTGTACCGATATTCGAAACCTAATTATATTTGAGACGTGTTTGTTATCGCCTGGTGGAAGGGTAGAATGCCAATGTGATGCTTATAAAAATTTATCTAACCTTTATGTGTAAATGTGTCGAGGGAGCCAGTCATGAACTTTGTAGGAGGCTAGTTGAGTGAACATTACCAATTTCATATGTTCATGAATAGTAATTATTTTACTAAAAGTACAGTTATGGAACAAGAGAGAATTAGAAGTGAGAGTAAGGTGAAAAGAGGCCAGTCAGTTCATTGTAGACCACTTCCTTCTGTCACTCCAACAGGAAGAGTTCCACATCTCCCTGAAAGTGGGAGGCTACAAGTGAAGAAATTAGTAATTTCGAATTTAATGTTGTTTAGGTGTCAACAATAAAAAGCTTTTTCAATAACAGTGTTTTTATTTATTCATTTGTTCTTCTGCATGACCTTACAGTTAGGTAATTATTATAGTTATTAATCAATGTACATCATATACACTCCTACAGCCTATAGGCAGTTATGATTATGTTTGTTATACATTCTTTATTTTGCTTTAATTAACTCATAAGTTATGTCTACATATAATTATCTTATATATTTGAAAATCTCATGTATCATCTCATATAGGTACATAGTGGATATTTAATAGTATGTTGAGTACTTACACTTACATGAGTATTTGATAATCAAAGTTTGTTATAGGTCAATAACATCCAATAGATAATAAATAATCTTGATTGATCTAAATTAAAGGAAAGGTATATGTATAAAAGTAATATTATGCTTATTAATGCACTGGCAAGAACAAGTTTTGAACAGAATCTGCATTATTTGCATTTAATACTTCTTTTCTATAAAATCTTGCAAAAGTTTGTCCTGATCTCCAATTTCCCCTTGCTAGTATGTCATCCAGAGGGAAGTTATTGATCCAATTTTTAGAAGCCACAGCTGACCTCATACTCCCAGCGGAGGATGTGATGCCAGCATCCTGTAATAAAGTTTTTATCCAATTTGCAATTACTGTTCTAGATGCATTTTTAGGAGGGCCACGCACTGTTAGAAACAGGTTGTTACTTTTGCAAGTGTTTCTCCTGTCCTTTGACAATTCAATAAGGGATTTAACCCAGAAAATTGGGTCTATTGACTGATCATCTGGGTTAGATCTTAGTTTCCAACCTGACTGCCTGTAGTTGTGGCCGTCTGTTTTTGACCCAAAAAGTGGCCAGAATATCATTTCATTATCTGAGATTGTAAAAGACCTTGGGTCAATGGAAAGCAGAGTTAGATCATGTACTCTCCGACCAGAGCAGAGTAGAAGAATACATGCTGTTCTTCGGGAACAATCAAACAGGTTAGCATCTCTATTAAAATTTTGTCTAAGCCAATTGGAGAGAATATCCACATCCCAAATCGGAGGTTTGGGGGTTCTGGGATTTTTGTTAGCTACAGATTTCAAGATCCGAATAACAAGGGGATGTGTACTAAGTTTATCATGGCTATTTGGGTTACATAATGTTGCTACCACAGATCTATGGAACAGAATGGTATTATAGGATAGCTGGAATTTCAGATAGAGATCTGATAAAAACTTAGCTAGGTCAGAGCCAGATGGGTTATGACAACTCACCTTGTTCTGAAGGCTCCATGTGCACCACCTCTTCCAAGCTGCATTGTAAGACTTTTTTGTAGAGTCTCGCCAGCTTGACCCCAGTAGCTCCAGCGCCACTCGGGTGTCCATGTGGTTAGTGTTTCGCCCCACCCCCACATTTCCATATTTCGAGATGCAGGTCTTGTACTTTCCCTGGAGGTTTGTTTGTATTGGTGTCGATTAACACCTGAGATATGTTGTACACTGTAAAGGGCGATGCTATTGCTCGGCTCTTCAAGTCGGGCCTCCAAAATGCTTTCTCCCAGCAGGGGGCTACAAACAGGTATATGCCTTTTGCATTGTTTAGGTGCGACAGGACTTTTGGTATTAGAAACGGAGGTGGGAATATCCAAGCTAGATCGTAAGTCCATTGTTGGGAGAACGCATCTACAAATTCCGCCTTCTCGTCCATTGCATCCAGTGTCGCATATCGTTTCACAACGTGGGCTCTCTGCGAGGCAAAGAGGTCTATTTGGGGGATTCCCCACTTTTCGAAGACTGTCTTGGTTAAGTTCGGGAGGAGATGCCACTCTGGGTGTGCCGAGTCTCGTGACAGGTGGTCTGCTTCCGTGTTGTACTTGCCCGGTATGTGATGTAGGTTGAGTTGTATATTGTAACACTGAAGGATACGAAATACTTGGTATGTTAAGTCCATCAGCCCCTCCGATTTCGTTCCCCCTTCGTTCCGCAGATAGGCAAGAACTGTTCTGTTGTCGGATTGGATGGAGACCGTGGTGTCTGCTAAGAGCTGGTACTGTTGCCTCAGCACCTTCAGTATAGCCAGCATCTCTTTCATGTTCGAGTGTAGTGCTAGTTCCTGCGGTCCCCACAAGCCGCTTAGCTGGATGTTGTCTAATTGCGCTCCCCATCCTTTCCCTGATGCATCGGTTGACAGGTAATGTTTGACACATTGGGAGTGTAGAGGCGAGTGAAACTGACAGTGACAGTTCCACCATACCAGCTGTGCTACCGCGAACTTCGAAAAACGAACTTCGTGTCGTGCCGTCCCTTTCACTCTTGTGTTCTACACTATATGACGGAAAGGGACGGCACGACACGAAGTTCGTTTTTCGAAGTTCGCGGTAGCGAGGCAGGTCCGTTATTGTGTCCGTTGGTAATGTTAATGTTTTCAAGGGATGCTCTTTCAGGATTTTGTTGGAGAATTTTAATAAATTCCGGAAGTGCAGGCGTCCGTACTGTACTATGATGCTTGCAAAGTTCAGTACTCATATTAGGCTCTGTAATTCTTTTAGAGATAGTGCCTTCGCCATGAGGGCATGATGGACTTTTTCCCGTAACGTCAGAACTTTTCGGATTGGTAAATATTTGACATTGTTCAGGGGGTCCCACACTATGCCTAAGTACTCTAGTTGGGATTGAGGTTGTAACACGGACTTTTTGTAATTGACTTGCCATCCCAAGGATTCCAACAGGTGTATTACGTGATCCGTCTGCCTCCTCAGAAGATTCTGACTTTGATTGGCCAGGAGAAAGTCGTCTAGATACACTAGGGCGCGTATCCCTTTGCTCCGGATGAGCTGGGCTACCCAGTTGGTGAATGTTGCGAACAGTTTTGGTGCTGTTGCCAAACCAAAAGGCAAGCAGGTCATTTGCAATAGTTCGTTTTGGAACACTAGCCTTAAGAATCTCCGGTGCCCTGGCGCGACCGGTATATGGAAATATGCGTTGGACAAATCTATTTTTGTCAACCAATCGTTGGGTTGGAGAAATGTCGGAACCTTTTGTTGATTTATTAATCTGAATTTGCTTATATGAATGAATTTGTTGAGCTGTTTTAGATTGAACACTGGTCGAAATGTTCCATCGTCTTTCTCTCTGAGAAATAGACTTGACAGGAAGCTTGGGGAAAGTTGGGCACTCTCCAGGACTCCCGCAGCCTTTAACGACTGTATTTCTGTCTCCATTTCCTTGGAGTACGGCACTGTTATCAATTTGCCCTGCGTTAATTGTGGCATCATTAGTGGAGGTTTTGAGTTGAATGGTATACGGTACCCTTCTTTTATAACCGTCAATATGTGGTGGGGAGCCTGTAAGGACTCCCATATAGCAAGGTAACTTTGTAGGCACCCTGCTCGGAACTTCGAGTCAGAAATTCCCTTTTGAGCGACCCCTTGTGGAGAGGCCTCCTCTATTTTGTTTGAAATTGTTACTTCGAGGGTTCTTAGCTCGAAATGTCTGACCCTGCGCGGGTCGTGTGGGCATAGGCATGGTTGCCTGGTTAAATATTGGCACTCCTTGCGCAGGAGGAAGCATGAATGGGTAATAAGGCGATCCATGTGCTGGAGCCATTTGTCTCCCATTGTACTGGGACGTATTAGGAAAACTACCCTCTTTATAGCCATGCGCTGGCGCTTTTGATTGTTTGCCCGAGTTATAATTCGAAGCACTGGTTGGCGCTTTACTAGTACTGGGTTTCAAGGGCCAAAAGATTTTGTTCATACCTCCGGCCTTTTCTATTATCGATGAAAAGGCTTGTGGATTGAATAAGAACTCGCAAGTGGGGGGTATTTTACGAAGACTAGCTTTAATGAATTTATCTTTGACAGAGCGTAAAATCGAGTCCCGCCGCTGCTGTATTAAATCAGCGCGGTGACCGCACGTCATTTGTAACAGGTCATTAGAAATGGTTTGAAATTCTTCAGAAAAAGTTTCTTTTATCTTATTTTCTATTGTAGCTAAATCAACAATTTCGGTCGTTTTTAACCAGCCCAAAAGTGACCTGATCCCTTTTTCTACCGATTCTTGTTGTTTTATTAGCCCTTGCGTAATAGCCGCAAACCCCTTTTCAGTAATACTTAGGTGATTGAATTTATCGTATGGCTTAATTTCATCATTGCACTCCAGATCGGTAAATCCGGGGGTAGAACAAAATCTTTTTTGGGTATCCGAATAACGGACTTCCGACCAGTCCTGGGTTTCAAAATGTTGAATTGATTTCAGTTTATCTAAGCGGGAAGGGTCTGACTTTAAGATGGCTGGTTCTTTCAAAACTGTATGAGCATTTAATGAAAAATCTTCCTGCGTGGAAGGATCAGTATCATCTTTAAATAACTCGCCACTTGTATCTAAGCCGATCCCGTCTTCATCAGTGTCTGTATGAGCACTATCAAGGATCTCGCCTTGTGGCATGGGTTCAAAGTAACGGGTATTATTAGCACTCGTTAGTTGTTGCAAGACATTTTGGATTTGACTCACCTGTTGTACCAAAGTACCTATTATCTCATCATTTTGAGATATAGCAGTCTTTTTAGCGCTGGGCCCAGACGTTGGCGAAGCATTTCGCTTGCGTGACTGTTGGGACGCCATGCCCTCCGAATCCATCATGGATTCCAGCACTAGATATTGTGCCAGGTCTGGATTTGAATTATCTTCCATTTGCTAGATAAAACAAAAGGACAGTAAATTTATAAACTTATATTTCGAACGGCAAAAGCCGTTAGAAACTGTTTTTCGCTGATAGGTAGCTAAACTGGAATAAAATCTTTAAGACTCACCAGCAGTTTAGCTCGCACGACCGTCCAGTTCGAAAAACAGAATGCCAATGATCATAGAATTCGCGCGAAACCCAATGGCGACTGCCAAGGGTGGAAGGGGAAACGTGCGAGGGAGACGGATGTAGTACTTGCTAGAAAGGGATAGGTATAATAAACGACCGGACAGACGGAACAGTGTTGCCACTCTCAAATATAATTAGGTTTCGAATATCGGTACAGTTGTTTAATGTATACATATTTATGATGCTGACTGTAGTACATAATTTCGATCTGCCTCGTAAGTTTCAGTCAGCGTTTGCAATGAAAGCGCAAAAAATGGTTTATTTACGACATCCCATTAGAAACCTCTAAAATTATCAGAGTTTCTTTTCTATATTATGCATGTATTATACATAGAAACCTTCCTTTTGAATCATTCTATTAAAAAAACCTCATCAAAATCCGTTGCGTAGTTTTAAAGTGATGATGTAGTGAAGTGAAGTATGGATAGTATTGAAAAAAATATACAAATATTGCTCGTTTATTAAGAGTACCTAGTTAGTTAGTTTTATAGATATAGATGATCATGATGATGATGAATAATATAGGATATAATAGCTGGGTCCCAAAAAATTAGTTTTTGGTGTCTCCTGTCGAAATAGGTAAAAAGAAGGGTTGTAAAGCCTAATTTTTGGTTGTACTTATAATCTGCATAAACAACGTTTCCGTTTCTATAAATCTACATAACACACATGCACATAGCCATCAAAAGTTGACCACAGGACTGACGGCCTCTTTTTTTCAACTGTCTAGTATTTAAACGAGATATAAGTGTATATAAACTCTGTGCTACTTACAATAAACTGTAGGTAATTTCGACGATCACTAAGAGTGAAGATGATCGACAAACAACAAATTTTATAAGTATTATATTCGTTTGATACTGCGTTGAATGACGTTATATTGAATACAGTTTAGAAAAACGATAGTCACGTTAACTTGAACAAAAAGTGCATGAGGGTAGCAAAAAAACGACGGTTGCGTTCAGTAACTATTCCGTTCAGTAACTAATCTTTAAAAATAATTCATTATTAAGAATTTAATATGTGACATGGCTACATGTAAAGCCGGGTCCCCAGCGCCATGTTTTTCGTGTTTGCAAACATCAAACATGTTTTTCGAACACAAAATAGGCGTGGCCTCAATGTTAAGGCCGGTCCACTGCACCAAAAATCCAACAAAACATGTTCGAAAAACATGTTTGATGTTTGCAAACACGAAAAACATGGCGCTGGGGACCCGGCATAATATGTGACATTCTTAATTAATATTTAAAAAAAAAATACGTTTTTATACTTGACACGATAATTTTAGAAAACAAATAGCTTGGACTGGTATAATATTATCTTTGGGTGGTCGTGTTCGAAACTATAGACGTTTTTGATCGATACAAAAACATCATTTTCCTTTTATTTTATTACATAATAAAATAAAAATGTCCCATAAATTATTACAAGGATGTTTTTAACTGCTACTATTTACCTTTTTGTATGTTTCCATATCGAACATAACTAAAGTAACGTAAGTAACATAAGTAAAGTAAAAACTTATCTCCACACTTCTTTATTCTAAAAATGTAGACGGTAGTAAGTGGCTACCCTCATAACATAAAAATAAATGTCAAACTGGGTTTGTTATGTTATATTCTAATCAATTTGTAATGTATTAGTGGATTGGATATATGGATGTGTATTTAACTATGAAAATCGATTCCAGGAAACTTTGCGTCATTGGGTAACAGGGGAAAGTCGGTTATATGGTAACATTTTTTACGCATACGAAGATAATTTGTATGTAAAAGTATTAAAAATTATAGATACTGCATGTAAAAAAAAATATTTTGGCTTCTTTAAATAGCAAAATGAGCATACTGGAATTAAATTAACATCGTCAAAACGAACTTTTTCAAAGGACTCCTATCGGTACGATACGATTTAGCCGACGAGTTGATTAAATCATACAATCAGCATTACGACGTATTTTGCATGTTAACTGTTTAACTTAGGTATAAATACAAAATATTTTTTGCCACCCATTTCGACCAATTTCTATTAACCACCCAATAATCCCGTTTATTTTTGTATTTAAATACTGTTTAAATAGAATTTTTCATGATCATATATTCACATCATAAGTTATGTCGTTACGAAATAACACTTAAGTTTAGATTAAGACTGCGCAGTACGCTCGGTTCTCAATACAAACGTATTTACGCTGTCATTTTTAAACGCCATGCTAGAATAACATGAAACTTTGTATCACAATGGGATCCGGCATATCTAGGTCGGAAATTAGTTTCTGTTGCTTGAAATTATAATGGAGAAAAATACAGCGATTATTCAGGTTTTTATACAAGCCGTAAAAATTCAAAAAACCGCTGTATTTTTTTTCTTTTACAATTTCTAGGATCAGAATCTAATTTCCGACCTAGATATGCCGGACCGAATTAGAGAACCGAGCGTACTGCGCCCTCTTAAGTTACATGCCCCCTTCATTTTTTATTAACTTGAATACATAACTATGTAGCGGTCGATACAATAAACCTAGTTTTCTAATTTTATTGTAATATTTGTAATACATCTTATAGTTTTAGAGTAAAATGCCTGTGACATTCGGACATGATGAAATTATAAGGGTTCCGTTTTTGCCATTTTGGCTACGGAACCCTAAAAAGTAGAACTGTGCCAAGGACAACAAATGATATAAGTTATTATTTGACGTTTGGTCTTTCATTTAATATGTCACACGCAGGTCATACGCCATACTTTACAAAAGGTTTTTTTGTTGTTTTTGTTTCCCCTCCAAAATCTGGTCCCACTGTTTAAAATTCATTTATTTACGTTACATCTTCGTCTTTGGGTCACCTGCTTACATATCATCATCATCATCATCATATCAGCTGGCCTCCCCTAAAGATTGCCACAATGATAGATCCTGCGCCACCCGCACCAGCGGACTCTCGCGACCTTTACCAGGTCATCACTCCACCTTGTGGGAGGCCTACCCAGGCCTACCCAGCACCCACGCTGCGCCTTCCAGTACTTGGTCGCCACTCGAGAACCTTTCCGCCTCAACGGCCATCGGTTCTACGAGCAATGTGCCCCGTCCAGTGCCACTTAAGTTTAGCGATTCGGAGGGCTACATCGGTTACCTTGGTTTTACTGCGGATAATCTCATTTCTGATATGTTCGCGCAGAGTTAATACTAGTGTTATTTTACTGTGGATCGACAAGAGACATCACCCTGTTCTGGATTATTTTTATTGTTATTGACGCTTAGAGACCTTATACATCTCTAACAATATTAAAATAGTGCTATTTTCTATATTTATTTTAATTTTGACGCTTAGAGACCACGTACATCTCTAAGAACTTAAGAATAATAATTATTAATTGTGTTTGGACGTTCAGAGACCATATACATCTTTGAGGTATGAAATATATTTTATATAATATTACCTTCAAATTTTGATATTGTACGTAAGTTTATTTTCATTTAATGGCATAAGTTTGTTTATCATTTATAGTTTTGAAATAATTTTAATGTCAGTTTTTTTTTTTATTGTATAACCAATTTCATTTATTGACTTGTAAAAGTGCCCTTGTGGCCTATTTGCAGAATCAATTTTTGAATTTTGAATTTTAATTAGGGGTGGTCGTTGATTCAACGAACTAGATGATAAAACGTTTTTCGTTCGTCAACGAACGAAACGTTTTGTTTAACAGAATCAACTAGTTGACGACTTTAACGTACAAACGTAATCAAAATGGAACGCTAAACTAAAGCCCTTAACGTTTTCACCCTTACTCAATAAACGTATCAACTCAATGACTTTTTCTCTTCAGTTAAAGCAAAAAACTAGTTGACGAAATCAACTAGTTTTTCAACTAGTTGACGTTTTCTAAGTTAACGTTTCGTTTCGTTGAAGCGAAAACCGTCAACGACCCACCACTAATTTTAATAATTAATTTTGAAGAGAAACTCCCAGCTCTCTCTATAGCTTTTTGGGTGACTTTGAGCATACATATTACCAAATATCAACTCAATCCATTCTTTTCGGAGCAAATTGGCTGTGACAGACGGAGGGACAGACAAACAGACGCACGAGTGATCCTATACAATGGCCCCGTTTTTTACCTTTTGAGGTACGAAACCTAAAACTAACTCGTCGATTATACTGGCTTATTTTATTAATCAGGTACGCTATTTTATCCTTAAAACTGTTCCCCGTTTTGGATCGGTTTCCATACAAATAAGTTATCATAAATTTAACTTTTTTTTATACTATGTCGGTGGCGAACAAGCGCACGGCCCGCCTGATGGTAAGCGGTCACCACAGTCTATTAATTTTACCTATTATTATTGTTTTCTAAAATAATTACAGGTATAATTTAAACGATGTTTTTATGAGTAAAATGTCAACGGCAAACACGTTTCCCCCACAAGGAAATAAATCCGCTAAGGCCAATCGACTTTTTCTTGTTCCTTGATAGTCATGTTTTCTATGTATTTCGACAGAATAAACATTTTGTGATTACCTATGCAATAAAAATACTATTTCCTTCCAGTTCTGCAAGAACTTCCGCGTGGGCGAGCGTTGCTGTGAATTCGAGTGTCTCGACCCACCGGGCGAGGACACGAGGTACCGCGAACGACAGCGGCTGCGGGCCCTCATCCTGGCCGGCAACTCTTCGGCACACCACATCACGCCCTCGCACCAGCTCAAGTACGGCATGTCGCTGCTAGCTGTGGCGGTGGCCAGGTTGGTCTGAGGCTTTGAAGTGGCGGGTTCATGACGTTACCCTGCGGGGCCTTAAGACCCGTACTAATTGGGTAAAGATTGACTATAGACATCAATGTTTGGTTGGCTTTGAAGTGGTGCTCCTATCACGTTACCCTGGGGGAGCACAAGACTTGCGCGCTGTAACTGGATGAAGATTGACTACAAACAAAGCTGGTAGTAGTGTCAAATGCTATTGAAGGGACAATTTGAAGTGTGAAATGGACAGAATGGAACTGCGCTGCGGAGTGATGAAAATATCTGAATATCTTCGTATGTTGTAGTATGCGATTTGTTGGTAATTATCTGTGAGAATATTCTTAGGGTTGGACCGGTTGAAAGTGGCTATGCCACGTTTTTATAAATGTAACGAATAATCAATTGAAAAAGTTTTTGTCAACAAGTGTTTTTTTTTAAGTAACGTTGCAAGAACGGGATCTTTTGCCAGCACTTGAATTGTAACGTTTCCGTAGTTAGGCTGGTAATTTCGTGAGCAGATCCAAGAAATATTTGAAGAACTTAGTTGTAAGAAGCGTGACCAATAACAGCCGAAATAAAACTTCATTTACTTAGAACAGAAGATCAACTGGATCGATATTTTTAGCTATGGTTCAAGAAACTAAGAAAGCGATGGGATTAAAAATCGATCGTTCAATCGAAGGATCATGAGTAGTTTGTCATTTTATGTATTGTCAGAAGTTGACTGGTTGGTTTTACAGTCACTGAGACTGCCATAGGCCTTAAGTACGAGGGTACGACCTCAGGCCTTTTACAGTCCGTCAAAGAGGTTTAGTCTAAGCATGAGAATGTGTGTGTTAGGTCATACACGAAAGTCTACTGAAAGAAGAATTACTTTAGTAATGTGACATGAAAAATGGTAAATGTACTTATTACTTTTACCGTTAATTTAAAGTTGTTTTCGCTGGTTAAATAGCCATATTGATTGTTCTACACAACGATGTATAAGTGCATGAGTTTTAAAAACAGTATTAGGTTCGTTGTTCGTGTGAAATCGATTATTCTGGGCTATTCGCAAAGTTAATGGATTGTCGTTCATTCAATAATTTATTCAGCACACAATATACTACACATTGTGACTTCTGTAATAAGAACGATACATTGTGTGATAAGAACTAAGAACGTGTAGGCGAGTGTTAACAAATATAACAGACTCAAAGATTGTTTTAGGTATTCGCGGTGTGCATTAGACCATATTGTCAACAGGTACCTATTTAGTATAAATATTGGACGTAAACGCATTAGTCCTTCAGACTAAGAAATAAGTGTGGGAAATAAGAAAGACGAATGCTCGCCGGAAACAATCGCGAATATATCTGCCAAATAAACTGTTGCTATAAAATACGAGGTCTCAAAGGATTTCACCGCATCCGCAATCTAACCTAAAGCAAACTACAATGTATCGTATATGACAACAGGAACGAGATATAGTGCGATGTGGCTTAGCGCAATTTGAATTGAAGACGAAATCCCTCGGCCAACCAACCCTGGATTACTCAGTGAATAATGTGGCAACTGTCGAAAGGAAAATTGAAGTTTGAATTACTAAACTAGAGTTAAAAAGGCGTGTTTTATTTGGAGCATAAAAGCCGTAATCCTTTGGATGACTTTATCATAATCACAATTCCTTCAAAATAGTCAACGTAAACATTAAATGATATTACACAGTATACCATGCCAAACCGCCGCCGGAGCCGTGCTTGTTGCGCCTGATAGTTAGCGTAACGTGTCAAATTAACGCTAGCTAGATCAGACTGTCATTTTAATTATGGAAAATGATATTTCTATTTACCTTATGCACACTCGAAAACGTTACGTAATTACCCTGTTCGACCGAATATGGAACAGGGAAGGCAGAAATAAGTCACGACGTCAAAATGCATCCGAAGAGACTCGAACTGTTCTAAACTCTGTAATTTGGAGTTAACTGCTGGGATGTCACCAAAGACTCTGTGAGCTTGCCGTTCTATTGTATCCCGTGGCGTAGTTAGGAGGGAAGGGGCTATCTACCTTGGAGTGACAGTACAAACACGTGTCCTTAAACTACTTAATGTTAATTTTTGGGGTGACATCCACGATTTCCGTATTAGCTACGCCACATTGAATCTAAGGCAGCTAACGGATACTTGATAGTTAGCTCAACCTACGGAACCTTACCGTTCCATACCTAAGCAGCAGCATTGCTCTCTACTTTTGAACAACACCTGTCATTCATGACAACGGAATCTTTTCTATTTCCAGAACATCAAATAAACATGGTACAGTTAAAAGGTCATGCACAACTGGAAAGGCAAATAAATCTAACTCTTATGTCCACGACAGCAAAGTTCAGTTTAATATTGTTGCTTTTTCAAAGATAGTTTTGTTGACCTTGAATACGCGGAAAGAAAAGATTCGTCACTTTTGAATCTTAACAACATTGAAATAAAGTCGAAAGAGAACTTTTCGCTCTTGTAATGTAGACGTTGTATATTTCTTTCGACAGTTGCGTTCAGTACAGCCAGACGGGTATCGTAATAAAATTTAACTAGCGCTTATGTTCCCTCAAATGTATCGTAAACTCACCATAAATACTGCTAAAACCTATCTGTTCGAACATGCCAAATATTTCGTACAGTCGAAGTGAAAAGAGTTTCGTATACCTAACAACAACCCTTACTAGTCTGCTTCCAACGCGAGTTCCAAAATAGATGCACCGAATGTAACCAAGTTAGAATATAAAAGTAGGTAGTTACCTAGCGAAAGAGCAGAGGTGTTATATTATATGACTGCGATTTTTGTAAGGTAGGGAGATGCTCTATAGCTGAACCGCTTCAAATATGAGTTAGCACTTCACTAAAAAAATATCTTACAACAGTAAGATTAACATTGAAATATAAAATTAATAGTCCACAAATTTCTTCGATTTTCTGTTTTAAAAACTGACTTCAATTCTGGTGAAGGACGGCTAAACGGGGCGAAATTGTAAGGATATGTTTGTCTATATGTACATTTACTACCCAGTTGTTCGAAAGCCCCATGCGCGTAGCCAAACGATACTTTCGCTTTGTAGGGAAAACTACCTACAAAGGTGGGTTGCCGGCATCGAATCTTAAACTCTTAACCTATTACATTTCCCCAAGGCACATTTCTTCAAGTGTATTTATATATCGATTTGAACCTTTACACGTGCGCGGTTATAAATAAACTTTACCAAATTCAGCACGAGCTGACAGGCGAAGGGTGACGGTGCAAGATGTAGGCTTTTAAGGAACCTATCCGTTTACGAGTAAAATATAGAGGTTTACACGAAGGTAAGCTTTTAGTTGTCATTATAATTACACCTAGATATTTTTCTAGCGACTTGATGTAAGTGATTGACAAAATAAAAACATCGACAGTCCTGTTATCGATAAGTGCCACTTCAACGTCATAGATAAATGTTCGAAAATTACTGGGGTTGTCTAGTTGGTAGGTACCATGGCACATTGCAATTGATCATAAACTTTGTTAGGTAAATATGAAATCGATTTTTTTTTCTTCGCGAATTCTTAAGCTTGTCTGTGTTAATGTGACATGTGATGTTATGTTTCTTTGGGACGATGTTTATTTTGCATTTGGTGCAAAATAATGTTGAACCACGAAATCTGATTTCTAGTAAATTTACAATAAACGAGGTGATTGTCTCTTCTCGGGACGTTTTTCTGGGTGGCATTTTTTGTATTCCATCTTGGGTTTACAATATATTTGCCTTAATATGCAATGTGAATAAACGTCACATTGTATGTCAATTATTTACTTTTTTAACCGACTTCAAGATTTCAAAAGAGGAGGTTATCAATTCGGTTGTATGTTTTTATTTTTTTTAAATCTGTAGTAAAACAAACACTTATTTCAAGAGCATATTATAAGATAAACGATTACATCATGGATAGGGATGTTTGGCAGTGATAGCGTCCTGCACGGGTAATCTATCGCGAAAATATATTTTCTACTGTAGCATTGTTATTTAAGTAATTTTGTAGTAGCTGACACTGTAATTTTATATTTAACTATACAATGTATCTTGTTTTCAAAAAATGACACCTCGCCGAGTTTCTTACGCCGGTTCTTCTCGTGGCAGAGGTATATTTTTCCGAACCGGTGGTAGTTTATTGACGTTCATAGGTGCATGTAATATGCCTAATTTGAAGAATAAACTACTTTTACTTTTACTTTACTTTTTTTACTTTTTAATGTTTGTTACTCCATAACTCCGTCATTTCTAAACCGATTTTGAAAATTCTTTTTTTGATTGTAAGTATATATATCCATGTTGGTCTCGTTTTTGTCAAAACGCAGTTCTGATGATGGGATCCATGAGGAATTGAGGGAACTCCTCAAATCTTGAAGGCAAATATATAGTGATTTTTGTGTTTTTATCAACCAATCGAGCATTTTCATACAAAAATATGACATTTGATGAAGTGGAACTGCTGATGATGATCAGAACAGAACTCTTCAATGACGAAAAGTTGACGTTTGGCGATTTGTACTTTTAGTTGTGTTTGTTAAGCAAGTTCTATTTATTTTCAGGATTAATTTTTGTCATGCTCGAGTTCTGATAATGGGATCCATTAGGAATCGAGGGAACTCCTCAAATGTGAAAGGCAGACAAATAGTGATTTTAATATTTTCATGAACTAATCAATCTGATGATGATCAGAACGGAACTCTTCAACGACGCGTAGTTCTCGTTTGACGATTTGTTCTCTTCGTTTTGTTTGTCAAGCAAGCTAGGTTTTCAAGACACGTTTTTGTCAAGCTTTGAGTTATGATGGAGGATTCCATGAGGAATTGAGGGTACTTAGTCTTCTACCATTATAAACATACTTTGGAATCTAAGAGTGCACCATCTAAGTATAATAATCTCTCACCGGCCTTCCCCATTGTAGTCGGATTTTTTTTCTTAAAAATGATTAATGAATAACGTCTAAAAATATAAAAAGTTGGTTTACTTTTTGACGTTGGTAATAAGTAGAGGAAGTAAATGAAATGTGTGTTACGATTTTGCCTCTTTATCATTACTTCGATGAGTTGGATGACATGTGAATATTTTTAAATAGCTATACCGCATGTTTTCCTAACAGACTTATAATGAAGTACATGCCGCAAGTACAGTGATTTGTACGTCAGCGAATGAAGAAATAAAACGTGACTTCAGTAGAATGTTTTTAAAGTAGACAGTGTACACACAGAACATTGACTTGATAAACTTCCCCTGCCTTAAATATTTTTGTAACTCTTTTTTTTATACTACAATCAAGATAAACAAGAAAGACGCTACACTGTGAAAATTTCGTGTAGGAACTATATAAAGAACTATTCATTGCAAATTATAAAAATAAATTGGATCTAAAGTGTACGGATTACGTTCAATTTGTACAAGATCGGTGCACGCGGCGTCTAGGTAGGTAGCCGATATAAGTCTGTGATTTTATGTACGTATGTATGTATGTAAATACTGTACGTCTTGTCGTTGAAGAATTATGTACTTATCGATAACAGGATTGCCGATATTTTTATTATGGCTAGCACTAAACAAATGTTGTTCCTGCTAGAAAAATATCTAGGTATATTTATAATGCACTATTTCTGACAGGTTGTGGGTTTGAAATACTTTTGGTAGATTAAACAGTGATTTAATATAAGCTACTCATAACGTGACGGATCGACTGGTTAGTTAACCAGTTAACCATTAATTTGGCATAGTACCGCAGGATGACTTATTCTTTTTGTGTTCTGACCGAAATCCTTTAGACTGTCTAGCCCTGGCACTGAGGCTTAAGAATTAATAGGGACATTCAATTTTTTTTGTCAAATTAAGGGATGTTTAATCGACATGACGGTCAAGTCATGATGGTTATTTTTGGTTAATCTCGCAGAGTCACCCAGCGCCGATCCTTGCCCCAGACCAGGGTATTAGAGCCTTTTGTAACACGCCACTCAAAAAGCGCTTCCCAAATTTTACATTTCCCTTGATTTTATCTCATTCGGCATTCAGGCGCCTCTAGGCTCCTGAACCCTGCGCTGCTGCTCCATCCGCTCTACCCTACTCGTAGGGCTGATCTAGCTCACATCCACCATAGTTTTTCAATAAGAAAGTTTATACCAAGATCCGACCACTAAGCACTTCTAATTTCGACTCGAAGTATTGACACACTGACACAGAGGCGGCCTTAGTCCGAGGCTCCGGGTGGGTAGATTTTTGAGAGACCCTTGTCTTTGTACTATTAGTGTCGCCACATTGAGTTATGAGGATGTAATAGACGACAAAAGTATATTGAATTGAGTATCTGCATAATATTGATAGTTCAGTTTTGGGACTCAGCATTGTAGGCACTACCTTTCTCTTAAAGGTAGCTGTTGTGATCTTGATATAGAGAAACTACGGAGCCGTATTGTGATCTACCCAGGCGACCCGTGACTCGCACGGCAACGGTCTAGCCTCGTCTCAACGAGCTCATGACCTCACAGGGATCGCCACAACCTTGTGCTGTGGAGCGAGGAACAATCACTACGTGTTCCTGCCTGTCTACGATCCCCTACTTGGGGAATGTGTGGGGCCCCGAGGGCCCCGTAAGACCTCCTTTGCCTTCCCCCTATAGTCTTACCCTTGATTGCCTCGCATCGGTTCCGTACGAGTCTCTGACTCTTGCTTGTATTGCTATTGTTATCTAGTCCCTTAGTCGGGCTTTGATAGCTGAGTCCCACAACCAACAATTGCATATAAAATTCATAAAGACTCACCAGATCAGACGATCTTGAACCGCCCGAGCTACAGCAGTCTTTTTTGCTACCTACCCGCCACACGGGTGAACACAAACCGCCTGCTCCCTTTGTCGCCGCCGTTTTTTCTGTCATTGTCCGATTGTTGGTTAATCGCGGTGCTCCGCGACAATTAGTGCCTTTTTATTTCGCGGATAGTTGCGCGGGTACGCTAGCAATAGCGAGGCTCGGGCGAGTGCCCTGTTCGCCACCCCCATAAACCGCCCCAGTACTAACGTAGTTGCTCTGAGCAAGACCTTTGAGACGCGACAGGGCGATAAGCGTCGCCACTTTAGCTTTCTGGTCCCGCACAGTCTGAAACCATCGACACGAGAAGAAGAAGTACTCACATAAAACTCTAATTAACATTTTTCACTTCGGCTGTACTTGTCAACCAAAGAAATCTTCTCTAGTCTGACCTATATATTGTTTCAAACATTGTGAGCAAAGTTTCGGACCAATTTTAAGTAAATGCAGAGTTGGTAGTTCTGTGTATCTTGTTCGTTTATTATTTTAAAGTTTAAATGTGTTGTGTCCAATAGAATGTTTAGAAAACAACACTATTTATACGAACACTGATGCTCATTAACTTTTAATTAACTCAATAAAAATACATTAAAAGCAAATAAAACGTTGCACAGTCAGAAACATGTAGCTTTATAGAAATTGTAGATAGTATCATTGTTATTATAAATACGAGTAGTAGCCAAATATATCATATCATTTTTTATTCCTACAGTATTAAAGAAGTGTTTCTTTTTAGGTATATAAGTAGTTTTTACTATGTAAACGACCGGTTTAGCCAAGAGCTACTACCGCGAAAAAAAAACGAACAAAATTTGTACTACTTCGTTCGTTTTCGGTTCGCGGTAGCAGCTCAGTGGTTATTGAGCCAACTGGCGGTTTTGGGTTCGAATCTCGGTCAAAGCACATATTTATGTGACGAGCATGAATATTTGTTTCAGAGTCTTGTATGATGTTTTCTATTTGTTAAAGTATGTATCAAATATATATCGTCGTCTAGCACCCATAACACGAACCTTGTTGAGATTATTTATTTATTTGGCTTCTCTGGCTGCTACTGTCTATGAGACTGACTGTACTAACGTTCTGACTACATTTGAAACTTCAGTGTTTATGTAAATGTTGTAAATGTAAGGTTAGTAAAGAAACTTTGATAGTAAACATAGTTTACGTATAACACGACACGGTGAATTTTTCATCTCTTTAGTTAGCAACACGAAATATTTACCTAGATAGATGGAACTTTGTAAAAGTTGCCGTGATATTTTATTCATGATCGTGGAATGCCTGGGGCTGTGCGGGTCGGGTATGAAATTCACCCGTGCGTACCTTTAGGTATTCAACTACGGCCAGATATTATTTTCGTTATCGAAGCCTTTTAACTTGTCTGAGTATACTTAGCTTTCCCTATTTTTCTAACATTAGACGCGCGCGACGCGCGAAAAAGAGACTGTTCTCTGGTCTAGGCAATAAGCAAACTATAGTTTATTTTATTTAAGATGACAAAAAACACTAGAAGCGAGATTTTACAACACGTTTAGTAACCTAAACATTAAAGAAAAGATAGCAAAGAGACGTCATAAAACTGACCGAAGTGAGCCACTGTATTGTAAACATATGTAACCAATACGCACGAGCTAAGTTTTTTTACAACCCTACTTGAAGTTAGCAGTTAAACAATAGATGGTGGTAATGGTTTTAAAGTTCTTTTCGTCATCATCTTAAATAAAACAAACTATACCAGTGTTACAATAATTACGCGCGCGAGACAGCGGGCTTGCGCAAGCCGTGCCGTACATTACTACTTGTAGCTTACCTGATCGCGTTTGGTGGTCCTTCACTGGCAAATATATAAGTCCGAGAGGGATGCTATACATAACTATAAAGTATATGTCTCCCTCGCACATACATTCTAGTGAAGGACGAATGTTTTTCTCTTGACATAAACCCAATAATGCTGCTTGCTAAGTGGTTTATTTATATACAGGGTGATTCAGGAGACGTGAGCAGGACCAACACTACATATAATATATATAGTAAATGGCAATGAATCGTTCCCATTGTATTTAAGTGAAACACCCATGTAACCTTTTTCCTGTATTTTAATTTTTGTTAAGTTAAAGATTAATTCTCTACAATCATGGTCACCCTACAACAACTGGTTTATAAAGATTAAACCTCTAACTGTTATGACAGCACTTTAATTACGAAGAAAGTAAATTGTCACATTGAGTGAGACACGATATTTCAAAAGTAATCGGACTCAGATGACATTTAATTTGACACGTATCACTTGACTGAAGTATTCTGATTGTAGAGTGACCATGAATTTCGTAAATAATGTAAAACATTTTGTTATCAATACCAAAGATAAATGAACGTTAATTTCACTAATAGCGGTACGAAGCAGTAGCTTATGATCTACTGAATCCGTAGTGTTGATCTTGCTCACGTCTCCCGAATCACCTTGTGCAAGACAGTTGCCACTAGCGTGACAATGAATCATGAATAAACTATAACGAAATAAAACAATTTTAGTTATAATATATACCTATACTAAATAATTCTCACTTCTAAAGTCCTTCACATTCGTAGTTAGTATAGATACCTCAATTGTAGCTTTAAAGTCATATCATCCGCTATGTAGTTGCAGATAGGCGAATTAAGACATGAAACAGCTATTTAATATGAATATTTTGTTAAACCATTTTCTCAATCAACATTTTAGGCCCGGCAGGACTGCATTGCAACTGCAACTAGCACGCTTACCGTGCAGTACTTATTATCATTGGCAGTTGAGGTTGCAGTTGGAATGCAGTTCGATTGTGCCGGCTGTCTGTGTCGCTTACCGTACGAGTATATTGATAGGTGTACCTATTACACCATAGACACGGAAATATTGCCAATGTGTTTATTTAGCAAATATGTTAGTGGACGAGAGACTAAGTATATTTTTGTTGATGGTAAACAGTCTTAACGTGGAGACAAATTGAGATAGGTGTCAACCTAGCTTAAGCTAGGCTATTCACAAAACATCTTGATTTTTGATCTCAGGATCATTTAGAATCTGACCAGCGAGTCGTGAGACTGAAAAGAAGCTGAAAATATATATGTTTGAAATAACGATGTAGGTACTTTAGGAGGTGATACGCTGGACTATTAGGAAGAGTTTGAACCATATACTCGTATGTCTTGGTCCAATCTGTGAGTTTTTTTTAATCGAGTATTTCTAAGTTTTGAATTATTTCCAAATATATACATGACAAAATAAATTTAAAACGAATTGTAAATGCAATAAATCAAATTTATTTGCATTTAATTAACATCGCAATTAATTGATTACTTAAAAAAACTATCACAGATTGGACTAAGACATATAGGGTTCAAACTCTTCCTAATAGTCCATTGTATCACCTCCTCAAGTTCCTACATCTTTATTCCGAACAGCCCTGTATGTCATACTAAAAAGAGTAATAGATACATAATTTTTAGCTACCATTTCAGTCTTACGATTCGCTGGCCAGACTATAATACACTGCTCTAGTGTTCACTTAATTATGCGCAATGACGTTGCTAAATAGGGGCGATACACCCTTCTGTGAATGAAATAAAAAATATCAAAATTAAACATTTATTCTGCAACTATAGGCCACTGGGGCACTTTTACTTGTCAATGGAGAAACAATAAGGATAATAATTTCAAAGGTAGGTATAATAAATAACAAATTCAATCCATTGTATAAGGTCTCTGAGCGCCAAAATCAAGATAAAAGAACACAAATTCAATAATGTCAGTGACATCCTGGATCCATCGAGGGACCCCCCCCCCCGCCCAATCGGTGCGAAGCCACCTATACGTCAACGGTGTGCCCTTCAGGTGACACCATTCCGTCGGAGTCAACGGGGTGCCCTTTGGGTGACAACCGCTCGTTGTCCCACCCCGGGTGCCACCCATGCCCAAAGCGCAGGAATGGTCAGTTTTACTGTTGTATTAGCGATAGCATGCGAAAGTATGCGACACTGAGAACATAAATAAATTCTTAAAATATTCTGCTTCTATAGATGTACTTATTTTACATTGAATTTATTATATACATACCTAAGTATTTACTGACAATCGCAAATATTGTACATATTTGCCTGCATTCTTTTTGTATAAAACTTTGACAATAATGAGCCATCACGTCATAATTTTAGAGTCCCATTTAGAGTACAAGTCACGTCGTATTGCGGTAGATTATTTTACATTGGAATTGGACCTTATATCATGATAAATAGTACGTATATATAATTGTCATTTCATGTACTCCCCAAAAAGCGCTGTATCCAAAATTTAGCGTAAATAGTTATACACATAAGGATGAATGGATGTATAGACACTTAGGGTAAGCTTTCACCGTACGGCATCGCATGCTTGACAGCTAGGCCACCTGGATGTCTAATGTATGGGAACACATCTTATCTGGTACTCACATTAAGACCGAGTTCAAATTATCCAGTACGATACGGTGACGGATCCGATATCAATAAAAATGTATGGAAATAGCAATGACAACTGTGAGCATGTTTGAATTTAAACTTTCGTAAGACATGTTTTAATTAAAACTATACCACCAAAATGAGTGTACAGTGCACTTTCGCCGCTGATGCACTCATCCTGAGGAAGAACTCCCGAAGAGTTCGAAACATGGCGCCCGGAGTGACAATAACCGTGAGCGTGAACCGTGTTACGTGAGTTTTAACCGTTGTATTCGTATAATGAGCAGGTTTTTTCATACATTTTGCTTGCTCCGATATCGGTATCGGATCCGACACCAACATATTGTGAACAAGCTCTACGTGTCTATCCACTCACTTGCTTTGATTTTTGGGTTGAACTCTATTCCCTTGTAATACGGGTGATGTCTGGTAACTATAGTTACCAAAAGCTAGTGAGTGGCTAAATACAAAAGTGCGCAGCTGACTACTGACTCTACTTACTTGCTATGTTCATATTTTTAACCGACTTCAAAAAAAGGAGGAGGTTCTCAATTCGTCGGAATTTTTTTTTTATGTATGTTCACCGATTACTCGGAGACTATTGGACCGATTTCAAAAAATCTTTTTTTGTTTGAAAGTGTATGTTTTCTAGTTGGACCCATTGTCACCAAGTCTGGATCTGATGACGGGATCTTGGAAAAATCGAGGGAACTCCTCAAATTGTATAGCAAAAGGATGGGGTCTCGCAAAGTTTGGAGTCGGTGTTTTTTTGTTAAAAAACTTACTTGTATGACATCTATTCATCCCTTAAGCTTGATACGCACAGAGCGCGGCGCAGCGTCGTTGCAGGGCGGAGGCGGTTTTGCGGAAAAGCGAACGCGGTCCGGGGCACGTCGCACCAAAAAACCGCGCGGTATTCGGTAGCGCGGTAGAGCGGAGGCGGCGTGTGTGACATATGAAGCAGTAATCGACACTCGACAGTTTCGGAAAGATCAAAATGCAAAACCACCTCCGCCCCGCACCGCGCCGCGCCCGCTCCGTGCGATGCGAGCTTTAGAAAACCACGTCTGTAAACACATGTAGCCTTACCATTAGGTAGCCAACTTTCTAAAGTAGATTAGGTTACGAAGTGAATAAGGGAACACCATGTATTATTGACTTGGACCATAAGTGTGATGTCATATAGACGGAGAGCTAGGCACCAAATCGGTCATGTGGCTTCAGCTGTATTGAAACTCCATTAGCTGCGTCCCTGAACAACCTTTTTCTATAATCTTCGTGCTGGCAGGCCGCGGGCGGTGGGTGCGGGTGTGGTGGGGTGGGGAAAAAAAAGAAAAAAAATGTGTGACTTTAATTTTTTTTATAACAGTTGCTCTGTACTCCCTGTGCACCCAAAAAAAAATTAAATCGATCGGGTGGTGAGAAGGTGTTGCCAGCGTTAATTAAAAGTACCAATATAATCATAATTTTCGTGTGGGCTCAGCTGTATTGGCTTTTTTCCTGACGCGAGATTAATCAACATGTAAGCCTCAAAAAAATAGCCATGCAAAAATATCAGTGGGAAGGTATCGAAAAGAAATGTTGAAATTCTCGGATCTTTCGAAGCCCAGCGAGCACAACACCCGCACCCACCGCCCGCGGCCTGCCAGCACGAAGATTATAGGAAAAGGTTGTTCAGGGAAGTAGCTAACGGAGTTTCAATACAGCTAAAGCCACATGACCGATTTGGTCGCTAGCTCTTATACTAATAGTTCAGGGGTTCCGTGCTACGTGCTAGTTTTCTGTGGGTTCTGTATTATTTAACCAATCCAATAAGCCGGCTGCATTAAAATAAGATTGGTCGCCAGCAGAGCTCAATGAATGCAATACTTACGATTTGTATAGATTTCCTATCTATTGACTATAATGCAGAATAACTTAGGCACATGTTAGACGAACAGGGACCCGGGACCCCTGAAGTAGATGCGCTAGATGTAGTAAGGCGCTTCAATATTTATTTGTTAATAATTTGTATCCTTTTAATGATAATTTATCACAATATTTGACAGAGACGCAGACGATAACGTTGTAATGAGATAACAATACATAGCGGCGTCTCTGTTAGGTGTTGCGATATATTGCTTTGCTACGCCTCTAATGGCCTCAACAGAATCCGAGGCATGAAACATGAAATGCTCTTGCACATACGAAATACAAATCTTTTCCTAATCCTAGACCATTATGGAAAGCACATTTGTTTTAAGTCATCGGGTAATTTAGATAGTGAATATAGCTAAGTATGAAAGAAATTTACTTTTTTTAATACTGCTTCAAGCAGTATTGTATCCTTGCGTTTGTAAGCACCAATGTGGCAAGATTTACAAATATGGGATACTTTTTTTTTTAAACCTCGTCGGTGGCAAACAAGCGTACGGCATTTATCTAAAGACATAAATCAAACATTTATGGTGACCTCACCACCAATAACATAATAACAATACTAACATTGTAATATTTCTAGTTGACACTTGACAGAATGTTTCATTACATTTGGTTTTCTATTCACCCTTGGTGATATAATTAATTATTTTGTATGAAAAAAAAATAAAAAAAAAATTTCTTGAATTTTGAAAAACTAAATATGTTACGTCGTTTCTATGGCTATACACGGCTATATGCTGGAAGGAACGGAAATCAATAAAAACATCCTGTATAAAAGCGTCCTTGTGACTGTTATAGGCTTAAAAAAAAAAAACATTTTATTAGTCATCATCCTCCTAGCGTTATTCCCAGTACAGTTGCATCCTGAAGGATGCCTGGGTCCGCTACCTAATCCCAAGAATTGGCGTAGGCACTATTTTTAACGGAAGCGACTGCCATCTGACCTTCAAATCCGAGGGGGAAACTAGACCTTATTGGGATTAGGCTTGTCAAGTGAGTGGGCAACTTGACTGTTAGAAGTTCTCAAGCCGCCCGGAGGCCTCTAACTTGCTATCATAGACAGCAACCGGGATCAACGGCTTAACCTGCCTTCCAAAGCACGGGAGCGCTCAGTTAGTAACCACTCAAAGCGGTCACCCATCCAAGGACTGACCTGGCCCGACATTTCTTAACCTCACATACCGCACGCGGTACGCGGGCGCCGCTGGGCAACGAGCGCTCCTTAACCAATTTATTAGTGTTAAGTTAGAAAATAAATAATGATTTAAAACCAGCTGTCAAGCGTCAACGTTGCAATTTATCACAACCAACCGTAGACAGACGGAACGAGACAGTAATATATACCCCTAATTCTATAAATAACCGCGTCTCTTTCGGTTGCTGTGATAAGTTGCTTCGTTCTCCCTTAAGTTATTTTTTTTTCGTGTCACAATTTGTGAGGTGACTTCTTATATTATAGCATATTTTACTGTAAAAGTTTCTCCCTTGCACTTCCAATGATGATATTAACACAATAAGGTATGTGATATTTTGCCGGTTGTATATTTTGCGTATTGTATTGATAAGAAAAACAGCTTTAAAGTTTATTGTAAATAGATTTAAGGTGCAATTTTAAATTGAATTATATAACGGTCCAAATTGTGGCAAAGCTCGTTGCTCATTTGATGGTTTTTTGTGCAATGTTTTTGGATTATGTTCATATATAATCAGTTTATGTATTAAAAAAGTAAATTTGGATCGCAACATTTAAATAGTAGGTCTAGTACTGGAAAGGAATGAGGTTAAGTCAGTGTCTTAGCTAGCATGGGTGACACCAGGGACGGAAATGGTGAGGGTATCACCCCGGGGATGACGCCCTCGACTTTGCTTGCGCCGATGATGGTGTCATGGTGCGGACCGCGTCTACCGTCCCTCCGCTACGCCACTGACGAAAGTTTAATCCCAGCATGGAAGAACCTGCTTGTCGTCCATTTCCGACTGAGGCGTGAGGTGGGGCACCTGTATACATAACGGCGGTCGATTTCACTAGTTAAAATGTTGTAAGTGTAAACTGGCAGTGGCAAGACTGGCCAAATGCCTATCTCACAAAGTACAATATATAGACGCCTATCTTTATAATGAATATTGAAGCAAAATCCAAACAATTTTGATAACCGCGATATTGACATCGTGCTGACAGATCGGTTGAAGCGCCAGGCAGTGCTCGTCGACATCACCATCCCCCATGATGAGAACCTCGTGAAGGCCGAGAAGGACAAGGTTAGTAAGTACCTAGACCTGGCACACGAGGTAACCGCCATGTGGGATGTTGATTCGACGATCATTGTCCCGATAGTCGTCTCTGCGAACGGTCTAATTGCGAAGAGTCTCGACCAACATCTCAAGAGACTCTCGCTAGATGGCTGGGTCAAGGGTCAGATGCAGAAGGCGGTGCTCTGGGACACGGCGCGGATAGTCAGGAGGTTCCTCTCTCTGCCGCCCTAACCACCGGTAGCTTAGGCCCCGCCTCGCTGCCGGCGGCACTCTAGGTTAGGTTTTTTATAATGCTTTTATATTTTGTATGTATATTTTTATATTTTACTTTTGTAAATATGTTGTAGAAAACCTAACTTAAGATCAAAGATGAATAAAGTGAATAATAATCGTATAACGGGCCCCATATGACCAGGCCCCTCTTTTCCACTGGGCATGTGCCCAGAGCCCCGCCTTCGAAAGGGGCCCAGTTCTTGCCTACTTTCTGTCTATTCTAACAAAATAGGGCTGCCAAGGTTGTAGAGCCCCCATAATCCTAATGTGCTCGTAAGTTATAGACGGCCCTGCATATTTTTTTTTAATTTATAGGCCCTGCATATGACGCCTCTGTGTTACCAGTTTTAGTAGACTTGTGAAATTGGTACTTGTACAAACGCCAACACAGTTAACGCCACTGACCATTCGTGACCCTTATTACAATGACAATAAAGGGCACGAATAGTCGGTTACCTGTGTTGGCGACGGTACAGCCTAGATCAATATTTCACTGTGATAAGTGAAAAACTGTTAACTGCTCTTGTACCTTTGTGAAAAGAGCCCCAAAACACGCGTATGCAATCTATGCAGGTGCACTAGTAAAACTACGTGGATGCCACCACCTTGGTTCTACTACCCTGCCGGCGATTATAAGGATATGTTAAAAAGAGAGTATGTTAAGTGTTGCGATCTAAATACATGTTAAATTTGGGGGTTGTTTAGTATTTCAAGCCGAAAGGACCAATTTGTGTACATTAATGACAATTTTGTTCTAACAAAATATTTTTTATACAATGATTTGCTGAATATATTATGAAATGCCTGTTCTGTTTATGTTGAAGGCATTATATTACTAATTGATTAAGTATGATTGTGTAAATTAATCCAAATGTAAATATTTTATGCAAATAAATTAACTTTTAACTAGCTTAAAATAAATCTTAACAAAATATTACATTGTTTTATTGTTTCACCTTAAGACCGCTAACGTAAGCGGTTGGCCGGTTGCAGTTTGCGACCAGCCGCATAGTGGATCAAAACATACGGTTTCATATAAAATCTGCAACGCAACAGCACGACGCGTCAGCCCGGCTAATATGATAGCTTATAGCGTCACGTTATATGGCCAAAATGTACTGAAACGTCACATAAAACGTGACGGTATAAGCTATCATACTAGCCGGGCAGGTCCAGCCGTATTGGCTATGTGCACGTCAGAAACGTCAAACGTCAAGCGTCCCGGGACAATGTCAAACTGAGAGGTGTCAAATAATGACACATTAATATTTTATTTATTTTAGTAAACGAGAAAGACCCCTTACTGGAAAATTTTCTGAAATAAATAAGAAAATAAATATAAACGAAACGAATCGTAGGAAACCGTTAAGAAACCAATAGGAAACGTAAAAGTATATTTTGACAGATGTCCCCGGTAAGTACAGATGTCTGCCGTGGTGTGCGCTGCGATCGCCTAGCTTACCCCCACCACCTACTTCGCACATGGCCAATAGTGCGTTGGCGGCTAAGACAAACAGTGTAAATAAAAAAATTTGAGTATGTAGAAAGCATAGAAGGTCACAGTGAACCATTATATAAAATAAATACCTATATAGGTATTTATATATCTCTATTGACTTTGGCTTTTTTATAATTATCCTAATGATAATGATTAAAACGTTGGCTTTTTATACCACGTCTGTAGCAAACTAGCGTACGGCCCGCCTGATGGTATAGCTTATAGTGGTTGGCGGTTAAAAAGTCAATCCTGACAGCTGTCATTTCCATACAATTTATAACCTCAAAGTGACTTTTAGGCTACAAAATCTATGGAAATGGTGTCAAGATTGACTTCTTAACCGCCAACCACTATAAGCTATGCCTGTATTATGGGAGTCAGAAACATGCGCAATTACCTTAAAACAGATACCTGAATGATCTTTTTGTTGTAGGTTTCCAGAGAACCATATTAATGAAGTAGTAACAACTATTTTTTCTTTGCCCAGTCTTTGTTTACGTCTACTATCTCGCAAACTAGATAGGAGACAATATAGCCCTGCAGAGTGACAATTGACAACGTGTAAAATTTTCGAGCAGTATGAAATATTATCATTTTTTTTTATAGCAATTAGTTTTCAAGATGTTCACAAAAATGCGAAGAGAAAAAGCCTACCATCGTCTATATGACATCACAAGGCTGAATTGTGACAGTCACAACACAAAAATAACAGCTGAGCTTTCTTTAGTAAATCTGCCTTAAGACTGCACAGTACGCTCGGTTCTCCATACAAACGTATTTATGCTCTCATTTTAAAACGCCATGCTAGAATAACATGAAACTTTGTATACACAATGGGATCCGGCATATCTAGGTCGGAACATAGTGTCTGTTGCTTGAAATTATAATGGAGAAAAAATACAGTGATTATCAAGGTTTTCATACAAGCCGTAAAAAACTCAAAAAGCCGCTGTATTTTTTTCTTTTACAATTTCTAGCAAGAGAAACTATGATCCGACCTAGATATGCCGGATCCCATTGTGTATACAAATTTTCATGTTATTCTAGCATGGCGTTTTAAAATGAGAGCATAAATACGTTTGTATGGAGAACCGATCCACACCGATCGTACTGCGCCCTCTTAATAATAGTGCTTCTGTATAATTTTGTATGCTGTGACACCTTACCTGTCACTTACTTTCTTTTAGAATGAGAAACTTTGGAAAATGTGATTTTTATATGGTACTGGGATAATTTCAAGAATTTAAAAATGTTGTTATATTTAATTTTATATCCTCTATTTGATTTCATCAGAAATAAAATGAATTATTTATAAGCCCGCTTAATAAAATGCATTATTTATTTATTATTTGTTTATTTAATTGAGGTGAGTGAGAGAGATTGAGAGAGAAAAGGATGGTCAAGACTGTAACTTGCAATTGGTTAAGCACTTTAGACTACTACGAAACAGAAAATATAATAAAATAAATTAAATAACACACGTCAATCTCAGTCACTTAACCTTCATAACCAAAGCAAACATACACACACACACACATACACACACACACACACACTTATGACGAGTACCTTCCTACCATAATGCATTGCCAATATTTTAGGTTAATTATATTCAAGATCCTAAATTAGTTTTTCGATTATGTACGTAATACTTAGTTTTTAATGTTTTCATCTTTAGCGCTAGATAAAATGTATCAGTTATCATGTAAATCGAATCGATAGTGTCAGCCTACGAGACAGGCCTAGCCTAGTGTAGGGGTCACTGAAAATCTTTAATTTAATCTTCTTTGTGCCACGCACAGTGTCTGTACCATTTTTAAGTAACATTAAATTTACAATCATGTAAAGCACTGTGCATAAATAAACAATTTTGAATTTTTTGAATTTTGAGTTTTAACTCTTAAAAGCTGAAAATTTTTTATTGTTTTGTAATGTACTAACAACATATGGATGAAATATCCGAAATAAAGAATTATTATTATTTAACCATTTTAACCTAGCCCACGAAAATTTTAATTGAAATAGGAGAGGGTCCCTCAGCAATTAAAAGACCGTAAGTATCTTCATAAAATATATAATAAAAAAATTACAAATTATGCTTACTTGTACATCTTAATTAAAACTGGAATGTATGGCATCACCAACTGAGTCCTTTGCTTGCCAAGTCTTTCTTCGCCTCTGCAATTTCTTCTTGTAACTCTTTCGCTGCTTCTTCGCAGTTATTGAAGGTAAAAACTCGATATAGAATAACTGTGACTGCGTACAAGCCAAACAGTATCACGAATAATATAGGTGATATTAGGATTAGATTCATGTTGTTTTCTATCAGTGGGTGCTTTACGTAGCCGCCGACGAGGGAATACCAGACTGCTAGCACTGCTGAGATGACTGAAATCCATTCTAGCAGTTTCGTCATTATGCTGTAAAGTAAAATTTGTTTTATAGAGTACGGTACCAAATCATCGTTTGTAGTTATTGTTAATGATTGCAACCCTACAAATGTTGCATATTATTGAACAGGCATAACAATTACTTACTTCAATATTTTTGTTTGCTTTTTTAGCTGGAAGATCGCAAGCAAAACATAACCTAATCTGACGTGACGTCCACCAGTTGACAAATGTAGCTGACGTTTTAGTTCTATTGAGATATTTGTAAAACTTTACCACGCGACGTGGTAGTGCACTTATTCAGCGTTTATTGATGTTACTCAAACAATTTAACGATTGAAGCTAATTGAGCCCTTAAAATAATCGCACTATTGTACGAGTCATGCAAGCGATTTTAATTCATACTTAAATAGCTTGTTTTATAACTTATCTGTGTTCATTTTAATGTCAAAACACAATGTCAATAATGTCATTGTCAATATCTGTCATAATTTTGCATTAGAAGCAGAGGGCCTACCGCGAACTTCGAAAATCGAACTTCGTATCGTACCGTCCCTTTCCGTCATATAGTGTATAACACGAGAGTGAATGGGACGGTACGATACGAAGTTCGATTTTCGAAGTTCGCGGTACGCCCCCAGGAAGAACTTGCAATATTTGCCAAATATTGCGATCATCAAATTCTCAATTATTATAATTTTTCTGCTGTTCAGATCATTTCTACTATGAACGAAATAGATGATAAGTTCTACTATGTGTACAGTTCATCGTTAGACCACAAATTGGAGATAAAAATGTATGTAAACCAATAAATCTGCTAATGTTTACAACATACCTTTGTTTCTTGTTAAGTTACGAAAGCTATACTTACCCGTTTGTTTTAGAGGAACTTTAGAAGGTAAACGAGCGAAGCCTGAGTATGATAAGCTGTTATCAGACCCGATGTTGAAGTTTTCTGGATTGTATCAGGAGGGATGCTCTGATTTGTACGTAACTTGCCAAGTGCTGAGTGACGGAGTACCCCTGGCTCTACCCGTCACTACTTCGTACAAGGCCTTCACTAATCGATGGAAGTAAGTTAATGTTTAATCTGAGAAGCCCTACATTAGTTAGTACAAAGTTTTATTTTGTTGTGTGTTTCTTGTAATTGTGTGAATGTATTTGTTTATTATTTCTTCCAATTGTTTTTCATTATAATGGACATGAAAATCTCGAGATACATAGGTTACGAGAAATACAATACAAATACTCTTTATGGCATACCAACTGAAACAAAATATTAACATGTAGGTAGGAGCTGGACAAGAGGTGGTTATATCAAGAATTCTAAAGTTTTCCACAAGATATTGAACAACAACACCCACCTCAGAGGCCATCACTTAAAGTTTGCTTAAGGGCTGGTCACTCAAAGTCAAACACCAACCCCCATAGACACTTCCTAAGCTACAGAGTGGTGAAGCTTTGGAATAGACTGGCAGATGATGTGGTTTCGGGTCACAAAGTTGACCAATTCAAGAACAAACAAGCACTTTTCAAATTCAGCTCAACAATGATATTGTTCTTGAAGATGGATACAAGCTTCAGCAACTGCTGATAAATAATAATAATTCTTATTATCTATATTACAGAAAAAAATGTTTGGCCTAGATACTCAAATTTGGTTAAGCTAATGTTACTACAATTTTATGTAAAAATAAAAATCCTGCTAGTTCCGGTTACAAAAATGGTAAAATCTCGAAAAGTAAAACTATATATTCAGAGATATTTAGCATTAGCAGCCCTATAACCTGTTCACAGATTATCCTCCCATGTATATGTATGTTAATATATTTTACAGTACATATGGTGCTACTTTACTGCACGAGTGTGGTAATCAGCAGATTACTTGCTTATGTTGAAACTTTAAAGAGCCATATGTACTGTAAAACGTTGTACGATACACGTGAGAACAGGTAATTCACAACTCGTGTCGATTTAAAACACTCCCTTCGGTTGTGTTTCAATTTATCACCACTCGTTGCGAATTTCCTGTTCTCTTGTATTGTAATGTACTATTATTACACATCTTACAGTTGGAATGAATGGGTCACCCTGCCAGTGTACTACAGTGACCTGCCTAGGAACGCCATCCTCGCCATGACTATATATGACTGTGCGGGCCCAGGCAAGCTCATGGTGGTCGGTGGGACCACCATATCCTTCTTCGGGAAACATGGCATGCTGAGGCAGGTTAGTGGTGTCTTAACTATTGATATAGGGCCATTCATCATTGCTAGCAGGGAAGACATGTTTAGAGTGACCATAGAGAAGATAGTGTATAAAATTGGAAAAGCCTGGCAAGGAGACCTCTAGAAACAGAAGAAAAGCTAAATATATGATTAAAATTCCTTAACACTGCAGGTAAATGTTACATATATCCAAATAATAAGTTTATATTATAAATATAGGGCCATCTTTGAGACTGACACTATTTAGGGTGTAAAAGATTGAACTTTTACATTTAAGTTTAAAAATGCTCTAAACCAAGTGTTAAATTCTTTATAATTAAGTTCTTGGATGCTGCATTTCAATTGCTATTGGGAACATAGTTTTAGAATAAATTAATTTGCAAGTTTCGTACAAAGTTACAAGCCTTGATGCATAAGTTCTAGCCTAGTCGGAGACTTTTCTTAGGTCCTCCCATTTGCATGAATAATTTGTTTTACATAAAAATCAAACACTGTTTAGTGTACGTTAAGTATAAGCAAGGTTCTACCATCTAGTGTGGTAATCACAATCAGGTAAGGTTTAGTTTTATTTTTGATTTCTTAAAAATGATTGTCATCCGATGTAGCTTCTTCTTTATGTTTATTATTATGGTTATTAACTTTTTATTATATGGTAATCCTGTCGTTAGCGTCTGTGTCGCCTCTTATCTTAGATTTAAGTAAGCTCCCCACCGAAAATCAGCGCCTCTGCTTGCTGAGTCTTGCCGTGGCTTCATGCTGAGTGGGGATCCTTTTTAACGTCTTGTTATGTTATTTTATGTGTTTGTATTTTTTATTTCTTGTGCGACGTTAAATAAATGTATTTTCTTTTTCTTTCTTTCTTTTCTTTCTTTCTTTCTAATCGACAAAATTTCAAATTTCCAAGTAGTATGAAATCCTAACACATTAGTTAAGTTGTTAACAAGAAACCCAAGTATATATTTATTATTTTACAGCTATTCATTTTCAAGATATTCATAAAATAATGAAGAAAGTGTATCATCATCTATTATACCGAACTGCTGTGCGTGCAAAATATTGTGAGAATTAAAGTGAGAAACCAATTGCGTGAGCATTATTTTTTCGAATATTTTGCTAAACGCAGGTAGGATAGAAACTGGAAGATAATCAGAAGGATTATCTCTGTGACCTGATTTGAAAATTGGAACTACTTTACTACATTTCATTAAGTCTGGAAAAATGCCATAGCAGTTATTAAAAATGAGAGCTAGAGTTGGTGCAACGACCTCCATAATAGATTCCAGTACCTTGACTGACACGCCCCATAAGTCCTCAGTGCTCTTTATTTTTAACATTTCAAAGGACTTCAGTACATCTAGAGGAGAAACATGATGAAATTTGAAATTAGTTAGTGATTCTAATTTTACGTTGTCATTCAGAAGGGATTCAGCTTTTGTGGTAGACGATGCTAAACTCTGAGTAGTGACTATAGGAATTTTAGAAAAGAAATTATTAAATTCATCAGCTACTTTTACTGCATCAGTTATTAAATTATCCTTTACTTTCAAAGAAATTGTGGACTCTTTATTATTTCTCTTCCCAGTCTCTGTGTTTATTATTTTCCAGACTGTCTTGGCTTTATTATCTAATGGAATTTTCAACTTCCAAAATTCGAAGAGAGTTGCATTTGCTTTCTTTCCTGCGATCCCAAAACAAAACAAACCATCTACTTACTTTATTTTCTATTCAATTAATATTATTATTTTATAGTAGATTAAAATTGTAGTGTATTTTTTTCTTGTATGGTGGGAGACTTGAGGTTATGCACAAAACTACAGAATCAAGGAGATGTAAACGCGTTATTCTATGAATTTCCAGAATGCCTTTTGGTTTGAACAAAGCCCTATCACTTGACACGCGCCTATCATTAATCTGAATTCTAGGATACCTACTTTGAAAATGCTTTAGATATGTCTAATCAGCTTAATGCAATGATACGGGGTTATTCGTTATAATAGTTATGACATAATTAATGTTATCTCAATTATTAAGAGATCACTTTCATTAATTACCTGCTCATAGTCATTATGTATAATCAGTATGGAAACATTATTACTATCATTTTCTACGTGTTGACTTTAATGTTTGAATTACGACTTCGTTGACCGAACTTTAACCACAAACTTTTTTACGATGGAACTCATAAGACAACACAACTACAGAACTTTAATGAAATTGATCAATCACGCTTGTGTTACGAAAATTAGTCGTACAATTCATATAGGTAACTTTTGTAACACAATGGAATCAATTAAAATGTAGGCATAATTAAGTCCTTACTATGTACAAGCAGTACAAGCTTTTCGCAATTCACCCCAATCTTACACAAATCGACCTAGTCCCAAACTAAGCAAAGCTTACTAGGCGTAGTGTAATAAGACAAGACTCCTAACCTAATATCCACGGTCACGGGAACGAATGTATTCCCCGCCATCTCGTCTTCGTCGCTAAAATGTACTACTTCCCAACTAACCCCATGGAGCGCGCCTAGCTGTAATATATGTCTCAAAACCCCCTTAGGTCTAGTCCTAGTACCCTACACCTAATAAATGAACGTTTGGTGTCTTTAATTTCTAACTAGATAAGCTAAGGTTTAACGAAGATTTGGCCAATGTGATCGTCTGTGGTAGGACCCCGTAATGTTGCAACCGTAAGAACCCATGATCTTTAATGTGATTACTTGTCAAACCCTTGGACTCCTCAAATACCTAGCTTACCTAGACCTACCTAAAATGTTGCCTATTTAGCCTAGCTACTCATAATCGTTAGAAATACTAACTTTCCCACATATAGAACTTTATTTGCTACAGGGAAAACTAATTATTGAACTTTGGCTATTCCGAAGTTCATAGAGTTCAAAATAGGATAAATAATTATTGTTTGTGGTAATTTAACCCCGACCTTAACCTAGCCTGGTCTCTTGCCGGTGTCAGTAGCTATTGGGTTTTTAAAGAAAGGCAAAATTTTCCTTAAAAGCCACTCAGTTTCCCTAAAATCAAAATTATTTCCTAATTATTCCCTAATACATAGAACTCTGTTACATGATATCCTAGCTAGCTAAGAATAATTTTGATTGCTTATTGTTGTATGGAGCGACCTCTGGCTTCCATACCGTGCTACTGGACCGGTAGGATGGGGCATGACCTCTATGCTAAGCTAAAACGATCTAGACTCCCTAATGAGAATAAGCTCATTAGTCAAGTCTTATAGATGATTGCGAATCATCTCTAACTAACCATTTCACTTGGAGGTGCTAAAACCTCTGAACCCTAGGGGTCCCTAACAGCCAGTAAGCTCTAACACTACCAATTCTGATATATGAAGGTCAGGAGTTCTGAGTCTGATCGTGAAGAAGTGAACTGTTACTGGTTAGTTACTGATACGAGCTTTCATCTACTCACAGTAACCAACAACTAATGGATTGCTCCGCCTCACCATTAGGTCCTAAATCAATTTATTCCATATTCCAGAATAAATTGGTTTCCTATCTATAATTTATTATGAACACCTTCAGTTATAAATAAAAGAAGACTCAGCACTTCCCACCCTTGATACCAGAAACCTAGACCTCTAATACCTAAGATCTTAGCTGATATTGCAACTATTTATCCCTAAAACACCCTACAACTGGTAGTCTTATTCTGATACCTATATTTAGACTACCTAAATGCCTAAGACCTAAGTCCTCACAACTGTTACTCAGAATACCAAATCAGAGGAATACTACACACATGTACCCTATCACTACTACTCCCATACCTATTTGTTCCCTAAATCACCCTATAAACTTGTTTCCCATATTTAGGTCACCTAAATAGCCCTAGAATATAAGTTCTAGAATAACCTGCTAGAAACCTATTACCCAAGCTTTAGTGTGTGAAATTAATCCTAAATCTGTACCCTAAATATTACCCTAATCTGCTTATTTGAAATTAATACCAATTCTGGATTTTAGCTTCAAATAAGTATGTGTTTTCCCTACTCTAAACTATACAAGTTCAGTCGGCTAAATTGAGGATTGCAAAAACCATCAGTCTGTATAAATGCCTTCCCTCGCACAAGCCAAGGGCATTTATAGATGTATATAAAAGTAATCGATACATAAATACATCAAGACCATACCTCGAATATTGCGAACCTCTGCGAGCGGAGCACACACCCTCGCGCCAACCCAAACCATGGCCGCTCTCACCTCCACTCAGCAATCGGCATCGGGCATGGAGGGGCCCAGACGCGCCATCCACGCTGGCAGTGTTGACGCCAGACGATACCTCCATTCTCGTACTCCTCTGTTACTCCAGGGCAAAACAGCTCGACACCGTGCACCCCGCGCAAGTATACCACAAACATGGACAGCGATCTGCCCGGCTTATATAAATAATCACAACCACATAAAAGAAAGAGTAAGTAAATAAATTAAAACAAGGAGAGATTCCCCACCGAGCAGAGCTTCCGCACCGCACTGGAATCTCGACCTTAATAAATAGGAACACTCCCGTAAGTAACACGAAAATACACTGATAACGCATTGCCAGAGACACTGACAGCCCGACCGACCAAACTCAACTGACCTGCGCCCCGCCCTAATTCCGCCTTTTATACTATCCGACCCTAGACACTGTGGACATCTTGGACACTGTGGACATCTTGGACACTGTGGACTCCTTGGACACTGTGGACTCCTTGGACACTTTGGACATTGTGGACACTGTGGACATCTTGGACACTGTGGACACCTTGAACACTGTGGACATAGGACACTGTGGACATCTTGGACACTGTGGACATCTTGGACACTGTGGACATTTTGAACACTGTGGACACCTTGGACACTGTGGACGCCGGAGACCTTGGACACTCTGGACATGTTGGACAACCTGGACACTGGACACCTTGGACACTGTGGACATCTTGGACATTGTGGACATCTTGGACACTGTGGACACTGTGGACATCTTGGACACTTTGGACAGTGTGGACACTTTGGACACTTTGGACATTGTGGACACTTTGGACATCGTGGACACTTTGGACACTTTGGACATTGTGGACATCTTGGACACTGTGGACATATTGGACACTGTGGACACTTTGTACATCTTGGACACCTTGGACACTGTGGACATCTTGGACACTTTGGACATCTTGGACACTGTGGACATCCTGGACACTTTGGACAGTGTGGACACTTTGGACACCTTGGACACTGTGGACATCTTGGACACTTTGGACATCTTGGACACTGTGGACACTGTGGACATTGTGGACATTTTCCTATTGGTGGATTGCGCCACGCCCACTTCTTCCGTCATTAAGAGATTGTAACGCCCTATTCTTACGAGTAGATGCTCCTTATGCCCATACTAATAAGGTTGAAAATCGTATGACACTTGACAAGTTCTTTATCTTTATTTGAAGGGAAGCAAGTAATAGAGTAAGAAATAGGTCTTAGGCCTTTACCAATAGAGTTGAAATTCGTTTACCGAGTGTTTTGTCTTAGCTTGATGCGAAGTAAGTAATAACGTAAAATTAGGTAAAAGATTTATTTCTAGTGTGGTATTTATATTATGTTATAGATTAAGCTGGTATAAATAAAGGTATTCAGACGTAACGTTCGTACTACTTTCCATTTCCCTTCCTTTTAACTATTTATTCAGTATGAATCCTGTTTTTAAATGTTTCTTTAACAAAAAGGCTTTTACTTTAGGTAAACTTTGTTCAGATATATAGATTGACCTTAAAATACATAAAGGGCACGGTAGTGTCCCCGCCAAGTCTCTCAATTATGCCTTATAACTTAATTATAATTTTTAAATAAAAATATGAATGTAATCAGTTGTCCCTTGGGAAATTATTTTAATATGAAAGTGACATGACCAGCTAGCTGTGTTATGTTACAGTAGTAGGGCGACCACATACTTAAAAAAACAAAAAGCCTTGTATTTCTTGCGATTGTTTTACATTGCTTGGTTAGTGTGAATAAATATATGATAATAAATTACTCTAATGTTAGTAGCTATTGGATGTATGTAAATTAATTATAGATTTAAAAAATATATTTTTTATGCAAGAACCCCATCTTCACAGGTGAAGGCCTCCTCCAAGGATTTCCACTTATTTCTCTCTTGAGCCACTTGTATCCAGTTTGGGCCGGCGATATTTTTGATTTCGTCATCCCATCTGGTCACGGGTCTTCCTCTGCCTCGTTGCCCTAGTGGACCGTTCCAAGACGTCACTCTTGTGGTCCAACGTTGATCTGGAAGTCGTGCTACATGTCCCGCCCACTTCCATTTTAATTGCTTAGCGCCACTTCCATTTTAATTCTATGTATTTAACTATCAATACAACATACTTATATTGTTAGTTAAATACATAGAAAACATCCAAGGCTCAGAAAAAAAATCGTGCTCCTCACGAAAATAAATGCCCTGACCGGGATTCGTACCCGGGACCAGTAACTTCGTAAGTCGTCGTCAAATTAATTGCTAAAGTCCGACATTGGAAACCTTAACCGCTAGTGTATATTTCATCGACCTAGGTCATGGATTACTAGAGTGTAACCACAGGTACACCTGTAGCTAGACAATGTACTTGAACTAATTACATACTAGTGATCGGCCCCGAACTATGAAATCGCAAAACTTTGACAGATTTGGCTCATTTTCGACCATAAAAACTCTTTTCTCAAACATGCAATGAAATATTGATGTTATGTTCCTTATAATAGGCTGCGAAGTATGACGTTTCAGGTGCGGCTAGGACAAGAGGCAGTTAATGGAATTTCATACAAATCTTGCAGGCCTGCAAAGTCCTCTTTTTTAATTTCCATTCCACATAAATTTGTGGCACAGGCATCAAGACATTCTGCCACTATGTTATTTTTTTGTTGTTTATTTCATTGCATGTTTGAGAAAAGCACTATACATACCTCGGCGGGAAATATGGGGTTGCCGGCCTTAGACCTATCCGGCCTCGCTTCGCTCAGCCGTATATGTCTTCGGCCGGCAACCCCTTTTGTCCCGGCCTCTGTAGTAATGTACTATTTTGTCTCAATTATGGAATGAGTGAGGTTTCGTCAGTGAACTATGGCATGCCACCGGCTGTTTTGCTGAAGTAAGATATAAACTTTCTCACAAAAGTTCGCCTATTTTGTTGTTATACTCTAGATTTCCTCCAGTCTATCACTTTACGGGTATTGAACTCTAGTTTACTTCATGTTACAATACATATTTACTAACAAGTAACATACGTACGAAATCCGAGCGCATCCACGTGTATTCTAGAACGAACGGTTTTTATAAACGACTAGATAGCTGAGTGCATGACCGGGCTATGGTTCAATAAGTCGCAGTGATTTACGGTCGATAACTCTCTTCGAGTAAACAGTTGGAATCTGCCACTCCCCCAGTTCATTTTATAAGGCTCGCGAAAGTACACGTCTAAATTTTAATAAAAAAACTTTTCCACTCTTCTCAAGACTCAAAAAACATTGCATAAAATACAAAGAGATTTCATCGACGATAAATGCTTTTATACCCACCGCGGTGTATATCTAAGACCCGATTTCAAAGTCACTTAAAGTTCGTTGTTCCTTATGTGTTTTTTGATAATCAAAGCAGTTCCGGGAGTGAGTTGGCGATCGTACAGTGACATGTTAGTGCCTTGGCATCGTAAAAATTGGCAAAAGACTTTCAAAGTGACCTAACATTTAAAATTCTGCTTTGAACTATATTCGGACGCGTCTAAAGTGGGTTTAAGAGCAGTAGGGGTGTTGTGTTAGTAGCTTTTTCAATTCGTCCAGTAATTGAAAACCAATTGAGATTCACCCTTATTGTGAAGCAGGTACAATATGCATTTGGGACTCACTCATAACAGTTTCATTTCGTCTCTACACCTGATAGACTAATCGTACTCGTATTACCACAGTCAATAACATAGAAATATTCCGAAACGCGCCGTAAATCCAAAAGGCATTCCGGACTTTTGAAATACCCTTCGCCTCGGTACTGCAAATTCTGTTTCCACCATGGGCCATTCCTTCAGCGTTCTCCGCAAGAAATACTACCTGTCTTTAAGGATAAGCTTGAAGAAGTTTTCTTTCTCGTTTAAAAAGGGGATGTTTGACCTGCGAGTGTGGCCTGGGGTGGAGGGGAGTGAGAAAACGCCGGGAAAGGCGCCAGATCGCGGGAAGGAGCAGATGCAGCGATTAGCCAAGTTGGCTAAGAAGCACCGGAATGGACACATGCCTAAGGTAAGTGTCTTGTTTGTTACGTGTTAAATACTGTTTCAGCAAAATTTCTGGGTAAAGACAACGCGTTTCATATCAATATAAACAAACTAAGCGAAGGCGTCTATATGTCGCAGAGATTAACCAGCTCACAGGCATTAAAGTGGATTCTGAAACAGATACTTGTAATCCTGACATTGCCAATGGATTGCTTCTAAGAACTTTTATGAAATGTCTTGAAAAATGAGCTGATCTGATGATGGAGGCAGAAGGTGGCCATAGTAACTCCTAAACTACACAAGATACCACCACCACCACCATATCAGCCAAAGAACGTCCACTGCTGGACATAGGCCTCCCCCATATTCACGGGGGGCTATATGCCATAATCGCCACGCTTGGCATGCGGGTTGGCGATCGCAGTATCTCCACCGCACTCCAGGGATACTGCTGCCCATCCCCCGGTGGTCTTGGTCGTAGTTTTAGGACATACCCATAGGTGTGGACCCGCACCCGGGTGACGCAAGATACGTATATAAGTGTAAGTAAACATTTGTAATAACCTGAAAACTACAACATTACGGTCTTCAAGACGAGAGTGAACCGGTTTTTACTAGGTAAGCGCGCTCCATCCTAGACCACAGCTTACCATCAGGTGATTTGTGGTCAAGCGTAAACCTATAGGTTATATCCTGAATAAAAAAAAACATACCTAACATACCTAATATGTAAGTTCAAATGACATGTTCATATGTGTATAATGTGTAATTGAATTCTTGACGTATAAAATTTTGTATTACCAATAAATGATTGAAATTGAAATTGATAAACACGTCGTGTTTGGGCTCATTCGAACCGTCTCAACAACTAGTTTATCATCATCCTCCTAGCATTATTCCCAGTACAGTTGCATCCTGAAGAATGCTTGGGGTCTGCTACCTAACAAGTCAACAAGTAGTTTATGATTGTGGAAAAAGTACAGACGTCATAGAAATGACATTGTTGACAGAAACTTACTGTCGGAGTGTTTACTAGTAAATGAAAAAATGGCAACAATAATTATAAGCACAAGTTAAACAACTATATGACTGTCCTAAGTGATTTTGTACCCTTGGCTTGAATTATAATTTCCTTTGTCGAATCTATAAATTACAACAATAATAGAAGACCTCACACGTTGGGCAGCTACATGATCGCTAAGCGATTTTCTACCCTACATGCTAGTAATTACAGTTCACTTTCAGGTGGACTGGCTGGACCGGCTCACGTTCCGCGAGATAGAGATGATAAACGAGAAGGAAAAGCGAGGCTCCGACTACATGTACCTCATGGTTGAGTTCCCCACTGTACAAATTGATGGAATCAACGTGAGTACTCTCTTTTGCAAAATATTGGCCTATTCATAAACGTTAATCGAACCCGTTTTATTGTTATTATCTGTCACTTTATTGTTATTATCTGGCACTGAAACGTGGTCGCTTACAAAGGGCCTCATAAGAAGGCTCAAAGTCACCCAAAGGGCAATGGAGAGAGCTATGTTGGGAGTTTCTCTGCGTGATCGCATCAGGAATGAGGCCATCCGCAGCAGAACCAAAGTGACCGATATAGCCCTCCGAATCGCTAAACTTAAGTGGCAGTGGGCGGGGCACATAGCACGTAGAACCGATGACCGTTGGGGCGGAAAGGTTCTCGAGTGGCGACCACGTACCGGAAGGCGTAGCGTGGGCAGGCCCCCCACACGGTGGACTGATGACCTGGTGAAGGTCGCGGGTGTCCGCTGGATGCGGGTGGCGCAGGACCGGTCATTGTGGAAGTCTTTGGGGGAGGCCTATGTCCAGCAGTGGACGTCTTTCGGCTGACATGATGATGATGATGATGATGATCTGTCACTTTGTCATTTGTATTTGTAAGAAAGGAACAAAACACGTTTTAGTTAACTGTGGTTTGCTAAGTTTTATTAAAAAGTGGGCTAATTGTTTACGTCAAACCAGGCATTACCCTTTATAGCATACAATCTCAATCTTGAAATTGGATCTTTGAAGGGATAAAGGGGTAATATTTCCCCCTTTCTGGCGTGATAATGGCTGACGTGATATTAATTAATGTCCCATGCAATGGTAGTAGAGGTAGTTTTATATTCGAATACCTTTCAAGAAGTACTACACACCTCATATTTACCTAAAATCTCTGTTCTCGAGTGTTATTTATATCATTTGATCCAAAACGATCCATAAACCAGGGATCGGGAACCGGTATTCTCTCCATACAAAAATACCGGGTTTTTTTCGTTCTTTCGTTTACTATTTCATGTTTAATCAGGCAAGGCAATCTAGTAATACGAAGTAGTAACCCAAATACATTATTGAGTCCTACATAAACAGCATAAACTAAACTAATTATTTGGATTTTTAGGGATATTGAAATAACCGATTCTGATCCCTTCTATAAACATACAACCTACCTGATGGTAAGCAGACACCGTAACTTAAGAGGGCGCAGTACGCTCGGTTCTCCATACAAACGTATTTATGCTCTCATTAAAACGCCATGCTAGAATAACATGAAACTTTGTATACAAAATGGGATCCGGCATTTCTTTGTATACAAAATGGGATCAGTAACAGAAACTAGTAGTTGCTTGAAATTATAATGGAGAAAAAATACAGCGATTATTAAGGTTTTCATACAAGCCGTAAAAAACTCAAAAACCGCTGTATTTTTTTTTCTTTTACAATTTCTAGCAACAGAAACTAATTTCCGACCTAGATATGCCGGATCCCATTGTGTATACAAATTTTCATGTTATTCTAGCATGGCGTTTTAAAACGAGAGGGTAAATACGTTTGTATGGAGAACTGAGCCAGACCGAGCGTACTGCGCCCTCTTAAGTACGCTGGTAACTCCAAAAGAATTGCCGACACTTTACTTATTAGGGGATTCGTTTGTCGACAGCAAGAGACTGCAGCTCCTCCACTCTCAACACAGATCCTCGGGAGTGTTTAATGATCAAATTGTGATGATGTCATTGTACTTGCAGCACGCAGTCGTGTACTACGAACAAGATGGCGACGAGATGTACCAGTTCCGAGCTCAAGCCGAGATCGTCACAGTACCCGACCATGAGATACAGCAGGTACTTAAACTTGTCATTATTTAAACCATATGCCGTCACCCATCAGACCATCACAAAATGACAGAGAGCAAATGTAAAATATACTTGACGAAATTCAATTCAAAATATACATTGGAGGCGTATACGCCATAAGAACTTGCGGCGAAGTGATAACAAAGGTGCACTTTGAACAATTTTCATTACAAAGCGCACACGCCCTAGTGACTCATAACTCTAAGACTAATGCCGGAAAACGTGCAACTATTTACAGACTTTGCAACCACTACAACAGGTTTCTGAATAGAATAGACCTTATGTCAAATTCTCGCGCCCAGTTCAAGGCAGCCATTTCAAATTTACACAAAGGTTAACTCTTATTTACTTTACTCTTATGCGCTTATATCCATATTGTTGAATCCTGCTGATTACTATCATATCAAGCATTGCAAATCATGTGCACAATATTTAATTATTAAGTTATATATTTAAGTACAAACTTGGTAGTTATAATTCTAGTATTGGTATCTTGTGTCCATAGTGAGAAACGTTAAAGAAAGCATATGTACTTATTCACCTGATCTAAATCTGTTTGTGTCCTCTTCATGTATGTTTCTGTGTTATCTCCTGAATAAATAAATAAACTCATAATGCGGCAACGGTCCTACAAGTTAAGTCACGCTGGTCTGATCAAATATGAAATGACATCAAATTTGAATCAAGTATGCATTGGATTGATTGTAACAGAATTCTTGATCATTTTACTAGGTACTTAGCTGCTGAGGCTTCATTCGTAACGGATTCGCCAAATTTAAATCCACGTTAAAGTTAGTAAAGCCAAACCAAATTAAACGAAATGTGTTTTGCCATAACTTGTTCAATAATGTGTTAATTTCACCAGTATAATCATCATTCACCATTTTTCGCCGCTTCAGACGTAATTTTTGTCACATGCCCTTCATGAAAATTTCGACAGTGCCTTTTGTTTTTTTTCTTGATGGGAATTCCATCAAGAAAAATATTTTATTCGGTTATTTTTGTCGCTTGTGGTCTTACCTCTCTTAAGAAAGAATCTTGGCCAGAGAACCCAATACTGTTCAACAGACCAACACTGATACGACTTGGTGGATCAAGTTTTTTAGATCCGATTTGAAAAGCATGCATCACGTTCAAGGAATATCATGGTCTCTTGACCATCGTAGATAGTCTCCAAATACGATCAAAATTATATTAAAATATCGTATTTTATTAAGAAAAACTACGAGCCGTTGCTTTAAATAATAACTCATATAGATTTCTTTATTGAAAGTTGACAAAGCTCTGCTGCGGTCACCGCATCGACAAATTACTTGCCACACCAGATATGCCACTTCTACATTCCCGTTGTTATATCGGGATCCAGAAGAAATTGCCTGCCAGCAAAGGTGCCATATGGTCACTAGGTGGTGTTAGGCTCGGTATGTGATGTGCCTTGTGATATCTGAAGTTTGTTCTTGCATATCCGTCGCAGGTTAGCCACACCCCTATCACGTCACGTCGTAGGTCAGAGGCGCTTTGTTATCTTGCTTCCACATCAACTACGCAAGTAATGTGGACTGTGACGATATGTGTGCAAACGTGTTGTGACGAACAACTGAACTTTTGTTATCTTTACGACCACTCACTTTCAGACAATAATCTATTTGTATTTGAAAGCTGTTATGTAAACAATTCGTTTTTGGATCTCTTTAGCATTACCTACATACCTTTGCTGGGACTTCGTATTATATGATGTTACTTATAATCAAAATGTACCTACCTACGTAATATTCTCATATTGGTTTTTTGTTTTTTTTCCTAATAGTTCTGAACCGCTCCTTCATGGAATAACAAATGACCCTTCGGCAAACTATGGGGAACTCTCGTTTGTTACTCAGAAATATAAGTCGTATTAAATGTATTACAAGCCCTTACAACTTACAATACAAGTCACAAAGTCATACAAGTAACTGATTTTAAAGTCGACGGAGAAGTAGATGTAGGTAATCAGAGGTTCGACCCTCTACTAGACTTCGCTCGGTCGACTTGCTTACGTAAAAAGTAAAGTAAAGTAAAACATTTCTTATTCCAATTTTCTGACATGTTAGCTCGGCGCCAAATATCTCGAAAATAGTGACATTTGTATTAAATTTCAATTTTCATTTTTAGAACGCTTAAAGCACACTTAATTATTAATCAGTTCACAATACGGTATTTCTGATAGTCAAATCAGCAACTTTTTACGAAACATCATAAACGTTCGGTTAGTATGAAGTTTGTAGGGACATGTGCTTAGTGACGTCACAACTTTCTATGATCAAACTGCGTCCTTTTTTTCATGTTTGTCATCTTTAAAATTGCGTAAATACACTGAAGTTTGAATTTTTATTCAGTATTTTCGTATGATTTGTTTATTGGTAACGTAATTTTTTTGTGTTATGAATTAACAGGAGAACCTAGTGGAGAACAAGCAGCACCGCCTGGCGCGGTCGCTCCGCGCGGGGGCCGGCGGGCGCGACGCCAAGCCCACGGCGGCCGAGCGCGACCAGCTCACGGCCGTCGTGGCCGCCCCGCCCGGCGCCCCCAGGCCCGCCGCCGACCAGGACCTGCTGTGGAAGTACAGGTGTGTAGCGTCTCCATATGAGAAACTTTTTTGTAATCTGTTAAAAAACCATCCGTAAATATCAGCTTTACAATATACGCCGCCCTCCGCCCGTGGGCGCGCCTTAACTACATGATATATTGTGTAGTTATGAGATCACGTACAATTTTAAAGAACAGGCCGCGCGGGGAGCTGGCGTCGGCGCCGGCGCCGGGTGGTCTCGGTAGACATGCTTCTACCGGCACAATGTTTGCATATGAATCACATAAAAGAGATTGAAAAGCTGGTCTTTTCGGATGGTTTTTGAACACACTGAAGAGGATTTATTATGTAGTTGTAAATAAATATAATAATATTTATTGTTTGTGGCAGGTTCTACTTGTCGTCGCATCGGCGCGCGCTCACCAAGTTCTTGGAATGCGTCAACTGGAACCGACCGGGTAAGTAACATGAAATATGTAACATAAACAATAAACATCCAAGTGAAAATGTATTTATTGTACATAAAACTATTTTGAAAAGCTTAATCAACGTCGCCGTTAAAAACTGCGCCATAATCGCCAAATGGCCGGCTGTGTGTTACGTCATCAGCAGAAGTCAGAATTTTGGCGGCAAAGCATAAAGACTGTCGCATTTTATTGAGAGGTCATAAGTGGCTCCAAACGGTTCGTGTAAAATAACACACGGCTGCTGTCCGCCAGTTCCTGGGGCTTGGCCGGACACGCTTATATCACTCGAGAACGGCTGGGCCATTTTTGTAAGATCTTTGATTTTTGGGATGTTTCTTCGCTTCGAATACCCGAATAACCATTAAAATATATAAAATATGTCTTATACATTTTGTAAGTAACGGGACGGGGGCGAAACGAAGTTTGCCGGGACACCAATTTTTCTGTAAAATATATATTTCTTTTGGTGGGCCTATGTTTTTTCTATTTCACGCCCATAGATATCGATAAAGAAGTGTTTCTGACACTAGTTAGATAGCGACAGTTTTCTCGCCATTAGACATGCTAGATGTTTCAGATTTTCAATGTTTCAATTATTTCCAGCGTTATTCCGAACTATGACGCCATAAATCAATGTCGTCGCGTTAAATATCCAGAAATACATAATTTATACACTTTTTGTAATTTAAAATATATATTTAATCACATAACGAAAACATTAAAAAGAACAGGGCAAAAAAAAAACTAAGCGCTAACCTATAAATAAAAAAATATCCTCCAAATCAGTGCCGATATTAATTTGTAGAAATAAAATTATTTTTCTTCATAGTGAGATATATTGCTATATCCACTTATGTGGAGCAAGTCTGCCAACATGTTCTATTAAATTTTACTGCGTACTGACCCTTTTTTTATTTTATTTAATCGTATGGCATTTATTTACGAACCGTGAGATCTTCGAGAAGACAAGTACGGTTGCCAGTTTTTGTTGCACTTTTAGCACCACCCAGGGGTCACGTGTAGGGTAACGGTGGGTACTCCCTACGGACGTGGTGCAACTTCGACCCCCCTTTGTCAAGTGAGTGGGCAACTTGACTGCTAGAAGTTCTCAAGCCGCCCGAAGGCCTCTAACTTGGCTTAACACAGCAGCCGGGATCAACGGCTTAACGTGCCTTCCAAAGCATGAGAGCGCTCAGTTAGTAACCACTCAAAGCGGTCACCCATCCAAGAACTGACCTGCGCCCACATTGCTTAACCTCGCATACCGCACGCGGTACGCGGGCGCCGCTGGGCCACGAGCGTACTGACCCTGATATTGATAAATGCTCGGTTACATTCTTCTTTAGGTGCCTGTGGATCAACTTTCACTTACCTTGACGCATACGTGTTCTGTAAACTTGAAATTGCTTTTTTTATTTATAATTATAAGTACCTGCAAGGCGTGCCCGCGACTCCGTCCTCCATCATGTCAAATTGGAATCTCAACCTTACATAAATACATGGAATACCATTAATAAACAAATACATTTGATAGAAAACGGGTAGTGTCCTGGGTAAAAAAGTCAGTCGGCTAAAAAAAAAAAAAAAAATCAAAAAATATTGGACACGTAATTTTTTTATGTTAATGTATCAAAAAATGACAAAACCAAAGTGCGTCTAAGTTTGGGAGTGTCACGCGTAACTTGAACGGGTTATATCTTTATATTGTTTGGTTAATTGAAAAAAATAAAATAATGACTGCTGAAAACTGACGGACGAACTAAATAAATGTCATCCTCCAACTCTTAACCGTTAGGCAGTTTTACCTTCCATCATAAGCTGACCTAAACAACCTGAAAGAAAATAAGTAGGTATCGCTCTATACGTACCTATAATATAAAAAAATAACCTCAAACTCCTCACCGTTAGAGAGTTGTACCTTCCATCATTAGCTCATCAACATAATACTTGAATACCTTTCGAAAATGCATGCCATTTTTATTATTCTGTTGATATTCTGACATTGTACCTTTTTGACATTATTTAGTTTTATTATCCTTTTATTATTTTGATTTGACATTACCTAGGATATCCTAGTCATGTATACCTACTTTTAAGACATTTTTTATTTTATTTCATTCACATGTGACATTTCTTATTTTTCTATAATATGGTTTTTAAATTCTCAAATTATTATACCTATAGACGATCTTTTAGTGAATCCATTTTATTTTTGATGTAAAATAATAATGTTATTTTCTAAGAGAAATAAATGAATCTATCTATCTATCTATCATGATACACTTAATATGTGCCCATAAAAAATTTAAAGGTCGTCGATTTCCCTGGGATCCTATCATCAGATCCTGACTTGGTGACAATGGGACCACCTAAGGAGTATACTCGAATAAAAAAATAATTTTGAAAATCGGTCCACAATTGACACAGAAATCGGTGAACATAGGTACAAAAAAAAATACAATGGAACATACCACCATAGAACCTATGAATTTTTAAGTCGGTTAGCAATATTAACATCAATCTCAACTAAAACGCCATGATATTGCACATAAATCGCCCAAATATTACAAAACACGACATTGCGTTCTTAAACTCGTGTTTCGCAACTTTATGTTCAATATAATCAACCTTATTTCTTAATGCATTAAGTACAATTTTCAATGCAGTGAGAAAGGGAGATAAGAGGTTTGTAAAGTTAGGTCGATTATACAATATTCGGGCGACCGGTTTACGCGCCAGTTGAACCGTATAGTTTTAAGAATCGAACGTGTAACTTTTTTATCAGTTGTTTGAAGTTTTTAAATAGTGAATAGTTTTTTTTTTAAATAGTGGCATGAGTGTTAGTGTGTGTTTATTTTTAAATTTGGAATATGATTTGTTTATCATATTCGTGTTGTTATAAATCATATTATTAGTATTTAGTTATTTCTACTAGGAATTATTATTTCTCCGGTTGTGGAATGAGCTCCCTCACAGCACCTATGGGATTCTACAAGAAAGGATTGTATAATTTTTTAAACGGTCGGCAACGAGCATGTGGCACCCCTGGAGTAGCAGGCGTCCATAGGCAGCGGTGACCGCTTACCATCAGGTGGGCCGTACGCTTGTTTGCAACCGAAGTAGTTTAGGCTATAAAGGCTAATCAACTTTTTTTGTTTCGGTCGCCATGGTAACGTCTCTCGTCCGGTATGCGGGGTTAAGCAACGTCGACCGTGTTCAACTCTTGGATGGGTGCTTGTGACAAATACTTTGAGTGGCTCAATAAGGCTTGTATTATAGGTACAAGACGACGATATATTTAATAGATATATACTTAAATACATAGAGATCGTCCAAGTGTCAGCAACAAATGCTTTTGCTCACCACGGACACAAATTCCCTTACCGGGGATTCGAACCCGGAACCTCTAGCTTCGTAGGCAGTTTCACAGTAAACAGGCCGACAAGCACAACGAAAGCAAAAGAAACAGTTTACCTGTTCTATTTGTTTCATAACACTAGCCTTTGCCAAATCTTGAGATTATGTGCAAAACTGGACCCTGGACGCCTCTAGGGTGTAACCGGGAAAATTGTAGGAAACCTAATGAATCGTGTAATCTAATCTAATAAAGCTACACCAAGCACCATTTTCAAGGGTTGAACCCTTGAAAATGGTGCTTGCAACAGCGCCGAAATATCGGAAACTCAACAACATACATAATGGTAAATATCCCGTTTTGAACAGTAATTCTAGTGTTAGTGACCATGTTAGCTTGAAATCGTATAATCTAATAATAGTCCTTTTTACTGTATGGTTTTGTATGGGGAAGTGGCAAATTTTGACGAAGGAATACAAAACCGAAAAAAAAATGTCAATTTTTTTTTAACTTATTTCTAGTCAGAATGCGATACCAATTAACGCCTTAAACGGGTCCACGGCATTTTTCTTACAGCCTGTATACTAACGTCCGTATCCCATTGGGGTAGGCAGAGACAAGAGAATGCCAAACACTACGGTTTTTACATACTTCTTTCGCTTCAATCACATCCGTAATCCATACATTTATTTATTTTATTTATATATTTTATTTATTTATTTCATTAGACACAGTTTTACAGGATTTAAGCCTAAGACACTGCGAAATTTATAACAGAAAAACATTCTTAATACATTAAATCCAAGCTCGGTTTAAAGCTATAACATCCCTAGAGTTAAAATATTACAGAAGACGGTCGCTTATCCATCCATCCTCACAGAACTTCATGCACTCTGCACGTATAACCATCCAACTGCTTGCAAAAATATCACAGTCCGGTGGTGATGTGAGCAGCTCATTGATGTACTGGAGACCGCGTACAAGTGGAGACATTCTATGGGACACGATGCATGTCTTAGGTACTGCCAGAAGAGGATAAATGCGGGGTCGGAGATTAACTTTCAGTTGTGATAGTGAACGGACAAGCAAGCGTTCATCTTCTCATACACGCTCGTCGGTTACGGGTATTCCGACCTGGCCTTTTTTCAGTATCGTAGATATATGATCAAGATACCTTGGTCGCCCCATTTATCTTCTGAACGTAAATCCTCTTAGTCTGCTTTCACACGTCCTCTCAATATGCCCAAACCGCCGAAGCCCGTTCCCATGGTCTAAGGAAACAAGGTCTGCTACTCCGGATCGTGACACAAGCCCACGTCACTGTACAGCCTGTACACACACGAACTCACACTACGACCGCCAACCACCGATAGGCTCGATAGCAGTGATGACTGATGACGTAGGCTTGTGTCACTCGCACAACGAATTTTCCTCGGAGTGTCATCATCATCATGTCAGCCGAAAGACGTCCACTGCTGGACATAGGCCTCCCCCATAGACTTCCACAATGACCGGTCCTGCGCCACCTGCATACAGCGGACACCCGCGACCTTCACCAGGTAATCAGTCCACCGTGTGAGCTTAACCGGAGATTCTTCGCACCCCTGACCCCGCCAGTACCCTGGCCGCGACCAGAACCAGGGTATCGGGGGACGCCGGAACCTCGGGACCGTGGCCTGTTTGTGTCTGTCATGAAGGGGTAATTGCCATAATCGCCACGCTTGGCATGCGGGTTGGCGATCGCAGTGTCTCCACCGCACTCCAGGGATGCTGCTGCCCATCCTCCGGTGGTCATGGTCGTAGTTTTAGGACTGTCATACCTTGTATTATTGTACCATGCCTTTTCCAATCCTAGTCACTTCGCCGTCGTCTATTCCGCATCTTGAAACGTGTTTATGCTTATAATATGTACCTTTTTAATTGCGCATTAGATAAATAAGTCGTTTGACAAACACTAGCCTCTTTATTGCTAGATAAGACTGAAACAAACACATATTAAGGCAGAAAGAAGAAAATTTTCGAAATCGGTTCATAAATGACGGAATTAAGTAACACACATTAATAAATAAATAAACCAGCCAAGTGCGAGTCGGATTCGCGCACGAAGGGTTCCGTACCAGAAAAAAAAAACGCCAACAACTTATCTGTTGTATGGGAGCCCCCCTTATTTATTATTATTATTTTGATTTTAGTATTTGTTGTTGTAGCCACAATAAAAATGCATAGTCTATGCAAATTTCAACTGTCTAGCTATTACGGTTCTTGAGATCTAGCTCGGCGAGTGGTAGCCATGAAAAAGGGCTAAAATATCACGCTTTTTGTATGGGAGCCCTCCTTAATTATTATTATTATTTAGTATTTGTTGTTATGTGTATCTCTGTTGCCGCTATAACACTGTCTAGATTTTACGGTTCTTGAAATACAGCCTGGTGACAGACGGACGGACGGACGGACAGCGAAGTCTTAGTAATAGGGTGCCGTTTTTACCCTTTGGGTACGGAACCCTAAAACAAATAACATTCAACCGAATTTATAACCTCCTCCTTTTTTGTGAAGTCGGTTAATAAAGATGCAGTTCTTTGCCCTAAAGTTGTACGTCTAGCTCAGTAATAAAGCATTGTCACGTATGTCATAAAATAAGACTTCTGATTATTTTCCGTCTTGTACTTTTTATGGATATCTTTATTGTTTAACAATTCATCGCGTAAATTTTATGTAGGTGCAGCGGAATGCCATTCATGGATACATTCTTTTCCAGCTTATTTTTTGATACATAGAGTAAAGTATACAGTTAAAAATCCGTCCGTCCGTCTGCCCGCGGCCTAGCTCTGTAACCGTTACTACTACAACTGATAAATATACCGGTAATATACTAATTTTGTGATATAATATGTTTTTTTCTATTCCAGCATTATAATCTATCAATTAAATGGCTGACAGCAGTAGTAAAACAAGTCATTATATGACTGGTGGGAGAATCAAAATGGATTTCCATACATTATTATACAACTGTTTTTTTTTTAAAGAGGCGCACGTATTCTGCCACCATATCGATTTTTAATTTAAATCAAATTATTTTGCTGTCAGAGAGAAAATATTGTATGCAACGCAAATTACATAATTAGGTCTTAAAGTTTTCAAGTTATTAATAACATACACTATACAGCGACACTCGGATTTTAAGCACCCTTATTATATAACTATTGCATAAAACATTATAGTAAACAGAGGCCGGAATTCTCGTAGCGGTTTTGAGCTGTGTAAACGTATATCGATAAATACAGAATACAATATTTAAAATATAATATATTTAAGCGTATAAAGTAAACAACCAACAGGCAGTCTAATTCCGAATGAGCAATCTTTTCTAGACAACCCTTCGATACCAACTTTATGGAAATTTTAAATAGGATTTTTTATATATAAATAAATAAAATAAATAAATATTGGGGGGACAATCATACACGAATCGACCAAGTCCCAAACTAAGCAAAGCTTGTACTATGGGTACTAGACGACGATATACGGCCATGCCACAGACTCATAACGTCTAAACCTCTAGTAGGGCAGATGGTCGTCTGATACGTAGTATCTTCTTAGTAGTTTGTGGTGCTAAAAAAACTCGTAGAGTTATATAGATAAATACATACTTAAATACATAGAAAACATCCAAGACCCAAGAACAAAATCCGTGCTAAATGCACAAATAATGCCCTGGCCGGGATTCGAGCCCGGGACCTCTAGCTTCGGGGGCAGTGTCACTAACCAACTAGGCGAAACAGGCCGTCATTATATTTTTGTGCATAATATTTTATTGTTCCTTATAAATAATTTGTGGATTTCCTATGACGAAGCTATAATTTTTAACAATATTCGAATGAAATTGCAACAAGAATTGCTATCGTGCCTAATGATATCATGTTATGTGGGTACTTACTGGCCATTAATCTGATGACCTTTGTTTAGTAGTTTTATAGATATATGCACTCAAACAAACACAAACACTGAACTGAACTAATTAAATGTGAATTTTTAACTATTAACTTTTCATTGTTTTCATTGCATATCTCTATTTCACATTTTCAACTACTCAAAAGTTATCTGAAAGAGATCGCTCTTTAGCGATAAGACCGCCTGATGTTTACCTCTACTGTTAATATTCTTCAATATGTTGTGTTCTATAATGTATCGATATAATATGTATATCGGAAGTCGATAAATGAGAAGTCCCTATGATAGCTCAAAAGTGCTACGAGTAACGAGGATTCCGGCCTCTGGACTAATAAAGTATCAAATATAACCTTAATGACAGCTTAATGACCGAAATTAAAAACCGGTTGATTTACATCATTATTAGTTGTCAGTTTTCCTTAGGTGGGCACGCGACCATTAAATACGTCATCATTATTAGCAAAGTTGTAGTAAATATAGTAATTAATATACATAGGTAGCGTTGTCTTGGTCACTGTGGCATCGGGTCAAAGGACCCGTTTTTATTGTTGAGCTAGTCCCAAATTAACCAAAGCTTCTACTATGGGTAGGTACTAAATACTTAAATACATAGCAAACATCCAAGACTCAGCAAAAAAAATTCGTTTTCGTCACATAAATAAATGCCCTGATCGGAATAGCAATAAGAACTGCAAAACTGGATAACATATAAACGTCCCACAAAAAAAAAACCGGGACCACCAACTTCGGCCCGTTTAGCCTAGTTGGTAGTGTCACTGCCTCCGAAGCTAGAGGCACAGAATAAGTAATAGTACATACAGAAATTTCACTTTCTAACAAAAACGGCGTTTAGGCATAAGAAACGTACCTACTCTCTGCATCTCTGTCTATCGCATAACTGGTATTCATTCACGCGCGGCACGTGTAGCATTAAGGTTGTCACTCCATGAATACATTAATAAGTACATATTCTTCACATGTAGGTATGTCAGTGTCATTATGAATAACACCCATAATAATACTGATCTCGTGAACGGAAATTCCATTTAACTCTCGTAACTTTAATTTGTAAATTAGTAACACAAAAAGTATAACTACGGTTCTATTAAGATACCCTTTTTAGGGTTTCGTACCCCGTTTTATAGAAGATTATTTTGAATAGTATAGCCATTTAGTATAGCCCAAAAAGGTTACATTATCACCGGAAGACTCCTCCTTATACAAAACGACGTAAATGCCGTAGTTTTCTAATGAGGATACGTTCTTTTATATTAGAAAGGTACAAATTATTTGGTAATACCCTGCATTTACTTACATAAGAAGGTACAAGAGAGGCTACAAATAATTCATTAACAATTTAGTCGTGGGTTTATAAACCACAGAATAAACAGGAGTATAAAAAAATAATATTAAAAGAAAAGTAAAAAAGACTTGAATTGGAAATTAATATGTAACAATAGTAGTAGTAGTAATATAAGTGACTTGTTTATATTTGATTCCCTGTAAAGACATCCACATTATGAATATGAGTTATTTACGCGCGGTTCGTCGTAATTCAAGTCGGCGGCGGAGGCGGATCGCGACACGACGCACGTACGCGCGCGGTGACGGCCCTCGCCTGACTGATCACCCCGAGATTTGCAAGCGGTGGGTATAAAACGCGACGTGCTCCGCCCATTGCAAGCCCCTTGCTAGAGGTCCCTGGTTCGAATCCGGGTAAGGGCATTTGTGTATGTGGTGGGTGAGCAGAGACATTTGTTCCTGAGACTTGGATGTTTTCTATGTATTAAATATATCGTCGTTTAGTACCCATAACACAAGCCTTATTGAGCTAATGAGCTTACTATGGGACTAGTTTGATTTGCGTAAAAAAATGCTTCGTAATAACTTCATAGGCAGGGTAGTGACCCTGTGGCAGTGGCCAACAAGGTCAAAGTAATCTTCAAAATGGTATACTAACGTATGATTTACTATATATAAGTTATCTCCCGTTGAGAAGCTGTTTTTAAGATTCCTTTTCATTACTTCATTAGCCATGGTCACGGTTAAAACTAAACTAAAATATTTCAAGTAACGCAACGTTTTCAACACCAGCCTTAACGGTCACGGTTTAAAAATAAAAGGCAACGTTGTAACTTGTTTTGTCACACGAAATCGCTTTTTGTGTGGGCTGTATTTGTAATACAACGACGCTGGCAAACGAGGATACAGCCCGCCTGATGGCAAGCAGAAACGGCGGGAGTTCTGACGACCTTACCTCCAGGAACACAACACATACTCGTACCTACGGAGCGCTTGTGGGCCTTGTGGCCCAGCGGCACCCGAGTACCGCGTGCGGAATGCGTGGTTAAGCAACGACCGACTCAACTGCATGGATGACCGCTTTGAGTGGTTTACTAACTGAACGCCCATATGCTTTCGAAGGCACGTTAACTCTTTGAATCCGGCTGCTGTCAATGCCGGCAGTCGTTAAGCCAAGTTAGAGGCCTTCGGGCGGCTTGAGACCTTCTAACGGTCAAGTTGCCCGCTCACTTGACAAGCCTAATCCCAATAAGGTCTAATTTCCCCGTGGGTTGGAAGGTCAGATACCAGTCGCTTCTGTAAAAACTATTGCCTTCGCTTGTTCTTGGGATTAGGTGGAGAACCCCCGGCGCCCTGTATCCCGAGCATAAAATACGGCTACGGAATCCCCAGCCTGTCGTACAAGACGACTCAAAGGGGGTCCTTGGGGTCGAAGACGGTCGCAGTTGGAGGTTGCGATCGTCTATGAAAACATATGTCGGACCCACAGCGGTGTGACCACGGTGTGACTCTAGGGCGGCGTTCCGAAGGAGATCCCAGAGCCGTCCGAAATGAGTTGAGGAGGACGATCGGGGGGGTTTTAGTCGGTGCAAGTCCGACATAATCTCCGCACTGTTCCCGCGGTGCGGTGGTATCCTTAACGGTTTTTCCCCCGGAGAAAAAAAAAAGTAGAGGACCCCGGGCATCCTTCAGGATGCAACTGGACTAGGATAACGCTAGGGGGATGATGATGGTCTTCTGTAGGCCCTTCTCTAGTTGGGATCCAAATACAAGCGAGAGGTCGCTCTACTGCGCCCTATCTGTCTCAAAAGGTAGTCTGTAGATAGACGTGTCTTGCTTAATGCATTGTTTTATAGTCAAGGTCATGCATTATCGTTACTCTAGTGCACGTGCAGTGAAATAAAGTACTATGTGATTGTGTTTTACAAACTTTGGTGACTTGGACAGTGTGTGAGGTGTTAGTGATGCCTAAAAAGGAATTTAACGAGGGTACGTACGTTGACTTAATTTTCATTTTACAAGCTTTTATATAACTTGCACTGTTCGTATGGACCCGGGTATGTCCTAAAACTACGACCAAGACCACCGGGGGATGGGGAGCAGCATGGAGTGCGGTGCAGATACTGCGATTGCCAACCCGCATGCCAAGCGTGGCGATTATGGCATATACCCCCCGTGAATTTGGGGAAGGCCTAAGTCCAACAGTGGACGTCCTTTAGCTGATATGGTGGTGGTGGTGGTTCGTATGTAAGTTGTCTTCAAATGTTGCAACCCTTTTTACCGAATTCAATGGAAGGAAGGAGGTACTCAGTTCGTTTGCATGTTTGCTTGTTCTTTTTGTATGTATGTTCCCCGATAACTCTTGACCACGTGTGCCGATTTTGATAATTATATTTTTGTTTCAAAGCAGGTACCCCGACATTGGTCCGATATAAATTTGGTGAAGGTCTGATGATGGGATCTAGGAGGAATCGAGAGAACTCCTCGAATTGGATAGGCACGCATATGCCGGTTTCGGTATTTTCTGTAGGTAACCAAGCATTAGCTCACGGAAACTACAAATATGGGGCATAACTGTTTAAGAGTGCGCAGTACGTTCGGTTCTCCATGCAAACGTATTTACGCTCTCATTTTAAAACGCCATGCTAGAATAACGTGAAACTTTGTATACACAATGGAATTCGGCATATCTAGGTCGGAAATTAGTTTCTGTTGCTTGAAATTATAATGGAGAAAAAATACAGCGATTATTAAGGTTTTCATACAAGCCGTAAAAAACTCAATAAACCGCTATATTTTTATTCCTTTTACAATTTCTAGCAACAGAAACTAAGATATGCCGGATCCCATTGTGTATACAAAGTCTCATGTTTTAAAATGAGAGCATAAATACGTTTGTATAGAGAACCGAGCGTACTGCGCCCTCTTAACACTTCTTCGAATTACTCACTATATGACACCTGTCATTTCCACACAGTTTCTAACCTCAAAGTGACTTTTAGGTTATAAACTGTTTGGAAATGACAGATGTCAAGATTGACTTCTTAACCGCCCACCACTATACCGTCAACTGTGGTTACTTTGATTCGAGGGGTGACTTTAATCATTCGGTTTTTCTCGTAAATTGTTGTTTTTATTTTGGCGTGACCCGTGGCAGTGGTAATCAAAGGCTACTATAAATATTTGTGGAAATATTAGAATATCATCTTGGCGTTTACTTGATTCATTCTACCATATTGCCGATTGTACTGCTTTTATGGTACATTATAAATGATCAAAGTAGTTGTAACTAGTGGTTAGTCCCGAACTGTGAACTCGCGATATTCAAATGTCACAAACACACAACAACACACACACACAATAACAACAAACAGGACAACAGGTTGTAGATAAGCTTTTTTTGCTTATATTATTGAATGATTACCCTTTATAGTTAAATGTTAGGTTATGATTATTAAACAAGGTATACATTATACATATCATTAAAACTCAGGTATAAATTGTCACTCGGGGTGACATGTTTCGAACTCTTCGGGAGTTTTTCCTCAAGATGAGTGCATGCCGCCCGCAGTGGCATCTATTCGAGTTTTAATCGTTTTAGTGTGTAGTTTTAAACATGAAACGACTCACGACGCACATTTTCAGCATAAGCAAATAATGCAAAAGATCCGTGTTTGCATGTATTTATGTAATCTGTTTATGATTCATGTAACCTTGCCTTAGTTTAGAGTAACCTGCGTTGTGGCCTTAAAGATAATACCGGTAAAGATTACCTATCTAAAGTGATGACTGTTGTGATTTTTTTTTAATACCACGTCGGTGGCAAACAAGCGTACGGCCCGCCTGATGGTAAGCGGTCACCGCAGCCTATGGACGCCTGCAACTCCAGGGGTGTTAGGTACATACTCTTTGCCGACCCTTTAAAAATATATACACTCCTTTCTTGAAGAATTCCATACTGTAGTTCCTCGGGAAAACCTCGGCAGGGAGCTCATTCCACAACCGGAGCGTCGGAGGGAGGAAGTTCCTCTGAAACCGTACAGTACGCGACCATTTAGGTTCGAAGGTGTAAGGATGAATGCCCTGCCGACGGCGAGCAGTGCGATAGTAGAAACGGGCCGTGGGCATCATGTCAAACAGTTCTTCGGAGCACAACCCATTACACAAGCGATAGAACACGCACAAGCAGGCAAAGTTTCTCCTTAAACTAAACTTAGGGGTTACGAATTGTCAGGATTTTACTAAACTAGGTATGCAATGCAGTTTGCGGGTTGCAAATATTGAGCAGAACGCGTCTACCCAGTCTCAAACTTCCTGACAGTTACTTGCTTAGCATTGAAATATACGGACATTCAGTTTTTCGGTGATTATTCCTATACGTGGTATTTCCTTCATCGTCACGATGTCACCTATCCACATGCAAAATGTGAGCGTAATCGGTTGAAACGTCTAGGAGGAGTACAAACTCTAACGAAATACAACTGTCGCCTAAGAGTGAAATAAGAATGAAACAAACACAACGTAACATAAGAAAGAGTGCAAGGTATCCCCATATGTTAATCTATACTAATATTATAAAGCTGAAGAGTTTGTTTGTTTGAACGCGCTAATCTCACAAATTACTGGTTCGAATTGAAAAATTATTTTTGTGTTGGATAGTCCATTTATCGAGGCAGGCTTTAGGCTATATAACATCACGCTTCGACCAATATGAGCGAAGATGCGGACGAAGTTGCGGGCAACAGCTAGTAATATTATAAAGCTGAAGAGTTTGTTTGTTTGTTTGAACGCGCTAATCTCACGAATTACTTTCTTCGAATTGAAAAATTATTTTTGTGTTGGATAGTCCATTAAGTGAGGAAGGCCTTAGGCTATATAACATCACGCTGCGATCAATAGGAGCGAAGACTCGGACGAAGTCGCGGGCAACAGCTAGTCTAATATATTCGCCTAGCAAAATTTCCAAAAACCTTACTTTAAAGTTTTTAAAAATCTTAGTGATTGACATGCCTCATATTAAAGTATATTATTATTTTGTTTGTGTTTTTTTTTTCATTTACATGTATGGAGTGCCACTTTAAAAAAGTTTTTTTCAGTTATTTAAATGTACCGGCCGACATAACACACATACATTTAAAAATGTATTTCATGTATTTCACAGTTTTTGAGTAAAATGCCTGTAAAATACGGACAGACAGACAGACGGACTTGACGAAACTATAAGGGTTCCGTTTTTGCGATTTTCTCGGTTTGACCACAGACAATTGTGAAGTCATTAATCATATTTCCCTACAAACTTCACACAAAAAAAATGGTAAAAAATATAGGTGGGACAATACAGACACAAGTCGACTTAGTCCCAAACTAAGCAAAGCTTGTACTATGGGTACTAGACGACGTTATAAATATATATTTAAATACATAGGAAACATTCTCCGGAACAATATTCGTGATAAATGCACAAATAATGCCCTGACCGGGTGAGCGTCAGGATGACAGGACCACGATAGATTTTTATATCGAGAGTAATTCCAAGTTTTAGTACCTTTTTTGTACTATTTGGTACCTAACATCATAAAATTTGTACCTCGCTAAAAATCCAGATATCTTGAAAATAAAGTGATCAGCCATTCTGACGTCAGGTTGACAGGACCAAGTCTAGTTCCCCTAGTTGCAGGCGTTATACCGAATCCATCTTTTCGTAATTATTTAGTACCTAATTTGTACCTTAATGCATGATATTCAGTATTTTATAAAGACTTACAAAAAAAAAGTTACACCTAGAATAAGCTTTGTATGGGGATAGCGCTGCAGTCCGTCGATTTGAACCGGACCTTTAATTTAGTTGAAACGTTATGATTTAATGCTATTAAAGTATTATAATATAATGCGTAATAAGGGTTCCTAAAAGCCGAGTCGCCGTAACAAAACGAGCATAGCGAGTTTTATTATTAAAGACACGAGAATTAATTAAGAACTAATTAAGTAACATTGCGTATAATATTTTTCTACGACATTTTTTTTTTCTATACGAGCATTATAACCAGTCAATTAGATGCCGGACAGCAGTATTAAAACAATAATCTGCTTATACAAATGCAAGTCTATACCATACACAAATTAGACGAGTCATTATATGAATGGTGTATGGTGGGAGAATCAAAATGGATTTCCATACATTACTATACAATTATTTTTAATTTAATTTTTAATAGAGGCACACGTCAGTGCCCGCATGCTACCACCATATCGGTTTCAATTTAAATCAATTTATTTTGCTGCCGTACAAAAAAATAAATATAGATATTTATTCATAAAATTTGGTATTTTACATGTCAATTCTCGAGTCTTTAATAACAAAACTAGCTACACTCGTTTCATTACGGCGACTCGGCTTTTGGGAACCCTTATTATGCATAAAATACTTTAATAGCAATAAATCATAACGTTTCAACTAAATTTAAGGTCCGGTTCAAATCGACGGACTGCAGCGCTATCCCCATCATCATCCTCCTAGCGTTATTCCCAGTACAGTTGCATCCTGAAGAATGCCTGGGGTCCGCTACCTAATCCCAAGAATTGGCGTAGGCACTAGTTTTGCAGCGCTATCCCCATACAAAGCTTATTCTTGGTGTAACTTTTTTTTGTAAGTCTTTATAAAATACTGAATATCATGCATTAAGGTACAAATTAGGTACTAAATAATTACGAAAAGATGGATTCGGTATAACTCCTTTAACTAGGGGAACTAGACTTGGTCCTGCCAACCTGATGTCAGAATGGCTGAACACTTTATTTTCAAGATTTCTGGATTTTTAGCCAGGTACAAATTTTATGATGTCAGGTACCAAATAGTACAAAAAAGGTACTAAAACTTGGAATTACTCTGGATATAAAAATCTATCATGGTCCTGTCATCCTGACGCTCACCTGACCGGGATTCGAACTCGGGACCTCCGGCTTCGTAGGCAGGGTCACTACCAACTAAGCCAAAGTGCTCGTCGAACCGAGCGTTTTTCACATTTCTTAAAAAGGTAGGTAGGACTATTAGCAAAGTACCGTATTATGTATATGTATATTAAAAGTATGTACTAATAAAGCACGTGGTCCACAGGCGAGGTGCGCCAAGCGCTGTCGATGATGAAGCAGTGGGCGCCGATGGACGTAGAAGACGCCTTGGAACTGCTCACACCTAAGTTCACACATCCCGCTGTAAGGAGGTAAGTGCTCTATTCTTTATTTCATACGATTGGTAATTGCTTGACTTGCCAGGCTCTGGCCAGCCACACGTCTGTGTCAGACCTTATTCTAAATGGGATACAGTTTATAATTGCTTGACACAAATCCTGACCCGTCTCATATCAAGCGGGCGAGATGTACAGTAGAGGAAATAATAATAATAATAATAAATGGGAAACGGGAACTGGCGCAGACTTCAAGTACTAAGCACCGAGGACCGCAAGGCGGTATGGAAGAGCAAGGAGCTACATGGGCGGTTCTACAAGGCTCTTACGGGGCCCGACGTAGACCTGCTCGCGTCGGTGAACTGGCTACGTTTCGGGGATCTCTTTGCGGAAACCGAAGGTTTTGTCTGTGCAATTGCGGACGAAGTTATCGTGACAAACAACTACCGGAAATATATCCTGAAGGACGGTACGGTCGACATTTGTCGGGCATGCCGCCGTCCCGGAAAGTCACTCAGGCATATCATTTCCGGTTGTGGTCGTCTTGCTAACGGCGAGTACTTGCACAGACATAACTTGGTAGCCAAGATTATTCACCAGCAGCTGGCTCTTCTGTACGGTCTTGTGAACTTCGAAGTGCCGTACTATAAGTACACTCCTGCGCCAGTTCTCGAAAATGGTCGTGCCACGCTCTATTGGGATCGATCTGTCATCACGGACAGGACTATTATAGCCAACAAACCTGATATCGTGCTGACAGATCGATTGAAGCGCCAGGCAGTGCTCGTCGACATCACCATCCCCCATGATGAGAACCTCGTGAAGGCCGAGAAGGACAAGGCTAGCAAGTACCTAGACCTGGCACACGAGATAACCGCCATGTGGGATGTTGATTCGACGATCATTGTCCCGATAGTCGTCTCTGCGAACGGTCTAATTGCGAAGAGTCTCGACCAACATCTTAAGAGACTCTCGCTAGATGGTTGGGTCAAGGGTCAGATACAGAAGGCGGTACTCCTGGACACGGCGCGAATAGTCAGGAGGTTCCTCTCTCTGTCGCCCTAACCACCGGTAGCTTAGGCCCCGCCTCGCTGCCGGCGGCACCCTAGGTTAGGTTTTTATAATGATTTTTTGTTTTGTAAATATTGTTTTATATTTTACTTTTTATTATTGTAAAAACCTAATCTAAGAAAAAAATGAATAAAGAGATAATAATAATAATATTGGGGGACAATCTTACACAAATCGACCTAGTCCCAAACTAAGCAAAGCTTGTACTATGGGTACTAGACGACGATATACATACTTATATAGATAAATACATACTTAAATACATAGAAAACATCCAAGACCCAAGAACAAATATCCGTGAAAAACGCACAAATAAATGCCCTGGCCGGGATTCGAACCCGGGACCTCTAGCTTCGGAGGCAGAGTCACTACCAACTAGGCTAAAATGGCAACGCCCTTATTGTCATTGTGACAAGAGTGATAAGGGTTCGTATTTTGTTTTTCCTTGACTGTACAATGTAATGAGCTTTATTTTATTCTATATGGGGTATGGTTCATATGCTGTCTTGGATAAAACTATACTGCAGGCAAGAAGTACCTCTTAACCAACAATTTCTTAACCCTATGCCGCATTACATATTAAATTATTTGTTTAAATTTTAACTTTGACACGATGTCAATAATCCCTGTGGTGAGGCACTGGAACTTCGTTCACATGGGTGATAGGGCTAAAATGTTTAACATTAAATAGTAATGATAAGTAATTAATATTGTTATTCATTTCTTTTATTATTATTGGGTGATGTATAATTATTATCGACTTACTAACCCCTAGAGTTTTAAGCCTAGTTTACTAACGTTTATATGGACATGAGTCTGACATAAATAAATAATAAATAAAATAAGGTCCTAAATTCAGGCTAAATTCAGCAATAACGGCTTGCAGCTTGATCGTGGCCAAAATTTTGTCTTTTTGTTTTTTTTTTCAAATTTTTGTATTTTTTTCTTGCTCGTAAGTGTTAGCTCAATATGCTGTCCTCGTCGGCTCGAAATAAGCATAAAACAAATTGTTTGTCAAAACGGATCATTATTTAAGAAAGTATGAAATCCAATTTATTATACACTTGTTGTGTAAGGAAGATTATAATTTCATATTTTCTGATAAACAATACAGCAGTAAAATTGTTACAACGTAAATAAATAAAATAAATAAATATTGGGGGACAATCTTACACAAATCGACCTAGTCCCAAACTAAGCAAATCGTAATATGGGTACTAGACGACGATATACATGCTTATATAGATAAATACATACTTAAATACATAGAAAACATCCAAGACCCAAGAACAAATATCCGTGTTAAATGCACATATAATTGCCCCGGCCGGGATTCGAACCCGGGACCTCTAGCTTCGGAGGCAGTGTCACTACCAACTAGGCTAAACAGGTCGTCGAATGGAAAAGTAAGGGTGACTTGGTGAACAAATGTCACCAGTTTATTTTTATTAATCTGGGTTTGTAGGTAAACCACATTACTCTCTATGTCCTGCAGATTATGATATACACTACCGCTCATAATTATCTAGGCACCCATACCTTTTTCCATACATCTGTATATAAAAATGTCTTTCAGAAATACACTGCCAAGTCAGAGTCCCTCGACAGTTTTGCGTGCATTTTGCATTTATTATTTAGCTAGACTTATTGAGCCTTAAAGGATGATTCACAGTAGACCGTTCCGTGTCCGGGCCGGCCCGTTTTCTATGACAGCAAACGCAACGGCCGGCGTATTTCTCTAGAAGAAAACGGGCCGGCCCGGACACGGAACGGCCTACTGTGAATCATCCTTAAATCGGTGCCAGGGACCCCCCTTTTTAAATGGTAGTTTTCTTTTTGCAATGACTTCAATAACTACTAATTGCTGGTTCATAGAAAAGTGTAGTGTGGCCGCGTATCCCTATTCTTGTCTACGAGTATATCTAGTGTCTACTTGGCCTGCAAGCCTTCGTTTCCCGGCCTCTATAGTAATGTACTATTCTTGCTCGCAGATACGCCATATCTCGCCTGAAGCAAGCCCCAGACGAGGATCTTTTGCTGTATCTCCTGCAACTAGTACAGGCTCTGAAATACGAGGACTTCAATGAAATACACGAAGGTACGTTTAAGTATGAACAGTGGATTGGCTCTACACAGCTAACCCAAGACCACGCGCGAGATAATTTACCTGTCTTATTTCCAAATGTCCTAGTTACAGAAGCCTTAACCTCGTGAGGACTGGCGTCCTGCTCATAGTACATAGGTCCCAATTAAGTTTTGACTCTTTGTCAATTTGACACAGTATAATTTATTCTGGCAAATTCTGATACCCAGTCGTCAGGAGGTTAAGATTGTGGGGTGATAGCCTAGACCTTAGGCTGTTGAATAAAATTCTATCACCGTGGAGCTTGGCGATCTATTCTCGTGAATATCTATATTAATAATTTCGTGCAGGGGTACGGTAGACCCGAACGAGACCTGTCTCAAATTGAAGAACGTATAAAAATAACGATTTTTGAGTTGAACATATGTATCCGCAAAATTCGGATTGTCGCGTATTTTGCATTTAAAAGTGTTAATTTTATGACGAAAGATCGGCCATATTAAATTCGTTGGTTGACAGCGTCGGGTTGGGTACGTTCGGAAATTGTTAACTATGTTTGCGTCCGGTGTGTTGGCCAGGTTGCTGGGCTGCGTTCTGTGGATTCGGCTAGCCGCGTCTGCAGCGTTCAAGCGTTCTATACACCTATCAGCCTAGCTCTAGCACGATAACTTATACTGTCACGTTATATGGGCGAAATGTATATAAACGTCACATAAAACGTAACGGTATAATCTATCGTACTAGCTAGGCTGATTGTCACAACAACCGCCTTCAAAGCGAATGTATGGGGCCTGTTACATGGTTATTATTATCACGTGATACATTCATATCACGATAAGTATCACGTGAATATTGAAGCAGAATCCATACAAATTTGAAATCTGCGATAATATTGACACCCCAGTATTGTGATAATATTAATCGTGTAAAGGACACCACTTGAATGTTTGCTGAGTCTGTCCGCCATCTTAAAGCTGCGTCTCTATTTTGTTGTGACAAACTACTAGGTGACTTATGGCTTTTAAACGTCTAGCAAAATTCTATCCCTATCTCGCTCTATCTTATAACTTAGTGGTACTGGGGGTCTACTCCGAAATTCGAAATCCGAACTTCGTATGGTGCCGTCCCTTTCACTCATATAGTCTATGACTGGAGAGTGAAAGGGACGGCACCATACTAAGTTAGGATTTTGAATTTCGGAGTTGACCCCCAGCTCATGCCGTTCGCCGCGCTCGGACGTTAGAGGCGCTACCGCGAACCGAAAACGAAGTATCTGCCTCTCTCCCGCACATGTATATTCGAACGACAGAGAGGAAGATAGTTCATTTTTGGTTCGCGGTAGGCCCTCAGGCGTCAACTTTAAAACGAATAGGGTATTTTACTATAAGAGAAATAAAATTCAAAATGTAATAAAAACAGCCAAGTGCGTCGGAGTCGCGCACTGAGGGTTCCGTACAACTAAAAAACAAATGTGATTTATCAATATATTGATATTTTTGGTAAAATATACTTCATTATAAACATTATCACCTAATTTCAAGTTCATAGGTCGATGGAAAGTTAAAAAATTATATGTGTGACAGACAACACACGGAATGTTCTTTGACTTTCTTCGACCGTCCGCCGCGCTCGAACTAAAGTGCTACCAACCGAAAACTAAATATATATGCCTCTCTGTCGCACTTGCATATTCGAGCGCGGAGAGGGAAATACTTCGTTTTCAGATCGCGGTAGGCCCTCTGGTCTGACGGCTCCTATTCCTGGATGGTGCGCGTATCGGAATGTGAAATACCTTTGGCAAAACGGAACAAGTTGTTAAATAGCTTCCATTAATTGTAGAAAATATTACCAACTGTTACTATTATCACGCGAAACACTGAATATTGAAGCAACATCCATAGAGGCCTGTTACATGGTTATTATTATCACGCAATATACTCATATCACGATCTGTATCACGTGCAATGAATATTGAAGAAAAATCCATACGATTTTGAAAACCACGATAATATTGACACACCAGTATAGTGATAATATTAAGCGTGTATCAGAATCCATACAATTTTAAAAATCGCGATAATATTGACACATAATATTGAGTGTAAAGGGCCCCACTTAATAGAATTTGGCGGAGAATAGAGAGCTGCTACCGCGTAACGTAAACGAACGAACATCGTGTATTTCCCTCTGTGTCGCTCGATTTTGCAAGTTCGACAGAGACGGTGATACACGAACTTCATTTGTTTTCGTTCGCGTTAGCAGCTCTGACTTCGCACCAAAAATACTGACTGACACATCAATATTTAATAATTACAAATCTGAACTGAATTTTAATGAACGATTAGTATTTTAGCTATACAAATCAGTACTGATTACGGTGTCAAATTTTTTATGTGCCTTTAAATACTACCCCTAAAAAAATGCTTAGGATTAACTTGCAAAGATACTAGCCTTTGCCCGTGAGGTCGTCAACGTAATCTTTTACTCCGTATTCCATATGTTAATCCAGACTACAGACTACATTTCTATACGAAGTTTCATCATAATCCGTTGTTGTAATGTTTTTATTTTATACATTTTTGTACACAATTTCTTTCGTCGTTTGCATAACTGTCACGAATAAATGTTTACTTTATTTCTTTCTTATTCTTATTTATTTCACCCGAGCGAAGCCGGGCTTTCATCTAGTAACAAAATATTTCGGAGCATGTTCTGGAAAACAAATTAAAATTTGCCAGTCGGAGTCCGGGCAGTTGGTTACTGGCTCCATGCCCATCCCTCGCCAAATACCGATACTTTCCTGGATCCGACCTCCCTTAGACTGGCGAGTGGAATGCGACTGTCGGTATGTACCCCACATATATGCTTTTGTGGCACGGACGTGGACCGACTGGGACACCATGGATTGTGCTGTCAAAAAAGTGCAGGCCGTTTTTCAATGCGCCGTTCTCTTGCCATCGTCAATGTTCCTGCTCTTCTTGATCCGACTGGCATGATCAGAGACGATTGTGATGGGGTCTTTTTAGTTCCTTGGAGCTTGGGACGGATGTTGGTGTGGGATGGTACCTGTTTAGACATAGACACACTGGCACCGTCCCACTTCCAACGGACTGCGGACAAGCGGGTGCAGCGGCGGAAAACGTCAAAATTGCAAAGAGTAAAATAAATATGAGGGCCTTGGCAGAGAGTACAATTTTGTACCTTTTGACTTCGAAACTGAACCGAACTGAAATTGCAAAGCGTCTGGTTGACGTAACAGTTGACCGCAGAGCTAGCGACTTCCTCGCACAACCTATCAGCACTGCGATACAGCGAGGAAATGCCCCGAGCATCCTCGTTACAATGCTTCAAGGGCCTGTTTTAGATTCAAGTTAGTTTTCTATATTAAATATCTGAATATTTCTAGACTTCATCTAAATGAACTTAAACCTTTGCACTCCATTGCAAAATGTGAAGTTTTCCGTCTAAAGGAATTCTATTTATTGTGTTTCTGTGTCCCAGTGCCGTTAATAACCTCCCCTCTGCTTTTCCATTCTGCCCTACACTAAACAGTATATTGGCATTTTATAAAATGTTCAACACCTGTGAGGCCTGTGCCCAGCTGTGGGAAGTATATAAGCTGCTGGTGATGATAATGATGTACGATGTTGTGTTACAGAGTACGCGCGTATATGCGGCAAAGACACCGTGTATTCAGACTCGGAAGGACGGTTACTGCAGAGCGGGCCGCGGGGCAGCCAGGCTAGCTTACTTTCCGCTTCAGGTACACTACGGTTTCTGAAACAGACACTGATAGTTGATGTTAATCCAATGGATGTTGTGTCTTAACATCAATATAATAGAGTATTTATTACAAAAATACGATTTTTAGCGATCTCTAATGATATGAAATATTGTGCAGTGTTAACAACAAGCGAGATGACATCTTCGACGATCAGTCGCCGGTCGGAGGACGAGTCGACCGACAACACCGACAACAACAACACTGTCGTCGACAACAACGCTTACGGGTAAGTTGCCGTGGCCTCGGAACGCTCGCAAACAAATATATCATCATCGTCAGCCGAAGGACGTCCGCTGCTGGACACAGGCCCCCAGAGACTTACGCGACCTTAACCAGGACATCACTGTCATCAGTCCACCTCGTGGGCCTTCGAACACTGCGTCGACCGGTAGGTGGAGAAGAAGAATCAAAATAACCGACATACCCCGAAAAATTGCCAAACTTAGTAATAATAATAATAATAATCGTTTTCAGGGGCCCATCTTAGGAGCGGCTAGTCACCGCCTGCCTCGATACCGTTGTAATTACAATGTTATGGCAGGTGTCCGGAACTCTTTGCAATAGCCCAAATCTTATTATCCATCCAAACTTCATCACCATAGCCCAGTTCATTCTCTTTCCACTTCACATACAATAGCATCGACGCCTATTAGGACCGGTTCACGGGTATCTACCGTTGTACCCGTGAATGGGTTCTTATAGGTGTACTATATTACATCAAACTTCGTCTCCCAAAGGCCTGTACGTGTTGGATCTATATCCCCACGCACGCCTACCAAATGACCGGGCTGTAAAGACCCGAGAGTTTAAAAACGGAGGTACAAATAATAATAATAATATTGGGGGACAATCTTACACAAATCGACCTAGTCCCAAACTAAGCAAAGCTTGTACTATGGGTACTAGACGACGATATACATACTTATATAGATAAATACATACTTAAATACATAGAAAACATCCAAGACCCAAGAACGAATATCCGTGAAAAATGCACAAATAAATGCCCTGGCCGGGAATCGAACCCGGGACCTCTAGCTTCGGAGGCAGAGTCACTACCAACTAGGCTAAACAGGTCGTCATAATAACTTTATTGCATTCATGTTTTTGGTATACAGCAGGTCTTAAATAACTGTTAACTTAAGAATACAACATGACACCCTGTAAGAATATTGCAAAATGAACTTATATCCTAAAGGTACATTAGAAGTTTACATGTATTAAGATATAGTATGACATATTCAAACTATAAATATTTATGGTTTCTATTTACATTAAAGAAATCTTGCAGGGAATAAAAACAGTTTTCTATTAAATATGTTTTTAACTTCTTAACAAAGGTTGTATATTTGACCTCTTTAGCTATTTCTTTAGGTAGGCTATTGTAAATGCGTATGGTTGTCATATGGGGGCTTTTATTACTCATCTGTCAATTACTTGTTGGGAGAGCTATTTTATTTGTATGTCTTAAGGCGCAGGGTAGGGCTAGCCATTCTCCATACAAAGGTTGTGCAAGTTTTTTGCGTTAGTTTAGGCACTTCAGCATTTAATTTTATTTTTTATTGGTACATATTGGATATTCGCAGAACTTGATGTAGAAATTTAGCATTATTAAAAAAAAAAAATACAAAAAATAATTAAAATTAAAAAAGAAAAACATCAAGACATAGCTAACAAAAAAATAAGCATATCGACCAAAAATAATAACTGGTGTGCAAACACAAACGAAGAAAAACTTGCACAAAGTTTGTATGGAAATCGCTTGCCCACCCCTTCGCCTTAAGTTTAGGGTGCAGGTGTGACGTTCTTTTGCTTTTGTGTATAAATTTTGATGTTTTCTTACAAATTTACAAACTTCCAATATATACAGGATGGTAATGTTAAATTTTTTTTCATTTTTTAAAGTGGGGTTTGCAAGTGTTAACGTTTTTAATGTTTGTGAGAATCCGTATTAAGTGGCAGTGGCGGGCCACACTGCCTGGAGAACCGAAACAAATATATGCCAATGTATTTTTTTCAAATCCAGCCTTAAGTACACTATTAGCCAATAACCTGTCCTGTCTGTGTGTAAGGATCCAAATTCAACATTGCGAAAATCAACCTGTGACTTACGCGGTGTATCTGTGCATTGGGTACTTTTTTACCAGTCATGTAATTTGTAAAACTTTTCATTTTATATTATTTATACTTCCTGCATTCACTAGAAAAAAAGATCAAAAATTTTATAAGACAAAAAAAGTTTTGTATGGGATGTTGTCATAATTATGTATGACTTACTTATTTCTAGTCCGAAAGTGATGGCAATTAACGCTCTAATCTTCTTTCATAACTGAAAATATTCAAACAAAACTAATATTTCCTACGTATTCCAGAAACATATTCGTTCAGACTTACTTATTTCTTGTCCGAAAGTGATGGTAATTACCGCCGTAAACACATACAATTTTATTTTTACAGTGATGGCTTGGACCCTACAGAAGAGCGCCTGAATCTCGCCACGTTCCTTATCTCCCGCGCTTGCAGCAACTGCGTGCTCGCCAACTATTTATACTGGTAATATATCGTTATTTTATTTATGAGAATTATAAGAAAACCGTTTATTTCTTAAAAAAATATTACATTGCTTGTAATAAATTATACAAAAAGTAATCAGTAATAACCTTTTATGGTTGTTATTCTGTCCCCGGCGACAACGACGACACAAGTTCTTAAGTTAAATGCATAACTTTCTGCGAAATTTTCAATTATTAATATTATTATTCTTGTAGCCTTTTATTGATATCGCTTTCCTTAAGTATTTACATTTCAGAGTGTTAATATTATAGTTATTCTGCGGTATGTTAGTTGCTTAATTATTTATTCATTGTTGTTTTGGATAGATATCCCCTTTTTTGGGCCTCCCCAGTCTGGCCCACTCTTCTCTTTTAAAGGTCTTGATTGGCCAGTGTCTTCCTGCTGTTGACACTATATCATCTTGCCAACGTTTGCGTGGTCTTCCTTACTCTTCGCTTTCCAAATCCATATTGTGGACTCTATCTCCGTAGTAGCGGGTCCTGCCCAGTACCATTTTTGTCGCAGAGCAAAATTGAGCGCATCTGTTATTTTGGTCTTACTTCTTATGTGAGTGACATAATAATTTTCAATTATATTAATTTAAAATAATACTCCCAAAGAGTAATTAGTTTAAAAGCCGCTTTAGTTCTTTAAAATATATTTTAAGCAGAATAACTATTAAAATGTGTGTAAAATGTAAGAAAAAAAAAACGAATTGTAGGTACCTCCTCATCGAGTGTGAAGACCGGCAGACTGGTGCACAAGAACTGGCCATCAGGGGCATGTACCTCACCGTCATGAGGACCTTCAGCCACCAGCTCGCTAAAGGTAAACACATCCTGTCGGCTATAGACGACAGAAAGAAAACACTATATAAAAACACTAAGATTTTATTTTACTAGATTTCGACGTATATTGGAAAGCAGGGTGGACAGGAGGTCCCAGGTTCGAATCCCGGTCAACGCATATATTTGTGTGATGAGCACAAATATTAGTTCCTGAGTCTTGGATGTGTTCTATGTATATAAATAGAGATATCGTCGCCTATTTCCCCTAGTACAGTCAACAGCAAAAGTAAATGATCATTTTAGTACTTTGTCGCACTAACATAACAATACTGCGACAGTTGGGATGCGTCAAAGTAGTGAAAGTGACAAGGTACTAAAATGCTCATCTACTTTTGCTGTTGACTGTACAAGCTTTGCTTAGCTTGGGACTAGGTCTATTTGTGTGTCCTCCATTACCGAAAGGCGTAGCGTGGGCAGGCCGCCCTTTACTAGCTGGTGCCCGTGACTTCGTCTGCGCAGGATTAGTATTCGGACAATTCACACTATATCTGTATAAATTGTAGCCTATGTGTTATTCTGATTTACAAGCTATATTATTGTAAAGTTTCATTAAAATCCATTCAGTAGTTTTTACGTGAAAGAGTAACAAACATCCATCCATACTTACAAACTTTCGCGTTTATAATATTGGTAGGATATCTCGTTCAATCTGTGCTTATCATTGCGAACTAGTTTGTCTTTCCCACGTACGTAGTTTAGGGTACGTAAGAATCTGACGCGTCTTCCATTATTGAACGATCTATAACAGATAACAAAACCTACTTCAACAAATAGAGACTAGTAGAGTTTTATCACTGGCCACTTAATTGCTTTTGGTAGTGGCATCACCCGTATTATAAATAAATAAATATTGGGGGACAATCTTACACATATCGACCTAGTCCCAAACTAAGCAAAGCTTGTACTATGGGTACTAGACGACGATATACATACTTATATAGATAATTACATACTTAAATACATAGAAAACATCTAAGACCCAAGAACAAATATCCGTGAAAAATGCACAAATAAATGCCCTGGCCGGGATTCGAACCCGGGACCTCTAGCTTTGGAGGCAGACCAACTAAGCTAAACAGGTCGTCAAAGTTACAAAGGGAATAGAGTTCAACTGAAAAATCACAGCGAGTGGCTAGTGGCTCCGTGAGCCTTAGTACACTAGTTTCGCCATGTCCGTCCGTCTGTCCGCGGTTGTTGAGAAATGCGACCTGTACAGGAGAACAGCCCGAAATCCGCCGGACATGCGAAAGCATTTTTGCCGAAGCTTGACTTGGTCAATTATTTTCGGTCAGTTTAATAGTTATTTAGGTATTAGGCACTCCTGCCCAGCACATTCTGAGCCTGGGAACCTTTGCGTCAGCTTTTTCGAATTACATTATGTATATTAGGTTATTTGTCTCCCGTACCGTACCTGTTTGTCGACTATGGTTTTGATTTTAATTTTTAACAGACTTCAAGATTTCAAAAGAGGAGGTTATCAATTCGGTTGTATGTTTTTTTTTATGTTTGTTACTCCATAACTCCGTGATTTCTTAACCGATTTGGAAAATTCTTTTTTTGATTGTAAGTATATATATCCAAGTTGGTCCCGTTTTTGTCAAAACGCAGTTCTGATGATGGGATCTATGAGAAATTGAGGGAACTCCTCAAATCTTAAAGGCAAACATATAGGGATTTTTGTGTTTTTATCAACAAATCGAGCATTTTCATCCAAAAATGTGACATTTGATGAAGTGGAACTGCTGATGATGATTAGAACAGAACTCTTCAACGACGAAAAGTTCACGTTTGGCGATTTGTCCTCCTAGCTGTGTTTGTTAAGCAAGTTCTATCTTCACGATTAATTTTTGTCATGCTCAATTTCTGATGATGGGATCCATGAGGAATTGAGGGAACTCCTCAAATACTAAAGGCAAATATATAGTGATTTTTGTGTTTTTATCAACAAATCGAGCATTATTATACAAAAATGTGACATTTGATGAAGTGGAACTGCTGATGATGATCAGAGGGCTTACTCCGAACTTCGAAAATCGAACTTCGTATTGTGCCGTCCCTTTCCGTCATACAGTGTATATATAACACGAGAGTGAAAAGGACGGCACGACACGAAGTTCGATTTTCGAAGTTCGGAGTAGGCCCTCAGAACAGAACTCTTCAACGACGAAAAGTTCACGTTTGGCGATTTGTCCTCCTAGCTGTGTTTGTTAAGCAAGTTCTATCTTCACGATAAATTTTTGTCATGCTCGATTTCTGATGATGGGATCCATGAGCAATTGAGGGAACTCCTCACATCTTAAAGGCAAACATATAGTGATTTTTGTGTTTTTATCAAAAAATCGAGCATTATTATCCAAAAATGTGACATTTGATGAAGTGGAACTGCTGATGATGATCAGAACAGAACTCTTCAACGATGAAAAGTTCACGTCTGGCGATTTGTCCTTCTAGCTGTGTTTGTTAAGCAAGTTCTATTTTCACGATTGATTTTTGTCATGCTCGAGTTCTGATGATGGGATCCATTAGGAATCGAGGAAATTCCTCAAATGTGAAAGGCACACAAATAGTAATTTTAGTATTTTCATGAACTAATCAAGCATTTTCATTCATAAAAGTGACATTTAATGAAGTGGAACTGCTGATGATGATCAGAACGGAACTCTTCAACGACACGTAGTTCAAGTTTGGCGATTTATTCTCTTCGTTTTGTTTGTCAAGCAAGCAAGGTTTTTCCATGATTCCATGAGGAATTGAGGGTACTTGGTCTTCTACCATTATAAACATACTTATGGCCATTTTTATTTTATTGTATGGAATCTAAGAGTGCACCATCTAAGTATAATAAATAATCTTTCACCGGCCTCCCAAATTGAAGTCGGTTTTTTTTTTCTTAAAAATATTGTATATGTATGGTTAAGGTTTTTCTGGGCAATTAATGTATTCTTATTCTTAAAGGGTTAATCTATCGCTATTGCCCCCAGGCACCGCCGAACACCAACGCACGCGCTCCTTCCTCGCCCGCCAACAAGTCTTCATCGACAAACTCGTCAAACTAGTCAAAACGGTCACCAGAGAAAGCGGCAACCGCAACAAGAAAGCAGAACGCCTCCAACAACTCCTAGCCGACCCCGACGCATTCAAATTCAACTTCACCAACTTCGAACCAATGCCTTTCCCTTTGGACCCCAGCGTGACTATAAAAGGAATAGTGGCTAAGAAGGCTAGTCTATTTAAATCGGCTTTAATGCCTTCGAAGTTAACGTTTTTGACGACGGAGGGGGTTGAGTATGAGGCAATGTTTAAGCATGGCGATGATTTGAGGCAGGATCAGCTGATCTTGCAGATGATAACGTTGATGGATAAGCTGTTGAGGAGGGAGAATTTGGATTTGAAGTTGACGCCGTATAAGGTGAGTTCGGTTCGAATATTTTCATGTAAACTGTGTTTTTATCCTGAAATAACAATGTTATAACTACTTATAATGCTCAGTCAGAGACTTGGTGGGTTGCACCAAGTTACGATTACAGACCGATCAACGTTAAATATGGCGGCGGCAGCTGTCATCCCATACAAACTGGTCAATATTTTCATACGATCAGATTTGAACGAAACCGCTTACGATTACAGACGGTTTGGTGCAACCCGGCCTAAGGCTGAGTTGCACCAACTTACGATCACAGACCGATCAACGTTAAATATGGCGCCGACAGCTGTCATCCCATAGAAACTTGTCAAACTTTCCATAAATTCAGATTTTAACGAACACCGCTTACGATTACTGGCGGTTTGGTGCAATCCGGCCTATGTATGTCTGAGTATCATTCTTTTAATTCGACGACCGATTCGATTTGACGACCTGTTTAGCCTAGTTGGTAGTGACTCTGCCTCCGAAGCTAGAGGTCCCGGGTTCGAATCCCGGCCAGGGCATTTATTTGTGCATTTTTCACGGATATTTGCTCTTGTGTCTTGGATGTTTTCTATGTATTTAAGTATTTTATGTATATAAGTATGTATATCGTCGTCTAGTACCCATAGTACAATACAAGCTTTGCTTAGTTTGGGACTAGGTCGATTTGTGTAAGATTGTCCCCCAATATTACAATATTATTACAATATTAATTTGTATTTGCTAATTTTAAAAAGATGAAGAAGAAGCGAAGTTTGAAGAGATCCCTTCTAGGTACAAGTTCGCCTTTGTATTTCGATATTGTGTGACATGTGTATGCTTTAACTCACCACCAGCAACAACACGATATACCTAAAGACTAACAGTATTAAATTCTAACTAAAGGAATTAATTTTTTTAGTGTTGTGAAATACCCTATTGACAAAATTAACACTTAAACTGTTACTAATTAAAATAATTTGACAACACATCATCAGGGAGCTTCATAAATAACTTCATTTGTGTAGAATGTAACAATTACGACGTCTGTATTTCCGAGTTCATATAACCTGGACCTTTTTAAGGCACGAGTGAATAGGCATCTTCTGGGCGAGTTCGCTTCATCGTCGGCCTCATCTTTGCCCCCTGGCTAGTTGCTGGCCAAGAGCAATCCCATTTTTAATAAAAATAATAATAATAATGTAAAAATTATGTAGAATGTAGAATGAGTATATATCATCATCCTCCTAGCGTTATTCCCAGTACAATTGCACCCTGAAGGATGCCTGGGGTCCGCTACCTAATCCCAAGAATTGGCGGAGGCACTAGTTTTTACGGAAGCGACTGCCATCTGACCTTCCAACCCGTAGGGGAAACTAGACCATATTGGGATTAGGCTTGTCAAGTGAGTGGGCAACTTGACTGTTAGATGTTCTCAAGCCGCCCAGAGGCCTCTAACTTGGCTTAACGACTGCTATCATAGACAGCAACCGGGATCAACGGCTTAACGTGCCTTCCAAAGCACGGGAGCGCTCAGTTAGTAACCACTCAGAGCGGTCACCCATCCAAGGACTGACCTCGCCCGACATTGCTTAACCTCGCATACCGCACGCGGTACGCGGGCGTCGCCGGGCCACGAACGCTGAATGAGTATATATAAGTATTGCCAACCTATATAATTATAATGTGTGAATTTTCTCAAATGACATGTAAATGAGATGTACATTTATGAATAAATAATCTGAATCTTAATCAGAAACAATTTCATCTAACATGAAAAGTTAAAATTTAATTTTATAAATACAAATATAATTCCATAATACAGCCCAACCCTTTAATTAGAAATTTAGAAAACTGTTCGTTTCCCCGGGTATGTCCTAAAACTACGCACAAGACCACCGTGGGATGGGCAGCAGCATCCCTGGAGTGCGGTGGAGAAGTGGAGATACTGCGATCGCCAACCGTGGCAATTATGGAATTTACTCCCTGTGAAGTTGGGGGAGGCCTATGGCCCATGTTGGCTGATATGGTGTATTCGTTTCCCCCAGGTACTAGCAACGAGCTCAAAACACGGCTTCCTACAGTTCATAGAATCCGTGACAGTGGCGGAAGCTCTGGCCGCCGAGGGCTCCATACTGAACTTCTTCCGCAAACATTCGCCGTGCGAAACCGCGCCCTACGGAGTGCAGCCAGAGACTATGGACACTTATATAAGGAGCGTGGCGGGGTACTGCGTCATCACGTACTTACTAGGTAAGTTAGTCAAATCAAATATAAAGCAGTGGCTCTGCGAGCTGCAGACATCGCAACTTTTTTTCTCATTTCAAACTAATAGTATTTTCTCAAACATGCAATGAAATATTGATGTTATGTTCCTTATAATAGGCTGCGAAGTATGACGTTTCAGGCGCGGCTAGGACAAGAGGTCATTAATGGAATTTCATACAAATCTTGCAGGCCTAGGCCGGCAAAGTCCTCTTTTTTAATTCCATTCCACATAAATTTGTGGCACAGGCATCATGACATTCTGCCACTATGCATATTAAAAATAAAATTTTGTTTTTTTTTTGTTGTTTATTTCTATTCATGTTTGAGAAAAGCACTATACATACCTCGGCGGGAAATTTGGGGTTGCCCGCCTTAGACCTATCCGGCCTCGCTTCGCTTGGCCGTATATATGTCTTCGGCCGGCAACCCCTTTCGTCCCGGCCTCTGTAGTAATGTACTATTCATACAATAGTTACATACCGAGGGGCGGCTGGAAAGTAACCTCCTTGGTCAGAAATATATACAAAAATAATGCTGGCTGGTATGGATTTATATTCGTTTGTTATTCTATTTTCAAAATGTATTACATTCATTTGTTTATTGCATCACGTTTATTTGTCTCCTACAATTGTTTCGAACATGTCTGTGATTAAGTTTCTGACTAAAGAAGGGAATACGCCTTCGGAGATCAGACAGCGTATGTTACGTGTGTTTGGCAGTTCGTGTTCTTCTGAATTTGTTATAAAGTTTTGGTCAAGGCATTATAGTCCAGATCTAGCCCCCTGTGACTATTTCCTGTTTAGACTTCTCAAGAAAGACCTCAGGGGACGAAGGTTTATGACCGATGAAGAAATGAAGGCTGCGGTTACCGACTTTTTTGACGACAAGCCGAAAGATTTTTTTAATGGCTTAAATTCAATATTTGAGAAATGTAATAAGTGTATTTTATTAGCAGGGCAGGGGACTATATAGAGAAATAAATAAAAATTAGCCACGACAGTCTTTTGTTTCATTGTTAGGCAGATTACTTTTCAGCCGCCCCTCGTAACAGGGGTTTAGTGGACGGCGTACGAGCCCAATTTCAAAGAAAAACCGCAAACCTATGCACAATTTGGCACACGCTTACTAGAGGTCATAACAAGATTGATGAGGGAAGACAAGTACGACTTTCTCTTATTTGAGGGCAACAATGAATCTTTTCCTCATAGATGGTGTGAAAAGCAGTATGTGTCACATGGTAGCAACATTATTTCGGTCTTGGACCTATCCCTCGCTACGCTCAAGATTAAATATACTGCCCTCGCCGTAAATATATAATTTTGCTCCTTTGAGACACAATCTACTCTCAGAGTACCCAGAGTAGACGTCAAATAATAATAACGCTAAGAGCGAGAAGATCATATACTAAATTGAATAAGAGCGACAGAGAGGGTTATATGATTTGTTGTCCTTGTCATAGTTCCACTTTTGTTTATTTGCCTCAATGTCATCTAAACGTCAAGTCAAATAGTTTGAGGCAAATAAACGATTACCCGGCCAAATTAAGACGACGAATTGAAAATATTGGCGACAGGGATTATAATTTTTCTCCGCAACCAAGAAACATACGAACCCGATTATTTTTTATATGATCCATAGTATCTTTGGCTTTACTTTTGTAAAAGCTTTACATGATTGGATAACTTTCATAACACAAAAATAATTCTCTTTTAAACCTCTTTAAAAACAGAGATTTGCATTTTACAGATCAACGGCACTTGTTAAAGTCTCTTAGTTTTCCATTTAAATTTGTCTAAACAAACACTTCAATATTGTAAAAGGATTTTATGAAATTACCAATGGTTTTTATTTAAACTGAAAAAGACTGTTTTGTCGCATACGCCCTTACGGTATAAGCTAGCCGCCCGCGTGTTTTCTATGCAATCAGTGCCCCCTCAGTCCGCTACCGACTATTGTCAGCGTTGGGCCTGTGCTAGGCGAGCTCCCACGCGTTATGGATACTGTTTGATTTAAAGTGGTATTTTATTCATTTAAAAATAATGAAATAATTGGTGAAGATCTCTAAAAAAACGAAGGCTTGTTCAATTGAGCAATGTAATTTTTTTAAAGTAATTTTCCCAAAATAACTTTATTTGCCAAACTAAATAATGTTCCAATTATAAAATAAATCGTTTTTTTAAACTCGTGTATACTAAACCGAGATGTTTCTACTGACAAAATATTCTTTTAAATTTATAAGTAAAGCAAAAATAAATTTTATTTGCCTATTTTAGAAAACAATAATTAGAACAAGGCAAAGCCATGGAGTCGTCTCCGGATTTAGGCGAAATCGAAACTATGTCAGATAAGTCCTTAGAAAGGTTAGTATTTGGGAGATAGGTAGGTACTTATAAACTAATTTAAAGGTATTATAGTACCTACTTATATTACAAGCTTTTATTTAACTTGCAATGTATGTATGTATGTTGGACCCGGGTATGTCCTAAAACTACGACCAAGACCATCGGGGGATGGGCAGCAGCATCCCTGGAGTGCGGTGGAGATACTGCGATCGCCAACCCGCATGCCAAGCGTGGCGATTATGGCATATACCCCTCGTGAATTTGGGGGAGGCCCATGTCCAGCAGTGGACGTGTTTTGGCTGATATGGTGGTGGTGGTGGTATGTATATTGGTCGGTCGGTGTTGTTGGACCCGGGTATGTCCTAAACCTACAACCAAGACCACCGGAAGATGGGCAGCACCGCAGCAGCGGAGTGCAGTGGAAATACTGCGATCGCCAACCCGCATGCCAAGCGTGGAAATTACAATACAATACAATACAATATGCTTTATTGCTCACCTCAAAAAAGAATTACAGATAGAAACAGCATAAAGATACAAGCAGATGTAAACAACAGGCGGTCTTATCGCTAAATGAGCGATTTCTTCCAGGCAACCTTAGGGTAGCGGAGAAAAAAAAAGTAAACAAACATGATAAGTGGGTGGTGCAAACAAAAGGAATAACTAGTAGAAATAAAAATAAATATAATAATAATAATAAAAACCACATAAAGCACTATATATAAATATATATACAATAAACATACATAAATAAGTAAATAAATAAACATAAATATATACCACAAACTTAAGTGAGACCCAAAAGTAAACTACAGACCAGAGGGCCTACTCCGAACTTCGAAATTCGAACTTCGTATCGTGCCGTCCCTTTCCGTCATATAGTGTATAACACGAGAGTGAAAGGGACGGCACGACACGAAGTTCGATTTTCGAAGTTCGGAGTAGGCCCTCAGTATCGAAAAATATTATGGAAGAGACAAATAGTGCTCTTTCAGACTAGATTTAAAAGACGCACTAGATTTAGCCCGTCTTACATCAAGGGGCAGAGAGTTCCATAGTCGGACTGCTTGAAAAGTAAATGAACTGTTATAAAATTTAGAGGAGGACGAAGGCACAGCAAGAAGAAAATTATTAGAGGATCTAATTGAACGCAGATAGTTAAATCGTTCCTTGAGGTAGCGAGGGGTTGCCGGATTAAAAAGTATATTAAAGAGAAGAGAAAGAATGTGAGAGTTACGACGAAGACGGATTGGGAGCCACTTGAGTTTTAAACGGAAACTAGAGACATGGTCATACTTGCGTAACCCAAAAACTTGAGCGTATTCAAATGTATGCATACGGTTCATGTATGCATACATTTGAATACGCTCAAGTTTATTGAGTTGCTCCTCAGTGATATCAAGATATGAGATGTCCGCGTAATGGAGAATAGGGAGAAGAAGGGTTTGGGCAAGTGCAATTTAAGTGGCGATGGGAAGGAAGTTACGAAGGTGGCTTAGAGAAGCTACTGCAGCAAACATCTTCCTGCTGACCTCGCTCAATTGCGGCACCCAGGATAGAGTGCGATCCATAATAAAAATAATCCCTAGATTTTTCACCTGGGTTGAGAAAGGAATCTGAATACCATCGAAATATACAGAAGGGAGATTGGCGAAGTCGATTCTGGAAATCATATTACTACTGCCGATAATAATAACTTGGGTCTTTGTTGGGATTAACTTTCAGCCCAAAACTCTCGCTCCACTTTAGAATGCGTAGTAGATCCTCATTAGTCGACTTAATTACAACAGGTAGATCCCTAAGCACGAACGCTAAGAACGAACACTATTGCATATATCTCCCGTGAATTTGGGGGAGGCCTATGAGCAGCAGTGGACAACCTTCGGCTGATACGGTGGTATGTATGTTTGTTCGGGTGGAATCTTGTAACTCGATTTTGAAATAGATATCTTAAACCGATTGTGCTGAAATTTGGCGTACTTATGTAAGCACCACCACTAGGTATATCAGCCCAAGGACGTCCACTGCTGGACAGGCCTCCCCCAGTTACATGGGGGGTAAATGTCATAATCACCACGATTGGCATGCGGGTTGGCGATCGCAGTATTTTCACCGCACTCCAGGGATGCTACAGCTCATCCCACGGTGGGCATACTTATGTAAGGTGACAATACATACAATATTATGGTACCATCGAGCTGATCTGATGATGGAAACAGAAGGTCGCCATAGCAACTCCTAAACTATAGAAGATAAACCCGTATTTGGGCTCATTCGTCAAACCGTCTCAACAAGTAGTTGATGATTATGGAAAAACTAGCCAAGTGCTTGTCAGACCACGCACAAAGAAGGGTTTTGTACCGACACCTCCTAATCTACGTTTAAAACCACTATACAATACATTCAACCAAAAAAGATCGTATCTTCATAGGAAACTCGCGGCACTTGCGCCCTTTTGTTTGGGCAAGACAGATTTTCGGCAATAACTCAAACACAGTTACACGACTCTTGTTCAAACTAAAAATCATTCAATGGATTTATTAATGTACATCACCTTGATTATTTCTGAATTTTAAACTTCCAATTCAATACAAACCGTATAGAAAAGGGCCATCGAGCAAAATAAGGGCTCTAAAGTTTTCTCAAGAGGTCTGTGTTTTGGGCAGAGCCAGCTCGCTAGATTAAAAACCGAGGATGGTAGAATCGTTTCGTCCAAACCTGGGCTTCTGAGTGAGATAGAGTGCTTTTATGGACAGCTATACACGTCAACTAGCAGACCCGCAGTTGGTCTGGTGGAAGACCCTAGAGCTAGATTAACCGGGCACTATACCGAAGATATCCCGGACATCAACCTGTACGAGATTAGAATGGCTCTTAAACAGCTGAGGAACAACAAGGCACCCGGTGAAGACGGAATTACAGCTGAACTCCTGAAGGCGGGTGGAAAACCGGTCCTTAGGGCCCTTCAGAAGTTGTTTGACTCCGTCTTACTGGAAGGGAAAACTCCAAAGGCATGGAAAAGAGGTGTGGTGGTGATGTTCTTCAAAAAGGGTAACAACGTCTTACTGAAGAACTACCGACCAATCTCACTTCTGAGCCATGTCTATAAGCTGTTTTCAAGAGTCATTACGAACCGTTCGCACGCAGGCTAGATGACTTCTAGCCTCCCGAACAAGCCGGTTTCCGAAGAGGCTTTAGCACCGTAGACCACATCCACACGCTCCGTCAGGTTATACAGAAGACTGAGGAGTATAACCTGCCCCTCGGTTCAGCGTTCGTGGACTACGAAAAAGCCTTCGATTCGATTGAAACCCGGGCTGTACTACAATTTCTCCAGCGGTGCCAAGTGGACTACCGCTTTATCGAAGTGCTGAAGTGTTTGTACGAAAACGCCACATTGCAGCGGGGAGTTAGGCAAGGAGATGTTTTTTCTCCTAAACTGTTCTCCGCTGCACTGGAGGATGTTTTCAAGACTCTAAACTGGATAAGGCTAGGCATCAGCATAAAGAGTACCTCACTCACCTTCGGTTTGCTGACGATATAGTAGTCTTGGCTGAGACCATGGAGGATTTAAGTACAATGCTCAATGACCTCAGTAAAGCCTCCGAGCGAGTTGGTCTAAGGATGAACATGGACAAGACGAAGATCATGTCAAATGCCCATGTCGCACCAACTCCCGTAACAATCGGACACTTTACGCTCGAAGTTGTAGACGATTACATATACCAAGGACAGACTATCCAGTTAGGTAGGTCCAACTTCGAGAAAGAGCAGGTTAATCGTCGAATCCGACTCGGCTGGGCAGCGTTCGGGAAGCTATGGCACATCTTTTCGTCCAATATTCCGCAGTGTCTCAAGACGAAAGTCTTTGACCAGTGTTTGTTGCCAGTGATGACATATGGCACTGAAATGTGGTCGCTTACTATGGGCCTCATAAGAAGGCTCAAAGTCACCCAAAGAGCAATGGAGAGAGCTATGTTGGGAGTTTCTCTGCGTGATCGCATCAGGAATGAGGCCATCCGCAGCAGAACCAAAGTGACCGATATAGCCCTCCACATTGCTAAACTTAAGTGGCAGTGGGCCGGGGCACATAGCACGTAGAATCGATGGCCGTTGGGGCGGAAACACTACTACACGAAAAGACTACTTGGGCACGAATTCGCTTGTTTACAAGAAAAAAGAAAACAGCAATAAAATCATCAAATTTGTGTAGTTACAGTGGTGACGGCACATTCAAAACAGCTCCACGTCCTTTTAGTCAGCTTTATATTATTCATCTAGACATATATTCGGACCAAACAACAGTAAACATATTCCCTGTTATATACGCATTTCTGCCAAATAAAACACAAAAAACGTACATGAGATTATTTAAATTAATAAAAGAAAAACTGCCTGTCGTCATGAAGTCCTTTAAGTGTGATTACGAGGTTGCCCAGATCAATACCGTCAAATCGACTTTTCCAAACGTTAAATTATCTGGATGTTATTATTTAAATTATCAACACTTTAATAAAGCCATCTGGAGGAAGGCAAAGTGCTGAAAATAGCAAGGGACTGAAAACCTTCTAGTGATGATAGGAGTACAAGAAACATTGCAAGAATTTGCTCTAATTTTGTTTTACTTCCACACACTTTTATGTCACAAGCTTGAAAGGCTATCAAAAATGTTGCTCCTGCCACGAAGAAAATGAAATTATTTTTTGATTACTTCCATGAAACATGGTATAACAGGAACCACAATTTGATAAATTGTGCGGGAGACACTCATCGCACTACTAACAGTTGTGAGGGTTACCACAGTCAAATTAATTCGAGATTATCCTCTGAACCCAAAGTGGTATTTGGTGTTCAGTATACTTTTGATAGAAATACAACATTACGACAGAAAAATGGAAAAGTATATGCTGTTCGTGCCATTTAAAAAGAACAGGCGGACAAGAGACATCCTTTTCGGTAAACAACATTCAGCCTTATTGAAGGAGCTGAAAATAAAAACAATATCGCCGCTAAGTTTCCTTAAAAAGATTAATTTTCTTAGATTGAAACTGGGTTTTAAAAAAGGGAAGGGAAATAAGGTTCGAATATAAATAAAAGTGTATGCATATTTATGTAGCTGACCGTGAGATCATTTAATTTGTTATTATAAGTTATTGTTTATTATTATAAGTTACCCCTAAAGAGTAAGGATGTTTTTTGTTGCACTTTACCCTACCGCAAATTATATCAACTTTTGGATTCGACAATCAAAAAATTATCAGTTAGACTTATACAACCTAATCTGTACCAGCATTGTAAATTCCAAAAAGTAATGTATAGTTAAAAAATATTTAAATAAATGTGAAAGCATAGAATCTCCTTGGACGTCTATGTTCCAGCGCGCGGCCGCGCAGCGCACGAGTCGAACGACCGGGCTCTGTCCGGCCGGCGCTCCGCGAACGCAAGCCGCGTAAAAATACAGAGGTAGATGCGGGGAAAGGGTAAGAGGGCTCTATTCGAGTTTAATTGTTTATCAATGCGTCGCCTTAAACAGGTTGATTATTGCAAGCTGCCAGACGTTTAAGACTTGTTTTCATTTTTTTATATAAAAAATGGGATTGCTCTTGGCCAGCATCTAGCCGGGGGGCAAAGATGAAACTGACGATGAAGCGAGCTCACCCAGAAGATGCCTATTCATTCCATTTAGCTGCATAAGAGCTATTCTGTCCCCCTTGGTGAAACTTTAAATCCTTACTCTGAACAATCTACTATTAATGTGTTCAAAAAGCATAAATACAAGCTTACCAATATACCCCGGCCGCGCCGTAACTGCATGTTATATCGTGTAGTTGTGAGGTCACGTGCAAGTGTACAGTACAGGTCAGGGCCGGGTCATGAAAAGTAAAAAGAATCGGCCAAGAGCATGTCGGGCCATGCTCAGTGTAGGGTTCCGTAGTTGCCCAATGAACTTACTTTATAAAAATCAATAACAAGCAAAAGGGAATACTTTCGCCGCGTTTCATACGGCTTTTACTAAGGGAAGACCTTTTACGATAACACAACAACGGCTTAACTGATCATGCCCGCTAGTTTTCGTTGAAAGTCTTTATGAAGCTTTACTTTCATGAATTGTTGGATATTTTTTGGATCCATAGCTCAAAAGTTAGAGGGGGAACACTATTTTTTTTTTGAAGTGAATAATTCCGAAAATATTCACTTTATCAAAAAAAATTTGTAACCTCTATTTATTTTAAAAGACCTATCCAACAACACCCTACACCATAGGATTTAAAAAAATCATCCCCACGTGTACGGAAGACCCTTAATTTTTTTTTTGTCAGTTTTATTTATTTATATATCCATGCCGCGCCGGACATGGCGAATGTATAAGGGTTCCTAGTTCACTACGGAACACTAAAAACTGGACCCCTAAAGGGGATGCACAGAGTCTTCCAAAATCAAAATAACTTTTTCTAAAAACAAATCTGTAATTACACAAACACTTACATCGAAAGCATATTATGAAGGTATCGTTTACATGAATATAGGGATGCTTGGCAGTGATAGCTTCCTGCACGGTTCATCTTTCGCAAAATAGGTTTTCTACTGTAGCATTTTAATTTTGTAATAGTATTGATCCACAAGGTTGACTGATGACCTGGTAAAGGTCGCAGGAAACCTGGATGCGGGTGGCGCAGGATCGGTCATTGTGGCACTCTATGGGGGAGGCCTATGTCCAGCAGCGGACGTCTCTCGGACTCTAATGACATTAATGCCCTTACCGGGATTCGAACCCGGGACCTCTAGCTTCGGAGGCAATGTCACTACCAACTAGGCTAAACAGGCCGACATTGATACTGTAATTTTATATAAAATGTATATTGTTTTGTAGAAATGACACCTCGCCGAGTTTCTTACGCCGGTTCTTCTAGAGGCGGAGGTTTATTTTTCCGAACCGGTGGTAGTTTATTGACATTCATAGAAGCGTATGTCTAAATTAAACAAGTAAATTTTTAACAAAAAACACCGACTCCAAACTTTGCCAGGCCCCATCCTCCTGCTATATAATTTGAGGAGTTCCTTCGATGTAGCCTTACTTACCCCATCCACTTGGTATACAATTTGAGGAGTTCCCTCGATTTTTCCACGATCCCGTCATCACATCCAGACTTGGTGACAATGGGACCAACTAGAAAACACCCTTTCAAACAAAAAAATAATTTTTGAAATCGGTCCACTAGTCTCCGAGTAATCGGTGAACATACAAAACAAAATAAAAAAAAATCCCGACGAATTGAGAACCTCCTCCTTTTTTGAAGTCGGTTATTAATAAATAACTTTGACTCTTTACTTCATTCCGGCTATTGCCGAGGGGAATTTTTAATAACCTTTAACTTGTCTTTTACAGGTGTCGGCGATCGTCACTTAGACAACCTACTCCTAACTAAATCCGGAGCTCTGTTCCACATCGACTTTGGCTACATCCTGGGCCGCGACCCGAAGCCGCTGCCGCCGCCCATGAAGCTCAGCAAGGAGATGGTCGAGGCCATGGGAGGGGTACATTCAGAGCATTACCAGGAGTTTAAGAAGCAATGTTATACGGCGTTCCTGCATTTGAGGAGGTCAGTAGAAGTAAAATATGTTAATTTATCGTTTTAGTACCTTGTCGGCTATACACGACAACGAGATTCTAAGCTAGTGCCACCGTTCGTGAAGCTCAGGAAGGAAATGGTCGAAGCTATGGGAGGGGTACATTCAGAGCATTACCAGGAGTTTAAGAAGCAATGTTATACGGCGTTCCTGCATTTGAGGAGGTCAGTAGAAGTAAAATATGTTAATTTAAAGTTTTAGTACCTTGTCGGCTATACACGACAACGAGATTCTAAGCTAGTGCCACCGTTCGTGAAGCTCAGGAAGGAAATGGTCGAAGCTATGGGAGGGGTACATTCAGAGCATTACCAGGAGTTTAAGAAGCAATGTTATACGGCGTTCCTGCATCTGAGGAGGTCAGTAGAAGTAAAATATGTTAATTGAACGTTTTAGTACTTTGTCGGCTATACACGACAACGAGATTGTAAGCTAATGCCACCGTCCGTGAAGGTCAGCAAGGAAATGGTCGAAGCTATGGGAGGGGTACATTCAGAGCATTACCAGGAGTTTAAGAAGCAATGTTATACGGCGTTCCTGCATCTGAGGAGGTCAGTAGAAGTAAAATATGTTAATTTAACGTTTTAGTACCTTGTCGGCTATACACGACAACGAGATTTTAAGCTAATGCCACCGTTCGTGAAGCTCAGCAAGGAAATGGTCGAAGCTATGGGAGGGGTACATTCAGAGCATTACCAGGAGTTTAAGAAGCAATGTTATACGGCGTTCCTGCATTTGAGGAGGTCAGTAGAAGTAAAATATGTTAATTTAACGTTTTAGTACCTTGTCGGCTATACACGACAACGAGATTCTAAGCTAGTGCCACCGTTCGTGAAGCTCAGCAAGGAAATGGTCGAAGCTATGGGAGGGGTACATTCAGAGCATTACCAGGAGTTTAAGAAGCAATGTTATACGGCGTTCCTGCATCTGAGGAGGTCAGTAGAAGTAAAATATGTTAATTTAACGTTTTAGTACCTTGTCGGCTATACACGACAACGAGATTTTAAGCTAATGCCACCGTTCGTGAAGCTCAGCAAGGAAATGGTCGAAGCTATGGGAGGGGTACATTCAGAGCATTACCAGGAGTTTAAGAAGCAATGTTATACGGCGTTCCTGCATTTGAGGAGGTCAGTAGAAGTAAAATATGTTAATTTAACGTTTTAGTACCTTGTCGGCTATACACGACAACGAGATTCTAAGCTAGTGCCACCGTTCGTGAAGCTCAGCAAGGAAATGGTCGAAGCTATGGGAGGGGTACATTCAGAGCATTACCAGGAGTTTAAGAAGCAATGTTATACGGCGTTCCTGCATCTGAGGAGGTCAGTAGAAGTAAAATATGTTAATTTAACGTTTTAGTACCTTGTCGGCTATACACGACAACGAGATTCTAAGCTAGTGCCACCGTTCGTGAAGCTCAGCAAGGAAATGGTCGAAGCTATGGGAGGGGTACATTCAGAGCATTACCAGGAGTTTAAGAAGCAATGTTATACGGCGTTCCTGCATCTGAGGAGGTCAGTAGAAGTAAAATATGTTAATTTAACGTTTTAGTACCTTGTCGGCTATACACGACAACGAGATTTTAAGCTAATGCCACCGTTCGTGAAGCTCAGCAAGGAAATGGTCGAAGCTATGGGAGGGGTACATTCAGAGCATTACCAGGAGTTTAAGAAGCAATATTATACGGCGTTCCTGCATTTGAGGAGGTCAGTAGAAGTAAAATATGTTAATTTAACGTTTTAATACTTTGTCGGCTATACACGACAACGAGATTCTAAGATAATGCCACCGTTAGTGAAGGTCAGCAAGGAAATGGTCGAAGCTATGGGAGGGGTACATTCAGAGCATTACCAGGAGTTTAAGAAGCAATGTTATACGGCGTTCCTGCATCTGAGGTCATTAGAAGTAAAATATGTTAATTTAACGTTTTAGTACCTTGTCGGCTATACACGACAACGAGATTTTAAGCTAATGCCACCGTTCGTGAAGCTCAGCAAGGAAATGGTCGAAGCTATGGGAGGGGTACATTCAGAGCATTACCAGGAGTTTAAGAAGCAATATTATACGGCGTTCCTGCATTTGAGGAGGTCAGTAGAAGTAAAATATGTTAATTTAACGTTTTAATACTTTGTCGGCTATACACGACAACGAGATTCTAAGATAATGCCACCGTTAGTGAAGGTCAGCAAGGAAATGGTCGAAGCTATGGGAGGGGTACATTCAGAGCATTACCAGGAGTTTAAGAAGCAATGTTATACGGCGTTCCTGCATCTGAGGTCATTAGAAGTAAAATATGTTAATTTAACGTTTTAGTACCTTGTCGGCTATACTCGACAAGGGACAATAGTTGTCTGCCATACACTGTATACAAAGTTTCATGTTATTTCAGCACGGCGTTTTAAAATGAGAACGAAACTACGTTTGACGGATAATCAAGTTCAGTCGAGCGTGCTGGGGACGCTTACTATGTACTTATAATTAATTATCTCTATCTGTTAAATTATTTTCAGGCACGCGAACCTGATGCTGAACCTGTTCTCCCTGATGGTGGACGCGTCCGTCCCGGACATCGCCCTGGAACCGGACAAGGCCGTCAAGAAAGTGCAGGACAAACTGCGGTAAGCCACTATTCTCAAACATGCTCGGAACTTGTTCCGACATCAAAGTCACCAGAAATTTCCTGCCTCGCACAGCTAAACTGTGGAATGAACTGTCGCCTGCGGTATTTCCGGACTGTTACAACCTTCGAACTTTCAAGAAAAGAGCGTACTCCCATCTTAAGAGGGCGCAGTAAGCTCGGTTCTCCATACAAACGTATTTATGCTCTCATTTTAAAACGCCATGCTAGAATAACATGAAACTGTGTACACAATGGGATCCGGCATATCTAGGTCGGAATTTGACGGCCTGTTTAGCCTAGTTGGTAGTGACTATGCCTCCGAAGCTAGAGGTCCCGGGTTCGAATCCCGGCCAGGGCATTTATTTGTGCATTTTTCACGGATATTTGTTCTTGGGTCTTGGATGTTTTCTATGTATTTAAGTATGTATTTATCTATATAAGTATGAATGTCGTCGTCTAGTACCCATAGTACAAGCTTTGCTTAGTTTGGGACTTGGTCGATTTGTGTAAGATTGTCCCCCAATATTTATTTATTTATTTAATTAGTTTCTGTTGCTAGAAATTGTAAAAGAAAAAAAATACAGCTGTTTTTTGAGTTTTTTACGGCTTGTCTGAAAACCTTAATAATCGTTATATTTTTTCTCCATTGTAATTTCAAGCAACAGAAACTAATTTCCGACCTAGATATGCCGGATCCCATTGTGTATACAAAGTTTCTTGTTATTCTAGCATGGCGTCTTAAAATGAGAGGGTAAATACGTTTGTATGGAGAACCGAACGTACTGCGCACTCTTAAAGGCCGGCAACGCACTTACAACCCCTCTGGTGTTGCGAGTGTCCATGGGCGGCGCTAATCGCTTACCATCAAGCGATTCGTCTGCTCGTTTGCCTCCTGTCATAAAAAAAAAGTCGAGTATTTTAATGGTATGGTCAACCAATTCAATTTTATTTTATTTTATTAGGTACACTAAACAGACATCGCACAATATCATGTATAACAAACATATGCATATTATCGCTAATGAAATAGCACGAGATCCAAAACAAGTGTACACAGCATGTTTTACAATTAAGCGCAAATGTTAAAATAATAAAACAATAACGTAGCTACAGTGGAAAACATGGAACTAAATCATTTAAACATCACAATATAAAGGAGTGATAAACGTTACATTTTGTAAGAGACAAACTTTAAGTGCACATGTGAAACAAACTTGAACAAAGATCGAAGCATCTGCTGACATCTGTCAGCACTTAATGGGAGAGGATGTCAGCCAAGCATTTCTTGAACCTAGCAATGTGAGGGTCAAAAATATCAATTTCAATGCAATCAGCGCGACTACTACCGGCCACCAAATCGTTATATTGGCCTTTGTACTTTGTACCTTGTCACAGTGAAATTAAATATGAAAGCTGCTAGAGATCTCATCTTTAAAATTATATATTGTCTTAACATGAACCCTGTGAAGGCACATTAGCGGAACTAAAAACTTAGGCACTACCCCAGTTTTTTTTTTTATTATTGACTGTCCATCTATCATAGTTCTCACCTGATGGAAAGCGAAGACAAGGCCTGACATGCTGTTCACTGGTTCAGTAATAGCCTACATTTTTTTCTCTTGTCTCAAAGAGATCCAGATTGCATGTATCAGGAAATACAGACAACGGCAGCAGATACCCCATAACATACATACATAAACTCACGCCTATATTCCCATAAGGGGTAGGCAGAGCACATGAAAATTAGTTTTCAGTGCCACTTTTAGCAATTGCATGTTTATAGATGGAGAAAATGTAAATGAGGTTTTTTTTTACAGACTGGACCTGGGCGATGAAGAAGCGGTGCACTACCTCCAGAATCTTCTGGACATGTCGGTGACAGCTGTCATGGCTGTACTGGTCGAGCACTTCCACAAGTTCGCGCAGTACTGGAGGAAGTAGAGGCAGTGGAACACTTATAGTCCATCCGGTGGTCTAAGAGTGAATTTAATCGGTCTATAGACTGCGGCGATTACCATCAGGCCGTAAGTAGCATAATAAAATTTATAAATCCGAAAGTAACTCTTGTCTATTACTTCTTCACGCTTTAACCACTGAACGGATTTAAATAAAATTTAGCTTGGAGGTCGTTTGAGACTCCGAGAACGACATAGGATGGTTTTTATCCCGGAAATCATCCCCTATGGTGATGAAATGGAGGTCGGAAGTTTGTATGGAGTTACGTTATAAAGTTACACGTTGGCAAAGTCACGGACAAAAGATAGTTCATCATGTCAGCTGAAAGACGTCCACTGCTGGACATAGGCCTCCCCCAAAGACTTCCACAATGACCGGTCCTGCGCCACCCGCATCTAGCGGACACCCGCGACCTTCACCAGGTCATCGGTCCACCGTGTGGGGGGCCTGCCCACGCTACGCCTTCCGGTACGTGGTCGCCACTCGAGAACCCTTCCGCCCCAACGGCCATCGGTTCTACGTGCTATGTGTCCCGCCCACTGCCACTTAAGTTTAGCAATTCGGAGGGCTATATCGGTCACTTTGGGTCTGCTGCGGATGGCCTCATTCCTGATGCGATCACGCAGAGAAACTCCTAACATAGCTCTCTCCATTGCTCTTTGGGTGACTTTGAGCCTTCTTATGAGGCCCATAGTAAGCGACCACGTTTCAGTGCCATATGTCATCACTGGCAACACACACCGGTCAAAGACTTTCGTCTTGAGACACTGCGGAATATTGGACGAAAAGATGTGCCGTAGCTAAAAGATAGTTAGTATTATATAATGTTTAATGACTTCTAGTATATTCTATTGAACCTGAAATTATAGAACATTTCCAACTTTAGGTGAAATTCTTATCGTTATATAAAAATGTGTAATAGTTATACGGAAGTGCCCATCGCACGCATTACGACACAACGATAAAGGGGTGTTAAAAGATCAGAAAAAGAGGAAGGGTTATAAAGTCAAAATTTTGCATGATGCAATGCGTGGAAGTGGTTGGCTCTGAACAAAATTTCATACATTTTATTTTTCATGTGTATTACTAGTTAATTTTAAATAAATAAATGAAAAACATGTAAAGGGTTAATGTCTTACAATTATTTCGTGTAATGCGTGGGTCATTGGCAATATTTGAGTTGTTACTTCTATAATAAGATGATCCATTTTGTACTGTGATAATAGTATTATAAAATAAAAAATATTATTATAAAAACGTTGTCTTATTTTCATACGGGTATATAAATATTGAGTGGATTTACACAATATTAGACAATCAATAGATAATAATATTAGATTATATATAGAGGTTTTCCATCGGCGAGGCGAGGCGAGGCGGACGGCGGACTGTACATTGGGCTATGCAACCGTTTACTTAAATGTACCCAATATAAGTATTGTAACTAGATGAAAGCCCGGCTTCGCTCGGGTGAAATAAATAAGAAAGAAATGAAGTAATTCGTGACAGTTATCTTATGCAAACGACGAAAGAAATAGTGTACAAAAATGTATAAAATAAAAACATTACAACAACGGATTATGATGAAACTTCGTATAGAAATATAGTCTGTAGTCTGGATTAACATATGGAATTGGGAGTAAATGATTACGCTGCCGACGTCACGGGCAAAGGCTATAGTATCTTTGCAAGTTAATCCTAAGCATTTTCATAAGGGTAGTATTTAAAGGCACATAATAAATTTGACACCGTAATCAGTACTGATTTGTATAGCTAAAATACTAATCGTTCATTAAAATTCAGTTCAGATGTGCAATTGTTAAATATTGATGTGCCAGTCAGTATTTTGGTGCGAAGTCAGAGCTGCTAACGTGATCGAAAACCAATGAAGTTCGTGTATCTCCCTCTCTGTCCCACATGCAAATTCGAGCGACACAGAGGGAAATACACGATATTCGTTCGTTTTCGTTTCGCGGTAGCAGCTCTCTATTCTCCGCCAAATTCTATTCAGTGGGGCCCTTTACACTCAATATTATGTGTCAATATTATCGCGATTTTCAAAATTGTATGGGGTCTGTTACACGCTTAATATTGTCAAAATACTGGTTTTGAAAAACACGATAATATTGATTATCATGGTTTTCAAAATCGTATGGATTTTTCTTCAATATTCATTAAACAACACGTGATACGGATCGTGATATGAGTATATCACGTGATAATAATAACCATCTAACAGGCCCCTATGGATGTTGCTTCAATATTCAGTGTTTCGCGTGATAATAATAACAGTTGGTAATATTTTCTCCAATTAATAAAAGCTATTTAACAACTTGTTCCGTTTTGCCAAAGGTATTTCACATTCCGATACGCGCACTATCCAGGAATAGGAGCCGTCAGATCAAAGGGCCTACCGCGATCTGAAAACGAAGTATTTCCCTCTCCACGCTCGAATATGCAAGTGCGACAGAGAGGCATATATATTTAGTTTTCGGTTGGTAGCACTTTAGTCCGAGCGCGGCGGATGGTCGAAGAAAGTCAAAGAACATTCCGTGTGTTGTCTGTCACACAATAATTTTTTAACTTCCCTTCGACCTATGAACTTGAAATTAGGTGATAATGTTTATTATGAAGTATATTTTACCAAAAATATCAATATATTGATAAATCACATTTATTTTTTAGTTGTACGGAACCCTCAGTGCGCGAGTCCGACGCACTTGGCCGGTTTTTCTTACATTTTGAATTTTATTTCTCATATAGTAAAATACCCTATTCGTTTTAAAGTTGACGCCTGAGGAACTATCTTCCTCTCTGTCGTTCGAATCTACTTGTGCGAGAGAGAGGCAGATACTTCGTTTTTGGTTCGCGGTAGCGCCTCTAACGTCCGAGCGCGGCGAACGGCATGAGAAATTCAAATTCCTAACTTCGTATGGTGCCGTCCCTTTCACTCTCCTGTCATACACTATATGAGTGAAAGGGACGGCACCATACGAAATTCGGATTTCGGAGTAGACCCCCAGTGCCACTAAGTTATGAGATAGAGCGATATAGGGATAGAATTTTGCTTGACGTTTAAAAGCCATAAGTCACCTAGTAGTTTGTCGCAACAAAATAGACAGCTTTAAGATGGCGGACAGACTCAGCAAACAGTGGTGTCCTTTACACGATTAATATTATCACAATACTGGGGTGTCAATATTATCGCAGTTTTCAAATTTGTATGGATTCTGCTTCAATATTCACGTGAAACTTATCGTGATATGAATGTATCACGTGATAATAATAACCATGTAACAGGCCCCATACATTCGCTTTGAAGGCGGTTGTTGTGACAATCAGCCTAGCCAGCACGATATCTTATACCGTTACGTTTTATGTGACGTTTTAATACATTTCGGCCATATAGCGTGACGGTATAAGTTATCGTGCTAGCTAGGCTGATAGGTGTATAGAACGCTTAAAAACTACAAAAACAAAACGCTGCAGACGCGGCTTGCCGAATCCAATCTGGCCAACACACCGGACGCAAACACAGTTTACAATTTCCGAACGTACCCTACCCGAAGCTGTCAACCAACGAATTTAATATGGCCGACCTTTTGTCGTAAAATTAACACTTTTAAATGCAAAATACGCGACAATCCGAATTTTGCGGATACATATGTTCAACTCAAAAATCGTTATTTTTATACGTTCTTCAATTTGAGACAGGTCTCGTTCGGGTCTACCGTACCCCTGCACGAAATTATTAATATAGATTTATTTTAAAAATAATTAATATTTTACTGCACGCTGCTACCTGCTACTCTACTTCCTCTGCATTTCGTATATATCCTTAAAATTAAACCTATAAAAAATATATTTTTTAACATACTTTTGAGTAATTAGTGCTATATACTAATCTTTTGACAATGGCATTGGTTTCACACTCTGTAATTGTACATTTTCTACATATTAAGCATGAAACCTTGTGTGTAACTGTTTTTTGTCCCAAATAAATTGAAAAAAAAAAAACATTCTCAACGCACTTTACAAAGTCTACATTTCGGATTAGAATTTATCGATTCTTTATACAGTTGTTTTGTCGATTAAATAAATTTTAGTACGATTAAGATTAGATACACCTTTCCTAGCCTCACCTTAAAGGTAGAAAACAGTTTAATATATTCTAAAAAATATAATTAATATCTTCTATTCAGTACGTACATTGAGACTCGGCATTTTATCAGAGTATTTTAAGCTTTCACAATAACAAGATAAAGATATGTCAGCAAAGCATTTCTTTTAATAAATAGTACATTACGATACAAGTGCTGAGAACAGGAAATTCGCAACGAGTGGTGATAAATTAAAACACGACCGAAGGGAGTGTTTCAAATCGACCCGAGTTGCGAATTACCTATTCGCATGTGTATCATACAACGTTTTACAGTACATATGACTCTTTAAAGTTTTGACATATGCACGTAATCTGCCAATAAAGTAGTACCATATGTACTGTAAATATTATTTACAGAGACTAACACAATGTTTTACATTACATGGAATTAACCCTTTGCCCGCCATTCTTCATGAATGGCAGTGACACCTACCCGCCAACTTATTTTCCTAAAGAGATGGCATATAAACCTTAGTGTACGTAATAAATTGTTCTTGGCGTTCAAAGGGGTTAAACATCTTTGTAAAATACATCATAATAAAATTAGTAACTTTTTGAATTACATGTTTTTTCTTAAAACCATGGTGGTTCAGAAAAAATCCTTTAGGCCTTGTTCATAGACATAATGCGGCAGAATAACCTCAAGTATTAGCAGCCATAAGATCACCACCACTAGCTATACAATCACTAGCCACATATATTTTACTACCCGTAGCAGTTTGCACCACATCACACGCCGCGATCTCAGCATAGTTCACTCCCCCTACAACATATACTAACACACTTCTAGGCTTTAGTGGAAACACACCTGGTCTAGTATCATTCTTGATTAACTTCATTAAATTCTTGGCATCCTTACAACCAAATTCAAGGTCGCTTTGAGGCTTCAAGTTATCTATCTTTTCATTAAATGTTTCCATTCCAGTTTTAAAGTTATCGATAATCTTCCCACCTACTTTTAAATCTGGTAAGGCAGATAGCTTGGTTAAAACGTCTAGCAAGGAATCTGAGGTCAAGACAGTGTTGCAAAGTACTGCAATTAAGGGGACATAGCCTCCATTAAAGACGTAGCTAGGAGAGGATTTGCTGGAGTCTTCAGATGGTGGTAGCTGCTTAAGCTTGTTAGCTGTTGTTTGGAAACTATTCTGCCATTTAGGTAACCTGTCACTCAAATTCCCTAGATTTGATATGTTTAGTGACAACTTCAGTGTTGTGGGCTGTATTAAAAAACCTGCGTTAATCAGATTGTTAAAAACGTATAGGAACTTGTATCCGAAAGCCAGTAAGTACTTGCTTACAAGCGAATTGTATTCGTCATAGGACAGTCCTTGTGTTAAGCTGAGTAAACACATGAGACGTAAGCTGTTGTAGATGTGTATGTCTGTACCGAAATTCTCATCAACAAATGTGAAGTTTGACTTCTTGTTTTTGTTATTCAGCATGTCTGTCTCGGTCAGTTTGAGGTTCTCAAACTTATTGCTCATTTCGGATATGATGGTTTCGCAGGCTAACACATGGTTGACGAGACTTTGTTTGAAAAGCGTAACTTGTTGTAACTTTGTTGCTACGAAATGTTTTATTTCCTGTATGCCTAAAGCTTTGATGTCCTCGTTTTTCAGCAATTTCGCCTTTGAGCTTAGGACGCTGAGCACTTCAGAGAAATGTCTATGCTTTATCTCTCCATATAAACTGTCTATGGAACTATCTAAAGTCATCATGGTACATTTAGCTGCTGGTTTTTCTTCTTCAAAGTCAAAATTCAGCTTTCCTTTCTTTATTTTCGTATCTTTTACATTTAGTTCTAAATGTCCGCAGTTAATTTTAAATATCTCACTTAGTAACCCACTGTATGTAGCTGGAGTTAAAAGACTAGATGCATAATCTTGACTCCGGTCAATCACTATCAGGGCTCCAATTTCATTTGAATATTCGTCTGTCAGAAAATCCCTTGCATAAGTCTCATTGTAAACTTCTAACATATCTAAAACACTGGCTGACAATTTCCCAACAGAGAAAATGGCTTGAGGCCTGCCGGTGACATGGAATAAACTCCACAAAGACATTGAAACGCTTGACAACAAGGAATGGTTTTGCTCGACAAATAACTGCTTAAACAAAAACGGTAGTTCTAAGCTTAGTAACTGTTCATCTAAGGCCATCAGTTCCCATGTAAAAGAGTATAGTTTCACAACACCATATAGTCCTCTGCTCTCTAGCAGAGAATCAAAAGAACATACGACTTTGGGAACTACGATTATGTGAAAGCAGTTTTTGTCAGTTAAAGAGGCATTTTGGCTGAGTACGGAAGATATCTGGTCGAGTACACATTTGTACTTCTGAACGCAGGCCGGGATGAAGTACACTCGGTTTGTATTCGCTGTAGGACCCAGTTGCGGGTCCATTTTGTAGATTTTGTCGATACCATTTTGTCTGTAAATAGAATAAAGTTATTTATAGATAAATCTGCAAAAAACTAAGCATACTGTAAAAAGAAATATGTGAATAGAAAGGTTTAATACAGTATGGCCAAAATAATAGATGAACATTGGGGGACAATCTAACACAAATCAACCTATTCCCAAACTAAGCAATGCTTGTATCATAGGTACTTAGACAATGATATACATACTTATGTAGATAAATACATAGAAAGCATCCAAGACTCAGAAACATATATTCATGCTAAATACACAAATAATGCCCTGACCGGGATTCGGACCCGGGACCTCCAGTTTCGTAGGCAGGGGTCATTACCAACACCAACTAAGCCTAAGTGGTTAATTGTCCAGAAATATAAATAAAATTAGTTAAGCAATTAAATAAAACAGTGATTATTGTAGAAAATGTAGCACTAGGAATACTATCGATACCTACTGTAATGTAATTCTACACCACTTCTAATCAATTTGAACACATAACTTGATTACTATGGTCACATATTTTATAATGCTACGGTATAACTTACCGCAACCAGCTGACGCCACAAATTCTTTCTAACGGCTTGATGAGTACGGGATCAATAATTAGGTCTTTCTTGTCACCACAAACCGATAATATCCGTTCTAATTTGCATTGAGATATGACGCTCAACGAACTTAGTTTGAGCGAAAGCGGGTGATCCATATTTCGGCTCATTGTTCCTTCTTTATGCGCAACTATTTGTATATGGACCTAAGTTGTTAATCAGCAATAAAATCGAATATAATCATTTAAACATGAAATTACTGAGAAGATATCAACAAAACACATATTTTTGTCATATTTCCAATAAGACTTGTGTCAGTGATTATATTATCTTTGACTTGTGTCACTGTCAAAATGACGGTAGCCGTATGTCATATGGATTATGACGTTTAAAAATGTTACCGCAGTAAAATATTCCGTTTCACGAGGTTGTCAATAAATACACATACATTTTAATCTACTTCGCTACAAAATACAAACGTAAAACATGTAAATAAGTGACTTAGTTTTATAAGGCTATTTATCTATACCATACAATTTATTAAATGGTTACTACATTGATTTATTTAACGGATTTCACGACAATTTCCGGTCATGCGCATAGTTGATTTGTCGCAGTCGTAATATCCTCCCCTCCGCCCCTTCACCGCGGAGCTCTGTCTCGTCGTCGTATAGAGAAAATTCGGAAATGGCTTCAAGAATTATCAGGAAAATTGTAAGTTTGTAGCTCGGTGTTCCACTTCTTACATTCCTTTCGAGTAGTGCATGTATTTATTGTTTAACCAGTCCAAACAGACCGTACGCTTTTATTCTTTGCATTCCAAAAATAGCCTAAGTATAGTTATGTCGAAGAATTACATAAAAGAGCTTTTGAAGCCTTTTCGTGAGAGTAAAGTGTTAGGAAGTTGGCTGAAGTGGTTCGAGGCTGGCGCCGGGGGTGGTGTCGAAGGGCCTGGGGTCGGAAAATCCGAGGTTGGGTTCGCTTTTTTGTGTTTTTTGTATTGTTATATGATTTGGAGGTTATGTGACGGATTTTTCTGGTTTTCGGCAGGTCCCAGTGACGAAAGCGGGTACTGCGCAGTACAGCTCTGGTGTGAAACGGGTCACATTAATCCCTGGCCATGGGATTGGCCCTGAGATCACTGTTGCGGTGCAGAAGATATTCGAGGCGGCTAAAGTCCCCATTGAATGGGATGAGGTGGATGTCACAGCTGTTAGGGTAAGTACACACGTTTCTAAAAACTACTGAGGGCCTACCACGAACTTCGAAAATCGAATTTCGTATCGTACAGTCCCTTTCCGTCATATAGTGTATAACACGAGAGTGAAAGGGACGACACGAAGTTCGATTTTCGAAGTTCGCGGTAGCCCCTCTGATATGCTCGCGAGTATAAGAAGGCCAGCGAATGTAAATCTTTGTATTGTAAAACATTGTTACCTTTTTTGGCACAATAATACACAACCATGGCCAAAAGTATTCAGTACACAACTCCTGTAAATAAGTGTTCATAAAATAGTGTAAAATTGTCTATGAAAATTCCTCAACATCAGAACATGGCAAATAACAAACAAACAATATTTATATCAAAGCAACAAAACACTATCAAAAATGTGAATTAGAGATATATTAACCATCAAAATATTTTATTTCAGGGACCTGACGGAAAATTCGGTATCCCTCAAAAGGCCATAGACTCTGTCAATGAGAACAAGATAGGCTTGAAAGGCCCTCTCATGACTCCGGTCGGCAAGGGCTACCGGTCCCTCAACTTGGCCCTGCGTAAAGAGTTTGACCTGTACGCCAATGTGAGGCCTTGCAAGAGTTTAGATGGGTAAGTTTTGTTTGTTTCTTTTATTATCATATCATGTACACTCCATGACTAGCCATTGAACCCTTGGTATTTCGTATCTCAAAAGAACGTCATTGCACAGAAAAAATAAACATAAAATTTAAAAGACAATATGATAAAGACAAGTAAAGTTTATAAATAAAATAATGAATCATGAGTGAACTTGTATTATAAGATTTTTTATTTAAAATAAATTGATACTAAACCTCATCTCAAGAGGCTAGTGTTATTTTATTTTAATAATTGAGAATTTAATAAAATGTTTTTGCAATTAAATATAATATTAACAAAAAACTTGAATGCTTCTTAGTGTTCATAAGTAAATACCACAATAAGGAAAGTAACATCAAGGTTTCATACTTATTCATTTATTGTTAAACTACTGCAGTTTCCTTGAGATTGGATTTACCTAAAACTTGAGTTTTACTTACTACATGTTTTAATCCATTCAGTTGTATTGAATGGTTCACCTTGCATTACTGTTGAAGTGTGATAGGAGCGCTCGCGAGCCAGCGGCGCCCTTGTACCGCGTGCGGTATGCGAGGTTAAGCAACGTGGGCCCAGGTTAGTTCTTGGATGGGTGACCGTTTGGAGTGGTTACTAACTGAGCGCTCCCGTGCTTTGGAAGGCACGTTAAGCCGTTGATCCCGGCTGCTAGAGGGGTGTACATTTTAACATTTGTTATTCTAATCTAATTCTCTACTTAGATTCCCTAATACACACATACACAAAATCACGAAAATTATTACAAAAAAATATATATTTTTTTATATATTATTCATACATACACAAAAATTACATGAAATCAATTACTTCAACTATTACAAGTCAATCAATTTACCGTGAAATATTGAGCAACCATGATGTATGATAATTTTGATAGTAGGTAATCATCATCACCTTAGCATTATCGGATTGCAGTTATATCATATCCTGAAGGATGCTTTTTACGAAAGCGACTGCGCTCCGACCTTCCAACCCACGCGGGGAAAATAGGCCTTATTAAGACTAGGCTTGTCAAGCGAGTAGGCAACTTGACTGATAGAAGTTCTCAAGCCGCCTGAAAGCATATAACTTGGCTAAACAGCTTCTGTCATAGACATCACCCGGGATCAACCCTTCCAAAGCACGGGATAGCTCATTTAGTAACTACTCAAAGTGGTCACCCATCCAAAAGTACACGGGCGCCGCTGGGAAACGAGCGTGCCTGATATAGTATAGATAATCAATTCGCGTCAATACAGATGATAGTATGTAATGAATTCGCGGTAATACCTGATAATACATATTATCAAACTGTCAACTGTACACGAAATATTATCAACATCACTTCTATTTTTATAATACTTACTTTAAAACTGTAATCAGAGTTCCAGACACGTTTATCAAAGTTTACAAGATTCAGCATATTTTTATTGGAAGAGTCACTTCAATCATTAAATCCGGATCAATGTGTACTCGACCTTATCTGTTACGTGCATGTCTCGAGGTCAGACAGTTTATCTGCTGAGATAAACTTGAATTGTGATGTCAATGGCCTAACTCATTAGCATTCCGATCACACCCCCGAAACTCCATGTATTTAAACACATCAAAACCAGATCTCATACTTTTTACTCTGGTTATAAAGTTGAAGAGTGTCACACTTAAAAATTATTATGTAGGAATTTATTTAGAACGTTATATAAAAACAGATTAATTACCAAAAATAAAACTAATTACAAAACTGAAATAAAACTAAATTAAATCTAAAAATGGCCCCCGCGGCATTGTGCCGAAGATACTGGCAGCATTTCCTCTCTGAATAGCCAAGCTAATTCTTTGGCCGAGGTAGCTGCCAGCTCTTCGGTCACCTGTGGCATCAGTAAGCCTCTTCGACAATTCCTTGAAGAGGCTTAAAGCCCCAGGACCCCACCGACCGAGAGTCTCGACGCCGAAAGGGGTGAACAAGTATTCGGCGCCGAGACCGCTGTATCAAAAAGTACATTAATATGTAGCAGCCTACACGATAAACCTACGTTTTAAATTTCATTTGAATTGAGTAAAATGCCTGTGACATTCGGACATGACGAAACTATAAAGGATCCGTATTTGCTATTTTGGCTAAAGAATCCTACAAAACGAGAAACATCATCGTCAGTGTCAAAATCGTACGTGTATCGAAGTTCTCGTAATCCTGAGCTGGCCCCCCTCAAGGAAATATAGCGACATTAGCGACTACCGCGAAACGTCAACTTTGTTCTTTCATCTCTACTTGCTTATTCGAGCAGCAAAGAGGAAGATGCACGAACGAAAGGCGTTGCTGTTTCGTGGTAGTGCTCAGACCCGAATAGTGTGTCTGTGTATGCCAATCATGCAAACACCTAAAGTTGTAACTGAACAGTCAGGCCTTTAAAACGTTATGAAAATAAGTTATATTATAGCGATATATTTCGTTAGTGTTCAAAATTTCGTTATAATCATAATCGATATTCCTCATAACGATATTTCATATCATAACAAAATGAAAATCATAACCTTATACTATAACGTTATAATATCGTTTAAAATGGTGGCGGTGGCGACAAACACAATGACGTGCTCGAGTTTGACGTAAATGTCACAGCGCATGTAAGAGCGAGACAGAGATAGCCTATAACGTTATTATAGCGCTTCACAAAATATCGCTATATATATATATATTCAAATATCGATTTAGGTAAAGCGTTTTATTGACAAAGTAGCGTTATGAATCATAACGATATGCGAAAATAGCGCTATTTCAAGGCCTGTGAACAGTATAAATCATAATTCTTAGTATATACTCCTTAACCCATGTTCTTAGATATAAGTTCGTAACACGAGACTGATAAGTCCACTCTCATGATACATGATACACGGCCTTCTGGCAGATTACGCGCGAGTACTTATGGGGCGACACGTTAATTTTCTAGGACACGTGTAAATTGACAAATTATTATGCACATTGTGTTACAGATAGTTTCAATTGTTTTGCAATAACGTGTCTTATTGTAACTAGTTTGAAATGCGGGGGGCAATCAAGTTAACAATATCTATGCGGCCAAAGTAGTCAAATTCTGTGGACTGGACTTTGTCAAATGTGCAGAAACAGATACAATATGAGTAACTTATCCTTGTTATTTGAAACAACCTAACCGAACTATTATGTAACTCTTTTTTTAGGGTTCCGTAGTCAACTAGGAACCCTTATAGTTTCGCCATGTCTGTCCGTCCGTCTGTCCGTCCGTCCGTCCGCGGATAATCTCAGTGACCGTTAGCACTAGAAAGCTGAAATTTGGTACTAATATGTATATCAATTACGCCGACAAAGTGGTAAAATAAAAAGTGGAAAAAAATATTTTATTAGGGTACCTCCCCTATACGTAAAGTGGGGAGTGATTTTTTTTTTTCATTTTAACCCTAACGTGTGATATATTGTTAGATAGGTATTTAAAAATAAATAGGGGTTTACTAAAATCATTTTTTGATAATGTTAATATTTTCGGAAATAATCGCTCCAGAAGTAAAAAAAAATGTGTCCCCCCCCCCCTCTAACTTTTGAACCATAAGTTTTAAAAATATGAAAAAAATCTCAAAAGTAGAATTTTATAAAAAATTTGTAGGAAAATTATTTTAAACTTGATAGGTTGAATAGTTTTTGAAAAAATTACAAAAACTACGGAACCCTACACTGAGCGTGGCCCGACACGCTCTTGGCCGGTTTTTTTTTTCATTTATTTTATCACCAAAATAAAGATAACAAGCATATTTCACTTATCTGCCAAACTGTATGACAGTTCATTGGCAGAAAACATGACTGTATACCCTCAATGTATTACGTCCTTGAAAGAAGGTATAGCTATTGTTAAATGCTACTATGTACTTAAATATTATATTGCATACTCGACTCTTTGTAAAGTATATTGGTTATAAACAGACCAAAAACCAAAAGTCGCATTGTACTGTGGTGAATGGTTAAATGGCTAACCTTTTCGCCGCCAGACGTCAAAGTAATTCGCCGTGCCCCTGACGCCACAACGGTAAAAAAATGATGTGTAAAGAAATAATGCCAATATAAAATTGGGCAGCTTCTCAGTAATTTTTCATAAAAAAAAATTGTCGGCCAGTGCCGTCGTTGGCGTCGGGGTGACGATTTTACGTTGACGTCTATGGCCGACCGTGGCGTTCAAATGGTTAAATAAACTGTTTTTGCATAAAATTAATAAGTTTGTGCAGAATAAGAGTACGGGCAAAAATTAATTTATATATTTGTTAACTTTGGCAATGTTCACAAAAAACTACCATCAGGCGAGCGGGGAAAGACCCTGCCTGCCTGCTTCAGGGGTTCCGAACAGTTCAGGCTCAGGGGGGCCGTATTCACGCCTGACGTGCTCACGCTCTTTAATGGAACCATTTCGCAGATTCCGTTACGTTTTGACAGGACTGGTAACCTTAAGGGGGTCTCAAATTAAAGTTCGTGACTTGTATAGATTTAACATATCTAGTTGTTTCCGCTGGATGACATCATGCCTCTACGACATTGCTTGCTTGGTTTAGTAAACGGGCATTTTTAGGGTTCCGTACCCAAAGGGTAAAACGGGACCCTATTACTAAAACTGCAGTCCGTCCGTTCGTCTGTCTCCAGGCTGTATTTCATAGCTAGACAGTTGAAATTTACACAGATGATGTATGTTTGTTGCTATAACAACAAATACTAAAAACAAGAGAGCTCCCATACAAAAAATCTTTTAAAAAGTTGCTTGTTGCCTTCATCAGGCGCTGGGTCTCAAAATGTATGGAGAAACTAAAATCCGACTCGCACTTCACTAAAATTCTATTTGATATTTTATAACGTTGTTATTACTGTAAAATTAAATTAAAATAGGTTATAATAAAGTGTCTAATGTTGTATAGATAATAGTACGGAACCCTTCGTGCGCGAGTCCGACTCGCACGTGGCCGGTTTTTCCATTGTGTTTTTATTTATTTTTAACAACGAAATACGTTTAACCCCATTTACTAAGCCACACTTGATACTATAACACATGTAGCGATCAGGTGCCAAACTAGGGGGACATTGAATGTACTGAAGTGAAGTTTGTTCCTCATCGATTGAGTGACATTCATGGAGGTGCTACATTTGACACGTGGACTAAAATGTGACGCATTTTACTATCGCATTCTTACTGATAACTGCGATCCTTTCCTATCAATGTTGGGACAAGACATGATAATGGCTTATTGATATAAATATTTGTAGTCTAAAATTTCAGGGCTTTCTCAAAATCATGACTTGATTTAATTTTATAATTTCTTTTTGAATTAAATCTTAATGGCTCGGCAGCCTTTTTCGGTTTGCTGATCAAAACAATCTAAACACGCCTGTATTACAAGCCGTCGGAAATATTTGCGACCCTGGCTTAATGATGTTTGTTCCAAGCCAGGTTCGCAGATATTTCCGACGGCTTGGACGAGTATCGGCTGGTCCCCTGAAATTTTCTCAGGATTCCTCCCACCATGCACTCCTATCACTTCAATGTACCCGGCCTCGGACAATCACTGCATTTTCATTTACAACCATTTCCCTTCCAGCATCAAGACACTATACGACAACGTGGACGTGGTTACTATCCGCGAGAACACCGAGGGCGAGTACTCGGGCATCGAGCACGAGATCGTTGACGGGGTGGTGCAGAGCATCAAGCTGATCACAGAGGAGGCCAGCAAGCGGGTGGCCGAGTTCGCCTTCCAGTTCGCGAGGGACAACAAGAGGAAGAAGGTCACCGCTGTGCACAAGGCCAACATCATGTGAGTGAGAAACAAGACTAATTAATAAAAAAAAATAAAAAACCCGACTGCGTTTCTGTGTAATTTGGAATTTGGCGCCAAAAATCCGCCATCTTGTTTATTTTTTATTTTGATATACCCAGTGTCACTCTAACAGTAAATACGAATCTAACGACACCTCTCAAGCTAAAATCCATCGAGCCGTTCAGGCTGCAGAGCACCAAACAATTATACATACATACTCTCGAAAAACATAACCCTCCTGGCGCAGTCGGGTAAAAGTAAGATGAAGCAAGAAATTTGTTCTTCAAAAATGTTCATCATCATCATATCAGCCGAAAGACGTCCACTGCTGGACATAGGCCTCCCCCAAAGAGTGCCACAATGACCGATCCTGCGCCTCCCGCATCCAGAGGTCTCCTGCGACCTTTACCAGGTCATCAGTCCACCTTGTGCGGGCCTACCCACGCTGCGCCTTCCAGTACGTGGTTGCCACTCCAGAACCTTTTCGGCCATAAAAGTTATTTTCTCAAAATGTCTGTTCAGCAAATGTGACATTTGCAGTTTTTTTTCTACATTGCGCGAAACGCTTTGCAAAGAACGCAAAAATATCTGTTTTATTTCTAGAGCTCTAAGTTTAGAAAGTATCAGATATTTTTCCGTGCTTTGTCTTGTTAAATATCCTTACCGCTACTTCATTGTATTGGTTTGGACGAGCCTTTTATTGACCGAGCGAGTGAAGCGTCTCGGTTTCAGCTTTCGACAAAAATTCTTTCGTATGTTTGTCTGCCCGGATGTTCTCCTCTACAGGTCGCATTTCTCAACCGATTCTCGTGAAATTTTGTGAGCAGGTTCGATAATTATACAGGCTGTGGCCTGTAATAGGAGCAATAAATTTAAAGGACGCTTCCTTAGAGTATCTACAGTAACCCCTTGTGTCCAAAAAAAAATATCTTTTTTCAATTGAGAGAAATTTTGATCTAAAGTTATGACCTCCAAGTAATGGATCTTGGCACCCCGAGATTATAGCGCTGAAGTCAATGCTGATTGCTGATTTTCACGTTGCTTCAAGTTATGAGTCATAATCGCTGTCGCATTTTTGGTTTAAAAGGATTCTTTAATTTTTTTATCATTTTTTCTGTTTTTCAAATAAGTAGTTATTTATATAGCTCCAGTAGAGTAAAAAAGTACATATAAAATATTTTTGCAAAAAAAAATTCTACAAAGAACATTTTTTTCTTCAATTAAAGATAGATACATAGATAGATTTATTTATTTCACAATAAACAATGTCACTTAAAATTACACATAGTCAATTGAAAGGAATTTATATTGCCAAAGCCAAGCCATTTATTTATAAGCCATTTGTATTTGGAAATAATTACTGGAGAGCTCAATAGTGTAGTACCGTTTAATGTTTTGCTCCTATTACAGGCCACACTCTGTATATTTTTTTGTCGAGTCAGTTTTTGGAAATTTTAATAAAATAAATTATTATTATTTTCGAGGTCTGCAGCTCACAGAGCCACAAGTATATAGTTTTAGTTAGTTATTCAGTTCTCTTTGTGTTTATTCTTTATTTGAATATTGTTAGTTCCACGAATAAAAAAATATCTTTGAGTTTGTATGGAATATGGAATCTAATGCTATTACGACTATTTCGGCACAGTGATCCAAAGAGGATCTTGACCTTTGAAACGAGGACACGCCACTTTTCTACCTGCCTTCCATTCTGCCAGTTGTCAACCTTAAGCTGACACAGATCCGCCTCCGCACTGTCTTCCCAGCGATAGCGCGACTGGCGGCGACAACTCGGTCGGCACAAGTATGCTCTCTTGACGGCTCGATCCTCCCCCATTTTCAGTAGATGATCGAACCAGCAAGGTCGGTGTGTTTTTGTCTCGCCAATGGTATTGGGTTCGGCCACCAACTCCTCCATCTCAGCATTCTTCCTGATCTTCCAAAGGCCGTCATGTCTCTTGACAGGTCCCACGATCCTCCGATAGGCCTTTTTTTCTGTTATCTCAGAAGCTGCTTTTTGAGTTCCGTATATACATAAGGATAGGCCTTATGACGGTTTTATACCTCTATATGCTCATCTTCATACCTCTGCTAAGAAGGTTGGAGTCCAACTGTTGGACACTAAAACTTTGTGGAGGGCAGAAATCCTTATTTGCACAAGTTCTTCTATAGTAAATTAAATTCTCAGAGTGACCGGAAGATAAAGTTACCAAGCGTCTGTCGACTAAAATCACGGGTCAGACATCTAACCAATACAATTAATATCCTCTGCTGAGGGGATAGCAAATTATTTCAATGTGATCATCAATAATGCTGATGATTGATTACATTGGAAAAATTTACTTGATAATCACCTGTGAGTTTGCCAGAGTTTATAAACTGGTAGTTATATAACGTATATGTGTTTCAGGCGTATGTCTGACGGTCTGTTCCTCCGGTGCTGCCGCGACCTGGCCACCAAGTACCCCGACATCCGCTTCGAGGAGCGTTATCTTGACACTGTCTGCCTCAACATGGTGCAGGACCCCTCCAAGTTCGACGTGCTGGTGAGTACAATATTACAGAATCGTTTCATCATCATGTCAGCCGAGGGATGTCCACTGCTACACATAGACCTCCCCCAAAGAAACAATAACTGGTCTTGCGCTACGGGCTTCCAAGCGGGCTCCTGCGGCCGACACCAGGTCATCAGTCGACCTTGTGGGACACTGCGCCGCACGGTACCGCACGGTAGGTGGTCGCTACACCGAGAAACTTTCCCACGCTTACACACATGTAATAAGATCCGACGAGATACAGCCAGTCCGGTTTGTGAAAGTTTTGGTTCCATTTTTTATTTAACGAATTTTCTGTAACCATCTTGTAACCATGAGTAGTTTCACTAGTTCGGAACTTTAAGTAAATAATTCTACATATCGGTTTTGGGATGACATTGTTCATAAACTTCTCCTTCTATGAGTGACATTTCATACGTCAATTGACGTCGTTGGCGTCAGTGGCACGAATTTCCAATCGAGTGATTTGCCGTCTTTGGCGGTCAAAAGGTTAAATTAAATGTTTTTGCATAACAGTAACAGTAATGAAAATCTACGTTATTTTCCGATGGGTTTCACGGTAGGTTTCAGAAAAACATAATAAAGGAAAAGATTGAAAAGCGAATTTAGCCAAATTACTTTATAAAACTGAGCAATATTTAATTAAAAAAAATAGTAGAACATCATTTGCATATCATTAAATAACCTTTATTTATGTAAGAACCTGTTGACTGTCTCCAGGTGATGCCCAACTTGTACGGTGACATCATGTCGGACATGTGCTCCGGTCTGGTCGGAGGTCTGGGCCTGACCCCGTCTGGCAACATTGGCAAGAACGGAGCCCTCTTCGAATCTGTAAGTACTCCTGACAAACATATACTCTCTAATGGCTCATTTTACGAAGCTAGATATTATAATTTTATCAAGCATTTCAATATGAATGTGGCTTAGGGTGAGTTGCACCAAGTTATGATTACAGACTGATCATCGTTCAATATGGCGCCGGCTTCTGTCATCTCATAGAAACTTGTCAAACTATCCATACAATCCCATTTCAACCAACACCACTTGATTGTAGACGGCTTGGTGCAACCCACTCTTAACCTTGCAAAATTGTTATTTATGGGCATTTCCAGAATTTAGGTTACCCTATTCTTAAATTTCCATGCTGAATTATCGTCACAAAACTGACATTGATCAACTCTTTTTAACAGCTCACGCTATTAGGGTACACTTATTTCTGAAAATGCCTTATCCTTTATAAAACGCGCCGCCGTTACTAATAAACGGTTTGTGGTAGACGATTGTTAAATTATTACCCCCTTATTCATAAACGCCCATCAAGCCTCTATTAGTTAACAAGCCGCTAAAGTTGGTTTGTCCTTATCTGTCACTTTGACATTTATGTTTGTGAGAAAGGGACAAATCAACTTTTAGTTAACAGAGGTTTGTTAAGTTTTATGAATAAGGGGGTTAGTGTTTTTTCATTATTATTGCTAACTGAAACGTGATTTAATTTTTATTGCTTATTGACGTGTTATTTTTATATCCCTTATCATACCTATTTTGGTTTTATGACGATCTTTATTGGGAGATATTATTCGCATTTATGTGTTTATTATTTATTGCTTGTGTTGACAATTCTATTGTCCGTAAAAAGACATCGTTTTCTCTTTTGATTTTCCCATTTCTTTAAATTTTACTGTGAAATAACTATCCATTGGGAGATACAATACGATATTCTTTGTTGGCGTGTTCTCTACTTATTTCTATTTCATATTTGACGATTGTGATGTAAATTCCCATGACATTGAATCATGTCTTAATATTGTAATTTATATCACTTAATAAACAAATCGTTCTATATAATCTGTATCAAACGACAGAAATTATGGAATAAAACGTAAATGAAGTTTAGAAATTTATCGACGTTAATATGCCGCAGTTTTTAATTCCAAAGCCAGCTAGCAGTTTCTATAAGTCTAACGAATAATTAAGACGGGAAATGGGGCAAGGGGATGAATTCAAAAAGCAGTCGTGACTACCTCAGCTCCGTCTTAGTTATGCGGCCGACCTATTGCATGTTTACCTTTCACTTAAAGGGTTTTCTTAAATCTAGATTAGGAACCGCTATGCTAGCTTTTCTTCTAGTTAGGAGCACGCATCCATACTACGTTTACGTGACCCATTGGTGAAAACTAGATTAGACTTAGAGAATAGACGCGAGATTTCCCTAGGCGACACCCCCCCCCCCCCCCCCCCCCCTGAACGGGTCACATAGTACGTGTGGCAAAGTAGTCGTGGAACCCTTTCAATGAGAGATTAAAAGACCATAGACATGTTAACTAATAAATCGTGTTCTGTCGTCGATCGACTGTGAATATATTCAATTATATTTTAATATGTTTATATACAGTGAATAATAAAGATAAAGTAAGTCTTTTTCTGAATCTATATGCGTGTTGACTAACCTGCTGTGTGGATCGTGTATGTCAATTAACAAAGTCAATTGCATGATTCATGTCATGTTACTTATAATTCTTTTCAAATAGCTTGGTTAAGGTGTCACCCTGGCTAGCCAGTATAACCTTATGTCGTGTCATGTTTGACGTTTTAAGATTTCCTATACAGACTGGTCAGTACAGTAGTAATGAATAAAACTTATTGCATTGAACGTTGTTGTTATTTCGAACAACTAAATAATTAAATTAAAGGAATTACCCTATGTTAAATTAAGACATCACAATCGATATCGAAGTATAAAAAATAATATAAGTTTTTTCTTCATAACTGAGTGATTCCCGAACTGTTTTTATGTCTATATTTGCAGTTTTTCTGGTCACTAAAATCGATGACTGAGATACGTCTTATAGTTTCATACTTGTTCATGCTGACTGACCCATCCCTAATGGTCCATCCTGTATATTCTACTGGTATGACAGCTGAATGACAGCTGTAACAGTAACCAAGGATTACAAATTTAGAAGCATTATAACGGGTGTCCAGAACTAAACTATTTGTTACTGTTGTGCTAGAATAAGTCATCGTCAAATACATTTAGTGTAAGACAAGAAAAAGCCTACTATGAAACTAGCACCCATAGTTTGATAAGTTAAGAGCTAATCGTGGTGGTATGGGCATGTTGTGATGCGGAGCGATAATTCATGTGACAAGAAAGGTATTGGATATTAATGTGGAGAGATATAAGATACGGTAGGTTAAGGGAGAGGTGTATGGACTGCGTGGCAGACTTAGAGCATTTAAATGATCTAAGGTGACAGATGAAATGACGAGCGAAAGAGAGGTATGTATGAAAAAAATAGCTGCGCCGAAAAGGGCACGCAAATGATGATAGCGCCCAAATATATCTGAGCAGATTTATTGGCACGTTTGATAATTAAAAAAATATTTAAAAATCGAATTTACAGATTCCTCAATTTAAAGAGTGAGAATAGTTAATTAATTACGAATTTTTTGAGGCATTTTGGGTAGATATTCGGGGCAGAACAAGGAATTGCTGTTATTTTTATGATTGGATCATAGAATATCGCTTATCTCATCTTTATATTCATTTTAGTTTTATTTTATAATACGCTAAAATAGTCTTACTTTCTTATCTTTGTTAAATAGGTCCACGAAACTATAATTTACATAATCAAGCACCAATTCATTATTCTCTTGAATAAAACACCCACTATATGTCAATCATTTAAGAGGCATGTATATGTTTACTTATAATTAACATGAAATGAGTCACTTGTTCTGTCACCAGCTGTCATTGGTATGTTTCATGCTAACTTTTTGAAATGGTGATATCATGCGTTTAATCCAATCAATAAATGTATTTATTGAATTTTTCTAACCTATTTATATAGGTCATCTTGTATGTTAGACGTCGTTGTTGTAACCAGGCAGCGAAACTTTGGTGCCGACGACATCATTATGACGCAACTAACGTTGTTGTAACCAGGCAGCGAAACTTTGGTGCCGATGACATCATTATGACGCAACTAAATTGGCATACAGGATGTTTTTATAAATTATACACAACATAGTTATTAACCTTTACCACGCTTTGACAGATGCAACAGTTGTCACTAGCATGCCGATTTAATAGCAATGTCAAAGATTTATTGTATTATAATAGAAATTTGTTAAATCCATATAAAAGTCTCGATGTGTCATTTTTTATCCTTCTCTTTCAATGTGCTTTTTAGTTTTTAAATGTTTTTCTATGTTACTTGGTTTAGCTGTTAAATTTTGCTGACAGCAGGAGCAAATCATTTTTTCATTTTTAACAACTGAAAAGGAAACTTCTAGAAATACGGCTGCATAGACTCCATGGCGATTACGGTCAAGCGTTACCTATAATGTGTACCTTATCAATTCACATTTCTTAAATTCACGAATAAAAAATACTAAAACGATGTACAATATTGCCTTCGATAATTTTCTGATGAAAATGACAAAGACAGTTAAGTAATGATGTTTTTATAAGTACTGGCCGTCTCAAGTGTCAATAAAATATCCGTGTACTAAAGAGGCCAATAAGTTGTTAGTGATTAATGATTATCTATCATCTAAATTAAAACACTCTGTATGAAGCCGCTACGTCATACGTTTGTCATCGGCACCAAAGTTTCGCTGGCTGGTTGTAACCATTTGTCTCTGAAACTCCTGGCTAATGGAACAGAACAAGTACAGTTAGCATTGTATAACTAAGCAGCCAATGTAGTCAAATACATCAAACGAATTATTATTTGTTTCTCCTTCGAGATTCACGGGCCATTACATCCCGGTCTTTTGATAGGCTTGCGTGGGGACACAGATCCAACACGTAGAGGCCCTTTGGAGAGTTTTACTATGTAATACACCTGCTACAACCCATTCACGGGCACATCAATTATTATTATAAGTACTTACAATAAATATAAAAAAAAAAAAACTCGTATCTCAATATCGATGTACTACTGAGATACGAGGTTTTGAAGAGCAGTGACAGATATTTTAGTGACTTGCTTGTCACCCGACGAAATACTATATTAGTCACACCAAATACAATATCTTCTTCTCTAGGTACCAAATCCTCTAGAGATGTCTACCACTGTCCGGAACTCTTCTCTATTTGTAGTTTTTCTGCCTATCGAGGCAGCGTCAATTCCCGTCCAACTCTTGAGGTTATCCATTCATGTTAGTCTTTTTCATTGTCTGCCCCTTTTCCCCTCGACTTTTCCCTTTATTACAGTTTTGACAATTTTATATTTCTCATGTCCAAATACATTATAGTCTTAATTATTAATCATCTTCCATGCCGTCTTTTTACGTAACGCAAAAAGTTGCCAGTTATTCTGAATTCATGTGGCTATGATGACGTGAATAATTTTTTTTTACAAGATGGCCCACAATTAACTGTGCCATACGGCATAGTCTTTATTACTGAAACGGTAATCATTTAGTATGATATATTTGGCTACATTGGCCGCTCCTAGCTATATTTGGCTGACTGTGCAAGAAATTGAGGATTTGCCCAGTTTAGCGAACGTAAACATCCCTCACATTAACCAGTATCAACTCTATTCATCCCTCAACTAACTGTGTGTGCATGCCACTAACCCAGGTCCACGGCACAGCGCCAGCCATCGCCGGACAAGACAAGGCCAACCCGACAGCCTTACTTCTCTCCGGGGTGATGATGCTCCAGCACATGGGGCTCAAAGACCACGCTGACAGGATCCAGCAGGCCTGCTTCACTGTGCTGCGCGAGGGTCAGGTGCTGACTGAAGACCTCGGGGGAAAGAGCACGTGTACGGCGTATACTAATGAGATTATCAAGAATTTAGGGTAAAATTTAAACACTGTTTGGTAGACTAAGGGCGGGTTGCACCAAACCGTCTGTAATCGTAAGCTGAGTTCGTTAAATTTTCAATGTATGGAAAGTTTGACAAGTTTCTATGGGATGACAGCTGCCGGCGCCATATTTAACGTTGATCAGTCTGTGATCGTAAGTCGGTGCAATCCAGCCTAAGGGTGGGATGCACCTGTCTGTAAACGTAATCGGTGTTCGTTAATAGCAATGCAACCTCAGAGTACCCAGAGTAGACGTCAGATAATAATAACGCTAAGAGCGAGAAGATCATATACTAAATTGAACAAGAGCGACAGAGAGGTATATATCATTTGTTGTCCTTGTCATAGTTCCGCTTTTCTTTATTTGCCTCAATGTCATCTTAACGTCAAGTCAAATAGTTTGAGGCAAATAAACGATTACCCGGCCAAATTAAATAGGTTGTTTATTGTAAGCCGCCAGACGTTTAAGACTAGTTCTCAATTTAGCTGCATAAGAGCTTTTCTGTCCCCCTTGGTGAATCTCTTATAGGATCTCTATAGCAATCCTTCTTACTCTGAGAATGCAACTGTTACATTATGAGTGGTCTTAAAACACGAGTGTGATTTTTTGAAACGAGCCGGAGGCGAGTTTATAATAAGATCACGAATATTTCAAGGTTTATATTGCGGCGGTTTATATTGAATAAAGCTGGTCTTTACGGAATTCGAATAAATTAAAGAGGATTCACTATACGGGTGTCGTTTAAAGGTCTTCGCACACTATAACAACTCAACAGCCACTCGATTTAAAGCCAAATATTGAAATTTAAGCCTTATGTCGTATTATCTACAGTACAATTTCCAAAATTGATGTTAAGGTAGTGTACGACGTGTAGTCTACGCGTCGTCCACGTGTCGTCCACGTGTCGTACACTCTTGTCATACATATTTGAGTTGAGTTGGTGCCGCAGTGGTGTGGAGTCGATATAGTGTGCGAAAACCTTTAAACTGATTATCATCACCATCATCGGTATCCCACCACTACAGTTGCATCCTGATGGATACCCAGGGTCCGCTACCTAATCCCAAGAACTGGCGTAGCTAGTAGCTACTAGTTTTTTTAATATAATTGTATGAAATGTTTAACAGTTTCTATTTGTTAACGTTGATTGATCTGTGATCGTAAGTTGGTGCATCCCGCCCTAGTGCTAGATTCATGTTTGTGTGACGTGATCCGTCGTGACGCGACAAAACGGTATGCGTGTCATACATTTAATACCGAAGGGAATTTTAAAATAAATGGGGCATTCCAATAGTTTCTCAGAATATGGACTTTATGAGCTTGTTCGTCTCAGAATCAATAATGCAATCGATTCTAGAAGAGGAAAAAAGTGTGATGTCTGTTACGTCATGGGTCCCGGGACGCCAAACTCAAGAGATGTCAAATAACACACACGCACACACACACACGCAAACACACACACACACACACATAAATATTTTATTTATTTTAGTAAGCGAGAAAGACCTCTTACTGGATATTTAACTTAAATAAATAAATAAATACAAACGAACAAAATTTGACGGATGTCCCCGGAAGCTACACATTTCTGCCATGGTGTGCGATGCGATCGCTTAGCTTACCCCCACCGCCTATTTCGCACATAACCAATACATAAATGTTGTATACAAATAATAATAATAATAATATATTCTTTATTGCACCACAAACAGAAATTCTTACAAGATAATCCTTAAAAACTAATAGGTAACAACAGGTGGTCTTATCGCTATAAAGCGATCTCTTCCAGACAACCTTTGGGTGGCAGGAGATGAAAACAAAAAGAAAAAATAACAACAGGTAGTGCTAAGATAAAGCAAGAGAGGTAGAATGACACATACATCTAGGCTAATATATAGAGCTATTAATACAATACATTAATAAATATATATATATACATAACTACATAAATATATACATACATAACTACATAAATATATACATACATAACTACATAAATATATACATACATAACTACATAAATATATAGCTACAAAGATAATACAAGCTAAGAGAGTGACAAGTAATGTTGTCTCAGGAGATTTTTGAAAATGGGCAGAGACTTGGCACATCTAATATCTAACGGCAGAGCATTCCATAACCGAACAGCTTGAAAAGTGAAAGATTTGTTGTAAAATTTTGAAGAAGAAGATGGTGGAGCAAGAAGTCTGTTTTGAGTAGATCTCACGGACGAGAGGTACTTAAAACGCTCTTTGAGATACGCAGGGGTGGTTGGGTTGAATAGTACACTATACAGAAGAGCTAGGATATGCGAATCACGACGAAGACGAATAGGAAGCCACTTGAGTTGAGAACGAAAGCAGGAGACGTGGTCATACTTGCGCAAGCCAAATATGAACCTGATGCAAAGATTTTGAAGCCTCTCAAGTTTATTTAGCTGTTCCTCAGAAAGATCAAGATAGGAAATGTCGGCGTAATCTAGGATAGGGAGAAGAAGAGATTGAGCAAGCGCAGTTTTAGTGGCGAGCGGTAAGAAGTTACGAAGTCTACGGAGTGATCCCACAGAAGCAAACATTTAATAATAATAATAAATATTAGGGGACAATTTTTACACAAATCGAACTAGTCCCAAAGTAAGCTCAATAAGGCTTGTGTTATGGGTACTAGACGACGATATATTTAATAGATATATACTTAAATACATAGAAAACATCCAAGTCTCAGGAACAAATGTCTCTGCTCACTACAGAAACAAATGCCCTTACCGGGATTTGAACCCGGGACCTCTAGCTTCGAAGGCAGTGACACTACCAACTAGGCTAAACAGGCCGACAAGTTAACGAAACTGTCCTGAGGACACTTTCTTCTTTATGTAGAAAAGATAGCGTTAACCTTTAACTGACGATGTGTTTAGAGCACTGTCAAAATAACACTTTATGTCGTGACATAAACCGTGGTGACAAAGTTCAAAATATAGACATGACGTCTGTGAGACGTATACCACGTCAGTTAAAGGTTAATGATTCTGAGTCGAATCAAGAGCCTGATAGAGCCAGACAATGAGCCCAAAAGACCATAATCTAAGAGAAAATTGTCATTTTTTTAATTTCCCTAAATTCACATTCATCTGCAGACTTAGCATGATAGGTTATACTGTCATGTTTTATGTGACGTTTCATAAAACGTGCCGGTAGAATTTATCGTGCTAGCTGAATGCATTCTGACGTGGCTCATACTGTGTCAGAGTGCATCAGATTCACGTCAGATTAGTCAGCGTACATTCTGATTGGTGGTGGACTTTCTACCTCAAAATGGACTTTAATGGATCGGAACATTTTATGTAAATGCGCAGAAGTGGTTCATAACCATAAGGAGGGATTATTGCTAATCAAAAACATTTTATGTATTGGTTGGACGCAATTTACAACACGAAGCAGCGGTAACACTTAATTTGGTGGAAGGCTCGCAGCAAGTTCGAAACATGTCGCCAACAGTTTTCTCTATCATTACGTTTCAATCATAAGTTTTATCTTCCGCCTTTCCAGAAAGCATTATAATTTCAATTAAATCATGTTTTACATCTTTTAGAACAACTGTAATAATATAGTTGTTTTTTTTTGTGACTTTTTTCAGCTTAAAGTGCATTTTGAGGTTGCATTTTTTAAAACCAAAAGGAAAATGTGTATGAGTGCTTAAGATTGATGATTTGGTCACTGTCACTTATAATGGACACTGTTTAAGTAGGTTACTTTTCATTCAAAGTAGATTATGTCATAAGCATTGTACTTATCATAAAAAAAATTACCTAAGCGTCTTGACTTTTCAAAGGAACTAGAAATCTCGTCACAGACATTATTAGTATAATAATAAAATAATCATAACTGGACAGTATTAAATAGCTATTGCATACGCAGAAGCAACAAAAACGGGATTTATTTTTGCATAGAAATTCTAAACTACGCGTTTTCATTGCTCTCGAGTACAGACAGTGACCAAAATCCTTAACATTATATAATAGGTAAATTATTAGATCAAATTGTTGACTAATTACCATTCAATTACATAGTATAGTGACACCGTAGTAGCGAATTTATACTTTATCTATGAAGACATAAGAATGAGATTCGAGTTCACTAACTTTGCTGCCAAAGAATTTTGATTGAAAATACAGTATCTACGTAACATGTATTGATTTGGTGCATTTTTGATAAGTTTTTTTCTTTAGTAAAACGTACCATAATAATGTAATCTAAATATAACTAATATTTGGTGCAAGTTAGCTCTGGAAGCTTACCAAATTGATAAAAACCATTACTCTCTTGTAACCAACTCTAGAAGTATTACATTCCCGCAATTGGCGTCTAAATTGTCAAATCAAATTTGACCTTAAATATAAATAATTGCGTGTTCTTATGAAGAAATCTTGTCAGGACACGTATTGCGGTGCGTTCCGCGGGGCGTAACGCGTTAATATTAAAACAAGAGGATGTCCATGTCGAGGGCTGTAGATTAATTTAAGCTAAACATTCCTCTGCATTCCAACTTATTTAAGTTAATTTATTGATGCATTTTTGTTACCAGTAAGTTAGTGAGATAATGGCTGTTTTCTTGTAAGCGCCACAGATTTATTTTTCTATGAATTAAAAATAGAGAGAGTAGTAATAGTAACTTAGAATGTAATGTCTATTTTGCCTCAGGTTATCTATTTTTAAAGGGTTGCCAACGCGCATGTCAGTCAGGATTAGTAAACTGCGGTAACCGCTTACCACTACGCCGGCAGTATAGGTAAAAAAACTTAAGATAAAGACATGTTGTATGTAGTTGTGACGTGTTCGTATAGACATTTCATATTTAAAATGTGTAACACAAACAAAATAAATGTCAATTCAAACACGTCACGACTACATACAACAGGTCCTTTTAAATTAAATAAATAATAAATATTAGGGTCAATTTTTTTACACAAATCTAACTAGTCCCATAGTAGGATATATTTAATAGATATGTACTTGAAATACATAGAAAACATCCAAGTCTCGGGAACAAGTGTCTCTGCTCACCACAGAAACAAATGCCTTTACCGGGATTCGAACCCGGGACCTCTAGCTTCGGAGGCAGTGACACTACCAACTAGGCTAAACAGGCCGACAAAAGCATTTTCTTAAGTTCTTTTACCTATACCCTTGTTTGCCACCGATGTGATGTAAAAGAAAACTTGTGACGAAAATGACGTTTTCAGTTTGTGTAGGTAACTACGGAAACATAAATTTGTGGTTTACTTAAGTATAAGTTTAAATTTGTTTATTAAAACATTATGTTCCTGATCAAGTATTAACAATTGACGTGATTTCTTCAGTATATTGAAATTTCTCCAGTGGTATTTAATTCCAGTATTTATTTTTACAATTATATGTATTTGTATACATGTGTTATTTATTGTTATGCTTTACGCAGAAGCATCAATACTTCGCATGATAGTTATGCAGCGACTGGCTAAGTCTTTTTTTAAAGTCAGTGAATTAATATGGTTGCTTTTTGCATAACTTCACTTGATAATAATGTAAGTTATCATACTGACACTGACCCGCAGATTTTTTTTTACGAAACAACAATAATTGTCACTCTTTTTGCTTACTTGGATTTTCTGTGTTTTATGTATGTAAATTTAATTTATACACTATTTGTATTTATTTTGCTTTGAAATGTGATTCAGATAAAATCTGACAATAAATGTACTTTAAGAATCATACACCAATGGATATTCTGATTGCTTTTGCAAATAGTTGAATGTGGAATCGTTTTAGTGTATTGTTTTATTTATGTATATAAAATAGACCCCAAAATAAAGATTGGAACTTTGTTTTATTACTCTAAACACAACCCTTCTGCCGCAATAGGGGAATAAGTTCCTTCAGCATGTTTCGTAAGTATACCACGTAGCTAGGCTTTATTTTCTTTTTATTTTACTACTCCCACTTAAGAGCATTTAACTCAGGAGACGCCACGAATATACTTAGGGAGCGAAACTTTGGTGCCGGTGACATCATTATGACGCAAATTCACATATAGTATGATTTTATATAAACAACATTGCGATACTCCAATGATTATTAATAATGCAATAATGGTAATGTAAATTTTATTTTTTATTAATAAGAAATGACTAATTATATTGAAAATAATGTATATATTAAAATAATTACAAAGACAAAAGAAAAAAATATTTTACTAAGTAAATAATTGTAAAAAATATATTCGGATAAATGAAAAACAACAAATTAAATTTCGTGGGTTGTCGAAAAATAGGCAGAACGCTTGGAATTCAAACACACCATCGCATCTTCTAATTTAACCTCCTGAGGCCCAGAAAAAATATTGTGTTTTTGAATTAGGAATTCGTTTGTTATTCATTTTAAGTTCAATTCAATTTGGAATTTGTACAAAAAATTGTACGCGGGGCCTTAGGAGGATAAATACATACCTACATACATTACTGTACATAATGCCTGTAATCGCAACTCAAACAAAATTATTGTTGTAAGTTATTATTTATTATTATCCTTCCCCTAAATTCCTTCAATAATCCAGATAAAAACACTGTATGTAGCTTGACGTCATTCGTCTGTCATCGGCACCAAAGTTTCGCTCCCTGATACTTACCCCTCTGCCAAAGGTATAAGTAAAAAAATCCACCACATAAAAAACTACTTCCTATACGTCAGTCTCGAAATCTATCTTGGCGTAGGAAGAGGTCCGTCAAAATACCTTAATGTGCTGTTTTTGGATCAAAAACGGTTTATTTTATTTACAAAAAGATTATAATAATCATTTCACATCAAAATATATAAAAGGAGAAACTGACTGACTGACATAGCAACGTACAGCCCAAACAGCTGGTCCTAGAGACACAGAATAAGGAATAGCTAGAGATTCCAAATTAGGCACGTAGGTTCCTTATAAGGGGTGCACTAAGAAAGGATTTTTCAAAATTCACCCGCTAAGGAGTGAAATGGAGGTCCGAAGATTGTATGGGGAAACAAGATTAGTTGGGACCATTTTATTCGAAACTTCACAGGAGTATTTTAACGATAAATGAGTAAACACATGTTTCTGGTTTTTTGTGAAATCAACCCCTAAAAGGGGGAAAGGTGGTGACAAATTCTGAAAATCGATATGGGTATTGTTTTTATGATATACATAAATAAATGATTGATTTTAAAGTAGCATTTGAAAAGTTCAAGTCTTTATTACAAGGGTTCAAGAACTTTTGACCCCCTCCTATGCGTAGCTAGTTTTTTATGCTGGCTGTACAAGTATGTGAATATAGTTTGTATTGGTCCAAAGCTGGCGCAGGCCTAGTTTAGGCGTCAGCGACTCATCTAATTAGTGTCTTTACCACTTAGTAAATAATTAAAGATACCGTTGATGACGCAAAGAGATGCGAATACGACACGTTGGAGTTGCTTTTTTGGACGCAAGTCGATATAAGTAGATTATCTAAAGTTTATTAATGTTGCATTAATTAGAGAAGGTAAAATGCACTAACTTTATAAACTTAATTACATCGTTTAATAATATCTTCGCGGCAGTGCTATTTTTTAAACATCACTAGATTTTTTACTTTTAAAAGTTCCATTGCAGCCTAATTACAGAGCGTAATTCATTTACTTCTTTGATTTGTTACTTCATTGTTGGCTGACGCGATAATAGTAAATAGGGATCCACCTGTTTTTTTAATTTCTAGCAGCTGTGTTTTGGTTTTTACCCGTGAAATAATGGTCAAGATTAATATAAAAATCTCATAATTTCTCAATATCTTACCCCACAGGTCCATGGCACAGCTCCCGATCTAGCCGGCAAGGATATGGCTAACCCCACGGCTTTGCTCCTGTCCGCCATCATGATGCTAAGGCATCTCCAACTCAACGACCACGCCGATAAAATCCAAAACGCTTGCTACGAAACTCTGCGCGAAGGCAAGCACCTGACGGGAGACTTGGGAGGCACTGGCAAATGCAGCGAATACACTAACGCCATTATTTCTAAGCTGAAGTAAATTGGTAGTGACTAAGAATGTTATCGAATTTGTTTCCACCAAATATTCGTTGTAAGCTGTTTGGCGCGTAAATGCACCTTACTTTTTAAATTCTGCCCACAGATAAGATAGTTTTAGAAAAATTCTCACATTTGACTTCCGGTACGCGCGCGTTTTTGTTGAATGGCCGTATAACGGAACGTTGATGGTGGTAAAGTTAAACTATTTATTTATTTTCTTTAGCATACACTTTTGTGTATGTACAGAGATACTGTATTATTTATTTCCTATAAAGTATTATGTATATTGTAAAAATATTCCAACTAATGTAAATATATCCCCGATTGATGTCAATTGTGTTATAATTTCTACGTAATGCAAAACTCGCATATTTAATACGTACCTACCCACTTAGATTATAGCTTAGTGCCTTTATTAAAATAATGAAATAAAATAAGTTTATTTATTAATTGGAACAATATTACTGCAAGCTATTCTTCAGTACAAGATGTAGACTAATCACATAATGCTTGTTATTATAAATTTGTTTAAAAATATGGACTTTTATTCAAGCAACCCGCTAAATGAGGAATATTATCCTCGAGAAAAAGCGCAATGCGCATCCAAAATGTCCAATTGGCCAGCGTGACAGTCCGCCACGGACTGCAAGCTACAAGACAGAGCGAGATAGGGAGATATAACTTTGACTTTGATGTTAACTATACAAGGTAGGTACCTAAATAGTTACAGAGATGGAAGAGGGTTTCGGGTACAGTCGGCCAACAAATTGGTCTACTAATTTTCAATTCTATTACCATCCATTAAGGTTAAAAAGACCACCGGGGAATGGGCAGCAGCATTCCTTGAGTGCGATGGAGATACTGCGATCGCCAACCCGCATGCCAAGCGTGGCGATTATGGCATTTACCCCCCATGAAATTGGGGGAGGCCTATGTCCAGCAGTGGACGTCCTAGGGCTGATATGGTGGTGGTGGAAGGTTAAAAAAATATTAGGGCATATAGAAAAACACTAGTTTTGAGTATTATTAAGTACCGTTTATTCGTGATTTAAACATACCTAGCTAATTAAAAACACAGCTATTGTCACGGTGATCACTTGCAACTAAACTTATACATGCATATCTACCTACATATTACGTTATAGACGGATCTTCGTATATCCTAACAAAAATGATAGACCATTTCTTGGCAGACAGAACAACGGTGAAATTAAACCAACAGTCTAATAAACAATTATATGATAACTTAATACAATTAAAACCGACAACATTTTAAACCAATTCAGCGTTCAATTTTAATGTTTACTGTGTTTTTTCAGCGTTTTGTAAAAACTTTTAAGTAAATAAAATAAATTACATATTGGGGGACAGTGTTACATAAATAGACCTAGTCCCAACTAAGCAAAGCTTGTACTATGGGTACTAGACGACGATATACATACTTATATACAGATAAATACATAGGAGAAATCAAAGACTCGGGTACAATATTTGAGATAAATGCACAAATGATGCCCTGCTGCTGAATGATTCGAACCAGGAACCTCCGGCTTCGTATGCAGTGTCACTATCAAATATAGCAATTTTACGTGTGATTTTCGAAACATTTATGAAAGAGGGATATTCACGATTATTACATCTATAGGTATTTCTTTTTGTTAACTAGTGTAATTCGTAGGTATGTATCTATGTAAGTAGTTAATTCGTCCAAAACAAATTTCTGACACGGCCTTCGATGCTGCCGTCTCTGTCTACAGAACAAGAACTAACTGCTGTTGCTGCTACCGTGCGTATAAGAAAATGTTCATTCAAGTATGAAGTATGGCAACACGTCCAACGGGGCGGGGTAGTCCAGGGTAGTAGGGCCCTCGTAGACCTCTCCTGAGGGGTCCCTCCAAGTGCCACGGGGCAGGTACACACTGCGGGACACTGCGCCCTCTTCTAGCACGGGCGCTACTAGAATCTTCGAGCCGAGCAGGAATTCTGGAAGGAAGAATATCTTTATAAATTCTGCACAGCTAAGCAAAACCTGAATTGAAGGAAAACATCGTGAGAAAAGCTATGTAGGTATTCTCAAGATCACATCTGAAAATATTTTTTTTTTCAATTTTTCCCTTTAATTTGAAATTTTTGTTAGCAGCGTTACTGCTTTAGTACAAAATTAATTTAGTATGGATGGCGCATCGTTACTGACGATTTCTCAATGTAATTTGAGACGTTGGTGTCGTTCATAGAAGCCTAAGTCTTCTACGGTAGATGTCGCTGTACGCCTCCCTAAGGCGTTGTAAGAGGGAACTATTGAAGGATTTCGTGGACGAGCTTGGTTGTTCCGATAGCTTAGAGGCTAGAGCGATTGGCCGCGAATGCCAGATGTCACAGGTTCGAGTCCTGCTCGGAGCATAAAATTTTTCCCTTTAATTTGAAATTTTCGTTAGCAGCATAATTATTATTTTTTTGTACTGCTTTAGTACAAAAAAATAATAATTATACTTAATGACAGTTAAATACGGGGAATGTAACGTACCATTTAACGTATTTGTTGTTTTTGTGATTCGATTTCCCGATATTTAACACGTTCCCTGTCCGGGGGCCCCCAATGTGGGGTCATGAAAGTTTTTTCAGGAGCCCATGCCTCCACTATATGGGGTCACATACCCATACTGAATGCAAAGTTGGACTTGCGACATTGTCAGATCGTTTACTAAAATAGTTTAGATTTGTATGGGGACAGCGAACGTGACAAATATAAACTGTACATGTACATACCCCGTTTTAACAGTAATTGTAATGCTAATGACCAGTTAGCTTGAAATCGTGTATGTGGAGTCACCAACCCGCACTGAGCCCGCGTGCGGAAAAATCAGTGCCGGATTAGCCCTTAAGCAAATTAAGCAATTGCTTAGTGCATCATGTCTTGGGGGGCACCATAAACACCACCGACGAAAAGACCGATGCTAGGTTACTTATGAATGGGGGAGGGGGGCCACAGGCGTGGATTGCTTAGGGCAGGGGTCGGCAAACTTTTTGACCAAAGAGCCAAATTCAGTAAAAAAATCATCTTTTGGGAATCTCAGAGAGCCAAAAATACCTGCTTGAGGTTGTTCACAATATTTCTGAGGAGACCTCGAAGATCCGCAACTGGCCCCCCAAAGAGCCGCATGCGGCTCGCGAGCCGCGGTTTGCCGACCCCTGGCTTAGGGCATCAAGTAGTCTTAATCCGGCACTGGGAATAATAGTCGTTCCCTTTCATCTATGACATATCTGTGCCCACGCAGCAGTACACTATTGAACTCTCCAGCAAATATATCCAAATGGCTTTAAATGAAAAATATATATATATATATTTATTTTTCGTAAAAGTACCTTATATGTACTTTTTTACTCTACTGGAGCTATATTAATAACTTAAAAACACACACAGTTAAATTTATTTTAAAACACACAAAAAATGATTAAATAAATTCAAAAATCCCAAAAATATCCTTTTAAACCAAAAATTTATTTATTTATTGATAAAAATTAACACTGACAGTTGAACCTTACGCGCTAATTTATGTTTTGTACACATATAATTCATTTACACATTCGTTAATAATGGCACATTTCATTGAATATAATAGTATTGCTACATTACATTAAATAAGTTAATTACACAAAAAATAGGCGTTATTGATAACGGATTAATATACTTACCACTATTATAATAAATTTAATTTTATTAATATTGGATGGAGCTGGTGGCTACCACACTTTCCAAATAGCGACTCGATGACCTGATAAAAGTTTGCTCGGTAGTGAAAAAAATATCTAGCTGGCTGTCGCTGTCCAGAATGTCATTAAGTAGGGTGAGAGCCGTGTGGAGCGGCGAGGAGGCGAGCGCGCGCGTCCTCGCGGGCGGGACAGTGAAGAGGCCGCGGCGGCGCGCTCGCAGTCGATTAGAGGTGACAAGAGGGACACGTAAACCGATTTGAGTCAATAGATGGGAATTAGTCACTAACCCCCGTACTAATTGAAAAATGTATTTAATTAATGAAAGATTTCTTCGAGCTTCGAGGGATGTATAACCCACCATGCCGAGAACAAAGAGAGCAGGATAGAGGAAAGGGTAGAGTAAAATGTGACAACGATTATGAGTCATAGCTTGAAGCAACCTCGAAATCAGCATTAACTGCCGCGCTATTATCTCTGGGTGCCAAGATCCATTACTTGGAGGTCGTAACTTTAGATCACTCCCAATTGAAAAACGATATTTTTTTGGACACAAGAGGTTACTGTAGATGCTCTAAGGAAGCGTCTACAGACTGATGATCTGTGATCGTAACTTTTGCAGCATTTTCGGTGCAGCGTAGTGATGTTAACGGAATTGGGATAAATGATTTAAATTCTTATGATTCATTAGCGTTAATAACGTTAATATTAACCTTAACTAACCATTTAATTTAAATTGTATTTGTCCATACCAACTCCGTTAACACCACTACGCTGCACCGAAAATGCTATAAAAGTTTCGATCACTGTTGATGATCCTGAAAATAATGAAGCAAGGCCTGAATTACGAGCTGCCTGGCTCTAAGGAGTATTTGCCACGCGCGAGATAAATACCTCTTCTCGCAGAATTAGTGTGTGGATGATGACGGCACAGCAATAATTTTACAAGTTATTTTAATGACTACTTATTCTTATTATTTGTTTTGCTTATTTTTGCATCAAACAAAAACATTGCGACTAGCCGGCATTGCACGATATGATTTCAAATGTAGAAGTGCCGTACACGTTGATTGCTCCCAAAAGTTGCCGATTTATATGGGGCATAAGTAGGTATTCCCGAACTACGGCCGGAACTAAGAATATTCCGCGTGTATATCGGGCAAGCCCCAAAACATGGAGTCAACTAAGTTCGTGGGTAGAGAAGCTATACTGTTGATTGATATGTAGATTGAAGTAGACATTCAGATTGCGCGAGTAATGATATTGCAATGATTCATGTCAAGAAAGATAACTCAATCAAGCTACTATGAACGTCAGGCAATTCGGTTAATTGTTTCCGTAAAACTATCTTCGATTGTAGCAGACACGTCATGGGAAAAACTGCCGCATTTCATAAATTGTGAAACTTATATAGGTAGGTTACATTGAACACAGCACAACTATTAGGCACAAGTAGGAGCAGTATAATTCTAACCACATTTTTATATAGCGACAGTGGTAAACAAGCATACGGCCGGCCTGATGATAAGAAAATACCGTAGCCTATGGACGGTTACGAAGTTATGACCCCAGAAGAATCCCAATCGCGTTGCCAACCCATTCTTGATTTAATTCGTTATCTTGGCAGCTTTGTAGCAGCTCTGCAGAGAACAATGCAGAGCTGCTACCGCGAAACGAAAACGAAGTTCGTGTAGATATCTCCCTCTCTGTCGCTCGAATATGCAAGTGCGACAGAGAGGGGGATAGACGAACTTCGATCGTTTTCGTTTCCCGGTAGCAACCTAGGTCCCTCACTCACGACACAGCGCAAAGGAACTCTGGCGACCTTACTGAACAGTCAACATCATTATAAATAAATAAATAAATAAATATATTGGGACAATTTTGTACACAAATCGAACTAGTCCCACAGTAAGCTCAATAAGGCTTGTGTTATGGGTACCAGACGACGATATATTTAATAGATATATACATAAATACATAGAAAAACATCCAAGTCTCAGGAACAAATGTCTCTGCTCAACCACAGAAACAAATGCCCTTACCGGGAATTGAACCCGGGACCTCTAGCTTCGGAGGCAGTGGCACTACCAACTAGGCTAAACAGGCCGACATTAGGAACATAAAACCACAAAGATACCGCATTTTTAAAAATCAATTAGAAAATCAATAAAAAAAGGTAAACTATACTGTGTGCTAAATCTTATAAAAGGGCTTATTGTAAGCATCAAACATATATTTTTATAATTATGAGATAAATATTTTCGAAGTTATTTAAGAAAATAAACGAAAATTTACCATTTCCCCTTTATCTCTGAAACTACTCGGCCTAAAATATTGAAAAACTAACTTGACTCGAGGACTCCTTACGCATGATTGCTACGAAACTGCTCAAGTTACACAAGGGACGAGTTCACAGCTATTACACATCGGTTTAAGAATAGAAGTAGGTAGTTATAGGCGTTATCTAATTGCTATAATGAGGACATTAGTCAGTACCACTTCTGGGCCATGGAGTGATTAGTTTCAAGAGGCGCTGTAAATACATCAATGTTGAAGTGTTTTGCATGAGCGGAGGGACTTTCACGCACTTTTTATTGAAGTAGCTAAAAAATCACAAGCGATATTGAACCGTTAAGTTTAAGGAAAAGCTTTGCCTCCTTGTCCGTGTTCTATCCGCGGGGTTGTGCTCCGAAGAACTGTTCGACATGATGCCCACGGCCGCTTTCTATCATCGCACTGCTCGCCCTCGGCAGGGCATTCATCCTCACACCTTACAACCTAAATACTGCAGTATGGGATTCTTTAAGAAAGGAGTGTATATTTAAAGGGTCGGCAACGCGCTTGTGACACCCCTGGAGTTACAGGCGTCTATAGGCTGCGGTGACCACTTACTATCAAGCGGGCCGTACGCTTGTTTGCCACCGACGTGGTATTAAAAAAAGTGAATTTCCACGATTAATTGAGAAAAGGCCTCTGTCGAGTAACTTTAAGTCATTCTTATCTTATACTAGCGACCGCGCTTCGCACGGAGTACAATATAATGCATGTGAGAAATATACAAAAATTACACGCCAAAAACATCCGAAAGAATCAGCTTGAGCACGTTGGTGCAAGCCGCATCTATAACCATCATGCCGTTTTCGAACATACAGACAGACATACGCGGCGGTGGGCTTTATTTTATAATATGTATTGACACTTAGCCCCAAGACCAAGACCCAAGAGTAGGCGATTGCCATGTCGAGACCCAAAAATTTCAAATTAAAGGAGAAAAAATCTGCTCGGAGCATTCAATGTTTCAATTTTTCCCTTTAATTTGAAATCCGCTCTTTTTCGGATTTCAAATTAATGTTTGCTGCCTTCAACCGAAAGTGGCAATTAGACCCCGCTGCAATCAGTCTTTGATCAGGTGCTTGGTTTACAAAAGCATTAGTCCTTGCAGAAACATCGGCAAACCTAATAAAGAAACAAGACCTCATTGTGATTAGTCCTTGGTCAAATAAAGTCTTCCTCATCTTACTGTCCCAAGTGGCTAGCGCTGTCTCACCAGCAATAAACCCACCAAAATGGGTGCGTACACTAACGTCCCGTCATGGACCGAAGCTTCTATAGTTCACGTAGTTGGGTGTACTTCCTGCAAATCTGTACCAACATTCACCTCTTAACAGTATCCTGGTCACATCTTGAAGGAGCTAGCAACTAACTATATTATAGACCCAACAGTAGATGTAGGCAATAGTTTTTTGTGAAAGCGACTGCCACATCGAGACTTTCAAGACTTGAAAACGATTGACAGCTTTCTAAGTTGAGGAGTTTCCTATTAATATCTGGTCCATGATTTGGCTTAAGCACTAATAGAGAAACTGGATCTCATCATGATTAGTCCTTCATCAAGTATACATTATTATCTTACCGTCCCAAGTGGCCAGCGCTGTTTCGTCAGCAGGGTCGAGCCACCAAATGGGCGCGTTCACGGGGGTCCCGTCACGGACCGAAGCCTCCATTGCTGCCACGATCTCGTCTGCGTAGTCCGCGTGCAGTTGCGTGTACTTCCTGCAGATTTCCACCGCCTGTAACCGAATGAAACTAGTTAAACCAGCTGTATTGAACAAAGAAAAAACAATGAAAAAAAAATCGACGTAGTAGAAGGGTATGAAACTGCGCCCATTTTGCCTCTCGCAGCATATAGTGGAATAAGCCCATAGTACACTCGCAATGAAAAAAGTTTCGGGCTTTGAACCTGCATCCATATTGCCTTTTACGGTAGTATGTACTGCTGAAAAACTCAGAGCGAGATGACGTTCCGCAGTGCCCTACTTCTCTTAAAACCTACTGCTGCTATAGCTTTAGAACAACCGGGATCGACAGTTGAACGGGCCTTCCAGAGAACGCAGTTAATAAATTTCCTTAAACCTTGAATATATGAGGAGTCGGTAAGAATCTAATCTACACTATAAGAGTATTGTTTGTGAAGATTGCAATATCTCAAGGGCTTGATAAATTCTGATAATTTCTTGCGTCATTTTTGATGACAGAATTGGCCCTTTAGAAGTAAGTTTTCGTCAAAAATGCAATTTTAATACTACACTGGCCAATTTTAATACTAACAGTTTTTGTTCACGAAAGCTAAAAGTAAAAAAATTACAGCATTTAAAAGGCGTTTTTCTTTTGTTAAGCATATTACTATTAACAATATTTTATATCTTCTCACTGTAATTTGTTTTTAAAGTCGATGCTTTCTATATTGCATGCTGTATTCACCTGTAATTGGTGGCGCAATTAAATTTAAACCGTATGTTATTTTGTTCCAATGTTAATGATTGTTTTTGCCACCGTTGGTGATCCTAGATATAAATAAATAAATAAATAAATCTTTTAAAAGGAGGTTGTCAAAAAGGAGTTTATATAACAAAACTAAATTTTCTACATAATGCTTTTTATTTCAAGTTTCTAATTTAAATAGTACAGAAGTTATACCTTCTTTTGCAGGCCAGTGTAGTTAATTTTCTACCAGTTAAGAGCTCTTTAGGTATGTGGCATTGTCTTCCTGGTCAAGTAAGGCCAGATCTCTCGAGGATGCGCTGTGTTGAATTTGCATACGTCAACACAACCAATCCTCAAGGTAATTTAGGTATGCTAAGCTATGCCATAAGATTTTCGCACATTACTTGGAATAATCAGAATTTGGAATCTAAGTACTCAGCAATAACAGGATCTAGAGATATAGGTTTGTATTTGAATACCTTGTGTTACCTATACGGTAAAAAATAGCAAAGTCGGCAAAACCTACGTCACACCATACTGGATCTTTTTTTTTTATCGAGATTTTAGAGGTAAACTCTATTAACTCGTCATGGACGCTGAGGTAGGACGGGACACCTCCTACAGACAGAGAAAATATGAGCGAAATGACATTCCCCTGGTTTAATTCCAAGGTTCTCGAGTGGCGACAACGTACCGAAAGGCGCAGCGTGGGTAGAACCCCGTAAGGTGGACTGATGACCTGTCAAAGGTCGCGTGAGTCCGCTGGACGGGGGTGGTGCAAGATCGATCATTGTGGTACTCTTTGGGGGGACCTATGTCCAGCAGTGGACGTCATTCGGTGGATATGATGATGATGATAACATTCCCCTGTGCTTCCTGAAAAGTGATTATAAATAATGGGTATACCTCATCATCATGGTCCCAGGGCACGAAAGAGTACTGCAGAGTGGGCATGAACACATTGGCTTGCAGCCAGCGCACAAACAATTCCTTGCTGGGCTTTGCGTTGTACCTGGAGAAAGAAAGATATTGATCAAGAAAGACGAGATAGATTCAAGTCTTCTTTTATACTATGACGGTGGCAAACAAGCATATCCTTACATTGCGGTAAGCAGACACCATAGCCTATGGACACTTGTGGCTGCAGGACAATGATAAGTTATAAAGATTCGTTGTATTGACAGGTAAGCAGACACCATAGCCTATGGACACTTGTGGCTGCAGGACAATGATAAGATATGAAGATTCGTTGTATTGACAGGTAAGCAGACACCATAGCCTATGGACACTTGTGGCTGCAGGACAATGATAAGATATAATGATTCGTTGTATTGACAGGTAAGCAGACACCATAGCCTATGGACACTTGTGGCTGCAGGACAATGATAAGATATGAAGATTCGTTGTAATTTTTTATTTATTTATTTAATACAGCGCATCCTCGAAAGCTCTGGCGACCTTTCTCACCAAAAGCTTACCATAAGTTTGTTAAATAGTGTAGTTTTTCGGAAGGACTCTTCTCTGATCTTAAAGGGAAACTAACTAAACCTCGTCGTCATTGGGATTACTTACGCCTCGGCAACTAAATGGGTAACTTCACTTTTAAAAGGTCTCAAGCGACCTGTGATTCGGCTTTACGATCGCTGTTATAAGCAACTGACATAAACTTTCAAAGCACTGGAGTGCTCAGCCGTCTCAAAGTGGCCAAGGTTGCTTTACAATAGCAACTGCGGTAACTAATTTACGTGCGCCCCAATCCCAAAATGACTCGAACGATCAGCATCTCTCAAAGAGGTAGGGAGGAGGAGAGGTCCATGCGGGACTATCATCATATGGGGGGAGCCGCAGCATTGTGCCTACCACGTGAAGCGTGAGGGGGGCTCCAGTACATTCATTGCGATTCTGGAGCCCTCCGCATGAGAACGCAGATGGCTGTCACCGTGGAGTTTCTGTTGGATATAAATACCACAAACCCAGTCATCCCCCAATGACTCGGTACCGGTTTTCTCCACGTAAAAACAGGACTTGGGTGTTGCGTGTATGCCCGACTTACAAGTAGGTGACCATAAGTTTCAACGAACGTACCCATTCCCGCCAATCATGTCTGGCAGCACCAGCGTGTACCCGTTGAGGTTCATCTGTAGCAGTGTGGTCACCAGCGTCGCAAGCCCGTTATTGAAGTCCCATAGCGTGTCCTTGTCCACCATGCGGATGAACACGGGCAGGTCTTGGGTCCTGGTAATCAAACATCAATTGCTATTAAATTATTTTAGGCGCAAACAGCCCTACAATCTTCAACTCCCGTTTTCACCCCCTTTAGGAATGATATCCGGTACAGAGGGCCTACTCCGAACTTCGAAAATCGAACTTCGTGTCGTGCCGTCCCTTTCACTCCCGTTTTATACACTATATGACGGAAAGGGACGACACGATACGAAGGTCGATTTTCGTAGTTATATTACTATGGATGTAGGTACTTGAAAGTTCGAATCTAGAGTAATAAAACAACACATTGTCAACAACCATACTCTGGCCGCCGTAACCCCTGGGCGCTGCTGTTAGAATGTGTGGAGACCTCTTGAAGGGATCATTCAGGGTAGCAGCTGTATTTTTAGGGGGCAAAGATGAGGCCGATGATGAAGCGAGCTCACCCTGAAGATGCCTATTCACCCGTTAGGGTCACTTATAGCAAATGTATAAACTATAAATTTTAATGTTTAGCATAACAATGTGGTTTACTACGACATAAACACATATTGCTTGGTCAGTAACATCCTAATGTAAATTTCTATTTCGCACTCGCCTTTAAGCCGTATCATTTTATCTTAGCACCACATACTCTACATTATATTGGACTGTCTTGGCATCCTTGCCACGACGGCCCCGATTTATTCATATGCACTATAAGTGCAGAACTTTCAGGTACAAAGAGTACCTTCAAATGTGGATTAATACGTGAGGACGATGTGGATTGACCTTGATGTATATGTATTATCTGTCTTATTACCTCATTCCAGATCGCACTTCAATAGCGGGTCCAAACTTGGCGACTTCCCTCACGTAGCTCTGTACGATGTGTCCTGGGTGGAGGTCGATGTCGCCTATTTGTACAGGGATCTAGTGGACAATAAAGCATTAGGAGTGTATTTTGCATGAATACGTAAATAAACCAAACGACACAGGGTAGGTTAGATCTTGACTGGAAATATTTAGGAGAGACTTTAGTAAAGAGGTTAGTGTCCTTACCTGAGGAGACCAGCTAGATTCTCCGGCATCAAACTTCAGAGTGTCAATGTCGTAAGTGTCCACCAAAGCCTGAATCCTACTGCTGTACCACGCGGCAGCCTCCGGGTTCGTGAAGTCGATGTAGCCAGGCAGAGAGCCGTTGTTGTTCCACCAGGTAGAGTCTGGACTGCCTTCCTCGTTCAACACCAAGAAGCCCTTCTCCAATGCTTCAGAATACCAAGGATCACAGTCCTTGTTAATGAACGGGTGCACCCAAATAGCGACCCTGAACCCTAGCCCTTTAATATCTTGGATGAGCTTCTTGAAATCTGGCAGTTTCCTCTCATCAACGGTCAACGATCCGTAACAGATTTCCCAAAGATCATCGATTTCGAACTGAGCGTTAGGGAACCCGCTGTCCTTGATCTCATTGGCAAACGCCCAGAGACTGTCCTGGTCAATTTCTCTGGAATACCTCGCCCAAGTCGACCAGACCGGGTACTGGATCATGCGATAGTCAGGAATCCCTGACGGCTTCCCTAGATACGTGTCTACGGCGTGTTGATGAGCTACTTTAGCGTTGTCGAACAACCAAATGTCGTATTTGAGGACATTGTGGGTGCGTCTGGTGGAGTAAGGGTCGGTGACTTCAGCGATGAAGCAGATGTGGTTCTCTAGACTATTGTGGTGGTCGACGAAGAGAGGTGCTTCAGGGTGGACGTAGAAGTATTGTCCGGCGGAGTTGAGCCAGTAGCGTTCGGCGACGGCAGCGTTGTCGTCCTCTTTGGAGATGATGGAGTACTTCTTAAGCGTTGCGTGCTGGATGGGCCAGTACTGCTCTTTTTGTTCTGGGCCGGCGTACCATTGTTTGGACCCTATGGACAATGTCTAGGTCAGCGTCGAAAATTCCATTATTCAGCATCTGTAATTCTTACATCAACAAGCAATAGGTAGACGCAATATTACCGTTACCCGCAAAATATTAAACTATAGTTACCGTGCACAATGTATGTACCATAGTTTTTGTGATGCTATTTTAATTTTTTAGATACGGTATCGTTCTCAGAAATCCCTTACGTGATAAATAAAAGCGTTATGAAATAATCTGATACAACTTCGTTGCTAACTGTAACACATCTCATACAAATACAAAATAAACCTCTCAAACAGTATCCCCTGTCAAGATATTTGCTTTATAGCATAGATTACAGTTGCAATTTTCCCCAGTACATGCTGCATTTTAGTCTCATGATTATCTCTGGCAGTTTGACATTTTCTGATAAAACACTGTTCAAGTTTGCAGGTCGTTGTAGTTCAGTTTATAAGCCTCACTCTTTTAGGGCCAAATCCCAAGTTAACGCATGCAGATCGGATACGCGCAACCCTATACCCAAAGGGCAAATTATTTATTACACTAAAATAGCTGCAGGCAGGCATCAGACAGGGATAGGGTTGCCACTTGCCAGGCTTTAGCCAGACATGTCCGGCTTTTTGCATCCTTTCCGGCCAATTTCCTTGGCGACCTTACTCAACACGGAGGCGCAAGTAGTGATGTTACTATGGCTGCGGTCTTATATAATATGGAGGTACTTAAATATGAGCGAGGTGACGTTCCGTCTCCTCCTTCCTTAACATGGGAAAAACAGTCTGCCAACCGCCCAATATGACGATCCTTTCGGACGGCTCTGGGATCTCCTACGGAACGCACCAGTGCCGCCCTAGAGCTACACCTCTGTGGGTCCTACCATCTGTTTTCATGGACAATCGCAGCCCCCAACTGCGACCTTCTTCGACCCTAAAGACCCCCTTTTAGTCGTCTTGTACGATAGGCAGGGGATACCGTAGCCGTATTCTATGCCCGGGCTACAGGGCGCAAATTTTTATTAGATTAACCTACCGAAGTCGAAGCAGTCCTCAAAGATGCGGTCGCTGGGCCCGTCCCAGTGCACGGTGATTCTGTAGCCTCCACTGGCCTCGTCGAAGATTGAGGCCACGTCGAAGGTCACATCGTCGTCGATGACCACATTTCTGCCTAGCACGCCGAGGACCTCGGATTCTCCTGACTCTGTAAACATTGCTAAGCTTGAGTAAATTTTCCTACGCCAACCCAGTGGTTTCAGCATGCGGCTGTCAAGCGACAGTCGTGGGTTCGAACTAATGAATTTTTCGATCTTAAAGCGAAGCTCATTCTTAGGCGACAGATGTATTTCGTTTGAGTTTGTACTCCTCCTAGACGCTTCAACCGATAACGCTCACATTTTGCATGTGGATAGGTGACATCATGACAACATGACATGATGATGAAGGAAATACCACGTATAGGAATAATCACCGAAAAACTGAATGTCCGTATATTTCAATGCTAAGCGAGTAACTGTCAGGAAGTTTGAGACTGGGTAGACGCGTTCTGCTCAATATTTGCAACCCGCAAACTGCATTGCATACCTAGTGTACAAACGTACTCTAGGGTCTCGAAAAGGATGCAAGAAATAAATACCGCGTTTAATAATAAACAGTCATATATTTACTCTCGCAAAATCTCCACACAAAATGTCAGGGGACTTTCAGCTCGAAGTACGATTTTTTCTATGGAAATGTTAGTTTAACTTGTTTGTACCAGATGTCACTGGGTGCTATCTCTATCGCACTTGCATATTAAAGTGACAGGGATGCAGCGGTCGTGCGGTTAGTTCTTACTAAATACACAACGGCACTACGATCTATGTGGAGTATTTTACTGGTATCTCTATCTTAGTATATATAATATAATAATATATAATATAATATTGGGGGACAATCTTACACAAATCGACTTAGTCCCAAACTAAGCGAAGCTTGTACTATGGGTACTAGACGACGATATACATACTTATATAGATAAATACATACTTAAATACATAGAAAACATCCAAGACCCAAGAACAAATATCCGTGAAAAATGCACAAATAAATGCCCTGGCCGGGATTCGAACCCGGGACCTCTAGCTTCGGAGGCAGAGTCACTACCAACTAGGCTAAACAGGTCGTCATATATTGTACTTTGTGCAATATGTCAACAATTTCAAAACTAGCCTAACATCTTATGAAAACTACGGCAAAGAAACGCTTGCCCGTTGTAGAAATCGGTCCGCACGTAACAGCGCCATCTACCGTGTACTTGGGTAAACCGCTCTGTGATGTGCTCTGCTGTGCTACCGCTAACTTCGAAAATCGAACTTCGTGTCGTGCCGTCCCTTTCACTCTCGTGTTATACTGTATATGACGGAAAGGGACGGTACGATACGATGTTCGATTTTCGAAGTTCGCGGTAGCACCCCTGTACACCTAGTACCTAGTTTATATTTACCGTCAGCTTTTCGATGAAGGAAAACATCGTGAGGAAACCTGCATTAAAGCTGCGACGAGATTTAAAGGTACACGTACACCAGCATAAAGCCTACGTGATACTACAAACACCTTTGCCTTTGGTAGCTTGCGGCTGCAGAACCATCTCAACCGCGCTGTCAACCCTCTTCGGATATGAGGGTTCCTTACCGTTGACGATGGTGAGAGTGAAGCCGCCATCAGCGTGCTCTTCCACCAGCAGGTTCCTGGAGTTCTGCGCGCGCGGCGCCGCGCACAACACCGCCGTCACTCCTGCGCATGTGAACAATAGTCGGTCAGATCTTTTAGAATACCATTAGGAAATCACATCTGGTAACACTATTTTTCAGTATGAATGTTGTTTTAGCACGGATTAATATTTAGTTTATACATTTTCGTACTCAATTCATATTAATATCGTAAAGCAACATAAATAAATACACACTTTCTATATTTGCGAAAAAAATGATTTTATGAAAAACTAGCTGGTGCCCGCGACTTCGTCTGTGCAGGATTAGTATTTGGAAAATTCACGCAATATTTTTATTAATTGTAGCCTATGTGTTATTCTGATTTACAAGCTATATTTTTGTAAAGTTTCATTAAAATCCATTCAGTAGTTTTTACGTGAAAGAGTAACAAACATCCATCCATACTTACAAACTTTCGCGTTTGTAATATTAGTAGGATATAGTATAGAATACATAGGATATAAAAAAAAATTAATATAATAATTAATATATAGGGGATAGTAGGGTATGAAGCTTGAAACGCTCAGAGCGCGGCGCAGCGTCGTTGCGGGGCGGAGGCGGTTTAGCGATAAAGCGAACGCCGTCCGGGGGACGTCGCACCAACAAACTGCGAGGGATAGCGAAGCGGAGGCGGCTTGTGTGACATATGAAGCAGTAATCTACACTACCGCCAGTCGACAGAGTCCGAAAGATCAATAGTACATTGTTTAACGAGGGGCCCACCACCACCACCATATCAGCCCTAGGACGTCCACTGCTGGACATAGGCCTCCCCCAATTTCATGGGGGGTAACGAGGGGCGTAAGTGGAAAATTATTATAAAAATAAAAATTATAATATTTTCTTTCGCCCCGAGGTAATCACAATGTTTTCATCACATTTGCGAGGAAACAAATAACTCCAGCACTAATCAAAATTGAAGAAATTGACAACTTCACCTCCAGTATCAGGTGCAAGGCCGGCGAGAGGAGCGCGCAGCTTCAATATTGCAACCAATCATGAAGCAGTATTCTTTGCGGCGCGCGGCCTACTAGATTTTTTTAAACGAATCAGTGGGGCTAGTATGATCGCTTATATGTCGGACATATAGCATTCGTCCCGTACTGTCAAGTATGTAAGTGCGAGAGGGACGAATGCTATATGTCCGACATATAAGCTATCATACTAGCCGGGCAGATCACAGAGAAACTCATAACTCCCTAGGGAGTTATGAAAATCCATAACGGGAGGTAAATGGGCTATAACTGCTCTATACGCCTGTGTACAATACGACCCTTTACGAGCAAGTGTGATGAAAAAATACAAAAACGCCACCGCCCCGCGACCGCACCGCGACCGCTATGGGCGTTTCGAGCTTAAGTATTTGTTTTTTTAATTCATTGCTAAGTTTTAGCTACTGGCGGAAGAACGGGACCCTTTGTCTACTCTTTCTATTTTTTGTTACGATTAGAAAGGATCTAATCGATTATGGATGGACACCCTTGCAAAATTACAATGGGAAAAAATCTATGCAAATTTCAACAAAAGGTTAGGTTACTATAGGTAATGAAATCGAGCCATACTTAAATACTCAGTGATGCGATGCTGTAATAAGTGTAAAAGTATAATAGTACATTACTATACAAGTGCAGTACCTAAACAGGAAATTCGCAACGAGTGATGATAAATTGAAACACGACCACAGAATAAGTTATAGTAGTCGTACAACAGGACCGAATGTTTTAAATCGACACAAGTTGCGAATTATCGTAGAACGTTTTACAGTACATACGGCTCTTTAAAGTTTCGACATATGCACGTAATCTGCTGATTACCGCACGATAAAGTAGCACCACATGTACTGTATTTTATACAACGACAGTCGCAAATTACAAGCTTGTGGCCAGCCTGATGGTTACCAAACACCGTAGCCTATAAACATATCTTACTGAAAGAATGACAATCTCGTTGCCAACCCTGGTTGTTTTTTCAATCTACTTGCTTACCTGCTAGTAACAGAAACAGCTTCATCTTCAGAGCTGCGTGGGGCGAACACTCAAGATGCTGGGGTCCTCACCAATATATATCGTATCATCTAATCCGCCGGGTGATAAGGATATTCGGCTGTCACGTTATCAGACTAGCGCGATAGTGGCAAACGAGCGTACTTGCTATGATTCTTACCTAAATATCTGGATTCACGCCAGCATCACGGTTAAGGTGATGCCTTGGTTCGCCACGCCCCCTGTGTAAGAGACACGCTTATGTATACCGCGCACGAGAAAACGATAATGATCTTCGGGAATGGATTATTGATCAAATTTTAATAAATATCAGTTTTCTTCTTCAGGTTTTTTCTGGTTTTTTTTTCTCTTGTAGAGGTGTATTTCATTTTAGTTCGTACTCCTCCTAGACGCTTCAACCGATCACACTCATATTTTGCATGTCGGAGCACATGACGAAGGTTTAAATAAAAAAAATATATATCGGACATACCTACCACGGAGGAATAATAAGCGAATAACTGAATTTTTGTATATTTCAATGTAAAAAAGTGCACGCACAAAATTGATGTAAACAATGGAAAATAGAGGAAATTTGAGACCGGGTATACGCGCTCAGCTCAACATTTGCAACCAGCAAACTGCATTTCATACCTAGTAGTGTATTGTTAATATTATTATACCGGCTGAGGAACACAAGGAAAATAAAGACTCAATTTTTTTCTATAGATTTTAGGCTCTAGTCTGAATGGGAACGAGAAAGAGCGGACCCCGCTGGGAATAGGCGATGCCGTGAACGAACTCAACCGCCCGGGCATGGGCACAGACACCAACCGTGTAGACTCGGGCAAGAATAGGTCTACGGTCTCCCCGCCTGTCGTAAAAGGCGACTAAAGGGGGTCACCGAGGTTGGCAGGACACCACGTGGCGGGGACCACAGTACCGGACTATCAACCCCAGGGAAGGTGACGTCGATTTAGGAGCCACAAGAAGTAAAGTGCAAGGGGGGGGGGGGGGGGGGGGGGGGTTTGCTCCAGTGCGTTCAATACTGAGATTCACCGTGGAGTTTTTAGTGGATAGAAATACCATATAGCCCAGTCATTGGGTACCTGGATCGCAGATTTTTTCCATTAAAAAAGAAAGTAAAAAAGGTTCTAGTCAGGAAAACAATTATATTGGGATTAGGCTTGTCAAATGAGAGTGCAATTTGACTGTTTCAAGTTCTCAAGCCATCCGACCTCTCTCGCCTCTAACTTGGCTTAACGACTGCTATCATAGACAGCAGCCGGGATTAACGGCTTAGCGTGCCTTCCAAAACACGGGAGCGCTGAGATAGTAACTACTCAAAGCGGTCACCCATCGAAGGACTGACCCGCTCTTCTTGGGATTAGGTAGCGGACCCCGGGAACCCTTCAGGATGCCACTGTACTGGGAATAACGCTAGGATGATGATGATAATGGCGAGCTTCGTCGAAATTTGCCAATGTACACTAGAAAAAAAAGTAGTGACAAAAAATACCTAGGTTCATATATCTAGTCAGAATGTGATACCAATTAACGCCTTATACGGATCTACGCCAGTTTTGTTACCATTTTTCAAGTTAAGAATCATATTCTGAAAATCAGTTCTTATTTTTAACCGACTTCAAGATTTCAAAGGAGGTTATCAATTCGGTTGTGTTTTTTTTTTTTAATGTTTGTTACTCCATAACTCCGTCATTTCTTAACCGATTTGGAAAGTTCTTTTTTTGATTGTAAGTATATATATCCAAGTTGGTCCCGTTTTTGTCAAAACGCAGTTCTGATGGTAGAATTCATGAGGAATTGAGGGAACTCCTCAAATCTTAAAGACAAACATATAGTGATTTTTATGTTTTTATCAACAAGTCGAGCATTTTCATCCAAAAATGTGACATTTGATGAAGTGGAACTGCTGATGATGATCAGAACGGAACTCTTCAACGACGCGTAGTTCATGTTTGGCGATTTGTTTACTTCGTTTTGTTTGTCAAGCAAGCTAGGTTTTCAGGACACATTTTCGTCAAGCTTGAGTTCTGATGGAGGATTCCATGAGGAATTGAGGGTACTTAGTCTTCTACCATTATAAATATACTTATAGCCATTTTTATTTTATTGTATGGAATCTAAGAGTGCACCATAATAATCTTTCACCGGCCTCCCCCATTGAAGTCAGTTTTTTTTTCTTAAAAATTTTTTCTTAACCTCGTCAGAACGGCGTTCAAAGAACGCGATATTTTTCACTGTACGGCCTTAACTGACCATTCGAGAATATTATCATTAACATATTCATCCGTATTCATCTTACAACTGTTTATCAGTTTTTTTTTTTTAATTAAAACAAAACAAAACAAATAACAAAATTTTAAAAAAAATGGGTTACAATCTTACACAAATCGACCTAGTCCTAAACTGAGCAACGCTTGTACTATCGGTACTAGACAACGATATACATACTTAAAAAGATAAATAGATACTTAAATACATAGAAAACAGCCAAGACCCAAGAACAAATATCCGTGCTAAATGCACAAATAATGCCCTGGCCGGGATTCGAACCCGGCACCTCTAGCTTCGGAGGCAGTGTCACTACCAACTAGGCTTACAGGCCGTCAAAAGATTACTTATTATTTTACACCACACCTTGCCAAAAAGCGCGATTGCCACTTTTAGGCCAAAATTGTGTACAAAACACGGGTCGTAAAACTGAAAGCCCTCTCTAGCATATTTTTAAATAGGACGAACACTGTATTATACAATTATGACCCTCGCCTACGGCTCAGGCCTCAAACATCTGCGATATCGGCCTTTCTTTGTTTTACAACCCTTGTATCGTAAATAGCTATAAAGATTTATTCAAACATGGTCCAAAAATCTGTTTTTCGATATTAGTATGTTGTTTATATGGACTTGTATCCTCGAGACCTTTTCACGAAAATCCAGTTTTCTGTCGTGCTGTCCCTTTCACTCTCGTGTTATACACTATATGACGGAAAGGGACGGCAAGATACGAAGTTCGATTTTCGAATTTCGGAGTAGGGCCTCTGGGGATGGGTGTTCGCTTACTACTTACCCAACCGAATTCCAATAAAATTGAAGGAAAAGACGCAAAATAAGAGAGGGGTGTTATAACTTTAACGTGTCTGTCTGGTTATCTGTGTGTCTGTGTATCTGTCTATCTGTCTGTGGTATCGTAGCTCCCAAACGGATGCACCGATTTTCGTCTAGTTTTTTTTGTGTCATAGATAATTTTATTCCGAGTGTTGTTAGCTATGTTTCATGAAAATCTGCTCAGCCGTTTTTGAAATATTGAGCTTTGAAATGAAAATGTCGGGGGTTTTTCAACTTTTCTAAGTTGTATTGTAGTTATTTAAAGTGAGTACTTCAATAATGTTAAGGACAGACAAAAATACATTTATTTGCTTGAATTATGGTTACACGAAGATTTTACAATTTGTTATAATAATAATTAATTCTTTATTTCGGGCACCTGAGGCCCATATTACATATACCTTAAAGATTAACATACACATATTATTTTATTTCTTAAAATTAAGTTATGAGATTAGATCTATCTCGGCAATAAAATCGGCATGTTTTTTTTTATCAGTAACTGATTTGAACGTATGTTGATCAAGAACATTGAGAAACCATCGCAAATACTCGACTTTACGAAGATTCGAAACTGTATTCATAAGTGCATATATATTCACTACCATTCAATTATTCACAAAGAATTTGCATTTGATAAGCTCGCCGCTATAAGTTGACTTCTATCTTAACTTGCTGCGTAATATGTCATACACAGATATAGGTTCGCGGACATAACGCAAGTTAACGCGAACCGGTCTGAAACATGTCGAGCAATACCTATACGACCTTAAAAAGGCGTGAGTTTTTTCACGGGAGTTTTCTATACTTATGAAACAGCGAAAGTTAAGGGTTATTAAAGTCACATTTTTGGTTAAACTCATTAATCCACGTAAACGGCGTCTCCATTTCTATTTCTATATTCGATGAATAAAGATATACCTAACTTAGCCGTTAAGGGCCACACGCTCGGCTGAACTCGATCCTCCGTACAAACGTAGTTTCATTATCATTTTAAAATGCCATGCTGAAATAAAATTAAACTTTTGTATACATAATGGGATCCAGCATATCTAGGCCGGAAACTAGTTTCTGTTGCTAGAAATTGTAATAGAAAAAAATACAGCAAGTTTTTGAGTTTTTTAGGTCTTGTATGAAAATCTTAATAATCGCTGTATTTTTTCACCATTGTAATTTCAAGCAACCGAAACTAATTTCCGGCCTAAAAATGCCGGATCCAATTGTGTATACAAAGTTTCATGTTATTCCAGCATGGCGTTTTAAATTGAGAGCGAAACTACGATTGTATGGAGAACCGAGCTTCCTGCGGACTCTTAACTAATTTGACCACAGAAGAGACGGCTTTTGTTTCTTCAACTGAGTATGAGATGACCGGTTAAACCGGTTGCCCTATAGCGATACGTTGGTAAGTGTTGTGAATAGCAATTGAGGTGCAGCCCCAGTGAGAGCGAAAGTGAACTATCACTTTTCGATTTTATTATTTGCATGTTAAGGTTGAAAAGTGATAGATCACTTTCGTAACTGACTGTACAGTCCCAGTAAGAGCTGTTGTGTTTATCTGAAGAGGTGATAAAGTATCTATACCGCGGGCTGGTCGTCGGGCGAGACAGTCGTAGGCTAGCGACTATGGCGGCTCTCAGGGTTTTGTTGGGTGAGATATTTGTTGTTATAATAATTAGAAATTAATTACTAATTTCATAGTCATAGTATGATATCAGGCGTTTTAAGGGTAAATAACCTTTTTATGCATGTTTTACTGAATTCAATAGACGGACGATCTCAATTTTGTCTTATATTTTCATCTCAGTATAGCTGTTTTTTAGGGTTCCGTACCCAAAGGGACCCCTAACTAACTAACGAGGAACGGGACCCTATTACTAAGACTTCGCTGTCCGTCCGTCCGTCTGTCACCAGGCTGTATCTCAAGAACCGTAATAGCTAGACAGTTGAAATTTTCAGATTGTGTATTTCCGTTGCCGCTATAACAACAAATACTAAACACAAAATAATAATTAAGGGGGGCTCCCATACAAAAAACGTGATATTTTAGCCCTTTTTCTTGGCCACCACTCGCCGAGCTAGATCTCAAGAACCGTAATTACCACCTAGACAGTTGAAATTTTCACAGATTATGTATTTTTATTGTGGCTACAACAACAAATACTAAAATCAAAATAACAATAATAATTAAGGGGGGCACCCATAGAACAGAGTACTTGTTGGCGTTTTTTTTCTGGTAGGTACGGAACCCTTCGTGCGCGAGTCCGACTCGCACTTGGCCGGGTTTTTATTTATTGTTATGGAAGAATGCGAAGATTGATATCTAAGGTAAAACCAGTGGCTCTGTGAGCTGTAGACAATGCGAAAAATTATTTCAAATTTCAAAATATAATAATTAAACCTACTCACGAAATTTTACGAGAATCGGTTGAGAAATGCGACATTAGAGGAGAACAGAGGGAAATTCGGAAATCCACCATCCGCGACCGGACATACGAAACCATTTTTACCGCGAAGCTTAAACGGAATTCTTCTTCTCACTTGGTCAGTTAGAATTTTAAAATACTATGTCCTTCTAATCTAATTACATTCATGCATTACCTAACACTAAACAATTCGTCAATTAAAATGTCCTAGGTAAATACATTGGCTTTGACTATGCGTTTATTAATGGTGCGAGAAACTTTGCTAATCAAATTTACCAAATAAATATGTATCCTACTCCACCACAATATATACCAAAAAACTACATTCGAGTCGCCATTTCAGATTTGAATACAAATACCTCCGAAAATTAAATAAAGTGCAGTCATCTAACTAACTTCCAGTAAGTATATTATATCTACTTCCAGAAATTTCATTATTATTTCAGAGTGTACTTCGGTTCGTATAAGTAGGCATATCTACCACTTATGGTAACAATCTCTGGAAGGATCACTTATAAGATTTATCTTTGTTATCAAAATTGTATCTGATATCTACTTCCAGAAATTTCATTATTATTTCAGAGTGTAGTTCGGTTCGTATAAGTAGGCATATCTACCACTTATGGTAACAATCTCTGGAAGGATCACTTATAAGATTTATCTTTGTTATCAAAATTGTATCTGTCACTCGATTTGTGTGTCACATAACAGCACCGTCCCACATGATACATATGTACAGGTACATCTGGTACATATAAGTATATAAATTAGACTAATAAATTATGGGACAACACAGTAAAGCCTCATTTACACACGTGAATGGCCTAGTGTCTGTCTGTTCATTAGAGTATTCTAATGTGAACGTGTTATACTGCTTACTTTTGCTGCCGACTGGTACAGTTCTTCGCAACTAGGCATGCTAACTAGGTATAGTTCTTAGCAATATTATTATCAACTATTAAAACTGAACATTACGCGGCGGGGTCCAAGATCGGATTTAGGTATAAATAAAATCTTAGTAGTATTAAATTAAACGGAATCGAACTAATAACTAAGTGCTTGTCGGGCAATGCACAATGAAGGGTTCCGTGCCTACTTAAAAATACTAAAAATTAAGACGTCGTCATAACTATCTTCATTTCGTAATTAGGAAACTTACGGCACTTACATCCTTTTATTTCCGAGAGGAAGTTTCTCAACGATAACTCAAAAAGTTTTTAACGTGTCTTGTTCGAACAAAACATATGCGTGTTGTACAGTTTAAAATTTCTAGCTGGCAAACATTGAATTTGTTTCACAGATCTATATGACCAGTATCACTTGTATATGTATTTTTTTCGAAACATAAACGTTAACGAACCTGTATGCGTTTTGCCTCAATTTGTATGGCAATCCTCCTCTGGCGGCTTTTGGTGGTAACTATTTGTTGCCTTACAAATTGAGACTACAGACGTTTATAATTCGAAAAAAATATACTCAGATACTGCAGGGTAATCATTAATCACGTAACTATTCGAACATACAGTCAACAGCAAATATCAATAATCATTTTAATACTTTGTCGCACTAAAGTAACAATTATTGCGACAGTTGGGATGCGTCACATAAGTAGAATTATACGTATGTACACCTGAAAAGGTGGGGAGGTGAGTCCACCAGATGTACTGCAACTAGAACTGCACATTGTAACCCATTTCCAACATACATGAATAAATCATTTCATTTCAAAATGCAAAGTAATGAAAGTGACAAGGTACTAAAAATTATCATCTACTTTTGTTATTGACTGTACCTATACGATAGTTAGATCTAATAGTAATTTTTACTATGGAAAATAACATCTACCTACCTTCTGCACGCTCGAAAACGTTGCCTAATCATGCCGTTGCTTGTACGTAAGTACTATTATTTCAGCAGCAGTTGAATTTCACCGGGCTGATTCTGCCCGTTCCTGCTTCGTATGTATCCTTGCCACAAACGAAGTTGACGAATTCAGCGGCAAAATTCAAAGGACCTACTGTGAACTCAAAATAAAGCTTATTTATGAAATGAAGTATCTCCCTATGTTGCTCGAATATGCAAATGCCACAGAGAGGCATATATCTCGTTTTCGGATCGCAGTAGGATTTCAGCCCGCCTGTCAGCCATAGATTGTGTAGGGATCAGCTTCGGACGGAATTGTGTGTGGCGGCCCGAAATGTTCACTTTCTTGCGACAAATTGCTAAGTGTGTAGATCCTTTAAATGTGTTATTCTTCTATGGACAGCGGTGGCGGCGCTGGGCGCGCACGCGCACACGGCCACGATTTCGGTGCGGCAGGAGGACGTCACGCTCTCACTGGAGCCACAACTTACTGGTGGCTTCTCTATGGCGCTCGTCAAAGGTAAATTCCTTATTTCTGTCTTATCACCAGCTTACATAATTATGACTGCTAGGGACAGGTCTCCGGAACCTATCTTATCATCAGCTTACATAGTAAGTAATACCGCGGACAGGCCTTTGGCCGCCTCTAATCGTTGGTATGCTATGATGTATACATACGTTGATTCCAGGAATTGGTGTTTTCACCAGCATTTTAGCTAATAATATGATTTCGTTTATACCGGATATATATATTAGTGTTCAGTATTCGTTCCTTTTAGTAGCTAGTTCCCTTGTAACAAAGACTTTGGCGTTTTCTTATGCTAACTGCACACATTACTTCGCCTCGATTTTGCATCATCGAAAATGTATAATGATTATCATCAATCGATCTCGAGTAGTTAGACGTCATCAATCGCGGACGGGCAGCATCTCTTTAAGACGGTGTAATTACTGCGATCGCCAACCCGCATGCCAAGCATGGCGATTACGGCATCCCCCAATGGCGGATACAGAAACCCTTAAGAGGAGGCCTTTAACAATATATTCATTCTCTCTTCGTTCGGGCGCCAAAATATTTCTTCAGAAATGGATTCCTTTCAGCCCTCGGTTAACAATCTACTATTATGTTCCATAGATGACGAAACAATCTTCCAAGCGTCCATCGGCCGTACCCTGATGTCCACCTACGTCTCATCCCAGGAGATAGATGGCGGCATGCAGCTGTCCTTGCCCGGGGCCGAGCTGACAGTACACACGGTGGTGGACGAAGCTGCAGGGGCGAGAGGCGTCAAAATAGTCTGGGATGCCAATGAGCAGACAAGGCTGGAAGACTGCATTGATTTCGGTGAGTGGTCTATACATATTCAGCTAAAACAGTAGTCTAATACTTCCTTGTGGTATCCTCATCGCTGAGGGACGTGACGGCACTCCTCACCATCACTCTCCAAGCTGCGCGGTCCTAGGCTTGGCGCATGCTAGCCTGCTTCGTGGCTCTCAGATGTTACTGTGTCTGCCCAACGCATGGGCATACATCCTCTACTCCTTTTTCCCGCCACGTGACCGGTAATAATAAGCTTTTCCAAGCTCTCCGGTCCAGATCTGACCAAATCGCCAAAGTAGCTTAGAACACGTTGTAACTGTGGACAGATAGTGGAGAGCCTCGTTTTGATGTTGATCGAGAATAGACTCATTAGATAAAACAGTAGTCTAATCTGATTCATATCCGGATCGAAGGGCCCATGAGGGCCTGCAGAGAAATATAAAAACTTACATTACCTATCATCATCATCATCATCATCATCATCCCTCGCCGTCGCCGCCGGTGTCCGCTGGATGCGGGTGGCGCAGGACCGGGCATTGTGGAAGTCTTTGAGGGAGGACTATGTTCAGCAGTGGACGTCTTTCGGCTGACATGATGATGATGATGATCATCATCATCCCTAGCCTTATCCCAGTACTGTTGCATCTTGAAGGACGCCCGGATTCCGCTACCTATTAATCCTAATAATTGGCGTAGGAATTTGTTTTTACGGAAGCGAGCACCGTGTCAACTAACTTGACAACTTGACTGTTAGAAGTTCTCAAGCCGCCCGAAGGCATTTAATTTGGCTTAACGACTGCTGTCATAGACATCAGCCGGGATCAACGGCTTAACTTGCCTTCCAAAGCAAGGAAGTACTCAGTTTGTAACCACTCAAAGCGGTCACCCATCCAAGCGTTGACCTGGGCTGACGTTGCTTAACCGATCCGCTGGGCCACGAGCACTCCAAAGCTGACATTACTTATGAATATGAAAAATCGCATGTTTATTTTGGTACTTACTCCAAGTCAGGATCACTAAGTAGAAAATTTTCTCATTCAGGAACCAAACACTGGTACGGCGGTCCTATGCAACTCGTCCAAACTTACCCGATAGAAAAATCCTCACAAGTCTACGCTCCTTACTACACCAAGGAGAGAGACAACGGAGCCATCATGGAAAGATACTGGCTTAATTCCGCTGGAGAATACATCTACGTCCACCCACAAGTACCCCTATTCATCGACTACAACAACATCTCCAGTAACCACTTGTGTTTCGGAGCTCAAATCGCCGCACCTTACTCCACTAAGCGAAACCATACGGAGCTATCCTATGATCTCTGGTTCCTTTCTGATATAAAGGCAGCCCATAAGCACGCGTTGAACAACTACCTAGGCTGGCCGTCCGGTACTCCTGACTTCAGAATGATTCAGCACCCCATCTGGTCCACGTGGGCCCAGTTTTCAAGAGACATAGATGAGACCAATCTTCGGGAGTACGCCCAGGAGATAAAAGATAGAGGATTCTCCAATTCTCAGCTGGAGATCGATGATCTTTGGGAGATCTGCTACGGCTCGTTGACGGTGGACGTGCAAAAGTTCCCGGATATGAAAAAGTTTGTACAGGATATGAAAGACATGGGGTACCGAGCTACGATATGGATACATCCATTCATTAACCAGAACTGTGAGCCGTGGTACTCTGATGCTTTGGCTGCCGGGTGAGTGGACTTCATTGAGGTTGTTCCTAAGCTTATTTTTAAAGACCCAGTGCCAGGCCCTTTAAGCCTTAGTACCTATTGCAGTTAATCAAAACCAGTTGTTAATGCTGGCCTGGTCGTGGCCGCAATTCAAATAATTTCGATAAAAAAATTGAAATTTGATGGATGATGCGACAGAAAACACTGAAAACACAGAAAATACCTGGTCAAAACCCCAATCCACAATTTAAAATTTACTGTCATGTCTTTTAACGTATCTTATGACTTCTTGAGTCGATCAAAGCTTATAATCTAAATAATTTTAGCTACCTGGTGCTCAATGAAGACGGCAGCCCCGACACGTCCTGGTGGAACAACAACGGCTCCGTGGCCTCGTACATCGACTTCACCAACCCGGCAGCCGCTGAGTGGTGGTACCAGCGCGTGAAACTCGTGGTTGACACCTACGGCATCGACAGCCTTAAGTTCGATGCGGGAGAAAGCAGCTGGTCGCCTGAGGTACCCATTCCTTCATTTCTCTTTCATTCTTATGACACTGGTGTTTCTGGTGAATGGTTTTTTTATACTGGATAAAACGCACACTACCATACCACCGTGTTCTACGTTCAATATTGTATGCTATCGGTGAAGAACCGTCGGTCAAAAACTCAGGTTTGTACAAGGTCTCAGGCGTCAAAGACTACTCGTACTTATGGACACACTTTGTTTGACCCAGAAGTATTTTTGCACAATCCTCCTTTTATTTGTTTTACCGGCTAAACAGGATGCTGGAGCTCAATAATGAGCTGACTTAGTCAAGACCCCAAGATTTTTCAGCAAAACATAGATGATTGAAGATCGGATCGGACCACAACCGATCCCTTTAAATTTTGTAAAGACCCGCTAGTTTGAGACGTGTATTTCATGATACTTTGGAATGGAATCATGTTAGCAATGTTTAGTCACCCTGTCGCTACAAAAGCTTACCTTCCATTTCCATATCCCGGACGCAGCACAAAGGTAGTCCTTTATTCTGTCGGTTTTTTTCCAGGTTCCAGTCCAGACGGGAGACATCGACCTGCACCCGCACCACATCACGCAGGCGTACGTCAAAACCTGCGCGCGATTCGGTGACATGATTGAGGTGCGCACCGGGTTCCAGTAAGTATCATTATAGCGCGTAGTTCTAGCTAGCTCCCAATGAATTGAGGTTGTGGGATTAATAAAAGATGCCCATAAGATCATGTGTTTGTTGAAAGTAACTCGGACCTGCTGAATTGCTGATAAACCCCTGTCGTATGAGGATACGGAAGAGATATTGCGCTCCTATACCTAAATAGGTAGAAATGGAAACAAAAAAATTACTTATATAATTTAATGCTCGCACTCACACACATACACACACACACATATACATACACACACGCGCGCGCGCGCACTTAAATATAGACTCTAAATAAATACGATATGTTTTGATAATTGTTATCTATTGTAATATGTAATAAAATTAAATCCATGCGTCTTCCTGGCGACAAAAAAAAACTTGTGCGATTTAAAAACCCACTCTGTATGGGTCCCAAGATACAGGCTCAGCCTAGTTTGGGACTCACCGGACAATGCCTGTGTATTGTAAACCATGTGTTTGTTTTCCAATAAATTATTATTATTATTATTATTAAACAGAATCTCCAATAGAATGAAAATGTCGATGTAGACAATCCTAATCAACTCAGCATATTCCAAGAAAGAGTGGGGGCACGCTAGCAGGTATATGATTCGCAGTGTAGACACTTTATGTTCTGCCTGCAACAGCCAACTTGACATGAATTGCGGAGCGAAAGTTCCACCAAATAACTCCGTGTTGGGTTAGAATAGCCCCACCTGTTATCCCTTGGGGGTCGTAAGAGACAAATATGGGATAGGGGTGAAGTGTGTAAGGGGCAATGGGCTAGCCTAGCAACCTGACACTGACTGGAAAATACATGTTTTCTCCCTACCCTTTTGGTAACGTGTGATTTTGTGTAATTATGATTGGCAACGCTGTCGGGGCAGGCCTAGACGGAGATAGCGGGATGACCTTCCATTTCTCAGCAACTGGGAGGAAGAAGCTAGGCACTCATGGAGATCACGGCGAAAGGCTTTTGCCAACAGTGGGAAGATTAACAAGCTCATCATCATCATCATCGTCCCAGCGTTATCCCATTGCATTTGCATCCTGAGGGATGCCTGGGGTCCGCTACCTAATCCCAGGAATTGGCGTAGATACTAGTTTTTATGGAAGCGACAGCCATCTGACCTTCCAACCCAAGGGCGAAACTAGACCTCATTGGGATTAGGCTTGTCAAGTGATTGGGCAACTTGACTGTTAGAAGTTCTCAAGCCGCCCGAAGGCCTCTAAATTGGCTTAGCGACTGCTGTCATGGACAGCAGCTGGGATCAACGGCTTAACGTGCCTTCCAAAGCACGATAGCGCTCAGTTAGTCACCCTGGTCAACGTTGCTTAACCTCGCATACCGCACGCGGTACGCGGGTGGCTCTGGGCCACGATAGGCTATATAACATTTTTTTATTTATTTATTTATATAGCCTTTTTGTCAGAAATGCAATGCTGCGTTATTTACTGTCTATTATGTCACGTTTTTTTTTTTTTGCAAATCTGTTTGCCAGTCGGCAAAGGCCTCCTCCAGCCTTCTCCACTCCTTTCTATCCTGTGCCACCCTGTTCCATGTTGGTCCAGCAACTTGGCAGATGTCATCATCTCACCTTTCAGGGGTCTGCCTCTTCTCTTGTTTTCTCTCAATATAACAATTAACAATGAGAATAACTTCCCCAGGACGCAGACGCTCCCGATCTTCGTGCGCATGGTAGACCGGGACTCCATCTGGGGCCTCACCAACGGGCTGTCCACCGTCATCACCACCACCTTCCAGATGAATCTGAACGGATATACGATGGTGCTGCCTGACATGATCGGTGGCAACGGGTATGTATTATACCAACGGCACACCTAAAAAAACATTGTTTTTGACGACGACTTTAGTTGGTTGGTTGTGAGGGGCCTACGAAGATGATGGTCCCGGGTTCGAATCCCAGTCAGGACATTTATTTGTCTGTGTTCCTAAGTCTTGGATGTTTTCTATGTATTAAAGTATTTATCTATCTATACAGGGTGATTTCGGGGTCGTGGATCAAGAACCAGTTTTTAGACTTGGTATCTGTAAGCCATTTCAAAAAAATTGTAGTGGCACGCAACAAACGCATTTCTATTTTAATTTATTTTGATGAAAAAAATAAAAAATCACAAAAAAACATGGTTACCCTACTCACTTTGACGGATGTTATGGAGAGTTGACAGTGGGGTAGGGTGACCAAGTTGTATGAAAAAGTATTATTTTCCATTAAAATTAGTAAAAAAAGAAAATTATTTGAGTTATAAACCTTCATGCCGACTGTAATGTTGTCTACTTTGAATTTTTGACTATGTACAATTATTTCGGATCACGACCCCAAAATCACCCTGTATACGTATAAGTATGTAATATATCGTCGCATGAGTAGGTACTATTGGCTATGTGCGAAGTAGGTGGTGCGGGTAAGCTAGGCGATCGTAGCGCACACCATGGCAGAAATGTGTACTTACCGGGGACCACTGTCAAATTTACTTTCACGTTTCCTATTGATTTCTTAATGGTTTCCTACGATTCGTTTCGTTTGTATGTATTTATTTATTCTCTTATTTATTTCAGTAAAATTTCCAATACGGGGTCTTTCTCGTTTACTAAAGTAAATATAATATTCATGTGTCATTATTTCACATCTCTGAGTTTTGACACTGTCTCGGGACCTTTGACGTTTGACGTTTCTGACGTGCACATAGCCAATCATGGGACTACGTTGATTTGTGTAAGAATGTCTACAAATATTTTTTTATTTATTTTCAATCAAATAGAAAGATATAGAAAAAGTGTCACCATGTGTGGGATTTTTGACCCACGATCTCTGGGGCGCTACCGCGAAACAAAAACGAACGAAGTTCGAATATCTCCCTCTCTGTCGCTCGAATGTGCATATGCGACAGAGAAGGAGATACGTAAACTTCGTTCGTTCTCGTTTCGCGGTAGCAGCTCTGGAATCCGTCCACCGTTCTTAACCAACTAAGCTATCGTAACCCTGGTGGTGACGAATCTATCAATAGGGCGGCTCGTAGCGACATCTACCGCGAATTTATTACAACATCTGATACAGTACCAACCAGTACCAACGTCTCAAATTATAATGAGAATCGTTAGTAACAATGTGCTACCCCTTAGTAACTGTATTGTCAAACGGAAGCGTCGCTAACCAAATTATAACTTATTTTTATTCCACGTCGGTGCCAAACAAGCGTGCGGCTTCGGTTAGCGGTCACTCCAGGGGTACCCGATCCCCCTTGGCACCATTTAAAAAATTATATAATATTTTTTTTGAAAAAGCACAATAGTATAGTCTCTCGGGAAAACCTCGGCATGGGAGCTCTTCCACAACCGGAGCGTCTGGGGGAAGGAATTCCTTTGAAACCGTACCGTACGGGGCCATTTAGGTTCTAAGGTGTCATTATTAGAAAGTAAGTTCTCGTGTTTTTGAACGAGCGAGCGAAGTGAGCGAGTGGGTGTCGTGTGACTATTGTATAATTATCATTGTAACATCAAATATTTTAATAATTTGCACGCCTGCTCGCAGGCTAGATACACAGTACGTACTTTTTAACTGTATCTTAGCAAATAACATTTTCGGATTTCTGATCATGGAATGTATTTATTGTGTGTGTGTACAAAAAGTACATTTTTTTTTATTCTAGTAATACGCGATGTGCGTTGATTCCGGCCGATAGTTCAAAATGTTCGCCCGATCTATGGGGCCTTTTACACGGTGATAATTATGACGCGATACACACATACCACGACACGCATGCAGACAATTTTGAAAACCACGATGATATAAATAAGTAATAAATAAATATTGGGGACATTTTATAATATTGACATCCCAGTATTGCAATAATATTGTTTTCAGTTTTATTTTTTATGTGTTACCTGCTGGGAAATCACTTGATTGGTTCCATTGGAAGATCAGCGCAACTGGTAGTCAAACCAATACCACGCTGAGGTGGAACCATTTCGTGCAATACCAATTATTACTTTTTTACTGTTTCCCTTTTGCTGTGTTGTATTGTCACAAATAAATGTTTTTCATCTCAGCGGCTCGAAAACGGCGGTTTTGCTGCTTGAAACCAGTGAGCAAAATGTAATTTTGCTGCGAGCGTGAAAACGACTTTTCTTGCTTGAAACCAGTGAGCAAAATGCAATTTTGCTGCGAGCGTTAAAAAACTTACTTTTTAATTTTTCATATAGTAGGTTAGTGTAACTTCATGCTCTCTATCACTATTCCTTTGCGTTATATGTTCTCGCCGCTGAGGTAAAAAGTTGTATGTATCACAAGAGAGCAAAGATATTTGCATCTCGTGTCTTTGAGTCCCTGGCTGCGCTCAAGATTCTAATTTTGAATTCAATTATAGAATCTTCCCTTGCTCGGGACTCAACATCAACGCTCGCAGCAAAAATCTACTTTGCTCTCTTGTTGAACAAATAACTATTCTATTCGAGTAAAGGGTCCCAGTCCTTACATTTGTAATGAATAATGATTGGTGTTTGTCCTGTAGGTTCAACCTGGATAATCCCGACTCTGGTCTGCCAACGAAGCAGCTGTTCATCAGATGGGTGCAGGCCAACACGTTCCTGCCCGCCATGCAGTTCTCCTTCGTACCATGGGGCTTCGATAATGAGGTCAGTCCTTTTCTACTTCCGTAGATTATTAACAGTTAACACTATAACTGTCCCTCGCTTTCAACACTGACATGATGGGCTGGTACGTCCGAGCATTACAGGAAATGCACAAATGTACAGAGCCATCAATTTCTGACATCACGTAGACGTGACGAGCGCTAGTTTGACGGTGCATTACATGTAATTCACGGGCGGTTATAGTGTTAAGAGTCCTCCGGACGCTCCGAATTCGATGCTCTATACAAACGTACTTTCGTTCTCATTTTAAAACGCCGCGCTAAAATAACATGAAACTTTGTATACACATTGCGATTCGCCAAATCTAGGCCGGAAATCAGTTCCTGTGGCTAGAAATTGTAATAGGAAAAAACCTTCATATCGCTGTATTTTTGTCTCCATTATAATTTCAAGCAACAGAAACTAATTTTGGCTTAGAGAAGCCGGATCCCATTCTGTATACAGAGTTTCATGTTATTCTGCGTTGGAAAATGAGAGCGAAACTACGTTTGTATGGAGAACCGAGCTTCCGCTGCAGAGAAACCTGACCCCCTTGCATACAAACTTCTATGCAGGTGGGGTCACGTTTCTTTGCAGCTGACTGTACCACAGGGTTGGCAACCAAGAGAGGTTTGAGGTTTTAATAATAATAATAATAAAAAGCTTTATTGCCACAAACTAAAATCTCACTTTTTAAAGCTTGAAACGCACAGAACGCGGCGCATCGTCGGGATGGAGGCGGTTTTGCGGTAAACGCGTCCCGGGGGACGTCGCATCAAAATACCGCGCTGTATTCGGTAGCAAGGTAGAGCGGAGGCGGCGTGTGTGACATATGAAGCAGTAACCAGGAGTCGACAGTTTCGGAAAGGTCCAAAATGCCAAACCACCTCCGCTCCGCCTCGCAACCGCAACGCGCCGCGCCCGCTGTGCATTTCGAGCTTAAGAGGGCGCAGTACGCTCGGTCTGGCTCGGTTCTCCATACAAACGTATTTACCCTCTCATTTTAAAACGCCATGCTAGAATAACATGAAAATTTGTATACACAATGGGCATATCTAGGTCGGAAATTAGTTTCTGTTGCTAGAAATTGTAAAAGAAAAAAAATACAGCTGTTTTTTGAGTTTTATAAGGCTTGTATGAAAACCTTAATAATCGCTGTATTTTTTCTCCATTATAATTTCAAGCAACAGAAACTATGTTCCGACCTAAATATGCCGGATTCTATTGTGCATACAAAGTTTCATGTTATTCTAGCATGGCGTTTTAAAATGAGAGCATAAATACGTTTGTATGGAGAACCGAGCGTACTGCGCACTCTTAAGACAGGTAGGGCACAGCGGAACCTTATCTCGCTCTCATTTGGAGTAGTCCAACTGGGGAAGACATTACAAAAGACCTCGGCCATATTAATAACACCACTGCTTGCTCTTTAGGTATGTGGGTAAAAAAAGTTTATTTTCTTATTAAATAACAATATAATTGATCACATTTTATCACAATAGCTTTTTACTCTTATTAGATATATGCATAATGGTAATTTATATAAAAAATAACTACAACTACAATTGCCGTTCTCATATCGATAATAAATATAATCTAATAAGTGTGTTAGAAATGGAATTACAAATTACACCTTTGATTTTAAATACAAATTACCTTACCGAAGACGAGAATTTACCGCTCTTTCTCACGTTGTAGAAAAAGAGAAATGCTTTATTTTAGTAATAGAGGTACATAAAGATTCTGGTCTGTTGGTTGTTGTTTACCACTGTTCTCTTTAATCTATTATTCATTGATAGACAAGCATGGTCACCTTGGTGGAAACCATGTGGCAACCAGGCCGTGCCCTATAGGAATCAGATAAAAGTTGCATTCAGACAGCTCAGCATTCCAGTCCCGCAATTTGTGAAATAGGGTGAGAAAATCAAGATCAGTATCTTATATTCACATGCCGCGGCGAACTGCTAAGTGGACTGCCCTGCTGAAAATATTCCGACGAATTGAGGACTTCCTTTTTTGAAGTCAAATACAATACAAATGTCAATCATTCACTAATTTTGGACATTCATTTGGGTTGTGCTTGTTGCTTAAAGGTTTAAACGAACTAAAGAACCATATCTATTATAAATCATGGGTTTGGAAAAATCATATTTCTTAGCACTTTCTTGACGTGACGCAGAACAAGTCTTCAGCCATGATTCAATGACTTCATTAAATGACAAATTTGGGTAATCTGTGATCAAATCGATGACATCAGATCTTTCTATGACCCCTGCCCCCAGTTTAAGTTTAATCATACTATCATCAGAACCATTGAGTTCCTCATAATACACACCTTTACGTAGTTGTTTCATGACTGGGTGGTCATCACCAGCTCCTGGTATGACTTCTATGATAGGGAATATATTCGTTGCATAATACATATCTGCAATTCTCTTAAGGTCACTGTTCAGCTTGCTGGTTTGGTTTGCGCTGAAATAAGTTGGCGATATCTGTACAGTTTTCTGTTCACGGAATGTACTAACAGATTCCTCGAGATTTTTTCTTGCTACCAAGTCCTTAATTAATCCTTTCATTTCTTGCATGCCCGACTGAATATTTGTTTCAATTATGGATACCATTTCAGAGTCTTTGCGAATAATATTTGTCACTTCTTTAGTCAAAACGTTCACTGCTGTTAAAAAATGCTCCACTGAGTCTACTGTTTCTTACGAGTCCTCTTGAATTTTAACTGCAATATGATTAAGTTTATTACAAATAGCAACTGTTTTATCAGTTTCAAGTTTACACACTAGACTAGTTATTTCTGTAATTGAATCATTGCTTGTTGCGGCAAAATCCTTAATTAATTCCTTAAGCTCTCTCATGTCAGATTGATACATATTAGTTATTCCATTTAATTTATTGTCGAGCTGATTGATTTGATCTGCATTGATACAAGTCGTAGATGTACATACAGACGCTTCTTCAATAGAGGTAATATTTTTTGCATCAATATCTCTTATATCAGTGGATGCGAAGTTTTGAAGTTTGTCTCCTAAATTTTGCGATTGGTCTGTATTTTTACTCTCCTCATTACTATCCCTTTCTATGCCCTCAATAATAACTTTTTTTGTAGAGTCCTGGAATCGAACTGCCTCTGGATTTTCTATGTCTTTCTCGGTTTGTCCTGAGGGGTCTGTCTTTGCATCATCAAGCTGTAAATTGTAAAGTGTATTTATTTTGTCCTCAATGTTGATTTCTGTTTCATCATTACCAAATAGTACCATATTGTTCTTTCGGACTAATTGCTCAAGCCTCTCGATAGTTACAAGTACTTGCTGTTGGTTTATTTTCTTATCTAGGTCAACTATTTTTCTATCCATAACATTAAATTTGTCATTAATGTTTTTGTTAATGTCATGCAAGCTTCTGAGATACTCTTTTTGATCTCGTTGAATTTGTTTCAACATTTCCATAATATTTGCAGCCATGATTTGCCTTTAAGTGTCACTAAGTGACTTTAAGAGTATAGTTTTCTTGGAGTTGTATCCACACCTGAAAAATCACACTATTCAGTTAAATCCTATACAAGCAACCAAACACATTTTCTTACTATATGATTATGTATCTTAAATAGAGGAGGAAAGTTGCTGCATCTAACTCTAACATATTTCTGCATCACTCTCTTAGGATACTAAATTCGTAAAGGAATAATACCAACCTAGCTGCCATAAAACCAACATAAATGTGTTGTTTTTGAAAACCCTTTAATACCTTCGATTTACATTGACTTGTCAGGTGTGTCTTGACAGGGCTGTCACAGTTGACTACTTGAATTGACATGACTAGTGAAAATGTTGAACTGATGGCTGATGCCAGTGCATGTCTTAACAGAGACAAAGGAAGGACATTCCATATGACCGAATATTCATATTCCTCTGACATACATTTGTGGCCCCCAAATTGCAACCATAGGATAGGGCATGTCCTTAGTAAACAAGTCAATGACTTGTAGTGACAGCGAGATATCTTTGTTAGATCTTGCAGAGTAACTATCCAAAGTATACATATCAGATCTTACAAATTGTATAAGTCAGAGTTAGGTCCGCCTAAAGGTAAGAGGGTCCGATATTAAGGACTTAGTTTTTTTTTAGCAAAAGTGCAAAACACATAGGGGTTGCAAAAGACTTTTTCTCTATTAAAAATCAAGCAAGCAACCAACCAACCATGAGTTTTCAAGGTACATAAATAAATCTAACACCAGAAGACTAAGGCTGGAGCTTCGCTTTGCTCCCACCTTAGTCTTCTGATAACCTATTTAACAACATTAGAGTCGGTTTTTCTCTGAAAGGTTTCGCTCGCTCACGCGGGAGCCAAGTTTGTAGATTTCAGAAAAAAAACACCCATACAAAACATGCTTATTTTAACTTATTCTTTATGATAAGATCATAATAAAGTAGTGTCATAGTCATAATGATACCATGTTGATCAACATTTTAGCAAGTCCGGGACCCTCTTTCCTTTAGTCCGACCCAGAGTTATACGTAGACAACATTTTCGCCGCAAAAGAATGGTTGTTTGGTAAAGAATGTCATATGGCATTGAGTCCGCCGTTTTTATGACAAGGTTTCTTTGGTGCAATGAAGATTAAATAAATAAGGAGGCTATAAAGTGGGGGTCTGTTCTATGATTTTAGATCCAAAAACACACGGCTATACGCCATACGTGTAGCACAGCACTATTGGACTAGGTATACCTACTCGTAATGAATGATCATCTCGAAAGTTTAGTAAAGACAAGAATTTATGTCTTCTCAATGAATCATTACATAAAAATAAAAGGCTTTAAAACAATTTAATGTATACATATACGAAAAGAGTACCTACCAATTTATAATTTCGACTGCTATTTGCTCACCGGTCGTTTGAGTCATACGCCGGAAACTTCCTCTTCTCTTACTTCACAAGCATTCCAACTAAGTCACACCTGTAGGTACCACTAATTAACAGTTCACCTCAAACAAATGAAAATGATATGAAAATAAAAGACGACAAACTTTTAAGGTAGGAGGTTTTAGTTTCAAATTGATTCTGATAACGTTATCACTGTTGTCAGTGTCACGGTGACATTCAATTAGTGACACTTGATAAAAAGTTGCGTTTGGTTTTCACTCGGAAGGCCTACCGCAAACTGAAAACGAAGTATCATAGTTTTTATATGGTATGTACCATACAAAAAAAACTTATGAAAATAAATGTAACTTCCTTCCTTGTTTTGTATGGTAAGTACCATACAAAAAAAACGGAGGCAATTCCACTGGCATACAATTTCTTTCCGGAAAAACACATTTTTTGGCCAAGTGCTGACGTAAAATTGTGTACAAAACACGGCTCGTATAACAGAAAGGCCGATATCGCAGATGTTTGAGGTCCGAGCCGCAGGCGAGGGTCATAAATATGCGAGAGAGGGTTTTGCAACCCTTGTATCGTAAATAGCTATTTTCAAGCTATGTACTTAGCTCAGTATATCCGGTAACATTACAAAAAAACAAGTTTCAAGATATTTAAATATCAGACTCGAAAGTCTGATATAATATATGGAATTAAGTAGCACTTTAAGCGGAATAATGTACCTCTATGACTATGATAGTACTATAACTTATTCTATGATGAGCCTTGCTCATCTTGCTAATCTTGCTATACCCCTTTTGACCTATAAAGGATCAAGCAATATGTGTCTTTCTTTATACGACAATTAGGTACTTAAGTGACCTTTGACGCGCTAAAAATTAGCTAAAGGTATGGGAAAGTAAGGGAATAAAAAACAAAACAATTTGTTTCTTTATTTCATTTTATTACTTCACAAATGATAAATAGTTACTAATTTTAATTAAATAGCACGTTAGATATATATATTTATGCACATTATTTATTCAATTGAAACAAGAAGACTGATGAAAAAAAAGTTAGGTGTCGTGAGTGAGCCAAGTCACACGATATATTTTATGGTCATGTATTACGGCCTCAATCGCCCAAAAGTCACGTAAAACTAGACTATAAAACGTAGGTATAAGCTCTAGCTAGGCCGGCCAGCAGCCATTTGACAATATACTATATAACTCGAAAAATTTTTACTTCATTATTAAACGAACTAAATCGCCACGTTCATTATGTATCATGGGCTTCGTGAGGTCGAATATCTTAGAAATTGCTTCCCATTTATTACAATGAATCAGACATATCTTAACAACTTCATTAAATGACAAATTCGGGTAGCGTCCAATCACATCTATGATGTATAATTTCTCAGAATCGCAGGTTCCAAATTTAAATATGAACATCAAACTCTCACTATAACGATCGATCTTCTCATAATATACTCCTTCAATTAGTTGTTTTATAATTGGGTGTTCGTCGGCATCCGATAGAACTTCTATAATAGGGATTACGTCGGTCTCCTGGCACGATTCTCCTATTATTCTCAGTCGATTGTTGAGCTTGCTGAGCTGATCGGCGCTGAAATAAGTCGGAGATATCTGGACAACCTTTGGTACACGAAATGCGCGTGCTGTTTCTTGAACAGGCATTTTTGTTGTTACATAATTCTTGATTACTTCTTTAATATCCTTCATCGCGCAATTATTCGTCTCGGCTATTTCCTTAAATTCCATATAAGTATTGTATATCTGCTCAGTATCTTGTGTATATACGACATTTACAGCTTCTTCAACCGATATTTTGATTTCTGCTACAATATCCATGATTAGTTGTTCTAATTCTTTCATGTCTGTCTGATACATATTTGTTATTTTATTCAATTTATTGTCAAGCTTAACAAGATAAGTGCTGAAATAAGTAGATGTCTTAATAGTATCTTTTTCACCGAGTGAAATTGCCTCGGCTTCTTCACTATGAATGTTTTCTGTTTCATCAATGTTTCCTGTCCCGATAAAACTTAATTCATTCAATATTTCTTCACGATTGTCCGTATTATGAAATGAGTCATTACTTTTGTTATTGTCTTCACAATTCGATTTCTTATCTTCAATGAATTCTACATTAGGTGGATTTTGCAATTGAGTTGTGTCAACATTCGCAGATTGTTTCATGCCGTGATCTGTATTCTTCATATCGTTGAGATCATGTTTACATGACTGGGTAGTTATGTCCTCAAAGTTGATTTCTGTCTCATCATTTCCAAAAAGAAGCATATTATTCTTTCTTATTTGTTGTTCAAGCCTATCTATAGTTCCCAGTATTTGCCGTTGTCTAACACCTTGATCGTCTATTTTCTTATCCAGGGCAGTTATTTTGCATTCCATGAGATTCTTGTGAAGTTCAAACATTTTTCCTTCAATAACATTTAATCTGGTATTTATATTAGTATTCATGTCATGCAAATTCTTCATGTCGTTCTTGTGATCCCGTTGGATTTGTTTCAATACTTCCATTATACTTGTCATAATTAGATAGCAGATTCCGAAGCTTCTGGCACCTAGAAAAAGCAAAAGCGTCAATTTACCCATAATACAAACGATTTAGACATTTGGTTTAGAATCCCTGCTCCTATCAATGAGTTTTACGTTACTTAAGCCTTGTATACACGTTTTTTTTTTAATTTATTGTTCGCGAATGATAAAGTTAAAAACTACTACAAAACTTCGCCAAACCACGGAGCTGCTTCCAAAGTTTAATATGAGACTTTTAAATTTACTGAGTGGCAAATTAACTATTTCGGTGGGTATTTTACAGAACAGTTCAGTAGTTTACAGTGTTCTAGTAGTGGATATTTCTGTTCTGTTTGAATTCTAGAATATTTTTCCGAACATACATAATATTTTCAAAAATGTATTGACATGCCACAGTAAGAATATTTGCCTCCTTAAATTTTAAATATTTTTTTACGAGTATCTTTTACTATACAAGATGTGGTACGCCAATTGATAGGTATTTAAAAACAAATGTAAGGTTTTTCAGAAAAAAAATATTGATGATCACAATAATTGTGTCCACAGCCCTCTTCTAACTTTAGATACCGTGGAATCAAAAAATATGAAAACAAATCTTGGACATCATAGTATATAGTGCTTAGGTATTAAAATACTTTTAACGAAAAATATTTTGAAGAAGATAGATAGGTCCAAGTTTTTAAATTATCGCTGAAAAACTGCCTCACCCTAACAGAAGGACGCAAGTGCCGTGAGTTCATCATGAATGAAGATACGACCTGTTTTTAATTTGATTTTAATAGTGGTTTTACTTACGGATCCTTCCGAATAGTGGTTTTTGAAGCAATGGATCAAGTTAAGAAACATATGTACTCAACTATACATCTAAAACCACGGTAAACGCGCAATACTGCCTCCAACTACATTTTTCTCTGAGGGGTTCTCTGGCCTTAAGTTCATAATAGCCGTAAGTGCCCTATGAAGATACAAAATTTTTTGATTCAATGTATTGCATAGTGGTTTTAAATGTGGACTAGTAGGTGTGGGTACGGAACCCTTCTTTGTGCGTGATCCAACACGCACTTGGCCGGTTTTTAACCGACTTCAAAGAAAGAGGAGGTTCTCAATTGGACTGTATTTTGTTTTTTAGGGTTCCGTACCCAAGGGTAAAAACGGGACTCTATTACTAAGACTTCGCTGTCTGTCCGTCCGTATGTCTGTCACCAGCCCGGCTAGATGATAGCTTATACCGTCACGTTATAATTATATGTCGTTTCAGTATATTTTGGCCATATAACGTGACGGTATAAGCTATTATACTAGCCGGGCTGGCTGTATCTCAAGAACCGCGATATTTTCACACATGATCTATTTCTGTTGCCGCTTTAACAACAAATATTAAAAACCGGCCAAGTGCGAATCGGACTCTTTGCAGTTTTTAATAGGTAATGGTACGGAACCCTTCGTGCGCGAGTCCGACTCGCACTTCGCCAGTTTTTTTATGTTTGTTACCTCAGAACTTTCGACTGGGTGAATCGATTTTGATGATTCTTTTTTTATTTAAAAGCTGGTGCTTCCTGTGTGGTCCCATATAATCAATGACAAACCCATATATATGTCTTCAATTACTTTGCTTGGTTAAATACTGTAAATGTTGATTGTGAACTTATAAATAAAGAAAAAAAATTTTTTTTAAATATTCTTCATAGGTACTAGATACGGACCCCCAATTTTTTTAAGGGGCACTCCATACATCTAACTTAAAATATTTTTTTAAGTTTTACTATACAACATGTGGCACGTCAATTGATAGATATTTAAAAACAAATGTAAGGTTTCTCAGAAAAAAAATATTGATGATCATCATAGTATACATATATGATGATCATCATAGTATACGTATAATTTCAACAAAAAATATTTTAAAGAAGATAGATATTCTTGTATGTGTTCCTTAATGGCAAATAAAGAAATTATTATTCTTATTCTTATAAAGGTCAAAGTTTTTGAATTATCGCCGAAAAACTGACTCGCCCAAACAGAAGGACGTAAGTGCCGTGAATTCATCATGGTGATACGACCTGTTTATGTATAATTCACTGTATAGGATAGTGGTTTTAATTACGGATTCTTCATAGTGCATGATCCGACACGCACTTGGCTGGTTTTTTAAGCAATTAATCAAGTTAATAAAGATATGTACTCAACTATACATCTAGAACGACAGTCAACATGCAATATTTAAACGTTTGTAAGTATCTATAAGGCAGTGCTATACTATTGGCTATGTGCACGTCTAAAACGTCAAACGTCAAAGGTCCCGAGACAATGTCAAAACTCAGAGATGTCAAATAATGACAGATGAATATTTTATTTACTTTAGTAAACGAGAAAGACCCCGTATTGGAGATTTTACTGAAATAAATAAGAGAATAAATAAATACATACAAACGAAACGAATCATAGGAAACCGGTAAGAAACCAATAGAAAACGTGAAAGTAAATTTGACAGTGGTCCCCGGTAAGTGCACATTTCTGCCATGGTGTGCGCTACGATCGCCTAGCTTACCCCCGCCACCTACTTCGCACATAGCCAATATGAGCATATATAACTTATTAAACTCCTTAGGAAACATAACTTAGAGCCAATAAAATTTGTTTTCGGCTCTAAGTAATGTTAAAAAAAAAACAATAACAAACAAAAGGGAATACCTTCGCAGCGTTTTTATACGTCTTTTACTAATAAGAGAAAACTTTTTACGATAACTCAAAAACAGCTTAACTGGTCATGTCCGCTATAGTTTTCGTTGAAAGTCTTTATTAAGCTTTATTTTCATGACTTTCAAAAAATTGCAACCCCGCTCTACGTGTAGGGGACCCTTAATTTTTTTTTACGACTTTCTCAGTGGTTTTGATCTACATATCCATCCAAATTGCAGCTTACTATAGCTCTTAACAATAACAGAGCAAACCCTCGTACAGACAGATGGACAGACCGGCAATGCGAAACTATAAGGGTTCCCAGTTGACTACGGAACCTTAAGAAATGTGATTATTTAAATTTAACGATAGATATTTGTAAAAGGGGGCCACTGCGTACTGTATTTTAAAGTATCTTTCAATACATCAAACTATTTAGTTATAACTTTGCTAGATTCGTCGATATATGCGGCCAAAGATAAAACGGCCGATTTCTTTTTATGGCGATAGGTTGATGAATCCAGCAATGTAATTACTAGTCTGACGTATTCAAAAGGTACTTAAATACACACACAGTACACAGTATGCAGAATGTCTGTGTGTTATATTTTTGAATATCTGTCGTTAATTTTAAATAATCACAATTATTTACGGGCGCTAGTGGACACGTTGGGGCCCTCTTAACTTCTCGTACATATTTATAAAATACGAATTCTCTCAAAAAATAGATGAAGCCGACCTAAAACTAGGTATACAAAAGGTATCATTACTAATTTTTTTTTGGAGATCCAACAGCTCTGATATTATATTAGATACGAAATAAAGTAGATATAAAAAGCAAATTATAGGAACTCACAGGTAGTTATTTTGACTTCACTATCAAGTAATCCAGTTTGTAATGATTTTACATTTAAATTAGTATTAAATCCCATATAGTATCTTGATGTGTGACTATTCGTATGCTTTATAATATTCTTTCGACTTACCGGTAATTTTACAATGAGTCGTCTCCGGACTAAGTATTAAACTTTGATCAGGTACGTATTTTTATTAAGTTTCAGCCAGACTCACTAGGCAAACACGTCTGTACTTAATTTTAATTATAATAGTTTATTTGTAACGAAGCTTCACATTCACTATATCCAGTCTCGACGTTGAATATAATAAACTACTTTGCGTAGGGTAGACTTGAAAAAAAAAAGGAACGGAAACTCAGAGTACCCAGAGTAGACGTCAAATCATAAAAACACTAAGAGTGAGAAGATCATATACTAAATTGAATAAGAGCGACAGAGAGGGTTATATGATTTGTTGTCCTTGTCATAGTTCCACTTTTCTTTATTTGCCTCAATGTCATCTAAACGTAAAGTCAAATAGTTTGAGGCAAATAAACGATTACCCGGCCAAATTAAAGAGGTTGTTTATTGGAAGCTGCCAGACGTTGAAGACTAGTTCTCAATTTAGCTACATAAGAGCTTTTCTGTCCCCCTTGGTGAAACTCGTATAGGATCTCTATAGAAATCCTTACTCTGAGAACGGAAATGTTGCGTTCGGTTAGCACTAGTTTTTTTAATGGGACCTCGCTTGAGTCGCTTGCCACCAGTTGCTACACCAAACATACAATGGGGCCCATTAAACGATTAATATTATCACAATACTGGTGTGACAATTTTATCGCGGTTTAAAAAAATATATGGATTTTGCTTCAATATTCATCAATATCCACGGGATACGGATCTTGATATGAGTGTACCGCGTGATAATATTCACCGTATAAAAGGCCCCATTGATGTACAGTCCAGTGCAAAAACACGTGTCTGTTTCTTTTTCTCATAAAACCCTAATTATAATAATTTAAAATAAATAAATAAAATCAATATAAATAATATACAATCTTACACAAATCGACCTAGTCCCAAACTAAGCAAAGCTTGTACTATGGGTACTAGACGACGATATACATACTTATATAGATAAATACATACTTAAATACATAGAGAACATCCAAGACCCAAGAACAAAATCCGTGCTAAATGCACAAATAATGTCCTGGCCGGGATTCGAACCCGGGACCTCTAGCTTCGAAGGCAGTGTCACTACCAACTAGGCTAAACAGGCCGTCAAAAGTAGAAATAGTGCCTGTAAAAAGTTCAAAGTCTAGTGACTACTATTTATTTCAGCTATGAAGAGTCCGGTGACAGCTGTCAACTCAGTACCAAAGAGTAAGGATATATAACTGAAACTCAGTACAAATTATGTCATCATACCTCATAAAAGACATAATTTGTACTGGGTTAACAACTATCACCGGACTCTTATAAGCCTTTTACCTATAGCTAAAATTTCATTCATTGGCCACAGCATCTATCGTAGATGTTCGTTGCGGCGCTCGTGGGTTTACGGGAACCCGCATCGTCGTTGATGGCTATAAAGTCCTATAGCGGCGCGACATTTCTTGCCACATCGATCGCAAACAAAACGCGAGTCCAGAGGAGGTGGCAGAGCACGACGAAGACTTTTCTGCCTCAAGATCTCCAGCCAGTCATCATCATGCTTTGATGTTCCGACTTTTATACCGTGGCGCCATTCAGGTCTCATTTCAGCGCGTTCCTCCCAACCGTCGGTCTGAATACCAAAACTAGTCATGTCCCGCTTACAGGAGTCCTTAAACCTCAGAGTTGGACGGCCAACAGGTCTTTTTGCGTCTGCTATCTGACCCAGCATTACTTGGCGTGGTAGTCTCTCAGGGTCCATGCGATGAACGTGACCGAGCCAGCGAAGTCTTCTCTGCTTTAGCATAGCAGTTATGCTGCAGCAATCTGTTCTTGAGAGTACTACCTCGTTACTGATTTTATCTAAAGCTAAAATACGAGTAGTACAATAAGGAAAACGTAAAAAAATGCCCTCCATAGGTATCCCAAGTTTACCAAGAAATAATATGAAATTATTACATAAAGTCAATATCTATACAAATATTTTCCATCAGTCTGTCCGCCGGCGTAGCTCAGTAACCGTTACCATAGAGAAAATGGGTAAGAATAGAGAGCCACTCCATATGACTCCATACATCATTTTTTACTTATTATTTTGTAGTCGACATCCAGCGTCAAATAGCGGAATTATCAGTACTGCTACTCGACAATAGACGCCGTGACGAACGAACAATCGAATGCTCAACCATTTATAGCTAATATTATAACCTGATTAACCGGAACTCTGTTTTGAACTCATTCTGCTTTAAGTATAATTAGTAGTAAATTGTTGAGAAATACACTTTTCGTCAGTAGCGACATACGTGATCCGCTATTTGACGCTAGATGTCGACTACGAAATAATAAGTAAAAAATGATTTATGGAGTTAGCTCTCTATTCTTATATATTTTCTTTATGCCGTTACTAGTAGAAATTTTAGGGTACTTCCCCTTCACGACGCGGGGACGCGATTTTCTTTTTACAAACCCATTGTGTTGGGTATCGTTATAAAATAATTTGAGCTTCCTTTTACCATTTTTGATTCAGCTATTCGTTAGTGTGACATTATTTTATATACCGCTTTGTCTTGTTCTGATTGTAGTTGGTCCCATACAAACATTTGATCATCCCTAAAAACTGGTTCGATTGGTGTCGTAAAAAAACTCGAGTCACTTTGAGGTTATAAACTATATGGATATTATAGGTGTCAGGATTGACTTCTTAAGGCGCAGGGTAGGGAAAGCCATTCTCCATACAAAGGTTGTGCAAGTTTTTTGCGTTAGTTTTGGCACTACAGCATTTAATTTAATTTTTTGTTGCTACATATTGGATATACGCAGAACTTGATGTTGAAATTTTGCATTAGGAATAAAAAAAAAAAATAGAACAAAAAAATAAAAACATCAAGACATAGCTAACCAAAGATAAGCATATGGACCAAAAATAGTAATTGGAGTGCAAACACAAACGAAGAAAAACTTGCACAACATTTGTATGGAAAGAGCTTGCCCACCCCTTCGCCTCAACCGCCGACCACTATAGACTGATGTAGATTGGTGTATTTTAAGTGTAGTGTGTGTGTAGTTTGTTGGATCATGTTTAACGTGAGCCATTGTATGAAATGAAGATGATTAAACGTTACATCAGCAAACTTTACTAGCGATTCTTTACAGATCGGGGAAAAAACTTTAATCATGCTAATTAGGCCAATTATGCATTTACTTATACATTGTGTCACTTCAAGCATTTGTAGGTTTAATTATACAGGGTGCGGCCTGTAATAGGAGCAATAAATTTAAAGGACGCTTTCTTAGAGCATTTGAAGTAACCTCTTGTGTCCAAATTTTTTTTATCTTTTTTCAATTGGGAGAAATTTTGATCTAAAGTTACGACCTCCAAGTAATGGATCTTGGCACCCAGAGGTTGCTTCAAGTTATGACTCATAATCGTTGTCGCATTTTTGGTTTGAAAGAATATTTTTGTGTTTTTTTTTTTTTTATAAATTTGTAGTGTTTTATGATTAAATTGTTATTAATATCACTCCAGTAGAGTAAAAAAATACACATAAGCTTCATTTGCGAAAAAAAAAATCCAAAAAAAAACTTTTTTTTTTCAATTAAAATCATTTGGAAATAATTGCTGGAGAGCTCAATAATGTACCGTTTAATTTTTTGCTCCTATTACAGGCCACACCCTGTATACATTAGTATGTTTAATGCATGCATTTTATATAATGATATGTATGTCCGAGTTTATATAACCTGGACCTTTGTTGGACCTGGATTAGTAGTAAATTCTGGATGAGCTCGCTTCGTCGTCGGCCTCATCTTTGCCCCCTGGCTAGATGCTGGACAATAACAATCTCATTTTTAATAAAAAAAAGTACCATAAATATTGGAGTGTGGTTGTGGAGCATATATAATAACGTGTTAAATATTGAAGTTAAGACATTTAACTGAAAGAAGACTTTATTCCAATTTAAAGCTTAATTGACTGCCTGAACCGGGAATCGAACCAGCTGATTAAAATGAGTTAAAATTCAAAGCGTATTTGTATTAGCAATTGAATGGGTTAATTATATCGATTACTTTTCTCTACGACTGTGGAAAACGAGCTTACAGCCTGCCTGATGGTAAACTGACACCGTAGACTCTTGCGACTCCATACGAATTACAAGCACGTTGCCGATCCTTTATTGACTTGAGGATTTTTAATACCACGTCTTTGGAAAACAAGTGTGCTGTCCGCCTGATGGTAAGTGGTCACCGCAGCCTATGGACGCCTGCAACTCCCACCGCCGCGTGCGCATTGCCGACCATTTAAATATGTATACTCTCTCCTTTCTTGAAGAACCCCATACTGTGACTACAGGCCCCCCGGGAACACTTCCCAAGAACACCTTGATTCGTTGAAGATTAATGGAAACTAAAGCTAACCTGTGTTGTTTCCAGACATCGGAGATCAGCTTGAAGTACACCCAGCTTCACGCCGAATACGCTACTCACATCCAAGCGGCCATGAACGCTTCTGTGGTGGACGGACGCCCGGTCAACGGACCGCTGTGGTGGATCGCACCCAATGACGCCCAGGCACTCACTATCTGGGACCGTAAGTATTTTATTTTTTATGATAGACTGACCAGCGATTGGCCTTAGTCTCACCTGATGGAAGGCGATGACAAGGCCTAAGATGTCGCTCGCTGGTAATAGCCTATTCACTCTTGTCTTGAAGAGACCCAGATTGTATAATATTTGATGTAAATACAGCCGGCATCATTAACCTTAACGTGATTGTTTCTGTGGTGGATCATACTTGATGACGCCCAGCCACCATCTGGCCACCACTCATCAACATAATTTTCAGTCAGTAAGCAGGCAGTCTTGTAATGAGACTAAATAAGGGTCGTCTTGTAGTAGTCGTAACCAAGGATATCGCACAACCCATAGGTCATATCGTCAACCCAACGATCTGCTGACGTCCGAAGTTTCTTTTACCTGGGAGTACCAGCTATCTGTTAACTTTTCGTTCACTCTGCTCAGCCGGTCGACTTTAACAACCACTTAACAATTAAATAAAAAAGAGTTTTTAAAGTCGACCAGCTCGTCGATGGCGGCCCATATAGGGCGTCTATTAGCGCCATAAAATGTGTTCCCAAGAAGTTAGAAATACGTATATACTTAACATGGAGGTTTACTGACATTATCATCCTAGTGTGTTCCGATTATAACTCGCCTCGACACCTAATCCCTAATAGATTTATCGAGATACCGAGGCACTAGTTTTACGAAAGCGATTGCCATCTGACCTTCCAACCTAGACGGAAAATTAAACCTTTTGGGTATCAGGATAGACACGGTGTTTATCAGTTTTATTTCTAGCTAGGGTTTTTATCTCCGAGATCCCAGAGCCGCCCGAATTGAGTTGAGGAGGACGATCGGGGGTTTTTCAGTAGGTGCAAGTCCGACATAACTACCGCACTGTCCCCGCGGTGCCGTGGTATCCAAAATGGATTTTCCTCCGGAGAAAAAAAAGGGTACTGGACAGCGGACTGGTATGAAACCCTGTCCCAGAATGCAAGCCCTAATTTTAGCTCATATACTGCCCATGTTCATTTTCAGAATACCTCCTCGGCGAAAACATCATAGTCGCGCCTATCCTCGTAGAGAACGCGACATCCAGAGACATCTACCTGCCTGAAGGCCAGTGGATGGACAAGGGCGACAATAATGAAGTCCACACTGGCCCGACTTGGCTGCGAGGCTACAGTGTACCCATAGACGAGCTAGCTTACTTCGTGAGGAAAACTGAACCTGATGCGGCGAACCTCTCTCAGGTTTCTGCGCTCCTGGTAGCTTTGGTGTTGTTCCTTGGGCTTCTTAATGCCCAATGATCATCGATGATCATGTTTATTTGATTTATAAGTGCTAAGGTTATGTTAAATTATTGGCAGTTTCTTGTAAATATATTTAATGCTGAAAGTAAAAAAAATGACACTAAATTCACATCTTTTCTTCAATGTTTGTAGAAGGGAAAGTACTTTCAGCTAGATGACTGAGAAGCTATACCTATAAATGAACTGGCTTACTTTGTGAGAAAAACAACCTGATGCGGTGAAGCCTCTCTCAGGATTCTGCGCTCCTTGTAGTTCTAGTGTTGTTCCTTGGGTTTCTAATGATCACTGATGAATCTGATGAATGATCATATTTATAAGTTCTGGTATGTGAAATTATTGACGGTTTTCTTTAAATGTACTTATTGCTAAAAGTTATTAAAATTCATACATAATTTACGTGTTTCTTTGAAAGTTTGAAGTACATTTAGATGACTGAGAGGCTTTACGGCTGTAGTGAACTGGCTTACATTGTGGTGAAAACTGTATTTTAAACATGACGCATTTATTTGGTTTACACAGTGCTATTTGGATATGTTGTAAATACTATTTATTGTTAAACGTTAATAAAATCGTTATAAAAAGCGCTCTTTTATTAAAATTGCTTATAGTTACCTACTAGATTAAAATCCACGAGAATGAAGAAAAGAAAGCATATAGAATTGATATCGGTTTTTTACTAGCAGGCGAGACTAAACGCGACCTCTTTCAAAAGGTTTAAGAAAATCTGTCTAGCTGTCAATACAACGAAGCCTCAATCCTCATATCTAAAAAGGGTCGGCAGCCTCCTTGTGATTGTTCTGCAGTCGCAAACATCGACAAACAGCCGTTTGCCACCGTCGTAGAATTAAATTAAGCCTTATTATTCTCATTAACACTATCAAACACTTAAATCCTGGTCTCCGGAAACAATTAAAATATCTCACATTATCCCAGTCTGAGATCCCAGTACTGTCCAGTAATAGGGCAATTCATCATTGAAAAGGAAACACATTTCCACGGCTGTCCGACTTTGAAGCCATTTGCAAACGACCAGATATAAAACCATCACGTTTTTGCCGCGTTGTACAATGGATGATTAAAGTCTTAATTAACTATGGGATACATTAATCTAGGGTTTAATATTTTCTTAAACATGGACAGAAATTGCTTCCTCATGACGGTGATGTAGCCTGAAAGTAGCACCCATAGTTGATAAGTTAAAGCGATTTTTCGGTAAAACAAACGCGGTCCGGGAGACGTCGCACCAAAAAACCGTGCGGGATAGCGGAGCGGAGGCGGCGTGTGTGACATATGAAGCAGTAATCGACACTCGACAGTTTCGGAAAAATCAAAAATTTAAAACCGCCTCTGCCCGCCGCACCGCGCCGCGCCCGCTCTGTGCGTTTCGTGATTATTATAGGAGCTAATCGCCTACGGTGGTATGGGCATGTTATGCGCCGAAACACGGCAGAAGATTCTTACCTAAACCTGTGATTAAAATCGAGATGACAAATGTCCTGAATGGCGGAAGCCATCGTGTGCCTGAACTGTTTACGTACCGCTGTTTTTGCACCATTGTTACCACTAAGCGCCGTAGCGATGTTAATATTCTTGTGACGTCTTTAAAGAAGACTGCTCAATGACACAAGGCCCATTACAAACTTTTATCTTGCAGTGTAGTAGCAGTACCTAAGTACATACCACGATGTTGGCACAGAGCACGACTTGCTTGATGGTGAACAGACATTGTATTTATAGTGGACGGCGGTTAAGAAGTCACTCCTGACACCTGTTATTTCCATACAGTTTATAACCTCAAAGTGACTTTTAGGTTATTAATTATATGGAAATGGCAGGTGTCAGGATTGACTTCTTAACCGCCGACTATTATAATAAGAATATGAGGATTGGCTCAATGTAACGAAAAGTACACGCAGCGTGGGTAGACCCCCCATAAACTAAATTAAATTTAAGAATGTGTGGATACTGTGGCTTTTACTTTTTAAGTTTGTAGTTTTCCTCTCTGTATATTTTTTACTGCATGAATTATGTGCTTTTTTGCAATCAAGTTACCGATGACTGATTACAAAGCGGACTGATGACTAAGTGTCGGTCCCGGGCTCGCGGGAGTCTGCTGGATGTGAACTCTTTGGGGGAGGCTTATGTCCAGCAGTGGACGTCCTTCACCTGATATGATAATGATTATGAACAAAATGTAGTATAGCCGTCAACATAACTCATTTGCGTAAAAAAATACTTAATTTTAAGAAATAATACAATATGTATATGAAGGTGACTGTACCAAAGGACAATGCTAATGAGCAAGCTCCTTTACCCACTGCACCAATTAGACGTGTGATAATGATGAGTTTCGCGTAAATAATCGTCCTGGGAGCCGGAGCCGACAGTGGACCGCGGAACTGACCGAAGGATGGCCGTGGCTGTGTGCTGTAAGTACTTGAACATTTCTAGTACCGAGATGACCAACCAAACGATTAGTAGCATTGCTTGGACTAACTTGTATAGTCGCGGAATGAAAAGGTGTCACTTTTTCACCTTAACGCCGGTATTAAAATAGAGTTGAAAAGCGAAGGGCCTTTTTATTCCGCGACTGTACATTCAGGATCAAAAAATAAAATAATAATATATTAGCTGAACACCCCCGATGAAGCTGAAACATTCAAAAATGACATATTACGAGTATTTGCACATTTTCCTAAACAGTGAACATTTTCAGGATTTCTATACTTTACACAATAACATGTTTATTTATGAACCAAAGAAAATATATACAGAAGAATAGTTAACCAAAATTACTAAAAAGTAAATACAAGATACCTGGACGACCTGTTTAGCCTAGTTGGTAGTGACTCTGCCTCCGAAGCTAGAGGTCCCGGGTTCGAATCCCGGCCAGGGCATTTATTTGTGCATTTTTCACGGATATTTGTTCTTGGGTCTTGGATGTTTTCTATGTATTTAAGTATGTATTTATCTATATAAGTATGTATATCGTCGTCTAGTACCCATAGTACAAGCTTTGCTTAGTTTGGGACTAGGTCGATTTGTGGAAGATTGTCCCCCAATATTATTATTATTATTATATTATATTAAGATAAAAATAGTACCTAAATACAGTTAGTATCAAATAGACTGTAGTAATACACCCTTGACCCAATGGTAATAAAAATGCATATCACGCAGTGCGTTAATTTGGCTACTATTCGATGCTGACTGTACACGGAAACCTGAAAGTTTTAATAATATGGACAAAACTTATTTAATCAAATGTAGGAATTAGGAAACCAAATAGGTAAAAGTTTTTTAATTTCACAAGCTTTTATTTAGTTTCACCTGTCCCGTTGTCTGTCTGTAATCAAATCTTGCAAGTTAAATTTGATCCAATTACCGGTCCCGATTGAGCTGAAATTTTGCATACATGTATAAATCGGATGACAAAAAAGTACAGTCGGCAATAAAGGCTTGTACCAAATGTAATTAAATCGTACCATAAATAATTAAGATATTCATTTAATTATATGATGAATGATGAAAGTTCATAAAATTATAAGGGATCATCTTGTAAGAGTGCCATAAATATCCAAGACCCTGGTCACGGCAGTGTACGAGAACGCCACTATGTCAGTCCGACTCCAGGACCAGAACTCAAAGCCTATTCCGTTGCAGCGGGGAGTCAGGCAAGGAGATGTTATTTCTCCTAAACTGTTCTCCGCTGCACTAGAGGATGTTTTCAAGACTCTGGACTGGAGAAGGCTAGGCATCAACATAAACGGCGACTACCTCACTCACCTTTGGTTTGCTGACGATATAGTAGTCTTGGCTGAGACCATGGAGGATTTAAGTACAATGCTCAGTGACCTCAGTAAAGCCTCCGAGCGAGTTGGTCTAAGGATGAGCATGGACAAGACGAAGATCATGACAAATGTCCATGTCTCACCACCTCCCTTAACAATCGGACACTTTACGCTCGAAGTTGTAGACGATTACATATACCTAGGACAGTCTGTCCAGTTAGGTAGGTCCAACTTCGAGAAAGAGGTTAATCGTCGAATCCGACTCGGCTGGGCAGCGTTCGGGAAGCTACGGCACATCTTTTCGTCCAATATTCCGCAGTGTCTTTTTGACCAGTGTGTGTTGCCAGTGATGACATATGGCACTGAAACGTGGTCGCTTACTATGAGTCTCATAAGAAGCCTCAAAGTCACCCAAAGGGCAATGGAGAGAGCTATGTTGGGAGTTTCTCTGCGTGATCGCATCAGGAATGAGGCCATCCGCAGCAGAACCAAAGTGACCGATAGCCCTCCGAATCGCTAAACTTAAGTGGCAGTGGGCGGGGCACATAGCACGTAGAACCGATGGCCGTTGGTGCGGAAAGGTTCTCGAGTGGCGACCACGTACCGGAAGGCGTAAAGTGGGCAGTCCCCCACACGGTGGACTGATGACCTGGTGAAGGTCGCGGGTGTCCGCTGGATGCGGGTGGCGCAGGACCGGTCGTTGTGGAAGTCTTAGGGGGAGGCCTATGTCCAGCAGTGGACGTCTTTCGGCTGACATGATGATGATGATGATGGTCACGGCAGCAAATTGTGACTAGCCCGGCTTATTTTAATCAAATATATTGAACGCAATTATCTTCCATGATGATGGATTCTATACAATAAATCCGTTTTAAAGAAAAATAAAAAAGGAATGACCTTAGAAACGTTCGATCGAATCGATCGGTTCGATTTTGATTCGATTAGTCGATTTTGTTACCATATTACAAAATGTTGAATGTGTGAGTGTGACAATAAATAATTCTGTTTCTGATATTAGCACTTTATCCTATAGGTATGCTACAATGTCGGTTTGTTCGATATAAACCCGAAAACTTAGTTTAGAATTAGGTTTTCACTAACTGGTTAGTTCAAATATTGTGTATTCTGTCTAACTTAAGAGGGCGCAGTACGCTCGGTTCTCCATACAAATGTATTTAGGCTCTCATCTTAAAACACCATGCTAGAAAAACATGAAACTTTGTATACACAATGGGATCCGGCATATCTAGATCGGAAATTAGTTTCTGTTGCTTGAAATTATAATGGAGAAAAAATACAGCGGTTTTTTGAGATTTTTACGGCTTGTATGAAAACCTTAATAATCGCTGTATTTTTTCTCCATGGTTATTCTAGCATGGCGTTTTAAGATGAGAGCCTAAATACGTTTGTATGGAGAACCGAGTGTACTGCGCACTCTTAATATATTTCATGTATGTGTGGTATTCATCAGAACCACCAGACTGATCGCTTGTAAAAGTGATAACACCAGTCAGTGAAATTAAGGTACCTTCAAACTGTATACCTACTTAAGCGCAAATTACATAAAGTTATCCAATTTACTAGTAAAGTTTTTTTTTACCTACATTTTGAACCCGGAGACGATTTAAAAATATAGGTAAACTTCCTAAGAACCAATCAATACCTACAACCATGCATTATAATAATTGTTGTTTTGTAAAGATGTCACGGTAGACACCGCCTCAATTACGTGCATACAATGATGGGAACCGCAATTATAGTAATCGATCCAGATTGGATTTCATCGTGACGATAGTCGATGTTAGATTAGAAATATATTGAAAAGCAGAAAAAGATGTCCTTTCTTTTACTTACTATTAACTATTATATTTTTATTTTATTTTTGGAAGCAGTAGCGAATTTATAAGTTGTTTCTTAATTTATTTATTTATAATCCATACAGAAGTTCCAATACAAGTAGAATTAACATGATTTTCATATCTATTTACATACGTAAATTTCGCTTCTTATTTTATAAACCAAATATTATCAAAATAAACACATCTTTTGGAAACTAAAAAACTAATTAAACTCACTTAAAAATAAATAAAATATTAAGATTACACTAAATTAAATTATAAAAAGAAAACAGCGTCTAGCTCTCCCTCTTGCGGCATGGATCCCAGGACGCTAGCGGCATTACCCCTTTGGGTCGCGAGAGCGATCCGTTGGCAGAGGTATCCAGCAGCCCTGCGATCCCTCGATGCGTTGACCAGCCGACAAAGCCTTGATAAAGCTTTTCATGTCGGCTGTCCTTTCTTTACATTTCTTTTCGTCAAAAATAACAGAAATAAACAGATTGCGTTTTTCCGACAAAAAACTCCATATTTTTAGTGAAAGTGAAAATATTCATAAGTGTGCCCACATTTGGGTATTTATTTGTTTTATTTTTTTATACCACGTCGGTGGCAAACAAGCGTACGGCCCGCCTGATGGTAAGCGGTCACCGCAGGCTATGGACGCCTGCAACTCCTAATAGGGGTGTCACATGCGCGTTGCCGACCCTTTATGAATTTATACACTCCTTTCTTGAAGAACCCCATAATGTAGTCCGTCGGGAAAACCTCGGCAGGGAGCTCGTTCAAAATCAAAATCAAAATCAAATATTTATTCTGCAAATAGGCCACAAGGGCACTTTTACATGTCAAAGCATGAATTTATACAATTTAAAAAACTGACAATCTTACTTAATAATAATAATTAAAAAAAATATACTGATTAACAATACAATGAAAATAAATTTACAAATATTAAGGACGTATTGAATACGATCTGTGTCCGAATAAACAAAAGGAATATAAAATTAATTTAATATCTCAGAGATGTATATGGTCTCTGAGCGTCCAAATATGATTAATAACAATTATTTCAAAGTGCTTAGAGATGTAAATGATCTCTAAGCCCTAAAATTAAAATAAGTAAACTTAATATTGTTAGAGATGTATAAGGTCTCTAAGCGTCAATAATAATAAAACTAATCCAGAACAGGATCATGTCTCTCGTCAATCTACATACAATAAAATAACACTAGTATTAAGGTATTTACTATGCCCTTGCAAGCATGAACAGACCGGACTCCACAAACAGCACCCGATCACGAGTATGACGCGTATCTCAGCCATTCCACAACCGGAGCGTCCGAGGGAGGAAATTCCTCTGAAACCGTACCGTACTTCCACGACCATTTAGGTTCTAAGGTTGCTTGTGATTGAAATAACGAAAACCGCTCTAACGATAGGTATGATTTCATGATGCGCGTAGGGCCAATGCCACTAAAGTTAATCCTCGAATGTGTTTTGTTGCCGTATTGTGATGTTTTATCTGCCCCAGTGATGGTAGCGCTGGCTGCGTGCGCGCGAGCGGTGGACATCACCATCCTTGACACTCCCACGCTGCAGGCGCGTCTTGAGAACAACCCGTACGGCGGGCTCAACCTGCTGCTCAAGCGGAGTAAGTATCACGACATCCACGACATCTGGTGGGCTTATAAAACCCCTGCCTCACACACTCATCGAGTGCCGTAGGAATGCGGTAGCGAGGCTTTCCTCGAAAGGAGACAGAGACGTAGTATAGCAACGTTACTCGTCAGGCCGCACGTCATGCTCCTCGTCATCCCCATTGCTCCCCGTTTTGTCAGTTTTTGGGCGTGAGTCAAAAGATCTAGTGATAGTCATTGCGCGAGTACAGCAGAGTGTTGGCAAAGATGGCAGCTAGAGGAGCAGCACGAGACGAGACAAACAATGCCGAGCCACGACAAAGCACATCACCCGGTAGACAGCCCAGAAGTAATGGTTAGCTATGTACTATGCAGCTTTTGGCAAAGAATTGAGTTGGTAAAATGATAACTTAACTAAATAAAATAAATAAATAAATATAAGGGTCACATATTAGGGGGCCATTTAACTCTCTGAAGAGAGTTAAATGTGTGACATTCGTCTAATTTTGTAAAGCAATGGTTCAAAAAACATAGAGTGACGGTTTTGGAATGGCTCGGACAAAGTCCGGGCTTAAATTCTATCGAAAAATTATGAAAGGAGCTGGGTCGTCGTGTGAGTGTAAGGAAAGCAGCTAATGTCAATAAGAGGTTTGTTCAATTACGAGTACTAGAAGAATGGGAAAGAATTCCTCTTTATTTCCTCGCAAAGGTGATCGAATTCCCCGACGAATGCCAATCTCTTATTGATGCAAAGGGTTTCGGTTCGAAGTACTAAGCTAATACTTAGATAATCTAAAATCTAAATTCGCGAACCTATTACTTTGGTACGAGGTACTTGCGATGTTGTAAAACATGACCACAAGACGGCGTGCAAGGCAGGGAAAACTCAACTTCAAACTGCATTGTCAGCTGTAGGCCTATTTTAAAAAGCATCCATTTTCAACAGAGGCACTCTCCGAAGTGGTAGCGGTGATCGGGCGCCGCACGGGCGCCATAAAGGACGTGGTGCAGGACGGCGATGTGGTCATCCAGTTCGCGAATGACACGACGGTGCGCATTGCGGTGGAGGCGGCGGGCGGTGGCCAGCTCCTCACCGTGACCTGGGAGTCGCCGAAGGGGATGCGGCTGGAGGACTGCGTCAATTTAGGTAACTAAGCCTGTAGGAGGTAGACTACGCCCTAGCCCCTGATCAGGGTGGAGTGATTCATTCCGCGCCTTACGAAACACCTCACCATTTTTTTCATTTTTTCTTGTTTTGTTCTTATTGGGTATTAGCGCTTAAATTCCAGGCCTAGAGCAGGCGTTGCACAAGTCATGAACGATAAAGGAAACCTTTTCATCCCTTATCCTTATTGCATTGAAAAAAGCGAGAAAGGCACGTTTTTCCTTTCGATTTCTTGAAATCCCGCAGAAGTCAGTTTTGGACAACAACAAAAGGGAACAACGGCAAACAAAAAGCAATATTCCATCTAGCAATTTCATTGCTAAAAGTGCTAGTTGGAAAGAAGAAAAATTCGTTTCAATAAGGACATAATATGATAAATATGTATTTCTTTTATCTATTTATTTAGTTAAAAAAAGTATAACCCTGAGCTATCTTTCACAGGTTCCCGGCATTGGTACGGCGGTCCTCAGCAGAAGCGACAGTTCTGGCCAATAGAGCGCCTGACCCTCGTCGACTACTCCTACGTAACAAAAGAAGCCGACAACTGCGGCATCGCCGAACCCTACTGGCTTAACTCCGAAGGCATATTCTACTACTTCGACAAGAAAGTCCCCCTATTCGTCGACCAAAATGACCTGGAGAAAAACGCAGCCTGCTTTATCGCACAAGTGAAACCACCGTATTCGAGCAAGCGAGAGAGAAACGAACTCGTCTACGCTGTAGGAATCTTTGATGACGTCAGAAAAGCTCATGAATATGCAGTTACAAAGTATTTGGGTAAACCAAGCGGCATACCTGATCCACTAATGATCAAGTACCCAATTTGGTCGACCTGGGCTCGCTATAAAACGAACGTAGATCACGAAACGGTCCTTAAATTCGCTGATGAGATCAACAGCTATGGGTTCCCAAATAGCCAGTTGGAAATCGATGATCTTTGGGAGATCTGTTACGGGTCCCAGACGGTTGATGTGGACCGGTTCCCGAATATGAAGAACACTGTGGGTATGCTGAAAGCGAAAGGATTTAGGGTGACGCTTTGGACGCATCCGTTCATCAATAAGGGTTGTGACCCGTGGTATACAGAAGCGCGCACTAAGGGGTAAGTTAATTTTATTGTTATCGTTAGCAAGTCGGTTTTTAAGGATCTGTTATTTAGAGGAGTTAGTTCGCTCGTGGCCCAGCGGCGCCCGCGAAATGCGTGCGGTATGCTAGTGTGACCGCTTTGAGTGGTTTAGGTACTAAATGAGCGCTCCCATAGCTTTGAAGATACGTTAAGCCTTTGACCCCGGCAGCTGCCTATGACGGCAGTAGTTAAGCCAATTTAGCTTTCGGGCGGCTTGAGAACTTCTAACACCCAAGTCACCCACTCACTTGAAAAGCCCAATTAATGTCTACTTTCTCCCTTGGGTTGGAAGGTCAGATAGCAGTCGCTTCCGTAAAAACTAGTGATTGCGCCAATTCTTGGGATAGAAGAAAAAGACTGTCAGTCAAAACATTAAATTAGCGAATTTAAACACCATATACGTCTGATGTGAATGCTTTCCGTCATTTTACCACATCAAACTTATGTTTCACTATTTTTCATCCTGACTTGCTATACTGGAACTACTATGCTAGAACAGTTTAGTCGACAGAATCAGCATCAGTAACTTACCATTTCTTTTCAGCTACCTCGTTTCGTCAGAGTACGGATCTGTGGAAACGAGCTGGTGGAATGACAACGAGACAACGACTGCCTACATCGACTTTACGAAGCCTGAAGCCAGGAACTGGTACATGGGACGGCTGAAGAGCATTCAGAATGCGTATGGCTTCGACAGTTACAAATTTGATGGAGGGGAGTCCAGTTGGTCGCCTCAGGTATGTGGCCTTCTCCATATTGTTTAACCTCGGAACAAAAGGAACACAAGAGTTTCATAAGTTTAGTGTGATTAGTGGGTTGGGTTTTATTACAACTTAATTTCATTTTGCCCAATAAGTACTCTAATACACCTACATCTCAAAACGATTTAGTCTATGTATACTTTATGTAAATCCCAGAATGCCTTATATTTTTTTCCTAACACCAGACTGTTTTGAACATAATAGTGTTTTGAGATAAAGTAGTTGCTAAGTTTAATTTGAAGTTTAGGTTTAGCCCCTTAATTCTCTCTTATGGATCTGGATCCCTTAATTCACTCTTCTGGATCCGCTGCTAAGCGAGACTTTTTTGTACATCGTATCTACATATGTGACATAGGTACCTATATTTTAGTTCCCAATCATGATTTATGACAGTAGTGCTGACGCTGCGTTATTAACAGTAACAGAGACACCATGTACAGTCACTAATAATTAATTTTATCATTGTTATAATAAGACTGTGCAAATAGGACTCGTAGGCTTATTCACAAGCACATGCACACGTACTAGAGTGTTACGGAAATAATACGATATTTGGTGTGAAGAAGCGCACATTATGAAGATTGTTTGATCTTTACCAGATCCCAGTTCTGAAGGGCGACATACGCGACCAGCCCGGCGTGATCACGGCAGACTACGTGCGTGCCGTGGCTCAGTTTGGGCCCATAACCGAAGTCCGGGCCGGATACAGGTATGATACAAATAAGCAAGTCGATAGGACCGAAAATGGCGGCCACTATTGAGTTTTTAGTGGATAAAAATACCACACAACACAACTCAGTTATCACTCGATGTTTGGGTGCCTGGTTTGCAGGTTTTCCCGCGAAAAAACGTGGTATTGGTTTCAGTAGCGAGTCGCCTATAGAAAAATTTATAAAACTAACACACTACAAATAACGTGCTAATTATTCCATTGCTATTCCATCAATAGAAGCACCAAAAATAAGGGCTTTATTTCATGTTTAGTTATTGACGATTTCGCAAAAGCACAAGCCAGTAAAGGTTGGATAAAGAACCTTCACGTACCTTCATGGTCCGCCAAAACACTTCTAACTGTAGCTGTATAGCTCAAGCAGAATAATGTACAAAAATTAACAGTTCCAGGAGTATTGAATAGCAAAGTATTATTGTCCTAGAGATGGAATTCCGCAAAGTACCTAAATACTGATTCCATCAATTACTTAATTCCAGGACGCAAGACCTCCCGGTCTTAGTACGCATGATCGACAAGGACACGTACTGGACCTTCGAGAACGGGCTCCCCACCCTCATCACGACGCTTCTTCAGATGAACATCAACGGGTACCCACTGGTGCTGCCAGATATGATCGGAGGAAACGGGTATGTTTTTAGAATTGGTTTTTTTCCCTTGCAGGAGGTACATTTTAGGTCGGCAGCCTAGCTATTCGAGTTCTCAAAAGTTTCGCTCTTATCTAACATCTCTATGGCAATTAATATCAGACTAGCTTATAATGACCGCGATAAGACCGCCTGTTGTCACCATTGTTAATACTGCCAAATCTTTACACATTTTACTCTTGTATTTGTGGTGCAATAAAGAATATTATTATTATTTGTTTCCCCTTCAAGATTCACGGGCCATTACATCCCGGTCTTTTGATAGGCTTGCGTGGGGACACAGATCCAACACGTAGAGGCCCTTTGGAGAGTTTTACTATGTAATACCACCTGCTACAACCCATTCACGGGTACATCAATAGATACCCGTGAACCGGTCCCAGCAGGCGTTGGGACTATTGTAAATAAAATGAAAGATTACTGGGCTATGGTGTTGAAGTTTGGCTGGTCAAGAGATTGGGCTATTACTAAGGTTCCGGGCACCTGCCATAATAATGCTTACATCGTTATCGAGGCAGGTGGTGACTCGCCGCTGCCTAGATGGGCCCCTGAAACTGCCGTCGTAAAGACGGCCAGGAGCAAATCGGTGTGAGCGGCTCAGGGTGTGGAGAGGTGTGCACCGCTTTCTACCCAGTAGCTGTTAACGGCTACCGTGCCCACTTGCGACTTATGCAAGTTTCATCTCCACCCTGCGAGCATATAGCTCTGACGACTCCTCTCTGGACGGCCAATGAAGTCAAGCCTGAGCCGAGTCCTGCGGGTCCCCTTGGGGTTCCACTCCAACCGACGAAGACACGCCGGAGACGGAGACCCTGACCGACTTCCTGGAGCACTCGGGTCCGTGGGGTCGTCACTCCCCAACAGCTCGCCAAATTATTATTATTAATGACTTTACGAAGTTTAACGTTTTTTTTGTGCCTGCAATAAAACATTATATTAACCTCAGTTGAATGCTGCTGCGCCAGTTAAACCAAACTAAAACAATTTTGGAGTTAAAAAAGCACGATGTTTCACATAACGACGGCGTCAGACAAGCATACAGTCTACCTAAAAAACCTACAGTCTGATTAAGCACACAGACCGCAGCCTATATGGACGTTTGAAAATGCGATTCCAGAGAGGAACGTGTCGTCAGCACATTGCTGGTGCTCTGTAGATGTTCTCTAACCCAAAAAGCATAGCATTCAATAACAAGATACTGGCCTATGTGTTAATCTGTTAAGTCAAAACCAATCAGGGCTTGTTCTTACTTAACACAGACATCTAATTCATCTGAACCTTTTTCTTGCAGATACAACGAGGCTCCAACCAAAGAGTTGTTCATCAGATGGCTGCAAGCCAATACTTTCATGCCTAGCATGCAGTTTTCATACGTCCCTTGGGATTTTGACAACGAAGTACGTATTACATGCTTACTTACGACATTAATGGTGACGATGGTATTAACGTAACGTCATTATACTCATTATTGCGTAATTGACAATGATGGCAATGACGTTGATGATAACAGCGATAATCATCATCATACTAGAAAAAGTTAAATTACCCACTGTTAGTGATTGTGACGAAGATAATTACGTTTATTGATACCTTACAAGCTTTAAAATGTTTTGAATTAAAATTATGACAAAAATAGTTCCTGATAATTCCAATAAACTGATGAAAAGATACCATAAAAAAAAAAAAAAAAAAAAGCTTTTAAGCTAGAACGCACAGAGCGGGCGCGGCGCGGGGCGGAGGCGGTTTTACATTTTTGATAGTACCGAAACTGTCGACTGTCGATTACTGCTTCATATGTCACACACGCTGTCTCCGCTCCGCTATCCCGCGCGGTTTTTTGATGCGACGTCCTCCGGACCGCGTTCGCTTTACCACAAAACCGCCCCGCAACGACGCTGCGCCGCGCTCTCTGCGTTTCAACTTTTGATAAAGTTTTAGATAATAACGGATCAATTTTTTGTTTTTATTTTATGTACCATAATAATTCAAATTGTAGAATTAATGATGAAGACATTGATGATGACATAACCTATTTTCTAGACGATCGCGATAAGCAAGAGGTTCGTGCAGCTGCACGCGAAATACTCCGACCAGATCATGGCGGCGTGCGCCCGCGCCGCTCAAACGGGCGCGCCCGTCAACCCGCCCGTGTGGTGGGCGGCTCCAGGTGACACCACTGCACATGACATATGGGATGGTGAGTGTAATATAAGTAGGTATACACGCTTTAAGGCGGCCGTTTATAACGTTAATTGGCATCGCCTTATGGTTACAAAAAAATGTTTAAAAAAAATTGTAGATCTGCCAAAACATTGTTTTTGTACGATTCGGCAAATTTTGAAGAATCTGAATTTAGTCAGAATGCGTGTGCTGTGAACGCTATAAACGGATCGCCACTATTTCTTCTATTCCTTTACAATGTAGTCGCCAGACCTCTTGAGACAAAGATGACTTTAGACAACCATCCTCCCATCTTAAACGCCGGCAACGCACTTGCAACTCCTCTGCGAGCGTATGATGGTTACCATTTTATCACTTGTCGTCGTGGATAAGACGCCCGTCACTCTCGCACTCGCATACTTGTCAGAACGTCACGAATGTCTTTTTCACGACGATAAGTGATAAAATGGCCACCATCATAGGCCCGCTGGTGTTGCGAGTGTCCATGGGCGGCGCTAATCGCTTACCATCAGGCGATTCGTTTGTTCGTTTGCCTCCTGTATCATAAAAAAACCAAACGCAAGATCAAATCTATCACAACATCACACATCATTTGACGTCGAATTTAAACTACATGTTCAAATGAAATAATGTTTTTTTATTCTCCTGCCTATACGATTCCGGCAGTCTTTTATGATAACTGATTTTGCTGATGGACAAAGGACTATGGGCAACTTTGTATTGTATCTGTTCCTAAAATCAACAAAGCTGAGAGTAATATCATTAGATCATTACATCATTAGATAGGTCTTTAAATCTAATTCATTAATTTAAATTTAATCTAAGTAATTTAGGTGTGCATGTTACTTCTAACATGAAACAGTGTACTTATTGTTGAAGATCCAAATAAATATATAAATAATTTCGTTTTATGGGCACCAACATGAATTCCATTGCAGACCTGAAAAAAAACATATTTTAGTCAGAGTAAATACGAGCTAATATTAGATTTAAAGACTTGGTTTCAGGATCATTTTGACGCAGCATCCTTTAACTGGGGTTTGCAGCAAAAATAATTGGGGATGGCTAGCCTAACAGTGTGTACATGGCTCACTACAATAAATAACCCTACCTTTCCAGAATACCTCCTCGGCGAGAACATCCTAGTTGCCCCCGTGGTGGAGCGAGGCTCGCGCGAACGCGACATATACCTCCCTGCAGGCACGTGGCTGGAGCAGGGAGACCCCACCAGGAGGGTACAGGGGGGCGATTGGTTACGGGACTACCCGGCGCCGTTGGACACACTACCGTATTTTGTTAAGGCATAAGTGGGATCCTGCCGTTTTGCCAAAGTTATTTTGGTAAAATTTCATTACCCAAACAAATTTTGGCAACTGTTACGTTTGGTAATGCAATCTTTGGAATAATTTTAGTAGGCACATTTTCATTTGGACAAATTTTTACTTAACATAATATTATCACGGAAAATAACGTTCAGGCATTTGGTCTTTTACCAAATAATTCATTAAAGCAGAAAATCTTAAGACAATAAATATTTTGTCAAATGAATTTGTCTGAAACAAGTTAAAAGTTTAATACAAATCGTACAATATCTACATACTTATTACTTGAACTTGTAATATAACAACTATGAATCTAATAGTAATATAGCCACAAAGCCAAGTTCAAGTTTTCACGTAGGCAGTAGGGAACAGGAACTTAGTGGCAAAACCGACTCGGATCGCGGATAGGTTAGAAGCCGAAAGCGGGAGCTTTGCTCCCGCTTTCGTCTTCGAGGTTATTTTTTTTATCAAAGAGCGGGAAAGCTTTGCTTGCTTGCTTGCTTAAGAGTTATTGTGTATACAGGAACTTAGTGGCAAAACCGACTCGGATCGCGGATAGGGTATTTTTTTTATACAAGAGCGGGAAAACTTTGCTTGCTTGCTTGCGTAAAATATGTTTTTCCAACTGAAACATTTGACTACTTGAAATTTGGTTAAAGTACTAGTTGGTAAGCGAGTCATTGTCTAACTGTTCACTTGCCAGACATTAGGTTTGTATTATAATTATTTGTCAAGAGTTTATTTGCCAAATAATAATTTGGCAAATGAAAATTTGCGGAAAATTGTTTGCGAAATGATAATTTGTCAATATTTTTTTGATATAACAATAGAGACCCGGCATAAGTACCTGGGATACCGAGCTTTTGTCCGGTGTCTTTCGTATTTTTCCGCAGAACGAGTTTTCCACGGAATGAAACCTAGATCGATTTTTAGGTTTAGGTGGAAAGGTGAACACTAGGGAGAGACGAAAATTTAAGGAATATTGTTATGTATTTATTTATTAGATTGAAATGCCCTCTTTTCGCCGCCAGACGTCAAAGTAATACGCCGTGCCCCTGACGCCACAACGGTAAAAAAATGATGTGTAAAGAAATAATGCCAATATAAAATTGGTCAGCTTCTCAGTAGTTTTTTATTTAAAAAAAAATTGTCGGCCAGTGCCGTCGTTAGCGTCGGGGTGACGATTTTACGTTGACGGCTATGGCCGACCGTGGCGTTCAAAAGGTTAATTGGAGGTACCCCTGTACTGTTTCTCTCACTCCCACCTAATTCCTTGTTCATCTTAGCTTCTGACAACTGTCAAATTGTTAGGTACATTTTATATGGGAAACGACACAAATAGAAATTAAGAGTCGCCAGTACGCTCGGCTGAACTCGTTTCCCCATACAAACGTAGTTTCTTTCTCATTTTAAAACGCATTGCCATCTGCCTCCGAAGCTAGAGGTCCCGGGTTCGAATTCCGGCCAGGGCATTTATTTGTGCATTTTTCACGGATATTTGTTCTTGGGTCTTGGATGTTTTCTATGTATTTAAGTATGTATTTATCTATATAAGTATGTATATCGTTGTCTAGTACCCATAGTACAAGCTTTGCTTAGTTTGGGACTAGGTCGATTTGTGTAAGATTGTCCCCCAATATTATTATTATTATTATTATTTACGGCTTGTATGAAAACCTTAATAATCGTTGTATTTTTTCTCCATTATAATTTCAAGCAACAGAAACTAATTTCCGACCTAGATATGCCGGATCCCATTGTGTATACAAAGTTTCATGTTATTCTAGCACGGCGTTTTGAAATGAGAGCGTAAATACGTTTGTATGGAGAACCGAACGTACTGCGCACTCTTAATATTTACCAGAGGGATGGACAACAATGTGATCTTATCTTGTATGTTATTTGGTATTTTTAAACTTAAAAAATATAATTAGTGGTTTTTACCGGAGTCTAAACTGAGAATTTAGAGTTTTGCATACCTATATAAGTACTTTTTTAAACATATTTATATAAATAGAAAAACATAGATTTAATAATAGTAAAAATAACGTAAGCACAATAAAGCAGTAAACGCTTAAATGTATCATATTAGTTGCTTTGTAGACTTATTATAATCTTAGCATTAAAGTGTTTAGCCAAAATTTTAAGACTTTTATTTACTTTAAACTATTTTCTTTGCATTTATAACAGGGAGGGAACTAGAGGAGGCCTATGCCAAAAGACCTTGACGTAAAAATTTAACCTTTTAACCGCCGTAGGAAGACCGGCGGCGACCCGGACATGTTCGATGAAAAATTACCGGAACTTTATGGTTTACTTGTTGAGGAGTCCGCCTTTATGCAGTATGAAAATTTATGGAGAAATTCGCATCTGAATACATGCAGTAAAAGTCGTTAGTCCCAATTCAATTGATTTCAAAAACTTGCTTAGTTCCTACAGCTACTGAAAAATTACGATAAGCCAGAAAAAAGGGAACATTAAATAAATCTAAACATTTTCCAAATGTATGGTAGTATAGAAAACATACAATTTTCAAAATAAAATGGTGCATATCTTGGAAACGAATAAAATACTTTTCCCCTCACTAGCTCGGAAAGCCGTCTTTTATCCTTTGAAACAAGCGGGTAAAAACGCATTTTATCCACAAGTGGGGAAAGTAATTTGACCTTGGAGCGTGTTTGAGTAGCTTTTGACAGATAACAAAACGTAAAACGCTCATATTAATGGTTCGTTTGATATCAATTATCATTAAATAAATGGTTTGAGAATTTAATAAAAAATATCAAATTTAGCTTTATCTAATGATTTAAGTCGTAAAGCTTAAAATTCTATAAGTACCATTTTTTTTATAATGACTTTGAGTATAATTGTAAACGCACAAGTTGAGACGATGCAATTTCAAAATGCATCGTCAGAAATGTCATCTTGTCAATGTCAACTAAAATATACACAACTTGTCACCGACTCCGATTCGCGTAAATATTATACACAACTTTCAGAGTTTTCTGTTATAATATCGTAAAAAAATCAGTGATTCCAGTGATGGAAATCATGCCTGTGGAACTGTGTTTTTTTGCATGTTGCACTTTCCTCGCTATAGTGAGGAGAAAAGTTTTGTGTTACACACGGGTGCAAAGTTGTATTTAGCTTCTCGTGTGTTGAAACACTCGCTACGCACAGGATTCTATTTTAGAACCACTCGCTTCGCTCGTGGTTCAACTATAGAATCCTTTCGCTGGCTCGTGTATCAATTCCACACTCGCGGGTAAAATACAACTTTGCACCCTTGTATAACAAATAACTATTGTACTAACGCATGTTGCGTCTAAAATATTTCAAATTACCTCCTCAATCATCCCTGAAATCTTTGCACCTAGCTACCAAACACACTGTATATAAGATTTAATAATTCGTTTTATTTCATATTTTACTGAAGTGTCAAACAGTCAGAGAAATAAAGCCTATTTTTATTTTTTATTTTATTAACGTGAACATTTCGTGTTAACTATTAACGTAGTAAGATGGCAATCATTCAAGGCAACATCAACCTTTACCTTACAGTATCCCTAAAAACATGATACTGTTCTCATCTTTGGGAAGGGGCACCACAGTACCAGCTTCTCCCTCTGGACCGCATCCAACGGAGAGCGACTCGAATTGTCGGCTGCCAGCGGGTTTCGGAACGGCTTGACTCCTTGGCGCTGCGTAGAAATGTAGCCTCGCTCTGCATTTTCTACCGCATGTATTACGGAGAGTGCTCCGAGGAATTGTTCGGATTAATCCCTGCCGCTTCCTTCCGCCATCGCCCAACGCGACAAAATTTCCATCCTCACCACTTAGATGGTTGGCAGTCCTGAACTGTGCGTTTCTCCAGAAATTTCATGCCTCGCACAGCTAAACTGTGGAATGAACTGTCGCCTGCGGTATTTCCGGACCGATTCGACCTTCAAACCTTCAAGAAAAGAGCGTACTCCCATCTTAAAGGCCGGCAACGCACTTGCAACCCCTCTGGTGTTGCGAGTGTCCATGGGCGGCGCTAATCGCTTACCATCAGGCGATTCGTCTGCTCGTTTGCCACCTGTCATAAAAAAAAAAACATGACCTGGTAAAGGTCGCGGGAGTCCGCTGGATGCTTTATGGGAGGCCTATGTCGTATTTAGTGGACGTCCTTCGGATGATATGACGAGGATGATAAGTTGTAAAAGTTAAAAGTGAGCTCCCTGCCGAGGTTGTCCCGAGGGACTACAGTTCTTCAATGTGTATACATTTTTAAAAGGTCGGCAACGCGCATGTGCCACCTCTGGAGTTGCAGGCTGCGGTGACCGCTTACCATCAGGCAGGCCGTGCGCTTGTTTGCCACCGACGTGGTAAAAAAATAAATAAAAAAAAAACAGTAAAAGTCATTATAACAGTTGTTTTATTTCATCTAAGTATTTACGGTGACATCTTTCACCAGGCCGGCTCCGAGCAACTTGAAGTCTTCGATAACGGCTGCTGTGTTCACTCTGTACTTGCCACCGACCGGACATAGCGCCTTCGCGTTTGCTACCTGCAAAACATTTAGACAATTTTAATTATAAACAGGGGGCGTACATTTCGTGCCGGGTGACGTCACGCCTCCATATAGGCTGATTTTAATTAGTGTTATTGTAATCACTTAATCATCATTCATTATTCAATAGCTATGTATACATATACTTTTTACAATGGCTGTAACAACCGCAATTTGCCTGTCACATCACAACTTTTAAAGTACAACACTGAGTATTACTGCATGTTTTTGTGACTGGTTCATGTGTAATACCAGTTATTACCAACAATTTTAGAAACCTCGTCGTCATAGATAGTTTACGTTCATATTTAGATTCAACATTCCTATAACTTGTTATAAAACTTGAAAAACTATGAGTTCCTCACCTGCTTTTAATTTAAAGTACTAAATAAAAAAAGAAATCCTTTCTAATCTTCGGATGCACTAGGCCGTATTTTAAAAAACGACCATTATAAATTTTATAAATGCATGATTAAATGATTGATGATTGATTGATAATTTATTTATTTATTTATTTATTTATGAATTCCTTAGGCTAACACTTACAGTCTAGCTAAACGTATCAGCAGGAGTGAAATTTATTATAAGGTAAGTTACAAGGTACAAAAACTAAAAACTAAACTGATGGGAGCGATTCCAAGCTACATCCATGCGTGAAAGATTGGTCTTTAAACTTCTTGGATGGAGCTTGGAGTGGTAATAGACTCCAGGTACCGGGTGCTGAGCGTCAGGAAACTGGATTCAGTACTGTGAAATATATCCAGCTTGCTATCGCTGTTTAGGATTTCGTTCAAAAGAGCCAACCCACGATGTAGCGGTGAATAGGATAGAGCGTGGGTCCGCGCCGCCGGAACAGCGAATAGTAAAGGTCGGCGAGGACGCAGTTGAATGACGGGAACAGGGGGTACTCGTAATGGTATGAGGGCCAGCAACGAGGGGTTATAGATATTACCACGTATCAAATTATAAAAGTATTTTATTAGGAATATATTCCTTCTGGTCTCAAGGGAGGTATAGTTGACCATTCCCAGTATGTACAGGGTCGGATATAAATATGGGTAGTAACCATATAGTTTACTGAAAAGGAAACGAACAAAGGATTTTTGAATTCTTTCAAGGATAAGGATATACTGCTGTTCATGGGGGCTCCAAATCATCGCATTTGTTTCGAGACGGCTTCGGACATATGCATTATACAGAATACTAAGGGCAGTCTGCGAATTGAAACTTTTGGATTGCCGGATTACGAATCCCAGGCATTTCCTCGCAGCTGTGCAAGTGGTAATTATATGGTCATTAAACGTAAGTTGTGAGTCAAAATATGTGCCAAGATCACGAACAGATGAGACATGTTGGAGCAGGATATTATCAAGCATGTAGTCATAGCGTAATGGCTGGTATGCGCGGGTGTAGGACATTACTGAGCATTTTGTTTCATTTAAAGACAGTTTGTTTCGATTACTCCAAGCACAAATGTAATTAATGTCCTCTTGTAACTTAGCACAGTCATGGTTATTGGTAACGGGTAGAGCGAGCTTAACATCATCAGCAAAAATGAGGCATGTCGAATGCCTGATACATGCTGGGAGGTCATTGATCAGGATGAGGAACAAGAGAGGGCCAAGATTACTGCCTTGTCCTACTCCTGAAAATACTGAAAATACTGAATTTTTTAATACCATATTGACGTCACATTGCATATAGGATGATTCCAATTACCATAACAGCAATTGGAATCATCCTATATGCAATGTGACGTCAATTTTATGTCACCGGCACGAAATTTACGCCCCCTGATTATAAAGATTAGCAAGTGATTATACTCGTACAAAAGACAACTTTAAATTTAAAAAATAATTATGAAGGCAGTGGCGATTTAACGACCACATAACATACATTACCGTCAGAAAGTTTAAGCACAAACACAAAATATGCAAATAATCAACATTGATTGATTATCCACTCAATTTTGATTCATCTGTCCGTAGTACTCTCAACCAGTTTGCAAAAGTCCAATCCTTGTGAGAAATAGCCCATTGCAATCTTTTTGCCTTGTTTGGTTTATGAAAATTAAACTAAAAATTGTGTTTGGTCCTAACTTTTTGACGGTAGTGTAAACGCCGCAATAATCTTGGTTGTAATAAAGTAAGCTTTCGGATGGTTTAATTTTTAGATTTACGATGGTGGGTATGAATTGTGTGACTTCGCTTCTACTCGAATGCAACATTGGGATGAGCTATTAGTGTGACAGATTTAGTTCGGGACTGTGACTCTAGGTATTATAAGAGCTCAATGACCTATATCGATAATCTATATCTTATATTTATTAATAAATAAAGTCGTGTTATACCTTTTATAACTTGAGAACGGCTGGGCCGATTTTTAAGATTTTAGATTTTTTCGATGTTTCTTCGCAGAATAAACGCAGAATAACCATTAATTTAAGAATTAAGATAGTAATACATGACAAAAATATATTTTTAAGTGTGTTTTAGACACTGAAGATTTACATGACAAAAATATATTTTTAAGTGTGTTTTAGACACTGAAGATTTTACAAATTAGAAATTAGCTATGACCTATATTGGAATCACACGAATGTTCCTAATTATCACATTACATCAGTGCGACAAAGTAATAAAATGATCATCTACATTTGCCGTTGACTGTACTTTTACCTGAGGGCGACTGTACAATACATACTTGACAATTATCTATTAACTGAGGTATATGCAATCATGATTTACGGGAAGGTAGAATACTTTTTAAAATTCTCACTTAGTCAAATATCATATAAGTCCAAAGTCGGTGTTATTAAAAACTGGAATTGCAAATAAGTCATTCGCGTTGTTAATTTAATTAATATCATCATTTCTCACTTAAATACAATAATTGTGAGTATATAAATAACGTGTCATCATCATTTATTTCATAAACAATAAAAATTGTGTTTGAAAGCACATACATTAAAATTAAAGTAAATTAACAATGTCAAAGTAAAAACAAAATATCAATGTTATAAATAACACAGTTCAAACAGGATTATGTTACAATAAAATTGAAAATAAAAAAAAGACATATAAATGAAATAATAATGCAGGTATATTGCCCAAATCATTCAACAACACTTTTTTAGATTCCACAGTATTTTTTAAGATTAGTTCCAAATTTGTTACTATTTGTTAGCGACTTCAGCTCCACAGGCAACTTATTAAACAGAATTTGGGGAGGCCTATGTCCAGCAGTGGACGTCCTAGGGCTGATATGGTGGTGGTGGTGGTGGTAGTGGTGTTAACGGAGTTGGTGTGGACAAATACAAATTAAACAGTTAATTAAGGTTAATATTAAATTCAAAATATTCTTTATTCAAATAGACCTAGCAACAAGCACTTTCGAACGTTATTAACGCTAATGAATCATAAGGCATTAAATAATTTATCCCAATTCCGTTAACACCACTACGATGCACCGAAAATGATACAAAAATTACGATCACTGGTTATAACTACCTATTACACACAACACACACACGCTTCGTCCAAACGTTCAGCCTGCAGCATGACCTCAAATCACTTTTATTATTACTTGAACAATATCACGATATCATCATCATTCCCGTGCCCTTTCCCCATTTACGCAACATGTTTTTTCTTCCACAACTCTCTATCACCCGTCATCTCGTCACTCACATCCTTCCTCTTCATATCGTCTCTCACGCAATCCATCCACCTTTTCCTTGGTCTACCCCTTCTCTTACATCCCTCCACATTCATGCCTAATACCTTTCTTGTCACATGTTATTCATCCCTCCGCATAACATGCCCATTCCACCGTAGACGATTAGCTCTCAACTTATCATCTATGGGTGCTACTTTCAGGCTTCCTGTTATATACTCATTCCTTATCTGATCCATTTTTGTTACGCCACTCATCCAAATACACGATATATCTTCCTAAAAAAAAACTGAGTAATCGAGTTATGACTTCAAATAAACAACTATTAAATATGTAGTCATAATACACATATCCGAAGATTATCATTTAGTTTTCTAGTTCAGACATCAACCTTTTTAAACAGTCACAATTTTACAATGCATCCCTTTAAATCGAGGATTCTCCTGTTTTAGACGTTGATTCAAAAACAGAATTACCTGAAATTCTTTAAAGTCTCTAATGTCAGGCTTCCACAGCACAGCGATCACCTCGCCGCCGTAGTAATCATGGAAGAACAGCGCGAAGTCGCTGTAGGCATTCTGAAAATGAAAAGTATTTGTCAGAGAAGTTATTTAGATAAGCTGAGTATAGTGTCAAGTCACATGTCAAAATGTATTTAAGACTCAAGCTTAGATTAATAATTGTTGGAGTAGTATAAACAACTCAGCTGGGCAGCGTCCGGGAAGCTACGACACATCTTTTCGTCCAATATTCCGCAGTGTCTCAAGACGAGTCTTTGACCACAGTGAGCCTCATAAGAAGGCTTAGTCACCTGAAGAAGCAATGCAATGAAGAGCAATGGAGAGGGCTATGCTGGGAGTTTCTCTGCGTGATCGCATTAGGAATGAGGCCATCCGCAGCAGAACCAAAGTGACCGATATAGCCCTTCGAATCGCTAAACTTAAGTGGCAGTGGGCGGGGCACATTGCACGTAGAACCGATGGCTGTTGGGGTGGAAAGGTTCTCGAGTGGCGACCACGTACCGGAAGGCGTAGCGTAGCAAGGCCCCTCACACGGTGGCGCAGGACCGGTCATTGTGGAAGTCTTTGGGGGAGGCCTATGTCCAGCAGTGGACGTCATTCCGCTGACATGATGATGATGAGTATAAACATACTCCTTGACCAATACTGTCAGCGTGTCTATTAGCTAGGTGACTTAATGTGTCAAGCTTTAAAATTTACGTTCGTTGTCATCTGCTTTTCCAACTGTTGTGTATTTTCTGTTTCTCAAAATACCTTTTATAATATATTCTTTTCTACAAGCTCGCGTGCTATTTAACATCAGATCCGTAGTTTTAAGCTAGACGATTTTTCATATAGTTCGTGGTTTATTATTGTTAACCAAAATGAGTTAGAACGGGACAGATAGTATGGCCATTATTCAAATTTTGCGAACTTTTGAAAATATCAAATCCCATAAAAACCAAAACGTCACTAACGTCAGTTCAGTACAATTTGCAGTTATAAAAACTGAGACACTGACAGGTCAAGACCTGTCAGATATCACTTATCTGTCTCTCTCAAGCTTACTGATTTGTGCATTAGTGAGAATAGATAAGTAGATCTGCTTTATTCTGATATCTGTGGGCTCAAGTTTTATTTAAGTATCGTTTGCTTTAAACTTGTGCATCTTTTTTTTTTATGGGGACAATCTTACACAAATCGACCTAGTCCCAAACTAAGCAAAGCTTGTACTATGGGTACTAGACGACGATATACATACTTATATAGATAAATACATAGAAAACATCCAAGACCCAAGAACAAATATCCGTGAAAAATGCACAAATAAATGCCCTGGCCGGGATTCGAACCCGGGACCTCTAGCTTCGGAGGCAGAGTCACTACCAACTAGGTTGAACAGGTCGTCGATCTTGCTGACTTACGAGCTACTATATCGCACTTGCCAAGTCTTAAAACCCCCGGGACCCGGGTATGTCCTAAAACTACGACCAAGACCACCGGGGGATGGGTAGCAGCATCCCTGGAGTGCGGTGGAGATGCTGCGATCGCCAACCCGCATGCCAAGCGTGGCGATTATGGCATTTACCCCCCCCATGAAATTGGGGGAGGCCTGTGTCCAGCAGTGGACGTCCTCCGGCTGATATGGTGGTGGAAGTCTTAAAAACTTGGTATGCAATGCAGTTAGCTGGTTGCAAATGTTGAGCTGAGCGCGTCTACCCGGTCTCAAACTGCCTGACAGTTACTCGCTTAGCATTCAAATATACGGAAATTCAGTTTTTCGGTGATTATGCTTCCGTGGTACGTCCGATTTTTTTTTTTTTTAAATCTACACCATCGTCATGATGTCACCCATCGACATGCAAAACGTGAGCGTCATCGGTTGAAGCGTCTCCGAGAAGTATCAACTCCTCAGTTTTTTTTTTTTATGACAGGTGGCAAACGAGCAGACGAATCGCCTGATGGTAAGCGATTAGCGTCACCCATGGACACTCGCAACACCAGAGGGGTTGTAAGTGCGTTGCCGGCCTTTAAGATGGGAGTACGCTCTTTTCTTGAAGATTTGAAGGTCGAATCGGTCCGGAAATACCGCAGGCGACAGTTCATTCCACAGTGGCAGTGATAGTGTCCCCGCACGGCTAATCTATCGCGAAAATAGTTTTTGTACTGTAGCATTGTTATTTTGTTGTAGCTCACACTGTAATTTTATATTTAACTACACAATGTATATTGTTTTGAAAAGATGTCACCTCGCCCAGTTTCTTACGCCGGTTCTTCTCGTGGCAGAGGTTTATTTTTCCGAACCGGTGGTAGTTTATTGACGTTCATAGGTGCATGTAATATGCCTAATTTGAAGAATAAAAAAAAAAACGAAATACATGTGTCGCCTAAGAATGAGGTTTGCTTCGCTCAGCTCAATAGAGGGCCTCACCTGCAGCTCGTCCAAGTACCTCCCGACGGGGTTGAACTCGACGACGGGGATGACGTCGCTCTCCTCTCGCGGCAGCGCCCGCGGCTTCGGCCTCACGTCGACTCGCTCACTCACGTACGGTATGAGAGAGGGGTGGAGATGGATCAGGACGTCGTAGCCTACGTATGAGGGGACGAACGCGCTCTGGGAAAAATGACAATCAGCATTTATTAGCACAAAACGTCCAGTGTTAAACGGACCGCCGACACAGCGCTCATAATTACAAGCTTTTATTTAGACGACCTGTTTAGCCTAGTTGGTAGTGACTCTGCCTCCGAAGCTAGAGGTCCCGGGTTCGAATCCCGGCCAGGGCATTTATTTGTCCATTTTTCACGGATATTTGTTCTTGGGTCTTGGATGTTTTCTATGTATATATAAGTATGTATTTATCTATATAAGTATGTATATCGTCGTCTAGTACCCATAGTACAAGCTTTGCTTAGTTTGGGACTAGGTCGATTTGTGTAAGATTGTATATCATTTATATTGATTTTATTTATTTATTTTAAATTATTATAATTAGGGACCCCAATATTATTATTATTTAGTTTCATCTGTCCCGTTGACTGTCTGTAATCAAATTTATTAATTAAATTTGATCCACTTCCCGGTTTCCGATTGAGCTGAAATTTTGCATGCATGTATAAATCGGATAACAATGCAATATTATTATGACACAGAGCTGATCTGATGTAGTCAGAAGGTAGTCATAGCAATTCCTAAACTACACAAGATAAACCCATCGTGTTTGGGCGCATTCGAACCGACTCAACAAGTAGTTTATGATTGTGGAAAAGGTAAAGTCGGCAATAAAAGCTTGTACCAAAAACGAATTTTTTGACCAAAAACTTATTCATAATTAATGACCGCGTATCGATCCGAAGTATGTCGAGCGATATTCGACCTTAACATTATTATTCGACTTACATGTGTGAGTTAGATTCCGATTCGGAATTTGCCGTGTACCTAACGGAGCAGTGTTTACATATCTATGGGCACTTTGTCCGAGCAGATATTTTTCTGTATATCCTACTTTAAGACTTCAATATTAATTTAGCGTGATAAAGAAAGATACTATGTTTATTTATCATATTCATGTAATTTTTTTATCGGTGTGTTCATCGAGAAGACAGTACGGTACGGTTGCCAGTTTGTTGTACGTTTAGCACCGTTTTAAAAGTTTAAAAAAGCTTATTGTTCACAAAAAGTAATTACACGATATGTCACGACCCCGTGCCCTGAGTTTGGAAACCCTGTGTAACACACCCAGTTGCGCATCAATGATGGATGCCGGGGAATGGGCAGCAGCATTCCTTGAGTGCGGTGGAGATACTGCGATCGCCAACCCGCATGCCAAGCGTGGCGATTATGGCATTTACCCCCCATGAAATTGGGGGAGGCCTATGTCCAGCAGTGGACGTCCTAGGGCTGATATGGTGGATGGTGGTGGATGGATGCACTTAAGTATACAAGTTATATATAAGTATTTATATATTATATCACACATTTGGTTATGTTCACATATTTTGTATTTTATCTGTATAATATGATTTCAACTTAACTTATGGTGTGTGTTTGTGTGTATATATGTTTGAACCTAAGATATAATAAATAAAGAACTGTTATATATGTTGTACTCTTTGAGAACAAAAATATTTAGTTTTTCACGACTTTTCGGTTCGGTCTCATGGTAATCAAGTTTGTAGGGGGACCTATAGTTGAAAGGAAAGGCATCATTACACGTGAAAGTGTTTATCAAGCACCACCAGGACTCCCAACGCATGTGTGCGTGCTGAGACAGCCAACTAACAAACAAACTCTTTCGTAACTATGTGACTAAACACAGTGAAATAGTAATTTGGAGGGGCGGGCCGTGTTATCTTAGTTTATCTCTACATTACATGTGAACTTTTAACAGGGCGTAAGGGCAGAGAGTTGCCTGCGTACGGTAAGGTAAGGTGTTCCGGAACCGCCTGACTCTCGTACCACGCGAGCCGGCAACGTCAACCATCGATTCCTGATCCGCGGCTCAATCCTTTCGGAAGCGAGCCGGGGGTCTACCTCTGTTGGCCCTAAAACGTAACTCGTTCTGTCGCACGCTATAAGTTGCATGTGCCAGCAAATTTTTACTAGGGGGTCTTGTGATGTGGTGATTGTGATTGATTTTGAACAGTACTCACCACCACCACTACCATATCAGCCGAAGGACGTCCACGAGAGGTGAATGCCATCATAATCGCCACGGTTGGCATGCAGGTTAGCGATCGCAGTATCTGCACCGCACTCCAGGGATGCAGCTGCCCATCCCCCGGTGGTCTTGGCCGTAGTTTTAGGACATAACCGGGTCCCGGGTGTAGTGTACTCACCAAAACATTATCGAGCATATTCTTCATCAGCTTATCTTCCATGAAAACGAGTGTGTTCCTCGCTAGAGTTTGGGCGCGCAACACTGTGTGCTTGTTCGGCGCGAAACTCGTCCATATCGAGGGTAGGTCGGCGTCGTGTGACGTCACTATGTACATGTACGGGGCGGACGCGTCGCGGGACGAAAACTTAGTTTCTATGTCTAAGATCTCCTCTCCTGTGAAAGATAGTGTATGAGATAAAGATATAGATAGTGTATGAGAGCAAAATTATATATTTCCGGCGAGGGCAGTATATTATTTTATTTAAACTTTATTGCACAAATAAATCGGTACAAATGGCGCACTTAATGCCTCAAGGCATTCTCTACCAGTCAACCATGGGGCCAGACACAAAGGTAGGTGCAAGAGACAAACTAGGTGAAAGAAACAAAAAAAGAAATCCTAAGGCAGAGCTAATTACAAAAAAGGTGTTTAAACTACTTAACCAAATATATACCTGAATACATACATAGATATATACTGGGTGATACAGGAGACGTGAGCAGGACCAACACTACATACATAGTAAATGGCAATGAATCGTTCACCATTGTATTTAAGTGAAACACCCTTACCTTTTTCCTGTATTTTAATTTTTGTTAAGTTAAAGTTTAATTCTCTACAATCATGGTCACCTTACAACAACTTGTTTATAAAGATTAAACCTCTAACTGTTATGACAGCACTTTGATTATGAAGAAAATAAATTGTCACATTGAGTGAGATACTATAATTCAAAAGTAATCGGACTCAGATGACATTCAATTTGACACGTATGATTTGACTGAAGTATTCTGATTGTAGAGTGACCATGAAGTTCGTAAATAATTTAAAACATTTTGTTTTCAATACTAAAGATAAATGAACGTTAATTTCACTAATAGTAGCACGAAGCAGTAGCTTATGATCTACTGAATCCGTAGTGTTGACCTTGCTCACGTCTCCCGAATCACCCTGTATATATATACATTAAAGATACATTCATAATTATATACTATTGCACACACGCTTACGACTACAAATCTCCTTTCCGCTAGGAATGTTCTAGCAAGTGCTTGAAGAGCATACGTTTGAAAACAAATTTGCTTGGGGCTTGTCTTATCGTCAGAGGGAGTATATGAGAGAGGGGCTATATTGAATCAGGAGTGAAGCGAAATATGTTACGATATAATACCGAGCGTATCGAGAGATTTTAAAGTATATTGAGCGTGACGAGGGATGTGTTTACTTTTACATCCAAGTCGCAAATATCAAACAAAAGCATGAAATGGGCTACTTTTTCGCCGCCAGACGTCAAAGTAATTCGCCGTGCCCCTGACGCCACAACGGTAAAAAAATGATGTGTAAAGAAATAATGCCAATATAAAATTGGGCAGCTTCACAGTAGTTTTTCATTAAAAAAAAAATTGTCGGCCAGTGCCGTCGTTGGCGTCGGAGTGACGATTTTACGTTGACGTCTATGGCCGACCGTGGCGTTCAAAAGGTTAATACTTAAATCGATATTTTTTTATTCTTTTACACACACATGGGTTACAGAAGTATGAATTTGATGATATAACTTTAATTATATTAATTCTTTGTTTAATATTCTTGTAATTGAAGTGAAAAGCAGAGTGTATTGTGTGTAACAGATGGTCGAGGGAGGCGATGGCTGAGATACGCGTCATACTCGTGATCGGGTGCTGTTTGTGGAGTCCGGTCTGTTCATGCTTGCAAGGGCAAAGTAAATACCTTAATACTAGTGTTATTTTATTGTATGTAGATTGACGAGAGACATAATCCTGTTCTGGATTAGTTCTATTGTTATTGACGCTTAGAGACCTTATACATCTCTAAGAATTATTAGTGCTGTTTTATTATTTATTTTAATTTTGACGCTTAGAGACCATTTACATCTCTAAGGACTTAATAATCTCTAAGGAAATAATTGTTATTAATCGTATTTGGACGCTCAGAGACCATTTACATCTCTGAGATATTAAATTAATTTTACATATTTTTTGTTTATTCGGACACAGATTGTTTTCAATATACGTCCTTCATCATCATCATCATCATTCAGCCGAATGACGTCCACTGCTGGACATAGGCCTCCCCCAAATACTTCCACAATGACCGGTCCTGCGCCACCCGCATCCAGCGGACACCCGCGACCCTTACCAGGTCATCAGTCCACCGTGTGGGGCGCCTGCCCACGCTACGCCTTCCGGTACGTGGTCGCCACTCGAGAACCTTTCCGCCCCAACGGCCATCGGTTCTGCGTGCTATGTGCCCCGCCCACTGCCACTTAAGTTTAGCGATTCGAAGGGCTATATCGGTCACTTTGGTTCTGCTGCGGATGGCCTCATTTCTGATGCGATCACGCAGAGAAACACCCAGCATAGCCCTCTCCATTGCTCTTTGGGTAACTATGATACACGTCCTTAATATTTGTAAATTTAGTTTCTTTGAATTGTTAATCAGTATATTTTTTTAAATCGTTATTATTATGTAACATTGCCAGTTTTTAAATTGTATAAAGTCACGCTTTGACATGTAAAAGTGCCCTTGTGGCCTATTTGCAGAATAAATATTTGATTTTGTATAACTCGTGTATAAAACCCATTTTACCCTCTACTTCATATACCACTATTATTATTAGGAAGCCGGTTTTAGTGTAGTTAAAGGTACTTACGTGTCATATCGCCATTAAAGTCGAGGAGCAACATGTCACTTCCCCAGCTGGTCTCGCTCAACAACTTGAGCGTCCTCAGGAACCCGAGCTGGGGCGTCGCCGGGGCCGAGTGCGGGGCCCGCGCTAAGTATACTCGCGCCGCGAGCAGGGAGGAGGCGATGGGGGGGAAGTGCGGGGCGAGGAGGTGGGAGGAGAGGAAGCGCTGGAGGAGGCAGGAGGCCACGCCGAATGACGGGTGCCGTTGGTGGAGGCTGCGAAATTAATGGGGAAATTATTTTGGATTACCGCAATGATAATTGATTAGAAATATACAGTTATTAGTATATCTTTGCATACATGACAAAAATATAAGAATTATCAAACCAAGGAATACAATAATAATAAAATAAAATTAAAAATGTTGTAAACCCCAGGACGTTTTTCTAATTGCATTCTAATTGCAATTGATTTTAGTTTTCCCATATATTTTGAGACCCAGCGCCTGATGAACACAACGAGCAACTTTTAAAGTTTTTTTTTGTATAGGAGCTCCCTTAAATAGTTATTTTATTTTGTTTTTAGTATTATTTGTTATAACGGCAATGCAACAGCGCCGAAATATCGGAAACTCAACAATATTAACATACATGGTAAATATCCCGTTTTGAACAGTAATTCTAGTGTTAGTGACCATGTTAGCTTGTAACTACGTTTGTATGGAGAATCGAGCGTAGGAGCGGTACCCCCCTTAAGCAGTCCACGCTGGAAATATCTCTGGTGGATATGCAAACTCAATGTGTTGTTTATTTATTTATTTAATCTTTATTGCACAAAATATAATCGTACAAATGGCGGGCTTAATGCCAAATGGCATTCTCTACCAGCCAACCATTGGGCTAAACAGATATTTATGAAAGGTGCAAAGAAAAAAGTTTGATAATTCTACTAAGAAAATGCGAAGACAAGATCAATATAAACACTATAAATAAACATACATCCACCACCACCATATCAGCCCTAGGACGTCCACTGCTGGACATAGGCCTCCCCCAATTTCATGGGGGGTAAATGCCATAATCGCCACGCTTGGCATGAGGGTTGGCGATCGCAGTATCTCCACCGCACTCTAGGAATGCTGCTGCCCATTCCCCGGTGGTCTTGGTCGTAGTTTTAGGACATACCCGGGTCCAAACATACATAAATACAATATATTCATATAAGTTACATACATACAAGAATAGATATACTACTTTATATTAAATACATACTATAATTATAGGGATGGATTCTAGTCGAATTCTTGTTTAAGCATATGCTTACGCAGCATTCGCTTGAAAGTGAACTTGCTTGGGGCTTCTCTAATCTCGAGAGGGAGTGAATTCCAGAGACGGCTTGCCTGTTTATCTTACCCATGTAGTGCACCTCTCAATCGAGGCAGTAACACTGTGTCCCGCTGTAGTTTGATACTCTCTTCGCTCTCTTTGAACTTCACCACTCCATTCTCCACCTGCAAAAGTCTCGTTTGAGAAGCGAAACAACTACTTGATTTAAAAAAAAAATGCCAAGAGCATATCGGGCCATGCTCAGTGTAGGGTTGCCGTAGTTGCCTAACAAAACTTAATTAAAAAAACCGGCCAAGTGCGTGTCGGGTCACGCACAGAGAAGGGTTCCGTACCGACACCTCTTAATCTACATTTAAAACCACTATACAATACAGTAAATAAAAAAACGTCGTATCTTCATAGGGAAGTCACGGCACTTACGCCCTTTTGTTTGGGCAAGACAGTTTTTCAGCAATAACTCATAAACCGCAAGAACCTATCTTGTTCAAACCAAAAATCGTTGAAAGTATTTATAATTGTACATCATCTTGATTTTTTTCAGAATTTTAAACTTTTAGGGAGGATAATATCTCACCAACGTTTGACTTCAATGGAAAAGTTTTTTACAAACCTCTATGTTATTTTTGAAGCCCTAACGATTGATACCCCACACGCCTATGTGCATTGGAAAAAATGTTTGGCCTCCAGTTTCATATGTTTTTCATAATTTCACATCATATTTCTGTAGCGGTTCATAGCATACACCTTCCTACCAAATTTCATAATTGTAGTGCTCATAGTCTCCGTGTAAATCTGCTGTGACATACGGACGGACGGACGGACGGACGGTCGGACGGGCAGACACGGCGAATCTATAAGGGTTCCATTTTAGCCATTTTGGCTACGGAACCCTAAGAACAGCAACAGGGAATACTTTCGCAGCGTTCCATACGACTTTTACTAAGAAAAGAAGACTTTTTACGATAACTCAAAAACAGCTTAACTGTGATCATGTTCGCTATAGTTTTCTTAAGTCTTTGTCTTTATTAAGTCATCAAAAGTTAGAAGGGTTGGGGGGACCCCATTTCTTTTTCTTTTGGAGTAATTATTTTCGTAAATATTCACTTTATCAAAAAGTTTTTAATAATAATAATAATAATCGTTTATTTCGAACCATACAGTCCATATCTAAAAACATTACTTTGACTTTAAATTATATTAAATTAAATAAACAGAATAACAAATAAACACGATAACAACAATTAATGAAGACGTCTATTCATTTTAAAAGAGCTATCCAACAACAAAGCACACCACAGGGTCGAAGCAAAAAAAAAAAAACAAAACATTCCCACTCCATTGAAAACGTAATCCACATTTTTCTTAATCGTACATTATTTTTATTTTTTTATTGTTAGACGACTTTTTTTTTTTCAACAACGTAAATCTGCAACCGGACACCCTGTATATCTAGTAGCGGATTTGGTAAGGCTGTGGCGTGAAACATAATCGGTGTGATGTATACATATTCGTGTCTTCTCTTACCTCTCTCCTCAGCAAGGTGATCTCTTTAGGATGCGCTATAACCAGCCTGAAGACCAGTCCGTTCTTCAGGACGTCTATATGCGTCGGGTACGCGTGGGTGGGCAGATTGAACTGCTTATTAAGTCGGTCGGCTATCTGAAGGTTGAAGGCGGCTTTGAGGCAGCGGAAGGCCTCGATATCCCCGGGCCATTTTCCACTGTGACCTAAAATAAAGATAAAGTTTTTTCACCTCAGCGGCTCGAACATGGCGGTTTTGCTGCTTGAAACCAGTGAGCAAAATGCAATTTTGCTACGAGCGTGAAAAAACTTATTTATTATTTTTTCATATTGTCGGTTACTTTAAGTAACTTCATTCTCTCTATCACTATTCCTTTGCGTTATATGTTCTCGCCGCTGAGCTGAAAAGTTGTATGAATCACACGGGAGCAAAGATATTTGCACCTCGTGTCTTGAGTCCCTTTACATTATATGGATTCAACATGTATCATTTTGGGCATAGCAATACTTTCAACATAAGTCCGATAGACTTCCAGGATAAACAATTTAGGAGTTATAATTATAAATTGCATTATTATTGGTATTAAACATATCGACAATTATTAATTAAATAATGGTCCACATCTCCTACTATACTTTCCTAAAAATAAGGCTGGGTTGCACAGACTTACGATAACATACTGATCATTTGATCAATGTTAAAGATTGCGCCGGCAGCTGTCATCCCATAGAAACTTGTCAAACTAAACATACATTGAAATTTTAACGAACACCGCTTACGATTACAGACGGTTTGCTGCAACCCAACCTAATTCTCTATAAGCGAACTTCCCCACAGGATTGTAAGTCCTGGGTCCGGACAGGCGGACATCCGGAATCCGGACATTCGAAAGCATTTTTGCTGTAGTTAAAATGGAGATTCGCTCGCACGGTAAATGAAATCCACTTACCTAATTCGATAACGGTCTCGCAAACCGGCGTGTACTCCGGCGCGAAGAAGACGCCATCTTTGTGAATGTCCTTGATAACGCATGTGCCCCCGCGCCGCCAGGGCTGGTGGGGGGCGGCGGGGAGGGGCGGCGCCGGCGCGCAGTAGCTGAACACCGCCGACGTCCCTACGTTATATTCTATTAATAGTACAGTATTGACGAGCCTCGGAAAGTAAGGGATCGCCTGACGAGGTAGTTGTCAGGCCGAGACTTGCCGAGGCCTGAGCCAGTAACCGAGTTAGGCAATCCCGGTTCTCGGCAAGGTAAATATATTGCTTTTCTCAAACAATGTGAGGAAACACATAAGTAATTGTATGTACCTTAATTATTTTTTGCGAAATAAATTTCTTTATTATTATTATTATTAAAATAAAACAAAGATATTGCGAAATCCTTTTGTGTGACGTACTATATATAATACTAGCTGTTGCCTGCGACTTCGTCCGCGTCTTCGCTCCTATTGGTCGCAGCGTGATGTTATATGTATAGCCTAAAGCCTTCCTCGATAATTGGACTATCCAACACAAAAATATTTTTTCAATTCGAACCAGTAGTTTCTGAGATTAGCGCGTTTAAACAAACAAACAAACAAACTTTTAAACTTTATAATATTAGTATAGATATATTAAAATATAATGAGAAAGGTCACTCACGTCTTTAAGGTCGAATATCGCTCGACATGTTTCAGACCGGTTCGCGGTCCTTAATCGTGAATACCTATCGCGGCGGCGGTTCTTTGAGCACCAATCATATTCAAATAATTAATTATATTTTTGTACTTTTTTTTTCATTATATTTTAATATGTCTCAAACTCACGAGAGTTTTCTATATAAATATAATATATAGTTAAATAAAAGCTTGTAAAACTTACCATACACGGCGCTGATATCCAGCGGCAGCTGCGTGAGTCCGCGCAAATCTCTCCGGAGGTCGTCAGCCGCCTGTAGGACCGCTAGAGCGCTCTCCTCGCTCTCGATCCTTTTCTCGCGCGTGTACTGCTTGCGAGTTGTGAGCGAGTTTAGTTGTTCGAGCACGTGGAACAGTTCCGAGGATGGGATCTCTGGAATAGTTAAGAATTAGTACTGAGGGTGGGTTTGAAGTAAGAGAGGTGTCTTCCAACACAAGAAATCTCAATAGTCACTCACTCCAACTTACACAGAGGCTTCATGTTTATTATGAAGTTAATACATACTTAGGATTAAACCCCCTTCTCCCCTCGGCTGACGCAATGTACTATTATTTCATAAAATATATGTTATATATTTTATATGTTGTTGTTTTATATGTTGTTTTATTTTGTATGTTATATATTTTATATAGTACAGATTAACATACACATCAATATACTATAGCAGATTGTGGACAAAGGAATAATATGTTCTATTTACGGAGAGGGCGGTAGGTATATTGAATCCTGAGTGAAGCGAAAGGTTTGACAATAGAATCCAAGCGTAGCGAGGGATTCAAGTGTTTACGTCGAAGAGGAAAATAATTTTGCTACCGTACGATCAATACTGCTTTACCTAGCCTATGAGGCCCGCTGCTAAAACATGAAATGTCTTACAAATAATTTTGCTATCGAGTGGCACATGCCTACTGCTTTTCACACCTTCTATGAGGAAAATAATCATTGTTGCCCTCATTTGAGGGCAATGACACTGATTATTCTCTTCTCCCTGGTCGGCGTGACAGTGGGGCTCTTTACACGGTTAGTTTGGTCACAATACTGGAATGTCAATATTTTTTGCGGTTTTCAAAAATTGATTGGAGTTTGCTTCAATATTCGTAAATATTCACGTATAGAAATATAAGTGTATCGCGTGATAATAATTACCATGTCATGTGGGAGGCCCCATTAATTGACGTCTCGTTTTCAATAGTGTCTTGGTAGTTTGTTTCAATTTTGCAAGTTTGTACTATAGATTAAGAATTTTTTAAGGCTGGTTAAGTGTGGTCTGCACGTACATTTACATTTAATTTTTATTTTCTGTGGTAAATAACATAATAGAATTTATAAATGTTAAATATATATATATATATATATATATTTGTCAGAAAAATCGGCTAGTATAGCCGCGTCGTCGCGTCGGCGAGCTGTGGCTTGCAGCTGGGCCACAACGGAAGAACAGCGCTGGCTTTGCCAGCCTCATGCTGAGCTGTGGCCCTTTTCTGACAAACAGTGTTCGTCCTATTTTTTTGTAAACTTCTATTACCTGTGTTTGTCATTAATAAATGTTTTTTTCTTTCTTTCTTTCTTTCTTTTCTGAATAGCAGGCGTGGAAGAATATTATATGACCTAAGTGATACGAATTTTGCTGGTGGTTGACTGAGTTGGTTCCGATGGCTCTGTTGAAACGAATGAAGTTCGAATATCTGCCTCTCTGCCACTCGAGTATGCAAGTACGACAGAGAGGGAGATACACGAACTTCGTTTCTGTTTCGCGATAGCAGCTCAGGTAACTAATGTTCCCGATTGTAATGTCTTGTACTCACCATATTTGTGTTTGAGGAGGTATTCCACAATTTGGCGGGGGATAGAGCGACGTTCGGATAGTGTGTCTCCCTCCCACACGCACGTTTCAGTGATGGAGCCATCTTGGAACCGACGCAGCTCGGACTTATCGCCCCAAAAAGCTCTGCAAAACATAACCCAACGATAACTATGAAAGTACGTGGGCGCAGGACTATCTTTACCCTATATAAGGGTGGTATTCCACTCATCCAATATCTTTGTCCAATATATATTTGATCAAAGAAATTTTATGACTTCATCAAACTTGGATGGGACCCCGACATTTGATCAAAGATTCTGATGACATTTAAATCAAAATGGCTACGCATGAAAAAGAACTTGAACAAAGATATTGGATAAGTGGAATGGGCCTCCGTCAAGGAAATTTGATCAAAGATTGGACAAAGATATTGCATGAGTAGAATACCAGACTTGGTATTCCACTCATCCAATATCTTTGTCCAATATATATTTGATCAAAGAAATTTTATGACTTCATCAAACTTGGATGGGACCCCGACATTTGATCAAAGATTCTGATGACATTTAAATCAAAATGGCTACGCATGAAAAAGAACTTGAACAAAGATATTGGATAAGTGGAATGGGCCTCCGTCAAGGAAATTTGATCAAAGATTGGACAAAGATATTGCATGAGTAGAATACCAGACTTGGTATTCCACTCATCCAATATCTTTGTCCAATATACATTTGATCAAAGAAACTGGATGATTTCATCAAACTTGGATGGGACCCCGACATTTGATCAAAGATTCTGATGACATTTAAATCAAAATGGCTACGCATGAAAAAAAAAACTTGGACAAATAAATATATTGGATAAGTGGAATGGGCCTCTGTCAAAGAAATTTGATCAAAGATTGGACAAAGAAATTGAACAAAGATATTGGATGAGTGGAATACCACCCTAATGGGGCTTCTATGACCTTGACAGAGCACTATTTTGTGACGATAGACAAAGTAGATAGGAACTAGGGATAGTAAAATAAATTTTAGAAGAGGTAGGGCACAGCGAAACGTCATCTTGCTGAAATTTGGAGCAGCCCAACTGCCCCAACTGGGGAAGTACCTCCGCCGTACAGAAGACCGCAGCCATAATAGCATCACTACTTGCTCCTTAGGTAGGTATGTGGTGTTGTGTTCCTGGTGGTGAGTAAGGTCGCCAGAGCTCCCGAGGATGCGCTGTGTTGGGAGTGAGGGGCCTGCATATGTCTAGCTTGACAGCTGGAGACATCTACAGGTCCCTCACTCTCAAAACAGCGCATCCTCAAGTCAATAAAGGGTCGGCAACGCATTTGTGATCCCTCTGAAGTCGCAAGTGTCCATAGGCTACGGCGTCTGCTTACCTTGCTTGCCACCGTCGTAGTATTGAAAAAAATTGGGGAACAATCTTACACAAATCGACCCAGTCCCAAACTAAGCAAAGCTTGTACTACGGGTACTAGACGACGATATACACTCTTATATAGATAAATACATACTTAAATACATATAAAACATCAAGACCCAGGAACAAATATCCATGTTAAATGTACAAATAATGCCCTGGCCGGGATTCGAACCCGGGACCTCTAGCTTCGGAGGCAGTGTCACTACCAACTAGGTTAAACAGGCCGTCAAACAAAATCTGTCGGCCGTAAAACCAGGGGCCTTTCAGCTCGAAGTACGAATTTTTCTATGGAAGTGTTAGTTTAACTTGTTTGTACCAGATGTCACTGGGTGCTATCTCTATCACACTTGCATATGTCATAAAAAAATATATATATTGAAGTGACAGGGATGCAGCGGTCGTGCGGTTAGTTCTTGCTAAATACACAACGGCGCTACGATTTATGTGGAGTATTTCACTGGTATCTCTATCTCAGTATATATACTGTACTTTGTGCGTAAAACTATTAATACTAACCTATCTATCGGGGGGCCCTAGGCACGGGCTCAGACTGCCCAGTGTGAGACAGGTCTGACCGGGCGACCAAGTTTTGTTCGGCATCTTTCGTGATTTCCCGGAGAACACGAGTTTTCCCGAAGATGAAAGCTAGATCGAGGGGCATAACCCCTGAATCGTCGTAAAATCGAGCAGTTTTTTTTTTAAAACCAAGCCGGTGGCAAACACGTACGGCCCGCCTGATGGTAAGCGGTCACCGCAGCCTATGGACGCCTGCAACTCCAGGGGCGTCAATGCGCGTTGCCGACCCTTTAAAAATGTATACATTCCTTTCTTGAAGAATCCCATACTGTAGTCCCTCGGGAAAACCTCGGCAGAGCCACAACCGGAGCGTCCGAGGGAGGAACTTCCTCTGAAACCGTACCGTACGCGACCATTCAGGATCTAAGGTGTGAGGATGGCGACGGCGAGCGGTGCGATGGTAGAAAGCGGCCGTGGGCATCATGACGAACAGTTCTTCGGAGCACACGCACGCAGAGATAGAACACGCACAAGGAGGCAAAGTTTCTCCTTAAACTTAACGGTTCAATATCGCTTGTGTGCTCAGTTTCGGAAGATTGCCCAGGGCAGACGGACAAACGAGTGGAACCCTGAAAACATTGTTTGTAAAGATTACCTAAACTCCTCAGCCTCGGGCAGGTTGGCAGCGGGTCCCTTGTCGATGATCTCCATCGCATGCTCCTGGTTCAAGATGAATCCGAAACACAACTTCTCTTCATACCTTAAAAATAATTGATACGATTAGTAAGTGGTTACGGTAAGAGCGCTCGTGGCCTAGTGGCGCCCGCGTACCGCGTGCGGTATTTAGGATATAGTAGGAAAGTTGGATGGGTGACCGCTTTGACTGGTTACTAACTGAGCGCTCCCGTGCTTTGGAAGGCACGCTAGCCGTCAATCCCGACTGTTGTTTATGACAGCAGTCGTTAAGCCAAGTTAGAGGCCTTGGGGCGGCTTGAGAACTTCTAGCAGTCAAGTTGCCCACTCACTGGACAAGAGGAGTCGAAGTTGCACCACGTCCGTAGGGAGTACCCACCGTTAATCCTACACATAACCCCTGGGTGGTGCTAAAAGTGCAACAAACTGGCAACCGTACTCACGGTAAGATCTCACGGTTTCTGTTTCTGGGATTAGGCAGTGGACCCCGGCTATCCTTCAGGATGACTGTTCTGGGACAACGCCAGGATGATGATGAGTAAGTGGTTACAGTAGCCATTACGCCAGTCTAGTGGTACAAGCATCGGTCGCGGGTCCGAATTCTGGCTCATACCATTCAGTCAATCCAATTCTTGGGGTTAGGATGCGGACCCTGGGTAATCTGGGTATCCTTCAGGATGCAACTATACCGGGATAACTGGGATTTGTTAATACTCACTTATCCTTGACTTTGTCATATCCTTTCCCAATAGGCCAAGAGAAGTCCGCCTCTACAATTGGCAGGATCAGATCAGCTCTACATGTCAGGCCTTTTGACAGGAGCGAGTGTAGAGTCTCTACCACTAGAGAGAGCTGTTCTATGCCATAGTTCAGTTTGGACTCTATGGGAGCTTTATCTATGACTGCTTGCTTTAGTTTCGAGAAGTGTTTAAACCTGAAAATTAGTTGATATTATTCATTTAAAATGCACATTATTTCTTTGAAATATGAGAAATGTAATTGATAAATGATTTGCTACGTTTGATGCACGGAATGAACGAATTATTTTTCATGTATTTACTTTGTTAGAAAATTATAATTTCGTTAGAACACTACTGTTTGGTAAAATATTACAGATTATGTATAATCTAGCGCCATCAAGGTGCTACTTTCCTTAGAATGACTCAGGTCACCCATACTTATATATCGTAATGATGAAATTAAGCAAAGCTAAGAAATTATTTTCATGGACACAAAATATCGATTGAAATAAGGGAACATGCACAATGTTACATATTAATTATTTACACATAATTAACATTTGTCACAACTTGGAAGTTTGATAGCATATTGTTTACCACTGACGCAAACGCCTTCTTGTGCAACTGAATCCGTCTAGTGACCACCTATTAAGCCGGTGGGGTGAGTAAACCCTTAAGCCTCGGATAGGGGTCGATTCAACCCGCGGGCTGAGCCAACTCTTATATGATAGAGAGTGGTAAACTGAGCCCGCGGGCTGAGAAGACGTTTAAATGCTAAGAGAGGGTAAATGAGCCCGCGGGTCGAGTAGACCTGTAAGTGGGATAAGTGGTCAACAGGGCCTGTGGGCTCAGTTGGGTCGAGTCACCCACAAAAAAAATCAAAAAGGACCATTGAGCCCGCGGGACGATTTTCATGTGGACTCAGTTGCCCATGAAGGGACGCAAACGAGAGGTAATATAAGTTTAAAATGCGTATCTGTCTGTGGTATCACAGCTCCCAAACGGATGAACCTGCAGTTTTAAATCGAAAGTCTTAAGGGTTCTTTATTAAGTCAATTGTTATTATCTTATTTTATATAGGTAAAGTAATATTTAATTTCTTTACCTCAGTATATAGTCGAACTGCAGCAACGGCGTCACCGGAGTCATGAACAGCGGTATAAAGCTGTTGACACTCCCGTCGTCCAACATATCAACCGCCAGCCCAGCCTCACGCTTTAACGCTGCATAAGTTCCTGTCGTCATATGCCAGCAGAGGTTGTAGTGGCCAGTTGTGTCGAGAAATACTACAGGGAAGTGGTTGAGGAAGTCCGAGAGGGATTCCGGTGCCTTGTGGAGAGAGATGCCAGTTGTGTCCCATGTGGAGGTCTCTGGTAAATGGAGCACAAGTTTTACATTTTATATTTAGAATTTAGCCTTATGAATAAATGGAGGCTGTAGTATATTGGAAAATGAGGGTACTCCTACAGCAAATCAGTCTGGTTGTCAGGTGCGTATGAACATGGGCTCTCCGGAATTTCGGCAGTTTTATCGTTACATAATAGAGGCATACATGGAGGCAATCAGATGAGAAGGAGGCAGGCTCAACTGGTCTCGGCTGGACAGAGCTGGAACAAGCCCTATAGAGACAAATGGAGAACTCTTCTGCGAGGGACATAGGTCCCTAATAATAATAATCGTATGGCATTTATTTTCGAACATGAGATCTTCGAGAACACAGTCCGGTGCCCAGTTTGTTGCACTTTTAGCACCACCCAGGGGTCACGTGTGGGTACTCCCTACGGACGTGGTGCAACTTTTTTATTTTTATTTATTAAAATAAAAACATAGCAAGTACCAATTAACAAAGTTTCGCCAAACTGCGAAGCAGTTTGTTGGCGTTCCCTAAAAAATTACTATAAAGCAGGTACAAACTTATAAGTTATATTATAACTACTTGTCTAAATAATGTATACTTGTCTAAATAGTGTATAGGTTTGTTTTAATTATTTTTAAGTTAGAGTAATTTCTATTTTATTTCACAAGTTTTTCTGAATAAATTTGTTTATCAACAATCATATATTTATTTTATTTGATTTATTTATTGATAAAGGGAAACAAACAGCGAAAAATAACACATACAATTAAATACATTTAAACATATACAAAAGCCAACACAGTTTCCACTAATGAGTAATATATCATTATAGTTGCTCAGACAAGACTGGTTTATGTATATATAATTCTGTTCAATTTTACTATAATTATTCTTTTACAATTATTTTCTAAGATAGATAATAATAAAAGAAAGGTTATAAAACATTTTGTATCTCCTTGTGTTATAAAATTAAATAAAACGAATTTAAGAAATATATAAGTACCATGCACAATTTACTTTACAGAAGTAAGCTCTAGCAATTAATGTAGTACCACTATTATAATAAATTGTTAATTGAATAACAAATACGTTATTTATTCGTAATTGCAGAAACAAATTTTTGTACCGACGGAATAAAAAACAAGTCAATATGACAATATTTACTATTGTAATTTTTACATGCTCTTACGATGAATCTATTCCTTGCGTAAGCGGTTCGATGGGAAGGGACAGCGAATAATTTGGAAGAGCGCGTGCGGTGGTCCGCGCATCGAAGGAAGGCGCGCGCGAGCAGCGCGGGCGAATCCATCAGCCCGTTTAGAATTTTATATAATATAATTTGATCTCTGATCTCGCGTCTAGCTTGAAGAGATATAATATCATTAGAGTTAAATTCTTTGAATCTATACTTCATCCGCTTGATAAATTTATTTTGAATTCTTTCTATTGCATTATTATGGATAGAAAAATGAGGATTCCATACTGTGGAGGCATATTCTAAGCGAGATCTTACGTAAGCATTATACAAAAGAATCATTGTGTTAGGATCTTTAAAATCTCTACTCTGTCGAAATATAAACCCGAGCATACTATAGGCCTTCCGAACAATTTTGTCAACATGGGCGGTTAACTGCAACTCATGGTCTATATTTACACCAAGATCCTTTATTTCTTTCACTTTCTTAAGGAGACTACCATTTATGGAGTAGTCATAAACTGTGGGATTATGTTTACGAGAGAATGTAATAGAGCAACATTTTTCAATATTAAGGCAAAGCTTATTGTTTTGGCAATAGTTATTTAGTCTGTCGAGGTCGTTCTGTAGATTGAGACAGTTATTATGTGACGCGATTACACTGAATATTTTCATATCGTCTGCATATAATAAGACTTGAGAATGCTGAAAACATTCAACGACGTCGTTAATAAATACGTTAAATAACAACGGTCCAAGATGGGAGCCTTGTGGGACACCCGACGAGACAGGCACAAAGCTGGAGGTATGACCTTTAATCGCCACAGCTTGGCTTCTGTCACGAAGATATGATGTAAGCCATCTCAAAAGGTTTCCGTGAATTCCAAATGTCTCTAATTTGCTTATAAGTATAGCGTGGGAGATCTTATCGAACGCTTTAGAAAAATCTGTATAAATAGCGTCCACCTGAAAGCCTTTGTCCATTGCAACAAGAGTATAGTCAAGCAATTCGCAAAGATTGGATTCTGTGGATCTTCGGCTAATAAATCCATGTTGTTGAGGAGCAAGCATTGGTCTAATTGCATGATATAGCGTATCGTATATAATTTTTTCAAAAAGCTTAGGTATTACTGATAGTTTTGAGATACCGCGATAATTTTTTATATTTCTTTTGTCTCCGCTTTTGAAAATCGGAACAACGATCGACTTTTTCCAAATTTCAGGCATTATACCGGTTTTCAAAGATAGATTGAATAAATAGCTAATTGGGGGGGCTAGCGTTGTTCGACATCTATGAAGAAAAACTGGATGGATTCCATCAGGTCCACTTCCTTTAGAAACTTTTAATGATTTTAAATAAGTTTCGACTATAGTTGACGTAATCTTAACATGGTTTATAATATTATTGGATGGATTGTTATTAGCTGTGTTGAGAGTTACATTTACATCATTTACAAAGGCAGACTGAAAAAAAATATTAAATAAATCCGCAATATGTTGACCATTAGAGCCTATTTCATTATCTAAAAAGAGAGAGTCTGGTATGCCGCTATGGTTAGTTTTTGATTTTATAAAGGACCAAAAAGATTTTGAATTAAAGCGAATATTTTTTTCTGTCCTAAAAATGTATAGAGTGTAACAGGAGTCTTCTAACTTTTTAATTGTAGTTCGTAACTTTGAAAAGGCAATGTAGTCCGATTGTCTCTCATAAATTTTCCACTTTTTATGTATCTTGTTTTTTTTATTTATTAACTTAATTAGCATACGTGAATACCAAATAGGATATTTTTTTTCGTTTGAATTAATAGTTTTGGTCGGTATAAGTTTATCTATTATCTCATTTAAAATTGTGTAAAAATTTTCAACAGCTTTTTCTACATTATCCAATGAAAGATAATGGTCCCAGTCAACCTTCTGCAATTCAGCATTAACCAAGTGATAGTCTGCTGCAAAAAAACGACGAACTGTGCGAGGAGCAGGTTTCAAAGAGTGGTCAATCATCCTTAAATCAATATTTACACAAAATACGGGGTGATGACCATCTATCGGCACTAAAGGTTCCACAGAGTATAACTTACAAAAAATATTTGATATCACCAAATCTAATTGTCTATCATTTTTGTTTGGAATATTATTAAATTGATGCCATCCAGTAAAACTAATGAATGCGGAGAGCTGTGATGTCAAAGAATTACAACTGGGATTCTCTATTATCAAACTGTTTTTATCATTATCCGTGGGTCTCCAGGCAGCGTCCGTGATATTAAAATCGCCTATAACCATAAAAACATCGTCCGGGGAATCGGTGTATAAGTCAGATACATATTCAAAGAACAAGAGTTGTGATTCCACCTGAAATTTGCTTTGAGGGAAATAACACGTAAATAGTCTAAACTTTTTAGAAATAGGACCTTGGGATAAAAGGATGTCAATCCAGGTAACATCGGCATCGGGTAAATCTATTACAGAGCGAAAGTCTCGTTGTTCCACCTTGAATCGGCGGCGCGCGGCTACGAGCGTGCCGCCGCCTCGCGTCACCCCGCGTCTGTCGTAGTCACGGTCCGTGCGATAAACGTTATAGCGAGAGTCGAACAGTTCCCCGTCAAAAATACCAGGTAAGAGCCAAGTTTCTGTAATGCAAATGATGTCATAATCGAATCGCATTACGTTACGCAAGAACCCCGTTGTTTTTGATCGCAATCCACGAGCGTTTTGATAATATATAGAAATATCTATTTTTTATTGAATATATAAAGACCAATAAATATTATGTGCAATCTTTTGAGACTCGTTTGAAAATATTTAATTTGTAAATATCTTATATCGGCTATTGATTTGTGTTCGGCGTTAAAAATAAAAAATCGTGCAATAATACTCAAAGGGAATAAATTTGTTACCGATATTCGAAGAGCATGATGATATTGTTGTAATAAATTATTATTAAGGTATGTTTTGTTTCTGCAATCATTCAAATTATTTCCATTAATTAGAGCGATAATGACAATCAGTACTATCATAAAGTATCCGAAGTGTACACTTAGTACTAGCAACACTAAACAGATAACACTTATACAATTTTGTTTAAAGAATCTTCAGATGCTATATAGAGAATCGGCGAGTTCTCGTTGCGGCGAACCATGACAGTACAATTACGAACCCAGCAGAATTTGTATTCTTTCTTAGCGGCACGTTGCTTTGCTTCCTTGAGAAGGAATTTGTTGTAACTGGACAGGTGATCGTTTATATAGACTCTATTCAGGCTGCCAATGTAACCCAGGTCAGCGGCTTTTAAGTTTTTCAGTTTACGCAGACACGCCATAAAGTCATCCTTTTTGTAGCGAGCCTGCATCTTCACTATAATAGGCTTGGGTTTGGAGTTGTCCGTATCGTTTCTCACGGCGACCCGGGTAACAAAGTCGATGTCAGTATTTGTGTTCAACGAGAAGCCGGACGCTTCTGCTAAGCATTTTAACACAGTGAACAGATTCTCTCCTTTCGTTTCGGGAACTCCATTAATCTGTATATTTGAGCGCCGGACCCATTGTTCATTTTTCCTGGAGTCCATCATAATATCGTTGATTGCTTTTTTAACATCATCAAGTTCCTTTTTACTGTCTTCCAGCGCGCTGACGCGGGACTCTATGGTGCACATCCTCCCAGCTAAATCATCTAATTTTGAATCGATGCAATTCTTCATTTCGGCTATATCTGTCCTGACCTGCGATAGATCCAATTGTATGGTCTGAATTGCAGAAAACTGAGCCTGCAATGCCGTTACTTTTGACAGGATGTCATTTAATAATTCTGCGGGACAAGATGTAGTAAAATTATTGGCATCTTGAATGCGAGGGGGAAGCAGGAACGAGTTTGGAGGTGTGGATGGGGGTGTGCTGTTTATTGATACCCTCGTGCAATTAACGTCTGTTGTGTCCTTGTTACTATCCTGCGCTTCATCACAAGACATTACTGAGTCGTTTTGAAGTGACTTTTCTTCGATCGTCCGGACCGGTGTATTGTCATTCCTGCGACGGCGTGTGTTGACTGATGTGCAAAATGAACACAGCCAATTTCGTTTGAAGTTTTCTGTGCATTGGGTTGTTGATAAACTTAAACAGGAACAGTGATAATTTTTTCCACACCCAAGACATTTCAAATCCTTTTTACCGTCGATCTGTTTATTGCAGGCAAGACAAGACATACTGTCACTCTAATATAAGTCTTGACGTGTTAGTAATAAGGTTCAAATTCCGAGGACCGGCTACTCAGTTTAATAAGTTGTACAGCTATTTCGCGCCGTGCCGCTTATATACTCGTGGCCTAGCGGTTAGGCCGGTAGACACAGACGCAGCGGCCGCGAGCTCGATCCCCACCGCGGAGCACAAAGATACAAAAAGTCACAAAGCTATCACAGTACAGATATCACATTCACCACAACACTGGCCCAGAGCGAGAAGTCCGACACAATTCAATATGGCCGACAAGCCAAATTTGAAATATCCTAGGTAGGACAAGGAGGCACCGATAATTTGGAATCATTCACTAAACCAATTCGCGAAACAAATAAAATAGATAAATTCGGAAAAATGTCCAACAAGCACACGTCTACTCTGAGCAACGATTTGAAGCAAACTTATTATATATATGTTCCTAATGAGGGATAACAGGAACACATTATCGTCATCATCATCATATATAAATTAGAATTGCTAAATTATTTAGGACGACTGTGTCTTATTACATAGGCTTGTGATGATTATGATATATTACAGCAGGGTCTCCAAAAGTTTTATGGGTTTTATGATTCTTAGTTTCTTACCCCTATTTTATTTATTTTTCACACAAAAGAACAGGTAAGGATACTCCAGAGCTCCAGAGGATTGCAACAGAGTGGCGGACCTGTAAAATGTGTCTAGTTGGCAACATAACAAATCCTCAAGTCAATAAAGGGTTGGTAACATGCTTGTGATTCTTCAAGTGTTGCAAATGTTCATAGGCTTTGGTGTCTGCTTCATCATCATCATTATCATCATAAAAAATGGTAAGAGTTCAGAAATATCTTCTAAGTCCCTGCAAACTTTTTAAAGTACAAATTGAAAATCAAGTTTCTAGTCTAGTAAAACCAACTTTCCAATTTCAAAATATCAAAAATTAATCTAGCAATTTTATGAGGATAAATTCTCAATGTTTTTATTATTATTATTATTTGTTTATCAGGCAGGCAGTTGAAACAACTGATGAAACCTGTATCCAATTATCTTTAAGTACAACTTCAGTGTTGAGCTAAATTTGAATAGTGCTTATCCAATTTGTTTTTGAACTGGTTGACATTGTGAGCCGAAACCACATCATCTGGTAGTCTATTCCAGGCCTTCACCACCCTGTTACTCAGAAAGTGTCTGTGGGGGTTGCTGTGTGACCTGCGAGCGACTAGCTTTAAGTGATGGCCTCTGAGTCTTGTGTAGTTGTTCTGTTCAAATATTTTGTGGAAATCTTTGAGATCGTAATGCCCAGATAGTATCTTGTATGTCTCGATCAGGTCACCACGTTCCCTGCGCTGCTGCTTTTGTAGTAGTTTTTAATAAAAGAGGAACACAAATTTAATTAATGTTTACTTACTTAATGAAATCCACACATTCCTTATAATCTGGTAACTGCTCATAATATTGTTTATCCTCTTCGTTTGAACCAGATGTGCAACCAGCATGCTTATAACAAACCCGGACACTAGCAGCTTTCTCTGCCGAAGCCAGATCTTCAACAAAACTACCGCTTGCTTCAAGTTCTCACTGTTACGGAGGGTTTGCGTTAAAAATTCCATGTTTGCTGATGCTGTTATGTCAGATAATACACTGCTGTTGTAATATGGAGTAGGTGGCCCCACTTCAGAGCTATTTTCAACATTTTCCTTGGACAATAACCATGGTTCTCTTAGATTGTTACGTAGTGGACTGAAACGGTGCAATTTGTATGCTTCAGCTTCACAAGCAATGTGAATGCGGGCAGTCATGTGATTCCCAAGCTTACCAGTTGGTTTAAAATCTAAGACTGGCTGAGTTTGGCAACCATTTGAAAAGCTATACTTTAGATCTTCAATTGTTGCCAGTGTTTTCAGATGTGATGCAATATATGCCAGATACGCAGCTCGTTTTTTATGATATCTGTAGTTCACGGAATCGTTTTTGGTGTAAGTTTCTGCGGGTACTGTTATCTGTATATCCAAGGTCAATTTGGAGTTAATAGGACAGCCGAGGGCATATGAGCCGACTATTTCAACATTTTTGAACTTATGAAACTTGAAGACACATTTTGTTTTGTCTAGTTGGTTGTTCACAGGCAATTTAACCTTCAGTTTCTTAACCATAGTTTTCTCTGTCAAATCATATTCTGTGTCATCTTCTGGGATACTTTCTAGATGCTTTCGTAGAGCTTCAAACCAAGTTTGAATTTTCTTTTCAGTTTTCTCTTTTAGCTTAACTTCCTGCAATATTTCCTCTATTTGAAGACGGAACAGGTTAGAATTGAACAAATTTTCTGTTTCTTGGAGCCTATTCAATTCATTTACAGTGGGTTGTCGATACAAACTCTTCGTTTTCAAGCGTTTCTTTGCGGGTTCCGCAGTCTTTTCACCTTCATTCAACAATTGAGATGCTTCATCGTCCTCTGACACAGAGATTTTAGTACCCTATAAATAATTTAAACATTTAAAAACAATATTTAATTCACAATGTTCTTACCACTTATTTATCCCCGCGCGTGGTAATTTTTATATTATAGCCACCGGAAAGGGTAGGAGATGAAAATACATAATATAACCAGCTTATCATCTTACCCTTTTCACCATCCTTATTATTATAGTTGATTTAAACAAAAATACATTGGTAAATATAGGTTATGCAGAGGTAAACAACGTGCGACCAACACGGGCATGTAAAATTGTAAATGTAACGCGTGACAGTGACAGTCGTAGTGTGACATATGACAGTTTTATTTTGACATTAAGTGAGAACGTTCAGAAGTAGTGAGGAAGTGCGATTACTTAAAGCCATCAAAAAATAACAACATATTCAGCACCTCTATTCTATGAAGGATCTCTCTTTCATTCATGTTTGTTTTATTAAATTTAATTTTAAGTTATAATAATATCTAGTATCCACTAGTATCTATCTTAAATTATCACACAGAATGTCACGTCACTGTTGCAGACAGCTTCGCAATCTTGGCATAGTAGAATTTATTCATGCTTGGCATGAACTGTCACGTTAATGTCAGTGAGCAGTGAAGTGAAGTGGGTCGAGTGTCACTGTCACACCAAACAAAAAAACAAGGGAAGCTTTTCTTTATTGCGCACGATGGCAGATCCTAGAATTCGGCAAATTAAAATCAAAACCGGCGTGGTAAAGCGAATTGCCAAGGAGAAAGTAGTTTATGAAAAGGAGGCTGAGCTACAGAAAAACAGGATACAAAAGATAAAAGACGAGGGCCAGGACGAACACAATATCCGAAAACAGGAGGAGGTTCTTCAGGAATCTCTGATGATGGTTCCTGATTGTCAAAGACGGTACGTGTAAAAAAAGTAATTTCTGGGACTCAAATGTTTTTTTTTAATAACCTTTTTGAATTCCGTGATATATTTACACGGGAATTTCAATATAAAGAAGCAGATGGTTTTAAAGGTTATGTTTTAAGCGTCTTTGTTTACTTTAACAAAAAGTATTAGTCATATTAATGAACTGTAACTTAAATTGTATTGACTTATAGTTTTCCTGATTTTGTTTAAAATTACACTAAGTCTTGTAAACGTTGATTGGAACTTCTAACTGAATAAAAACTACCTATTAAAATTAAGATTTTGAGAGATTAAGCCTCATATCCATATTATCTTCATAAATTTGGCCTTCAAGTCGAATTTAGAACAACAGAATATTGATTATAATAACAAAAACATGATCTTCAGTATATAATAATTAGATGCATTTGAGTGGTGCAAGATCAAACCCAATAAATCAAATTAATTGCTTTTTGAAATAAGAACTCAACATCCGTTACACACAGTTCTATTTTCAAAAAACCTCTTAAAGTCACATACACCTATCGTGTTTGATCATGATCACACACCCTGGCATTGGTTCTTACCAATTTAATTTTTCAGGCTAGCAAAAGCATTTACAGATCTCAAGAATACTCTGGAAACCGAACAAGACCTCAAAGAACACGAGGATTATCTGGCAGCTCAGCAAGTGTTAAAGGATGCCGAGTGCCAACTTGACACTTCCTTGTAAAATTTACTATTTATAATTATTTTATTAAATCGTAACAATCATGGCTTATTATAATCAAAATTTTTATAACCGGAATGCAACATTCCATAATATTCCACCGCCCGGCCCACCACAAAGCTTTTTTACTCCCCCGATCAATGATCAAGATTTTGTAAAACGGTATGAGAGATATGAAACAAAAGTTGTTAAAAAAGTGGTTTCAATTACACTAATAAAAGAAAAAATGCGTGCTCTTGTGTTGACTTTAAATAACTTGAAAGAACAGGAAAAAGAGCTGATTGACAACATTAGTATCTTATCTGAGGAGGAATGGAGTTCTGCTCTAAATGCAATGAAAGAAAACAAATCAAAAATTGACGAGATAATGTCTCTTCTTAATGATTCTTGCTTGGAAGAAATGAGGACAGCCTTAGCAAGGAGATCTACTAAACGGTTGAGATTAAAACAGCTGAAGAGTGAGAGAAAAAAGGAGAAGGAAGAAATGATCAAAGCAAGGCAAGAACATTCTAGAAGAATAGATGAAAATCTGCAGAAAATTAAAGATGACATTAATAAGGTCAAACTGGTAAGTTTTAATTTATGATACATTAAGTTTCTAGAACTTTACTTCTTTGCTACTAAAGATGTAGGTGCATAAATATTAAATAAATAAATATTAGGAGACAATTTTTTACACAAATCAAACTAGTCCCATAGTAAGCACAATAAGGCTTGTGTTATGGGTACTAGACAACAATGTATTTAATAGTTATATACTTAAATACATAGAAAACATACAAGTCTCAGCAGGGGTGATTTACTGCCGTGACGTCATAGCGTCGCGCAAAGTACATGCATATTCAATGGTTGGGGCGCAGCGTTACGGATCGCAAGCGCACGCGCTGCTGTACCGCTGTACGATATTAAAATAGTCCGTTTCGTGTTAAATAATAATGTCATAACCACAGCATTATTGTATTAAAAATATCTTTATCCCAAATTCTGTCTTTCTTTATCTTAACATGTTGAAAAAACTGACAGTTATCACTCAAAAACTGACAGTCATTGAGTTTGGTATTCACCAACGGTTGACATAAAAGAAAACGAAAAAGAAAATGTTGGTTCTAAGAAACTTATTTTTGAAAGTGATGCCTTTAAAATTTATATAAAACTTTATTTATTTATTTATTTAATCTTTATTGCACAATAAGAAATCTTAACGTACAAAAGGCGGACTTAATGCCATGAGGCATTCTTAACTTTGCCCCTTTTCCCCTGGTTACATGTATGGAGTGTCACCCTCCCCCTACTTTAATATTTTTTCATCATTTCACATCACTTTTACGTAGCGGTTCATACGAGTAGAACACACCTTCCTGCTAAATGTTTTAATTGTATTTGTAGTGCTTATAGTCTCCGAGTAAGTACATCGGCTGTCACATACAGACGAAAAGACGGACTAACGGGTTCCGTTTTCACCATTTTGGCTACGGAGCCTTTAAAGTACTATTCGTAATTGTATTGTAAACAACACTACTAATAAAAAAGTACATATATTCAAATAGGTTCTCGCTGGTGGTAACCCTAGCGCCGAGGGCGGGGCCTCGAAAGAGCGCGTTGCATGCGATAGTAAGAGATGGCCACGTTTAGACACGTTTGGCATACCTAAACGGGGGATTTGTTAACAGAGAAACTTCTGTACTTGTACTATTACTTATTCTCTGGTCTCAGGAACAAATGTTTTTGCTCAACACAGAAACAGATGCCCTTACCGGGATTGAAGCCGAGACCTCTAGCTTTGGACGCATTGGCACTACCAACTAGCATGGTATTATTTCACACTTACATGGTATGAGTATTATGATGTTGAATTCAGTCAATTACAATAAAAGTAAAAAAAGTAAAAAAGTAAAAGTAGTTTATTCTTCAAATTAGGCATATAACATGCACCTATGAACGTCAATAAACTACCACCGGTTCGGAAAAATAAACCTCTGCCACGAGAAGAACCGGCGTAAGAAACTCGGCGAGGTGTCATTTTTCAATAATTTCGGCAACAGCTATTATCGAGTTTGACGCCATTTTGTGCGACGCACTGGAGCACGTCCACCTTTGTACATGTGCTAATGTATTGCTCGCGATGACGCCTCTGGCCGACCCTCTCAAATGCGTACGCAGCTTAATGATTCAAGGTGATAGGTTTTCAGTGAACTTATATTTTATTACGATGAAATTATCTTCTATTCTATTCTATGAATGTGGATTTAACCTGGGCACGTCCAGCAGCTCGAAAGTGTGTTGGTAAAGGTTGGGTACAAAATAACTGTCTCATAGACACTGGTTAAAAATTAATATTTGCATGTCCTTATGACCAAACATGTAGTTTTATTATATTGTTAGAAAATCTCCTATTTTAGCGAATAAATGACTGAATACTGATTTCTTAATGATTAATCAGTCATAACAAATTCATGATAGTAATTTATTTGCAAGTGATCTAAATTATTTACTGCCATATTTAGATTGAATACTATACACATTCATGCTTGTGTTCCCAAAACAAATATGCATAGCACATCTAAGTACCAAATTACAAGTCACTTTATTTTATTCTTCACTTTCTAGGAAGAAGAGGCTAAACTTCAGGCGGACAGTATACTCCGGGAGACTCTCCGCAAGAAGCACGATGCCAGGAAGTGTATAGTCAAGCTGGAGGCGCTCGTGAAGCTGCGACGAGCCCGGCAGAACACTGCGAGGGGCCGCGGAGAACTGTGCTCCGAGAACGATGAGGCAGAGTTCAACAGCAATATTGGTATGTAGTTTTTGATTTAGGCAACAAGTTGTCACATCAAATAAGTGTTCTAACTGATCATAATGCTAAATGCGATATTATTTGTTTTAATCCGTCGCATGTAAATTTAGATTTACTTAGTCTCGTCTTAGTTTTGTATCCCGTCAAACAGTTCTAACGGTCACAAGCTAAATAATAAATATTGTAATGGAGAATGGGGTTCTCCATTACATTATTTATTATTTTGCTTTTGTTCAGTCGAAAAAATGGTTATAATTCAAATTCAAATATTTTACATTAGATCTTGTTATCCATATATTGTTAGTTACAATTGTACTTAAAATCTATGTTAATACTTATAGTTAATTATTCTAAGAACTACTTGACGTATGTCGTATGTATTTACTTCTGACCTCATGTACCCAGTGCCACAACAGTCCTAGTTACTTTTAAATCTCAAATTCACTTATTTTAAGATGTATCTAGTCAACAAGTGATACATAATAATAGAGTAGTAGGTGATCAAATTTGAACGCAAATTATTGCGCTTGAATGTATGACTTGAATAATGTATAGATGCTACCTACACCAGCGATAATTATCGCGATAACACAAGAATTCACAAGACTAACAAATTAGAAGTTGTTTTATCAGTATTAATATTGCCCAACCTGGATCCCAGCACCTCCACCACACAAGCCTTTACTAACTAATCCATTTTTTTACAGAAAAACTAATATCTCTTTGGAAACGCAAGCTCACCAGCTATGACCTAGAAGAGCAAGGACTACGCAACAAATTGAAAGACTCGCAGCCGATCGTCAGTAAAGCAGATGTTATTGACGATACACTCAGCATGTGGAAGGAATTGTTGTTCGGCGGGGAACCTCAGTTTGACTTTAAAGGAGATGTCGATGGATTTCTTGCGGTCAGGTATGTGGTTTTGTTAACGTTTGTTAACTTATTGAATATGGAAAATCTAGCTAAACTGGTATAAAAAATATTTTATTATAAAAATAAATGATACTGGCAATCGTTAATTTTATTGTTTTCGTTTACAGATCTCAATGGGACCAGTACATTAGCAACGAGGGCACATCTCTCCCTGTTGGTTGGGTCGTACCTTAACCTATCAAAACCTACTAGTATTAAAAACGCAATTTGTCGCTTAGACCTTATACTATGGTTGCGATAATTGCGACTATCGCATGATTAAAATCCGTCACCTAAGCTATGTGAAAAAGTGGCGAATGCTTTATCTTTGACGTTATCTAGACATAATCATAAGGATGAATTTTAAAATGTTAGTACATTGTATGGTACTAATTTATGTACAACTTCGTGGTTTCTTAGCAGCTGGCAGCTTAAGTAAGTCTTGCTCTCTTATTCAGAAACCGACTCGTCTTACCCGTTACCTCCCACCTCACCCGTTTTTATATGGAAACTGTGAAATGGAAATTTAAATACATATATTTTTGTGTATTTAATAAGCAATGTGTCTATTGAAAGTAAAACTTGGTTTGTTTTTATTAGCTATAAAGATAGGTACAGCAGCGTGTAATGTTTCCCTTGTAACTCGCAAAAATGTAACTGAGAGATGGGTGCAGGCTGAAAACCAGCGCTGCCCAGCTGACCCAGCTCGCAGCATATGCTGAGACTTGAGCCCGTTGTCGCAGAATCAATTACCCATAAATATGTCTAGAAGCCGTGTGGTACTGCCGTGTATTTTTTGATGTGGCAATAAATATTATTTTATTTTATTTTAAATGTCATTTGTCAAATGTTGACAGTTTCCATATAAAAATGGGTGAGGTGGGAGGCGACGAGTCGGGTTGTGAATAACAACCCCGAACTTTCTTTTTACCCGACTGCGCCAGAAGGAGGGTTATGTTTTTCGAGAGTATGTATGTATAATTGTTTGGCACGCTCTGCGGCCTGAACGGCTCGATGGAGTTTAGCTTGAGAGGTGTCGTTAGATTCGTATTTACTGCGAGAATGACACTGGGTATATCAAAATAAAAACAAAATGGCGCCAAATTCAAATATTTGGCACGCTCTGCAGCTTCAAAGGTGTCGTTAGATTCGAATTGTGTGATTCGAATTAATGATGGTAGTTTATTGGAATGGAACTCCAAAAGCAGTCAGGTTTTTTAAAAACTTAATTTCTCTTGTTTATAAATTCATCCTTACGAGTAAGACAACCGATTTTAAAATCTAGTATGTATCCTAGGCAATATGTTATGCCTTGGTCTTGGTATGGTAGTAAAAAAGTAGAACGTGGAAGCAACCTACGCTTTTGCTTTCGGTATTTTAATTCATTCTTATCACATTTTGTTAGTTTTAACGGCAATTTATTTGCAATGTGGCCTTTTTACCAATAAATATATTTTTAATGCCTTGTAATTATTTTATTATTTAGTCCCCAGTGTTCCCACCATCCGGTGTTTAACGAAGGTAGGGATTGGAAACCGGTTTTATCGGTAACCGAAAAACGGCTATAACGAGTTATTTTAACAAAACATAATCGGTTAAAAGCCGGTTATACTTTCCCTAATTTTAATCATGTACGAATTAAATTTCCCATATCATTTCTGTGATATCCCACCACCACCACCATATCAGCCCTAGGACGTCCACTGCTGGACATAGGCCTCCCCCAATTTCATGGGGGGTAAATGCTATAATCGCCACGCTTGGCATGCGGGTTGGCGATCGCAGTATCTTCACCGCACTCAAGGAATGCTGCTGCCCATTCCCCGGTGGTCTTGGTCGTAGTTTTAGGACATACCCGGGTCCCCTGTGATATCAACTACTCGTAATATGTAGGTGGAGTAAGTGTTGAATTAATGGATAATTATTAAGATGCGCGCATGTTTGTTAGTAGTTTGATTCTAAGAGTGACTACGCTGTTAACCCTTTTCCAGGGCGCGCCAATCTAGAAGGCTTTAACAAAAACAAAATATATACTCGAAATAGTTACGTTATGGTGATTCATTTCAAGACGAGTCACTTTTTGCGAAAATGCAATGTAATTTGAGCCTTAAATCTGAGAACTAGGATTGAAATTCTATTGACACTTATGTGGTCGATGAAACTTACTACGCCTGGAAAAGGGCCCTTTTCCAGGCTTAGTACGATTTATCGACCACATAAGTTTCGATCAAATTTGAGTGTCTCTTGTCAATCTTAGTACTCCGATTTAAGGGGGGGATCACGCGATGTATAGTAAAACAAAGTGTTCCGGCATAATCAAAGTCTTTTATTAATGTCCAATGTCAATGGATATCGAGTACGAAATTACAGTAAAAAGCAGTCAAACCACATCATTATACCTACTCTCTAGCATATAATTGATATGAACGCAGTTATTTGGTAATGTGAGAGATTTATATCAAACATACAAAGTTAAGGCGACAGTTGAGAAACGACAATCGAATGTCAATTTTACTCATACAAATCAAGGGACACGGCATTGCCCCCGCCAAGACGAACAAAGAAGAAGACTGGGCCACAAAGTACAATATAAATACTGAGATAGAGATACCATTGAAATACTCTACATACATCGTAGCGCCGTTGTGTATTTAGTAAGAACTAACCGCACGACCGCTGTATCCCTGTCACTTCAATATGCAAGTGCGATAGAGATAGCACCCAGTGACATCTGGTACAAACAAGTTAAACTATCATTTCCATAGAAAAATTCGTACTTCGAGCGGAAAGGCCCCTGGGCTGGGCATTATCTTTGACAGGGACACCTATTGTATACACTTCTGCTTAATAAGGGCTAAATACTATATTTTGTCTAAACATTTTTTACACTTATAATTATTTGTAAGAATCGTTACACAGTGGATTAAATTAAAGAACGAAATGCATGCATTTTTCCATCGGCAATTTATCACATAAACCGACAGAGACGCAGCTACAGTTACAAACAAGTTTGTATTGCTGTTTCATTGCATTCCAACCATGCGTTCCTGCCGGTTATTGTGATTAATTGATACATTTATAAAGGCCTTGACTCTCACTTACAATATCTACGTCCATGTCACTTCGTTACACAATAGCTCGTGTTAATGAGGACTAGAGAACTTTCTTCAAGTTCTCTCTTCCTCTTCTAACGGACACGTGAGGTAATAATGGTGTCTAAACACGACATTAAACTTTACATTCAAAGAATTGAGGTTGAACTAAATAAGGTAACAAATTATGGATGGATTAAAAAACACAGTTATCCACTTATATTGTCTAAAGTTTAAGCAAATCTATTGTTTAACGAAACGGATAGTAGTGAAAAAAACTTGCCACAGGCCAGATGAAATCCGATGTTATGTCGATGGCATAATGATCTATATTTGGGCATTTTCTAAAATAAGTGTACCCAATTAGTGCGAGTTGTTAAAAAATTTACTCAAAAGTCAGTTTTGAAAAACTATTACGTTTGATCTTCGTTTAATGAACATGTAATCGATTTCATGAATGCTTAATTATCGTCACAAAATTGACATTGATTAACTTTTTTTTAACAACTCACGCTAATTGGGTACACTTATTTTTGAAAATGCCCATATAGGTACCCGTGATTCGTTACACAAAGGAATCAAATTACAGAGGAATAAAGAAGAAGTACACTTTTTTTTAAATCCATCCTTGTGACAATCTAGTTTTAAGAAAATTATACAATTATCGAGTCAAATAAATTTCACAAATCTGTTGCGGTCTAAGAAACATGCATAGAAACTTACTTCTAAATTTAATCGTATATACAATTCACTAAATTGCACGCGAATCCAAACCTTATACGCCTACAAAATAAAGTTTCTTTTGAATCTTTTTTTTATGTTCAGTGCACAAACTATCATTGTATTTATTTGGGTACTAAAGTGAATGATTAATTCAGTAAGTAATGAGATATTGTCGTTAATGTTCGTTTGTGCAACTGGTTGAAAGGCCATTTTCTTGGCATTGTAGCAATGTCAAAACAATAAAATAATGTAGGCAAAATCAATAAGCGGCGTTTTAAAAATAGATTCAATCTCTGCCTCATAAATAAATTCTACATTTGAATACATGTTATTGTTTAATCGAAAGTTTATTAATGCATTACTATAAAGGTCGAAATCGCGAGTCATTTTACACACGGGTGGCTTTCCCAAGGTTACACAATACAGCGTTACGCAAAATAGCACATCGGTACTCTGTGTAACGAAAATGAAACGAAACTAATGTTTCTAGCGTTATATCTAAACATATTTGTACAATATTATTGCTATACGTAACTTCGCAATTATAAACATACACACAAATGTATACTTACATTCTTATAGAAAACTGATCTTCCGTGGCGCCCAAGGTGATGGTCATATTAATTAATAATTAGGTGGGTACCCATTATTTTTAGTAATATTATCAACCATCGGGAACAACCGTCACAATATTCAATGTATGTTTCATAATATTACTGGTTCAGAAAGGTCTCGAAAATTATGGTAGTACCTATGATTTTAATGCTCACATTTAGCCAGTCATTCTGATATCAGTTTTAAGACAATACTATGGTATGATTTTGAACAACTCAACGTTTATACAATTACTAGGTTCAGAATTAGCAATTAAGACTATCGGTCTGTATTTTATAATCGATTATAGTATTACCGGAGAAGTAACCACTCTTTACAAGTCTTCTTTAAATTATAGAAAAAGGTTTCGGTTAAGATTAGAGTTGTGCTTTTCCTATATCTCTCGAGAATTTTAAGTGCGACCGAGACGGATAAATTAAGAGATGTTACGGTGCCGGGAATATTCTCAAACTGTTTGGGGAAAAATTGGGAATGTTCCCAATTTAAATCTGGAATCCTAGGAACGACACATTATTAATGCATTCTTAGGAAACTATCTAGTGTGTCTATAGTATTTTTTCTGTAATTTAAAACTATTGTAACAAGTGTAGCTCTCGACTCTGGCACGATTATCGATAATTGTTATTCCTTTCCCGCATATACAAGGTGGGCCCTGTAACATGAGCAAATATTTAAAAGGACGCTTCCTTAGAGCATCCGCAGTAACTCCCTGTGTTCCATTTTTTTTTCTATTTGTAGAAATTTTTATCTTAAGTCATCCCCAAAATATCTAATGTCACTCATGTATCTTGATACCACGAGATTACAGCGCGCCAGTCCATCATAGTTTTTGTTTTTTTTTTGGCTTAAAAAGTGTTTTGGTATATTAAAAAAATGTGTTTCAAAATAAATAATTATAAATATATAACTCCGGAAGACAGACATAAGCTAGCTTTGAAAAAAAAACTTAAGAAAAAACATTTTTTTTTCAACTGGAACCACTTGGAAATAATTGTTGGCTTGCTCAATTATAGTGGACCGTTTAATTTTTTGCTACTGTTAAAGGGCCCACCCAGTATAACACAACGACGATGGCAAACAAGCCTACGGCCTGCCTGTTGGTAAGCAGACACTGTAGCCTATAACGTTCGCAGCTCCAGAAGAATCACCTCTTTATAGACTTGAGGATTCGTTGCATACTCTATTCATACATACATACATACATACATACATATAATCACGCCTGTTTCCCATAGGGGTAGGCAGAGATCACGGATTTCCACTTGCTACGATCCTGACACAACTTTCGCTTCATGAACTTTCATAACATTCTTCATGCATGCGCGCCGATTTAGGGTACTCCTGACCTGGCCTTTCTGCAGAATGTCTCCGATTTGGTCGGAATACTCTATTCATTTCATATTTATGTGTTTCACAAAAGCGTTATGCCGCAGTTAAATACAAATTATCCTAAAATTTATATTTCCTAATAATATAATAGTATCATTATAATAACTATCATTTACATCTTGGGGCAAGGTCTCACTTTGCAAACTAGAATATGCTCAGCGTATTTATAAACGTCGGGCTAGGGCTAAATTCTCAAAAGCCACTTAAATACTACTAGCGAGCCGTCCCGGCTTCGCACGGGTAGTACTCGAATTGGTCGTGCGAAATTCCGATAACACCTAAGATATTAATTTAAATTGTATGGCATAAGGGGCCATTATAATCTGTATGAAATGCTCAATGTAACTAAGGTATTTAATTTGATAACGATTAATAATACTGTATCCTTGTAAATAGCTTTGCAAATACAACTTTATATATGATATTTTTTTGAAGATTAGAATGGGTATAGTAAGTTATCCTTAAAAGATAGACATATACCATCGCGAACTTTTTGTAGACCAAATAAATGTTGTTAAAGTCTCAAACGGATTAGTTAGCGTTTTCGATTAAAGCTCTTAGACAGCGTGATTTTTTCCATCATTAGTAAACATCGTCATATTTCAACCAATTTACACAAAACCTTAACAAATCCTACACCTAAACCTTCCTCAAGAATCATTCTATTGACAGGTGAAAACTACATTAAAATCCGTTCAGTAGTTTTTGAGTTTATCGTGATCATACAGACAGACAGACGCGGCGGGAGACTTCGTTTTATAAGGTGTAGTGAGTCTATGTTATACAGGGTGATTCAGGAGACGTGAGCAGGACCAAAACTACATACATAGTAAATGGCAATGAATCGTTCACCATTGTATTTAAGTGAAACACCCATACCTTTTACCTGTATTTTAATTTTTGTTAAGTTAAAGTTTAATTCTGTACAATCATGGTCACCCTACAACAACTGGTTTATAAAGATTAAACCTCTAACTGTTATGACAGCACTTTGATTACGAAGAAAGTAAATTGTCACATTGAGTGAGATACGATATTTCAAAAGTAATCGGACTCAGATGACATTCAATTTGACACGTATCACTTGACTGAAGTATTCTGATTGTAGAGTGACCATGAATTTCGTAAATAATTTAAAACATTTTGTTTTCAACATCAAAGATAAATGAACGTTAACTTCACTAATAGTGGCACGAAGCAGTAGCTTATGATCTACTGAATCGGTAGTGTTCATCTTGCTCACATCTCCCGAATCACCATGTAGACTCATTATGCTTGATTTTTCTATTAAGCAACAATTATAAAACGCCATAAAATTTTCACGTCCTAAATTAAATCCTTATTTTCAAATAGACATAATATCAAATTCATTTGTAATTTTTAATACCATAATACATTATGTGAGTCATGAAAATATAAATTATATTTAAATATGGGTTTGTTCATGTATAAAGTAAACTAAAAGTCATAATACACAAAATGATTATTAATCGAAATAAACAAAGGAAAATATCGTATTCACTAAACATATGAGATCTAATAACTAATAACCTAGTCTAAACTAAAGCATCATCATGTCAGCCGAAAGACGTCCATTGCTGGACATAGGCCTCCTCTTAACTAAAAAATATAATGTGCTAATATGTGAATAATGTTTGTAAGTGACGTTCGAGAATTTAGACCCATTGAGCTAGTATTTGGTAAATAAACGAATTTTAACTGACGCAATCTATTATAAATTACAAAATATTAGTGAGCAACTTTACTAGTCGCGAAAATCCTTGCTTAAGCTCTACACGCGCCTTAAGAGGGCGCAGTACGTGGCAGTACGCTCGGTTCTCCATACAAACGTATTTATGCTCTCATTTTAAAACGCCATGCTAGAATAACATGAATCTTTGTATACACAATGAGATCCGGCATATCTAGTTCGGAAATTAGTTTCTGTTGCTAGAAAATGTTAAAGAAAAAAAATTAAGCGGTTTTTTCAGTTTTTTACGGCTTGTATGAAAACCTTAATAATCGTTGTATTTTTTCTCCACTATAATTTCAAGCAACAGAAACTAATATCCGACCTAGATATGCCGGATCCCATTGTGTATACAAAGTTTCATGTTATTCTAGCACGGCGTTTTGAAATGAGAGCGTAAATACGTTTGTATGGATAACCAAACGTACTGCGCACTCTTAACAGCAAAGCAAGTTTAATATTTTTGACTTTCATAGATCGATTAACTCATTATATAGTTGATATCTTTTGTGCTGGCCAGTGTTGGACTTAAATCCAAATATATTTTTTTATTACCAATTAAATTTTGATAAGTGTAATTGGATATAAACTGGTATGAAAAGTTAGGTATAGTTTTGCAAAAAAGATTCAACTCAAGGGATCCATTGATCCCACCATGACGTTGTTTTGGTGAGCAATTACCAATTTCAAGGGCCAGTCAACTATTTTTATTGCTCGTTACCAATGTCCAATGGTTACGTCTCCGGTGAGTCACTCAAAACTGTGATTTTTAGCAATGGTTATAAGCGTGGGTCGTCTCTTGAGCATGTTTTAAAAGTCCGTATTACAACATTTTTTTTCTAAAAAAACTCCGTTACTCTTGTGTCCTTGGTGGAGTGAATAATAGAATAACAACAAGGAAAGTTGATCGACCTTCAAATTTGACATGGCGTGGATTGGTTCCATTTTGCAAAACTACATCCAGTTTTGAGTCGTTGCAAACCGGCCTAACTATGCATATTGTGTCCTGTAGTATTATTAGCTAACTTCGTAAATGATTTACAAAAATATACACGGCACGGTAAGAAATTAGTGCACCCAATTAGCGCGAGTTGGTAAAAAAAATGAATCATAGTCAGTTTTGTGACGATAATTTTAACATGAAAATTGAAGGAAAAATAACTATTTTCGCCATTTTGTTTTGTGACAACGCATATAATTGATGAAATAATATGTATGCTTAAATAAGATTTCATAGAAATTGTATGCTTAATTATAGTAATTATCGTTACAAAACTGACATGGATTACCTTTTTTTAACAACTCACGCTAATTGGGTACACTATTTCTGAAAATGCCCACATGTCAGTGCTATATTTCAAAATGACGGCAAACAAAGAACGCATTGTTATTGCCAATGTTATTGCTTACAAGTTCACGATGACATCACTGTCAATGGTGTGATGTCACTGCCAGATAGTGACGTCAGATATTGGCGTTAATGTTTAGTTTATTAGCGTTAATGGGTGATATCGGGTGACGTAACAGCCTTAGTCACTTCTAGGTGGTATTTTTTCAATATGGCATGATGACATTGCTGCCAGATGTTAACATCACTGTTATATAGCATTGTCACAGTCAAAAGCTTTTATTTGGGATCCCCTTAAAGTTGGCAGCACCGTTAAGAAATTAGGAATTCGAATATAAAATTGAGAAATCGGTCCAAAATTAAAGAGCGCGGCCGTATTATAGATGTCGATATTCACGCCACATCCACGATGGTGACGTAATTGTCAGATGGTGACTTCACTGTCAGATGGTGACGGGATGTTATTTCGACGTGTCTTCCCATTATGGTAAGGTGACATCATTATATAGCGAAAGCGGTGATAGCGTTGCTAGTATAGTCAAGGACTTTAATTTGAAATTCTCTTAAGGTCGATATTTCTGTCAAACTGCGTAGCAATGTACAGTTTTTTTTTGCGAAACGGGTCCCACATTATAAAGCGCGACGGTAGATGGTTATATGTGAAATGTGGTGACATCACTGCCAGTGGTAATGGGATGATATCGACGCGTCTTCTCAATATTGTGTGGTGACGTCCGTGTTAGATAACGTTGTTATTGTAGATGGCAATATGTTATCCAGGCGGTGTTGATAATGAGGATACTGATGACATATGACGGGAGGCTTCTTTGACATATGTGACGTAACAGCAGTGAGGTAACAAAAGGGGATGCTACTTCCAGACGGGGACGTCAGAGTCAAATGGGATAGCTAAAGATATTCGCGCGACATCCCCGATATGTATTCTCTATAGTGTATAATGTTAATTTTATTTGTCTGTTTAATTCAATCAATGTACCTATTACGAACTTTTTGAAATAAATTAATTCATTGTTTTAACCTGTTATACCGGTTGCGTTCATCGGCGGACAAACTTTTTTTTTCTTTTTTTTTCGTGCCTGGTCATATTATAATATGGTGACTTGACTGGCAGACGGTGAGGACGTGTGTTGTAGGGAGGGAGGAGGGACACACGCTCACTGCCAGATGCCGGCGTAGTTGCCGATGAGCGGCGCGGGCAGCGGGCCGCCGGCCGTGAAGATGCGCGTCCCCGACGAGTCGTAGCAGTGCGTGTAGATGGCGGGCACGTACTTCACTTGGTTGAACCCGTCCGCCTCCTCGTCCGGGAACTACAACATACTACAATGTTAACCAGGGAACACTAAACACATGCCGGCCCAACCTGAAAATCCATTCTATACTATAATAGTAGCCGTCTCTGGAATTCACTCCCTCTCGAGATTAGACAAGCCCCAAGCAAGTTCACTTTCAAGCGAATGCTGCGTAAGCATATGCTTAAACAAGAATTCGACTAGAATCCATCCCTATAATTATAGTATGTATTTAATATGAAGTAGTATATCTACTCTTGTATGTATGTAACTTATATGAATATATTGTATTTATATATGTTTATTTACAGTGTTTATATTGATTTTGTCTTCGCATTTTCTAAGTAGAATTATCAAACTTTTTTCTTTGCAGCTTTCATAAATCTCTGTTTAGCCCAATGGTTGGCTGGTAGAGAATGCCATTTGGCATTAAGCCCGCCATTTGTACGATTATATTTTGTGCAATAAAGTTTAAATAAATATAATATTATAAATGTAAAAGTAACTTTATCTGTCTGTCTGTCTGTTACCTCTTCACGCTTAAAGCGCTAAACCGATTTAAATGAAATTTGATATAGAAATAGTTTGGTCCCGGAAAGGACATAAGATAGTTTCTATTTCGGAAATCATTTCTTATGGGGTGAAAAGTTTGTATGGACGAGCTATATTTAAGCCTGCTAATGATATAACGAGTTGCACGCTGACGGAGTCGCGGGCAAAAGCCAGTGAAATAAATGGGGGAAAGAGATGATGGCGACTTACCACGTATCCCCTGGAAGCCCTGAGCGTGACAGTTTTGGAGGAGTGTATGTGGCTCTCTAAGTACTTCGCCGCCCGCATGTCGTAGAACATTAGCAGCCCTGGAAATTAAACAGTTTTTAGACCAGGTTGATGATTGACGGTAGTTCTTGGCGAAAGCTGGGTGTGGCAGAAGATGTTGCCCTCAAATAAGGGAAGAAAAGTACGACTTTGATCCATCATTTGAGGGCAACAATGACTCTTTTCTGAACACCAGATGTGAAATAGTTATTTGTTCAACAAGAGAGTTAAATTGATTTTAGCTGCGAGTGTTGATGTTGAGTCCCGAGCAAGCGAAAGGTAATTGAATCACGAGCATGGCGAGTGATTCAAAATTAGAATCTTAAGCGTAGCGAGGAACTAACAGACACGAGATGTAAATATCTTTTCTCAAACATGCAATGAAATATTGATGTTATGTTCCTTATAATAGGCTGCGAAGTATGACGTTTCAGGTGCGACTAGGACAAGAGGTCGTTAATGGAATTTCATACAAATCTTGCAGGCCTAGGCCGGCAAAGTCCTCTTTTTTAATTTCCATTCCACATAAATTTGTGGCACAGGCGTCATGACATTCTGCCACTATGCGTATAAAAAATAAAACTTTGATTTTTTTGTTGTTTATTTCATTGCATGTTTGAGAAAAGCACTATACATACCTCGGCGGGAAATAAGAGGTTGCCCGCCTTAGACCTATCCCCTATATGTCTTCGGCCGGCAACCCCTTTCGTCCCGGCCTCTGTAGTAATGTACTATTGCTCTCGTGTGATACATACAACTTTTCACCTCAGCGGCGAGAACATATAACGCAAAAGAATAGTGATAGAGAGAATGAGGTTACTTAAACTAACCTACGCTATGAAAAATTAAAAAGTTAGTTCTTTTCACGCTCGCGACAAAATTGCATTTTGCTCACTGGCTTCAAGCAGCAAAACCGCAATTTTCGAGCCGCTGAGGTGAAAAATCTAATTCCTACGCCCATTCATGCGACTAAATAGCGAGCGATCCTGTTTATTAACCGACTTCAAAAAAGGAGGAGGTTCAAAATTCGTAGTTTTTTTTAATATGTATGTTCACCGATTACTCGGGGACTAGTGGACCGATTTCAAAATTTCTTTTTTTGTTTTAAAGAGTGTGTTATCTAGTTGGTCCCATTGTCACCAAGTCTGGATCTGATGACGGGATCTTGGAAAAAATCGAAGGAACTCCTCAAATTATATACCAAGAGGATGGCGTCTGGCAAAGTTTGGAGTTCGTGTTTTTTGTTAAAAATTCAATTGTATCAATAACATCTCACCTAGTCCAGTGCCAATAGTGAGCATGTTGCCTCGAAAGCTGGCGGATCTGATTCCGCACCCATTGTAGCGAGATGTGATCTTCCGCACTGACTGTAGAGTTCGACAGTCCAACAGTAATGTGTAGGATTTGCAGCCTATCGCGTAGATGCCGCTTTCCTGCAAAACAAAAGGAATTTTTAAAATGGAAATGTGCCGGGTGGTAAAAAAAAAAAAAATTGGGGGACAATCTTACACAAATCGACCTAGTCCCAAACTAAGCAAAGCTTGTACTATGGGTACTAGACGACGATATACATACTTATATAGATAAATACATACTTAAATACATAGAAATGGAGGATAGGTGGCGCCACTGCCACGAGTAACGTCAACTCAGTGCATAATATTTACGTAAAAATAGTTTAATAACAAATATCAGTGTAACAAACTAACTAACATGTGAAACTTTGTGCAATTGCCCCTAGAAAGTGTTAGCTACGCGAAAGAACCTTAGATAAAGTGACTAAAGACTATTATTCACTAGTGTTATAAACTCATATTATTACGTGTATTTAAAGAAAATCAGAGAAATAGCGATATACATCGACCATCCCATATCAATAAAAAAGGAATATAATTGTGATATATTGTGTAGAACAGTGATAAAGTGAATCAATAACATTTTGTTTCCGTTAGTTTATTCAAAATAAACAAAGACAGTCTACCTTAAGACAAAGGTCAACTAACTCACATATCCACCTAGTGAAAAACAAATGAATTACACCTTGACCCAGTGATCTAAGTAGTGCAGATTACAGCGTCATCTGTATACTGTCTGGTCATACCCAACTGAACTACACCTTGACCAAGTGATCTAAGGAGTGCAGGTTACAGCGCCATCTACATACCGTTCACCCGTAACCTCGTACTGCGGAGGGCACTCAGAGCGCCATCTACTGACGTAACGCTGAACCGGATAGAACCGGATCTCACCAATATTATACTTATCCGCCTGCGCTTACAGGCATACGAGTTTTTGTGTGTACTTCCTGATTGAGTCGTAAGATGGCACCAACATGCGCCAAATGCAACGAGAGCCTATTAAATAAAGATATACTGAAATGCTCCAAATGCAAACATACTTTTGACATAAAATGTGCAGGAAGATCTAGTAAATTATTTACTTTAATGACGACAGAAAGTAAAAGAGCCTGGGTATGCCTTACGTGTCGCCAAAGTACACTATCACCAATCCAAATTTCGACGAGAAAAAAACCCATTATGCTAAGAAGTGAGGACGAACAAAATGTCACATTAAGAAAAAAAAATACGAAAACAATAAGTAAGATCGCGGCGTCAGTACTAGTTTCAGCAAATAATCCCCCATGTCATAAACAATCTGAGCCAGAAAATCTCTCGAATTACTCAGCTTCCACAAGTGGAGCAGTACAATATACTGTTAACACCGCCACTATCGCCGTCTCCAATGTGGCGCAAGAGCCTGCAGAAGCCTTAAAGGTCGTCGTCACCGCTACTGGTTCTGTTTCCTCGGAAGAGCCAGAGTTTCTCGTCCAAAACGAACTTTCCTCTACTATGCAAGAGCCGGTAGGCTTTCCGAGCGTTCCGATTTCCCAATGCGATCGCTGTCAAAAAGCGGAAGAGCCTGAAGAAGCCTTAAATGTCTCCGTTTCCCCAACTGCTACTGGTTCTCTTTCCTGGAAAAAGCCGGAATTGGACAATAACGCAATTTTAGAGACTTCTATCGTCCCCAACGAACCTTACCATCGAACCTTTTCGAGCATTCCTATTACCCAGAGCGATAGCTCTCAAGTTACGGAAGAGATCAAAAAAACTTCGTGCGTCTCTACCACACAGAACAGTGTGTTATTAAGATCCAAGTCCACTGAATCTATACTGCACACTGGGGACTATATGCAAGATACATTCCAATATGAAGACGAGGAGCTGTCGCGAAGTCTTGACTTAACCAACGAGTCTAGCCTTGTCATAGAGCTCAAGCATGAAATAGAAAAATTAAAAATTGAATTAGCAAGCACAGAGTTAGAACTACAAAATGTAATAATCGAAAAGAATGAACTTACACGTCAATCAAACAAGCTCGTGCAGGAGTTAAGTACATTAAAAAGCCTTTGTAGAACCCCATCGCCCGCGAACCAAGTTATTCGTAAGTCCCGAACTTCAGTGGCGAGTCCTATGAACACAATCAATTCCAGCCCATCTGTAAGACACCCCTTTAAACTTATACAGATGGAACGAATGATAACAACACTGGAAAATGAATTATCTCTTTCGAAACAGGAAATAATAGACCTAAACCTAGTTATCAAGAGCCTTCAACAAAAACTGCGGCATACTTCTCCACCCGTGGAATTGCGTGTAATGCAAAATAGGCACTTTCAACGTGTTACTGAATTGACAAAATGTAAAAACCAACTTAACAAACTATGTTTAATATCTAGCAGTAAAAGATACAACTTACTGCGTAATATGAAATCTAATAGTTTCTACTCACAGTTCGATTGGTGTCATTTTATTACACCTAATGTAGGAATTCATATACTGCTAAGGGATATCGAAGCAAAGCTCAGCCAGTTTACCAAACAGGACTTTTGTATAATTATAATCGGTGAGACGGATTTTTATACAACGCAGGAGATACGTGAATTAGTTAACACAATAAATGAAAAGTTAACACGCATTTCCCATACAAACATTATAATGGTTCTACCAACGTATATCTGCGGTGCACCGTTATATAACTCAAGAATTGATTCATTTAGACATGCACTTATGAAAGATATTGAAAAACATAATTATGGTTTCGTTTACAATTCTAATCAGAACCTATCAATAGACAAATTTTCCTCATTCAGTGGGAAAATTATCAACTCTGGAATCCGAACTGTGCTTCGTGGCGTTGCCGATCTAATTTACAGTCTACAAAGACCCGAGGACTCTTGCATCGCTAAGGCTACGAGTACGGATGCTGAAAACGACCCCGACCACGATTTAAGTAACAATGAAAACCCCACTTTAAACACTCAGAACGATGCCAATGGCGTTTTTTTTCGCACAGATACATCTATGTGCTACATCAAAACATAGCAGGGTTACTGAACAAAGCCGATGCCCTAGCCGTCTACCTGGAAGACCTAGCAACGAACGGGAAGTCCATCGATGTAATATGCATAACTGAGCATTTTATGTTAAATGGCCTTGAAAATTCGTTGACTATTCCCAATTTCAAACTCGCTGCCTGTTTTTCAAGGGATAGTCGGAGAGGAGGAGCCTGTATATTGATTAAATTGAATTTAGAGTATGTAGAGCTAAGTAATGTTAAAAGTTTTTCTGTCAAATGTGCCATTGAGTGCTGTGCCGTTGAATTAGTTAGTCAAGGGATAATTATTATATGTTTGTATAGAACACCCAACTCTAATATTAATCTGTTTTTTGATAAAATTGAGGCTTTACTTTCTAGTGTATGTGATAATACTAGAAAACGAATTATTTTGTGCGGTGATTTCAATATTAATATCCTAAATAGAAACAATAAGACCCTTCAATTTGAATGCCTACTTCTTAATCACGACTTACACTTAGAGATTAAAGAATCAACCCGAAAGAGTACTAATACCTGTCTTGACAACTTTGCTCATAATATAAAGGGATGTAAGGGCGAAGTCGCAGAACTGGGTCTGTCCGATCACACTGCTCAAATTTTAAAATGTCCGGTAAAAAAGAGCTGTATTCTGAAATACTGGCGAATCAAGAGGCGTGACCTGAGTCCAGAGAATTTAAAACGATTTGAAGAATGTCTGAATTGCTTGTCTTTTATGGATGTATTCAGTTGTACCGACCCGAATTTAGCATACAATAACTTTTTAGATACTTTTCAACTTTTCTATTCTTTGTGTTTCCCACATAAAACTATTAAAATCAGAATAATCAAAAAACCTAAATGGATTTCCAAAGGAATCAAATTGTGCAGTAAAAAAAGAAGGTCACTGCTCTGGAAATATAGAACCCAACCTAGCATACTAAATAAAAATAATTTTAAAACATACAGTGCTAAATTAAAAAAAATTATTAACCTTACGCAACGCTCTCAAAATACTCATTTTATAAAAAATGCTACTAACAAGTCCAAAGCGACGTGGCAAGTCATTAAAAATACTACTGAAAATATGCCTAAAGAACCTATTTTAAAAATTACTAGGGATGGAATAACTATAACTAATCCATCAGACATGGCGAATGCATTCAATAATTTTTTCATTGATGAAATTAAAGGTAATATGGCAATGGCTGGAGCGCACAATGTTACGACGAACGTCCCGGGATCGTTATATATGAGGCCGACTGTTCCTTGTGACATCGTGGCGATCATAAAAAATCTTAAAAACAAGCACAGTGTCGGGCATGATGATATTTGTACTAAGGCTATTAAACAGGTATCCCATATCATAGCAACCCCAATTAGTCATGTAATGAACCTGTCAATTTCAAGTGGTATCTATCCTGATCAACTAAAACCTGTGATTGTTAAACCTCTGCTTAAGAAAGGAGACAAATACAATATATGTAATTACAGACCAATTGCATTATCCTCAGTGTTTTCAAAAATATTTGAGAAAGTTATATATGAAGCTTTATATAACTATCTAGAAAAGTATAATCTGTTAGCTACTGAACAAAAGGGTTTCCGCAAAAAGAAAACTATTAATATGGCCATATACGATTTGGTCTACCCTGTAATCTCGAAAATAGACAAACGACAACATATATGCGCCATTTTTATGGACTTAAGTAAAGCTTTCGATTATGTGAACCATTCGATACTTCTGAAAAAACTAAACGCGTACGGTATCCGCGGAAATGTTCTGCAACTTCTACAATCATATTTAAGTAACAGAGAACAGACTACGGAACTAACTCAAATATGCTTGAATACAAAAGAGGAACGGTCATACAAATCGGATGTGCGTATGTTGAGGAATGGTGTGCCTCAAGGTAGCGTATTGGGGCCACTGTTATTTTTACTATACATCAACGATCTCCCTAGACATGTCAAGCACCCTATAGTTTTATTTGCAGATGACAGTACAGTTATAATTGAATGTAAGGATATTAATAATTATGAAATGGAAATTAATGATACTATAAATGATATAATAAAATGGCTTAATGATAACAATCTGATAATAAATATTTATAAAACTAAAATAATGCACTTTCGACAAAACACACCCATGCTGCCTGTAAATTGTAATTATCAAGGACTCGCTATTGATCCAGTTGAAAAAACAAAATTTTTGGGACTAACTATTGATAGCAAGTTGTCTTGGAAACCACACACGGAAGAAATTTGTACAAAGCTAAGTAAATATGCATACGCGCTTTACAGATTATCGAAGCTGGTAAGCATTGAAGCAGTAATTGCCGCATACCATGGTTATGTTGGGTCAACCCTCCGCTATGGTCTTATATATTGGGGGAATTCTACCAACAGGGAGATCGTTTTCAAAGCACAAAAACGGTGCATAAGATCAATGTGCGGTCTGCATCAATTGGATAGCTGTATTCCATATTTTAAAAAATTTAATCTGTTGACTCTACCTTGTCTCTTCATATTAGAAACTGCTGTATTTGTAAAAACAAACTTGAATTTATTTAAACAAGTGTCACAAATATTTAACAGAAATACGTACCGTGCCGACAACCTTTGTACAGTATTTTCTCGTACTGCACTAATGCGGAAAAGTGTATTCTGTCTGGCTAGCAAGATTTTTAACAAAATTCCAATAGCTCTAAGGAAGAAGCCATTGCCCTTGTTTAAGAATGATTTGAATAAATTATTAATTTCAAAATGTTATTATTCGTTGCCAGAGTTTCTTGGTGACACTTTATATTAGGTTGTAAGTAATTGTATTATATATATGCATGACTTATTGACATAAAAATATGAATAGATTTTAAAAATAATTATGAGTTTGTAATACGCGCAATTTAATTTCGAATTTAACATGACTACTATATTTGACGGCTAAATTTAATGTATAAAAAAGAAACCCTTTGTACGCCGTAAGGTAGAACATAGCTGAACATTATCAATGTATTTTCAACATCCTGTATACCTATGATTCACAAATAAAATATTTTGATTTGAAAAAAAAAAAAAGAAAACATCCAAGACCCAAGAACAAATATCCGTGAAAAACGCACAAATAAATGCCCTGGCCGGGATTCGAACCCGGGACCTCTAGCTTCGGAGGCAGAGTCACTACCAACTAGGCCATAGATAACCCCCTCTAGATGGAGATTATAGGGCGACGTGCGGTCACCGCACCTATGTACCACTAGTACATGTAAGCAGAAACGCCTCGCGCTCTCAGTCAGACTCGTCCAGGTTCGCGATCTATACGTACGTCAGATAAACGAGCATTGAAAATCGATTTTACCCATTAGAAATGGTGTTTTGCTGTGTAAAATTATGTGGGAAAAGCTCTCGAACAGCAAACTACAAGAATGACGCAATAACATTTCAAAGATAAGTTAAATTAATTACAAAAGGCATATTTTATTCTGCCAGGCGGAGTTCATTTTACATTAGCCAGTAAGAAGTACAGAAGTATTCTTGTCCCTTTCCAACCAATTCAAATGCCAATATACTCTCCCTTCTGACGAAAGTACATGCTCGGGTTAGTGATGTGCCAGTGACGCTTTCGACATTGACGTATAAGTCTCGATTTCAATTAATTATGTATTCGTCCGCGTTTTGTTGCGCTGTTTTATTAATATTGAAATTCTATTGGAAAAGGTCATTAGTTATTTTACATTAAATTGTCAGTGTTGCCAGTGTTCTTTTAATTAAAGTAGTAATGTAGTAAATTAGTGTCTCGTTCTATTTTATTTATACGCTATAGGTACGATACGGGTACATATCAGTGTAGTTGAATGGAATATTTAGTTTGGACGTAGTTAATGTGTAGTGTAGTTGAATGGAATATTTAGTTTGGAAGTAGTTAATGTGTAGTTTTATTTTAATGTAAAGTTTATTAACCGGTTGTATCATATTTACATACATACATACATACATATAATCACGCCTGTTTCCCATAGGGGTAGGCAGAGATCACGGATTTCCACTTGCTACGATCCTGACATACAACTTTCGCTTCATGAACTTTCATAACATTCTTCATGCATGCGCGCCGATTTAGGGTACTCCTGACCTGGCCTTTCTGCAGAATGTCTCCGATTTGGTCGGAGTACGTTCGCCGAGGTCTTCCCCTTCCAACTTTTCCATCCACTCTTCCTTCATACACTCGTTTTGTCAATCTTCTTTCATCCATCCTCTCTACATGTCCAAACCATCTTAGCATACCTTTCTCAATTTTCGTCACTATATCTTCATTCACTCCAAGTAATATCGAGTATGTACATCTAATGAAATAACAAATTAGTAACAGTATTACCACTAAGTAGGACATAGATTTCCCTAGCATTTAGGACTGGTATCACGAGGTGGAGCCTATGCTGGACTTCGAAGAAGTATAAAGGATCTCGGAATCGGTTAGAGAAGGAGCCATTGCAATTGGGTTTTTTTCGAATCGTTTTGGTGAGCAATTAGGACTGGTATCACGAGGTGAACCCTATGCTGGACTTCGAAGAAGTATAAGGGATCTCGGAAGTGGTTAGAGGTGGAGCCATTGCAATTGGGTTTTTTCGAATCGTCTTGGTGAGCAGTTAGGACTAGTGTCACGAGGTGGACCCTATGCTGGACCTCGAAGAAGTATAAGGGATCTCGGAATCGGTTGGAGAAGGAGCCATTGCAATTTGGTTTTTCGTTTCGTCTTGGTGAGCAATTAGGACTAGTGTCACGAGGTGCATCCTATGCTGGACCTTGAAGAAGTATAAGGGATCTCGGAATCGGTTGGAGAAGGAGCCATTACAATTGGGTTTTTCAAATCGTCTTGGTGAGCAAACTTTTTGAAAACAATTTAGCCAATCACAAGGCAATGCGTTTGCGTGGGTAAATTCCTCAACAGCCATTGGCCAACAATTTACGCGCGACGCCGGCGACCGCCATTTTGTCTGGCTGCACGAAGCACGAGAGCACTAGTTCAACTGTCATTGCATATTCTACCTTGACCTTACGTATAATGCAACAAGGTTTTTATTGAATTGGTCGTACATTCGATTTCATTCGGTACTTGTCTGCACTCGTCGGCGTGAACGAAGATTGCCGATGTAACTTATATTTGTGGTTCTACTGTATTTATTTATATAGATAAACAAATTTATTTATATAGAAAAACTTCCAAGACTCAGGATCTAATATTCGTGTTAGTTCATCTCACAAATAAATGCTCTGGCCGGGATTCGAGCCCGAAACCTCCGCCTTCGTAGGCAGGGCCACTGCCAGCTAAGCCAAAGTGGTCGTCAAAATATTCCGCAATTTTTACATTCACCAGTGCTGTAACCGTGTAAGTCGATTCACAAGAGCTGGCGCGGAATGTCTATGAAATTAATGACAGTTTCATCCTACATTACACTATGTGCTGCCTAAAAATATTATTCTAGATACTAGATGTTAATAGATGAGCATATACGCTATTTAAAATTGTTACCCTAAAATAAATGTCATTACCGGTAAAAGCCGGTAATAAGCAACGCGTTCCATCCCTACGCCGCGCGCGCCATGTTGAACCCAAGCGCGCGCTCTATGAAACAGCCAATGGCAGCGACGTTACCGACCTCCCCGCGACCCGCACATACCACTAACCTTGGTGACTTTCGATTCGAACTAAATCGTTCATAGGGGCCATCTAGAGGGGGTTATCTATGAACTAGGCTAAACAGGTCGTCAAAGGTAAAGGCTCTTTGATTAAAGTTCTTTGACGTAGGCCCATTCCACTCGTCCAATATCTTTGTCCAAGTTTTTTTTTTCATGCGTTGCCATATTGATTTAACTGTCAAATGTCGGGATCCCATCCAAGTTTGATGAAATCATCCAATTTCTTTGATCAAAGATATTGGATGAGTTTAATACGGGGTGGTATTCTACTCATCCAATATCTTTGTCCAAGTTTTATTCTTTTTCACCACCACCACCACCATATCAGCCAAGGGACGTCCACTGCTGGACATAGGCCTCCCCCAAATTCACGGGGGGTATATGCCATAATCGCCACGCTTGGCATGCGGGTTGGCGATCGCAGTATCTCCACCGCACTCCAGGAATGCTGCTGCCCATCCCCCGGTGGTCACGGTCGTAGTTTAAGGACATACCCGGGTCCAATTCTTTCATGCGTAGCCATATTGATTTAACTGTCATCAGAATCTTTGATCAAATGTCGGGGTCCCATCCAAGTTGGATGAAGTCATCCAATTTCTTTGATCAAATGTATATAGGACAAAGATATCGCCATCGCCCAACGCGACAAAATTTCCATCCTCACCGCTTAGATGGTTGGCAGTCCTCAACTGTGCGTTTCTCCAGAAATTTCTTGCCTCGCACAGCTAAACTGAGGAATGAACTGTCGCCTGCGGTATTTCCGGACCGATACGACCTTCAAGAAAAGAGCGTACTCCCATCTTAAAGGCCGGCAACGCACTTACAATCCCTCTGGTGTTGTGAGTGTCCATGGGCGGCGCTAATCGCTTACCATCAGGCGATTCGTCAACTCGTTTGCCACAGATGCCATAAAAAAAAAAATGAAAAAAAATTGGATGAGTGGAATACCTCCCTTAGTTACGTTTTGAAGGCTTTTGTGTTTTGAAGGAAGCAAACCATCAAACTTCAGGATAATTTGGACGTTCGAGGGAAACCGTATCTCAACCGTTGAGGCAAAAAGATACCTAATCCCTCATACAGATACACATACTGCTCAGCAGAGCCACTTTACTGTCAGGAATGCCAATGAAAATTAGCCCTAGTGAGCCTTAGGCTGGATTACATCAAACCGTCTGTAATCGTAAGCTGTGTTCGTTAAAATCTGAATGTATGGAAAATTTGACAAGTTTCTATGGCGTGACAGCTGCCGGCGCCATATTGAACGTTGAAGTATCTGTTGCGAATCATGGATATTCTCTACATATTTAAGGACCAGGGGGTATGTCCTAAAACTACCGCCAAGAACACCGGGGGATGGGCAGCAGCATTCCTGGAGTGCGGTGGAGATACTGCGGAGGCCTATGCCCAGCAGTGGACTTTCTTCAGCTGAAATGGTGGATGTACAGTACCGGTCCACCTTATGAAACTTTGATTTTCTATTAAATTATATTCAAATATATACAGGGTGTGGCCTGTAATAGGAGCAATAAATTTAAAGGACGCTTCCTTAGAGCATCTGCAGTAACCTCTTGTGTCCAAAAAAAAAAATCTTTTTTCAATTGGGAGAAATTCTGATCTAAAGTTATGACCTCCAAGTAATGGATCTTGGCACCCAGAGATTATAGCGTAGCAGTCAATGCTGATTTTGAGGTTGCTTCAAGTTATGACTCATAATCGTTGTCGCATTTTTGGTTTAAAAGATTATTTTTGTGATTCTTTATTTTTTTTTTATAAATTTTTAGTGTTGTTTGAATAAATTGTTATTAATATCACTCCAGTAGAGTAAAAAAGTACATATTAGCTACATTTGCGAAAAATAAACTATTTTTTTTCAATTAAATTCATTTGGAAATAATTGCTGGAGAGCTCAATAGTGTACCGTTCAATTTTTTGCTCCTATTACAGGCGACACCCTGTATTTAGACTTTTAGATGTATAGCTGTTTAAATGATTAGAAAATAGTTAAATAAATATCCTTTGTGTGAAAATTTAAAGTTGTTATACGCGAATTTCATTAAATACACATGAAGCTGTACTTGCATGTCTTGTGTAAACCTTGTTCCTGGGTAAAGACCCGTTTAAGTTAAAACCATTAAAAATGTGTCGATAAGCCAGCAAATTAAGTGCTGAAACTTTTGCTATAACCTTGGGTTCTGTCCAACGAAGGTTACACGACCAATTACAAAAAGAATGGGGTTTCTCAAACTGCAGTCGTAAACGCTTTATAACGAAAAACAAGGAAAAAGCCTTATTCCAGCCGATTCCGTTCATGTAGGCCAAAAGTTACAATAAAAAAGTGAAGACATGCTTTTTACGTTCAATTCTTACGTCAATACATTTACTCGGAACTTCTCCAGATTTTTTTGAAGAGATCAACGCATAAATCAGCGAGTAGCAGTTTCGAAAGTGCACCGGCGTGTCCGGCGTCTGGTTTTTTTTTTCTAGATAAATGATAAAACTATGCATTATGCCTACACTGAAGGGTTGAGCATCTGTTACCTATAACCTGGGAATGCGTTACATGTGATAAAATTGGTGATCTCGTGCTGAGTAAAGGGCGTAAATGAACTAAAATAACAGAGTGAATTTAAGAGAGTGCAGTACGTTCGGTTTTCCATACAAACGTATTTATGCTCTCATTTTAAAACGCCATGCTAGAATAACATGAAACTTTGTTTACACAATGGGATCCGGCATATCTAGGTCGGAAATTAGTTTCTGTTGCTTGAAATTATAATAGAGAAAAAATACAACGATTATTAAGGTTTTCATACAAGCCGTAAAAAAACTGAAAAAACCGCTTTATTTTTTTTCTTTTACATTTTCTAGCAACAGAAACTAATTTCCGACCTAGATATGCCGGATCTCATTGTGTCTACAAAGTTTCATGTTATTCTAGCATGGCGTTTTAAAATGAGAGCATAAATACGTTTGTATGGAGAACCGAGCGTACTGCCACGTACTGCGCCCTCTTAAACTATTCACCGGTACTGTAAGTGTTTTTACCTCTGTATAGACGATAACTTGAAACAACTGTTTTCTTAACAGGTTTTCGTGGTCTCTCGAATAGAATACGTGAATGTAGCCGTTGAGTATTGTGCTTCCGCCTGCGAAGCTGAGGTCATGAGGGATGAATACTTGTTCGTGAGTCTTGGATGTTTACTATGTATTTAAGTGTTTTACCTGTGTGGCGAGACAGACGAGGTCCTGACACGACGGCAGTTTTCTAGACAGCGTTTGCTTGAAGGTCTCTGCATTAAACACGTGGATGTAGCCGTTGAGGGTTAAAGCTGCGATTTCGCGCCAGCGAGGGTTAAATGTGAGCGCGCGGACTTTTTGCCCTGAAGGATGAAAAACAAATTAGAAATCTTGCTTAAAAGAATTAGGCTCGGAACATCCATTCGTGTTTTGGGGTTAGTAGTTGTATGATTGTTTGCATTTCTTGGCCAAGATGGGACTATCAGACAACATAGATTGTAGAATGTGTGGCGAGGATGACGAGACAATGGAACACTTACTGTGTGAATGTCACGCCCTTGCCAGACAAAGAATGAATGACTTTGGTAATGGCTATCCAGAACCAAAGGAATTCAGAGTACTCCCGCTGAGCTCCATCATCCGGTTTGTGGAAATGTTGGAGAGCAGCTTGGAGTAAGTATAAAGGAGGGGGCAATTGCACAAAAGATCCCATTGGGTCGAAGTGCATCCGCAAGGGCCCTCATATAAATAAGATAAGATGATTGTTTGCATATAAATTGTAAGTATATCTTAATTAATGTCTACTTTACACTGTCAATGTATCTTCATTGGAGTGAAGCTCCACAATCCCCGATTCGCGTATTTCGTTGAAGTTCCACACCTCCTGAACCATACAACATAGAACAATCAACCCTGTAGTTGACAGTATTTTTGTTTTTTTTTTTTTTGTGCAATATAGTTTTGTTTAGTATAGATCAAATAAATTTCCAGTCATTGCTTTCATATTAGCTACCCTCTTATCTTCCACACCTCCCGAACCATACAACATAGAACAATCGACCCTGTAGTTGACAGTATTTTTGTTTTATTTTTTTGTGCAATATAGTTTAAATAAACCAGTTGCTCTGTGAGCTGTAGGCCTCGCAAAGTCGATGATTATATAAAATTTATTTATAAAAAATAATGTTTTATTGCCACAAGTTAAAAATCAACACAATAGCGAACATTAAAAAAAAAGTATATCAGAATTTTGAAAAGTACCTACATTTTACAAAAAAAAAAACAAAAATACTATTAATTTAATTACTATGGATACCTATAGCTGATAATGATGGGCAATGGTTCCCAGTCTCAGCCTTGCTGGATAGGTTTTATATATTATTATTATTTATTTATTTCAGACTTGACATCCATAGGGTTAGGTAATACAATAACTTATATATCTAATGTTAGTACTACAATTCATAATACACGAAACAAAAACAGAACATTCCACAACAATTAAAATTTCCGCGGCAGTAAAGCAACAGGCGCGTGTAGTTGCACGTACCGCTCAACTAGGGGCGAATCCCACCGCTGTGCCAGCGTAGTTAGGATGCTGTTCGCGCTGCCTCGGCTGCGGGTGAGGAGCGACGCACATCGCTTCCTCATGATGGCAAAAATATACCCAGCGCTGATTTTCAGACTGGTCCCTTTATATGATATTGATATATATGTATGTACGTTATATTATATATAGTATGTATGTATTTATGTGGTAGGCCATGTTTACCGTGCTCATCCTAGTGTTGTATACATGTGTTTCTTGAATTTTAGTAATGGCATTGGACTTCTTAATGGCGGCGGCAAATCATTCCATATTTTTGTTGCTGCATATTTGGACCTGGTCTTATGTTTTGGGACCAGCAGTAAGTTTTTCCTATGACTTCTTAATAGCTTCTTACGTGCATCTTGTACCCACTTAAGTTTCTTGTAAATATATGGAGGTAGGAGGAGGAACTCGATAATCTTACGCAGAGTAAAAGCCACTTACTTTTCATGTTTAAAATATTTCTACTATTAAGGTGCAGTGTAATACGAGCTCGCTCCAGTATATTGTAGCAGAATCGAAATAAATTAATTTATGTGCGTATGCTTAGTTTCGTGAGGATAAGTCCAAAAATGCGGCCTCTAGTCCAGAACAAAAATAAAATCGGCCAGTTCTTAAATGGAGACTTCGCTCGCCCCGCTCATTCGGTCGATAAATAACGGAGGTGGTACAGTTGGCATCAAAAGTAGCTGTGCATATGAAAATGTCGTTTCTATTATTAGGTTAGGGCATGTCAAGAGAGTAGGCAAATTGACTGTGATTTGACTGAAGGATTTCGTGCCTGAGCTTGATTGAACCGGTAGTTCAGTTGGCTAGAGCTATTGGCCGCGTATGCTACAAAGTCGCAGGTTAGAATCTTGCTCGAAGGAATATATTTTAAATTTTTTCCCTTTAGTTCGAAATTAATTTGATTATACTAGAATGAACTAAATGGAGCAACCATGAGCCGATGGCCGTTGGGGCGGAAAGTGCTCGAGTGGCGACCACGTGCCGGAAGGCGGAGCGGGGGCAGGCCCCCTACAAGGTAGACTGATGACCTGGGTCGCGGGTGTCCGCTGAATGCGGGTGGCGCAGGACCGGTTATTGTGGAAATGTTTGGTCCTATGTCCAGCAGGCTTCCTTCGGCTCATATGATGACGGTGAGGCGTGGTACTGACCGGAGCGGCACTCCCGGGTGGCGAGCGGGCCACGTAGTGAGGGTGGTACTGACCGGAGCGGCACTCCCGGGTGGCGAGCGGGCCACGTAGTGAGGGTGGTACTGACCGGAGCGGCACTCCCGGGTGGCGAGCGGCGCCACGTAGTGAGGGTGGTACTGACCGGAGCGGCACTCCCGGGTGGCGAGCGGGCCACGTAGTGAGGGTGGTACTGACCGGAGCGGCACTCCCGGGTGGCGAGCGGGCCACGTAGTGAGGGTGGTACTGACCGGAGCGGCACTCCCGGGTGGCGAGCGGGCCACGTAGTGAGGGTGGTACTGACCGGAGCGGCACTCCCGGGTGGCGAGCGGGCCACGTAGTGAGGGTGGTACTGACCGGAGCGGCACTCCCGGGTGGCGAGCGGGCCACGTAGTGAGGGTGGTACTGACCGGAGCGGCACTCCCGGGTGGCGAGCGGGCCACGTAGTGAGGGTGGTACTGACCGGAGCGGCACTCCCGGGTGGCGAGCGGGCCACGTAGTGAGGGTGGTACTGACCGGAGCGGCACTCCCGGGTGGCGAGCGGGCCACGTAGTGAGGGTGGTACTGACCGGAGCGGCACTCCCGGGTGGCGAGCGGGCCACGTAGTGAGGGTGGTACTGACCGGAGCGGCACTCCCGGGTGGCGAGCGGGCCACGTAGTGAGGGTGGTACTGACCGGAGCGGCACTCCCGGGTGGCGAGCGGGCCACGTAGTGAGGGTGGTACTGACCGGAGCGGCACTCCCGGGTGGCGAGCGGGCCACGTAGTGAGGGTGGTACTGACCGGAGCGGCACTCCCGGGTGGCGAGCGGGCCACGTAGTGAGGGTGGTACTGACCGGAGCGGCACTCCCGGGTGGCGAGCGGGCCACGTAGTGAGGGTGGTACTGACCGGAGCGGCACTCCCGGGTGGCGAGCGGGCCACGTAGTGAGGGTGGTACTGACCGGAGCGGCACTCCCGGGTGGCGAGCGGGCCACGTAGTGAGGGTGGTACTGACCGGAGCGGCACTCCCGGGTGGCGAGCGGGCCACGTAGTGAGGGTGGTACTGACCGGAGCGGCACTCCCGGGTGGCGAGCGGGCCACGTAGTGAGGGTGGTACTGACCGGAGCGGCACTCCCGGGTGGCGAGCGGGCCACGTAGTGAGGGTGGTACTGACCGGAGCGGCACTCCCGGGTGGCGAGCGGGCCACGTAGTGAGGGTGGTACTGACCGGAGCGGCACTCCCGGGTGGCGAGCGGGCCACGTAGTGAGGGTGGTACTGACCGGAGCGGCACTCCCGGGTGGCGAGCGGGCCACGTAGTGAGGGTGGTACTGACCGGAGCGGCACTCCCGGGTGGCGAGCGGCGCCACGTAGTCGTGGTGCGGCGCCGCGTCGGGGCGCGCGGCCGGCGCGCGCCACAGCGCCAGCTTCGAGTCCCGCGACCCCGTCACCAGGAACTCGTCGTCCAGCCAGCACATGTCCAGGATCTGTGCAAGTTACTCACGAGTTATCAACAACATCTATACAAGTTACACAGGAGTCATATACAACATATGTACTATCGAACCAACTGAATCATGACCCACTTTGCTGATAATTCGTTTAAAACTGTCAATCTTGTAAGGTCTATCGTGTATGTTACACTTAGTACCTTTTAAATACTAACAAAATTGTGTCAATACGGGTCAGATATCTATGCAATTTTGACCTTTGTTATCATTGCAATAGAAACACATTTTAGACACACAACCAGTCATTAGTTAGCTCTCGCTATAATCCTAACTTTTTTATGATAGAAAAAAATATTAAAAGTCAAAAATCTAATGTTCTACGTGTGGCAGGTGTCAAGTGGTCAGTCAATGTGAAAGAATTTAAACTAAAAATTAAATACCTAATAATTTTGTAAAATGGCCCATTTAGCAGAACGAAGAGCCCGGATTATAGTGCTCAGTGAGGAAGGCTATGGCATACGAAAAATACCACAAGAATTGAATATATCTCGGAACACAGTGAGAACTTGCATCAGACGACACGCTGAAGAGGGCATCCTTGAGGACCGACGACGATAATAATTATGGCGTTCACCGACTCACGAACCAACAAAGAATGGACACCACTACGAGGAACATCCTTTTACTCCCAACCGATGCGGCACATTAATAATTTCAGCGAATATGTGGGCATGGATGGGTGTTGGAGGAGTAGGCGAGCTTGTCTAGACTTCTTCTCGGCAAAACGCAATGAACTATGTTGATTTATTAGAAGAATCTATGTTACCAACGGTGCGAACATCTTACCCGCGGGAAGAAGTGCTTTTTCTACGTTCAAGATAACTGTCGAGTGCATACGACTAGAGAAGTCTCGGATTGGTTTGATCTGCATGATAATGAAGTTACTTTGATTCCAAGACCTTGCCTTCCTGACTTCAACACCATAGAACATTTGTGGGGTTTAATGGTCCCCATAGGGGATAGCAGAAACGACAGAACAAAGGAAGCAATTGAGCAGTATTGTAACGAAATTTGGGATTACATGAGAGAAACCGACATGTGTAGTCGTCTAATCGGATAAATGTGTGACAGATTATTGGATGTTATAGGAAACGGTGGTGCCCGCACTCGGTTTTAGATAATATGTCGTGTATATTACTCATACTCCTATTTTATCGGTTTTAGATATCAATTTAAATTCAAGACAAGTTGAAATTAAAACTAAATAAAGTTATTATTGTTTTATTTATTCACATTACTAACTAGTTTTATTTTATTGCTTTGATAACGAGCTTGTAAGTCCAATAATGCCATATTTCTGTCCTTATTATTCGAGAATGGCGTGGTTGAAACGTGTTGTCAATTACTATAAGTTTATACTCATAGAATACTTCCTTCCTATATAATATTATACCTACTCAATAAAGACAGACACAGTAATAGCATTTCTCCTTATTCACAAACCAGTATAGTCGACATTGTCCGATCTTTTTAACAGTTACTCGGTAAATGTCAGTGTCTAATAAATTGATAACAAGTTCGTTACGAAGGAAATCTATCTTCAGGCGAATTTCGACCTACTTGCATTTAGATGGTTTGGCAAAATGAGCTTATGGTGGGTCATGATTCAGTTGGTTCGATTGTACAAATTACACACGAGTTTTAATATAAATCAAGTTATTTATTTTGCTGCCGTAGAAAAAATTATCTAAGCGACTCAAGAATTCTATGAACTAAATTGAAACACGACCGAAGGGAGTGTTTTAAATCGACGAGTTGCGAATTACCTGTATAGATAAATACATAGAAAACATCCAAGATCCAAGAACAAATATCCGTGAAAAATGCACAAATAAATGCCCTGGCCGGGATTCGAACCCGGGACCTCTAGCTTCGAAGGCAGAGTCACTACCAACTAGGCTAAACAGGTCGTCGAACGTATTTGAAGAAAATCAATATGGCCGCCGCCTCTCGGACGCTCAGATATCGATTTTGAACGAAATCGGAACGTATTTAAAGAAAATCAATATGGCCGCCACTTTCTTCAAATCTGACCTCATATTCGTATTTAGAGATCTCTGGGACGCTGAGATATCGATTTTGAAAGAAATCGGAACTTGTTTAAAGATAATCAATATGGCCGCCAGTTTATTCAAATCTGACCTCATATTTGTATAAAGGGATCTCTAAAATAAATATAAGTTGAATTTAAACATTTAGGAATGTGAAAGTGAAAACGCAATTAATAACTCTCTTAATTTTTTTGACAACCCTTACCCTAGAGCAGTTACGCTACGCGCGTGCGTAATTTCGACAGATGAATGAAGATTGCCTACTGGTATAGGTAGTAGTTCTTTATACTGCGATTGTACTATGGTTACTAAACGACGGTATACTTATATAGATAAATATATAGGAACACGGCTGTTTATCTACGTAGATCAAAACGTGTATGATAGCGTCCATATTGTGTCAAAAAAATTTGACGACATACTGAGCTTTGATTGGCTACTGCCTACGTCAAAGGTAAAAAAAAAGTGACAAATAAAAATAAAATGCCGTCTTCTCGGAATTTCGTCTAGTCGTCTCTGAACATTTTTTTATTTTTTTTTCTAATGTTGTTATTAAAATTGTAGTATTGATAGTTTACTATGCAGAAAACAAACGAAACAGTGTGTAGCTAATCGAAAATTCATCTGGAAGCGCGTATTAACCATTGTTTGGACAAAATGGAAGATAGTGAAGTGCATCGTATGCGGCAAGGCATGCAAGTTCTCATTTTGCAAAATGTACGAGTGTTGTGGTTGTAGAACGTAGAACTCTGTGAAAGGACGAAGATATATCGTTTCCAGGATATGAGATGAGATACATTAAAAAATAAATCCGCTGATAAGTAAAATGTTTGTTTAATTTCATTTAAGAGTCCGTATCGGCCCGGAAAAAGTTCGATTCTAGGTATTATTACCCGTCTCCAAGCGCGCCAGCGCAGGTGTTGTAGTGGGGGTCGAGCGAGGCGGCTACGTCGGCGTAGAGTAGTGTTGATACTTTAACCGTTTTATCAGACTTTTTCGTTTCTTAATATTTGTGTTTATGTATTTTTATAAAATATCAGGTAACTTAGAACTGTATCGTTCATTATAATGTATTTATGTAAATAAAACTAATAAACATCAAGTCGTAGCTAACAGAAAAATAAACATATTGACTAAAAATAATAACTATAGCGCAAACATAAACGAAGAAAAACTTGCACAAAATGTGTATGGAAAGAGCTTACCTACCCCTCTGCCCTGAGTACTTACTTGTTTGACGACCGCTTTAGCCTAGTTGGTAGTGACCCTGCCTACGAAGCTTGAGGTTTGAATCCCGGTATGGGCATTTATTTTTTCCCGAGTCATGGATATTCGTTTTCTATGTATTTAAGTATTTATTTATCTATATAAGTATAAGTATGTATATTCTCGTTTAGTACCCATAGTAAAAGCTTAGTTTGGCACTAGGTCGATTTGTTAAGATTTTCCCCAATATTTACTATTATTTATCTTTATTCATCTTAAAACTTAGGTTATTTATATTATTTCTTATTTGGCTCTGTGAGCTGTAGACCTCGCAAGTCTGTCGTTTTGAATAACTCCGCCATTTTGATTTTTTTTAAACTTGCTCGAGAAGAAAAATATAATTACCAAACCTGCTAACCAGATTCCACGAGAATCGGTTAAGAAATGAAATCTCTAGAGGAGAACAGCCGGAAATCCGGACAGACATACAAAAGCATTTTTGTCCAAGCTGAAACGGAGACCTTATTCGCTTTCGTTCACTTTGTCGATATTGAATTACTTTTAGAGTTTTCAGTTTCCAGGTTATCAAGTTCTAGGTGAATAGTTTTTACCTGACTTATTCGTTTCTTGGTTTTTGTGTAGGTGTTGAAATAAAATACCAGGTAATTTAGAAATGTATGTACATTTTATTTTTACTTGAATAAGGTTAATAGCTATTGGATTGTCATCGCCTGCCTGGATAACGTGTAGAAGCACTGTTATGGCAGATGTCCGGACCTCTCAGCAATAGTCCCATCTTTCGACCAGCCAAACTTCAACACCATACCCGCTATGGCATGTTTACTGGTCTGTGGTGCCTTGGTCTTTATCGGGTTCGACATTTTCATTATACTGCACATCCTAGAAAAATTATCATTTTAATTTGCCTAAAGTATAATAAGCTTCATCAACAGATAAATAAGAATAATTCCTTGAACTTTCCAGATTCCATAGTTGCGCTGATTTCTTTATAGGCTTAGGACCACAAAATATTTTTTTCCTCCTTACTTTACCAAATGAACGTTTGCCTTTCTAGGCGCCATACTTGAATCTAAAATAATAAAACCAATCAATTTATAAATATTGTTTTATAGTATACTACTTTAGCGACATGAATAGTAAGAATCTGAGCAAGAAAAAGATGGGCGATAAAACATGTTGCACCGTCCGTCCACAACTAAAGTGAAAGATGAAACAACTTCAGCAAATATTATCACTATTAGGTCATAAATTACTAACAAGACGCAAAACAATCTATATTATCTATATTAATAATTTCGTGCAGGGGTACGGTAGACCCGAACGAGACCTGTCTCAAATTGAAGAACGTATAAAAATAACGATTTTTGAGTTGAACATATGTATCCGCAAAAATCGGATTGTCGCGTATTTTGCATTTAAAAGTGTTAATTTGATGACAAAACGTCGGCCATATTGCCCACAGACTATATTAAATTTGTTGGTTGACAGTGTCGGCTACGTTCGAAAATCGTGAACTATTTTTGCGTCCGGTATGTTGGCCAGGTTGCTGGGCTGCGTTCTGGGTGATGGGCCATCATCGCCCATTGTGTGGATTCGGCTAGCCGCGTCTGCAGCGTTTTGTTTTTGTAGTTTTCAAGCGATCTATACACCTATCAGCCTAGCTAGCACGATAACTTATACCGTCACGTTATATGGGCAAAATGTATTAAAACGTCACATAAAACGCAACGGTATAATCTATCGTGCTAGCTAGACTGATTGTCACAACAACCGCCTTCAAAGCGAATGTATGGGGCCTGTTACATGGATTCATATCACGATAAGTATCACGTGAATATTAAAGCAGACACCATACAAATTTGAAAACTGCGATAATATTGACACCCCAGTATTGTGATAATATTAATCGTGTAAAGGACACCACTTGAATGTTTGCTGAGTCTGTCCGCCATCTTAAAGCTGCGTCTCTATTTTGTTTGTGACAAACTACTAGGTGACTTATGGCTTTTAAACGTCTAGCAAAATTCTATCCCTATCTCGCTCTATCTTATAACTTAGTGGTACTGGGGGACTACTCCGAAATTCGAAATCCGAACTTCGTATGGTGCCGTCCCTTTCACTCATATAGTCTATGACAGGAGAGTGAAAGGGACGGCACCATACGAAGTTAGGATTTTTAATTTCGGAGTAGACCCTCAGCTCATGCCGTTCGCCGCGCTCGGACGTTAGAGGCGCTACTGCAAACTGAAAACGAAGTATCTGCCTCTCTCACACATGTATATTCGAACGACAGAGAGGAAGATAGTTCGTTTTTGGTTCGCGGTAGGCCCTCAGGCGTCAACTTTAAAACGAATAGGGTATTTTACTATAAGAGAAATAAAATTCAAAATGTAATAAAAACCAGCCAAGTGCGTCGGAGTCGCACACTGAGGGTTCCGTACAACTAAAAAACAAATGTGATTTATCAATATATTGATATTTTTGGTAGAATATACTTCATAATAAACATTATCACTTAATTTAAAGTTCATGGTTGATGGGAAGCTAAAAAATTATATGTGTGGCAGACAACACACGGAATGTTCTTTGACTTTCTTCGACCGTCCGCCACGCTCGGACTAAGGTGCTACCAACCGAAAACTAAATATATATGCCTCTCTGTCGCACTTGCATATTCGAGCGCGGAGAGGGAAATACATACTTCGTTTTCAGATCGTGGTAGGCCCTCTGGTCTGACGGCTCCTATTCCTGGATGGTGCGCGTATCGGAATATGAAATTCCTTTGGCAAAACGGAACAAGTTGTTAAATAGCTTCCATTAATTGGAGAAAATATTACCAACTGTTATTATTATCACGTGAAACACTGAATATTGAAGCAACATCCATAGGGGCCTGTTACATGGTTATTATTATTATCACGCGATATACGCATATCACGATCCGTATCACGTGCAATGAATATTGAAGAAAAATCCATACGATTTTGAAAACCACGATAATATTGACACACCAGTATTGTGATAGTATTAAGCGTTTAACAGACCCCATACAATTTTAAAAATCGCGATAATATTGAGTGTAAAGGGCCCCACTGAATAGAATTTGGCGGAGAATAGAGAGCTGCTATCGCGAAACGAAAACGAACGAACATCGTGTATTTCCCTCTGTGTCGCTCGAATTTGCAAGTGCGACAGAGAGGGAGATACACGAACTTCATTTGTTTTCGTTCGCGTTAGCAGCTCTGACTTCGCACCAAAAATACTGACTGGCACATCAATATTTAACAATGCACATCTGAATTGAATTTTAATGAACGATTAGTATTTTAGCTATACAAATCAGTACTGATTACGGTGTCAAATTTTTTATGTGCCTTTAAATACTACCCTTATAAAAATGCTTAGGATTAACTTGCAAAGATACTAGCCTTTGCCCGTGACGTCGTTTGCGTAATCTTTTACTCCCAATTCCATATAATTCCATTCCATACTTTTATTCCCAATCCAGACTACAGACTATATTTCTATACGATTCGAAGTTTCATCATAATCCGTTGTTGTAATGTTTTTATTTTATACATTTTTGTACACTATTTCTTTCGTCGTTTGCATAACTGTCACGAATAAATGTTTTGTTTATTTCTTTCTTATTTATTTCACCCGAGCGAAGCCGGGCTTTCATCTATATTCTCTTTAAAAGCGTGAGTTCTATACAAGTGGTGAAATAGCACAGCAGAAATTATTATCAAAGGTGCAGAAGAAGAAGCAGAAATACCGTCATTTTTTTGTGAGGAAAACCGATGTTATCCTGGCAGCCGATTTTAGCTTTAGCCTTTAAAAAGGAAGCTGATACCCATAAAATCAGACTCCCGTATGAGTAATTTTTCATATATGACCAATTGTTGGGACCTGTCATCGAAGCAGATGTTAGGTAAAATTGCATAAATATGGTTAAAACCAGAAATGACTAAAAAGGCCAGAAAAGTAACATCAGGACAGCAGGAAGCAATTTATATCACACAGATAAAGGCAATGGGAATAAGATTCTGTAAATCGGAAATATTACAAACGGCTGCCAAAATTAAGAAACAGCAAAATAACAACCTGAACAGTCCAACTAATTCATGAGAGGACGTATCTGCCCAGCAGTGGGACGTATATATAGACTGATGATGATGAAAATTCGATGACGCACTTTTAGAATTATTGCTTAATGTATATACAGTATGTAAATTTTATACGGGCGTATATTGTAATGGAGATTAAGATTGGACCTAGGGTTTAGGGTAGTAAATAGGGTTATTTACACTAATTTCTTTAGGAAGTTTCAAATAAGTTGGACTGCGTACATTGCTGCTCGGTCAGATTAATAAAAAATCGTTACACCTAATTAATAACACTATATAACAAAATTATTATTCTATATGAGTCGTATTAATTGATACTATAGGTAAAAAAAGTATACGCCCTTATAGATAAAACATGAATACTAATTAAGAACCGAAGGAGGTTCTTAATTAGTCTTCATGGAACATAGGTCAAAAATGTTAATAGTACAATGAAAATATTTCCATCAGTTAGTGTTAGTATTAATGCATAATGCAATTTTATTTAAAAAGTCAAATGTAACAAAAAACATTACTTACCCAATGATCAAGACTGCCTCATCGCGCTATAATTCCCGCTAGCCCATGCGCCCGTAGCTACGTGACCTTGAAATCGACGAGCGACGTGACCGTTCCCTCGAACCGCTTGGCGGCGACTGCCGAATCGAGCGCCGTGCACGGTGTTTTATTACGAATTTTAGGGTGATTTGAAATATTTTTTATGCCGAAATTTACTTCTACATATACTGTTCACTAAAAACGAACATATTCCTCTATTCACATTCATAAATGATATCTCTTTCGCACACTCAGCAGCGCGAGAAAGAGACAGCGCTATACGCGCGGTGCAGGGCGCCACGGGGCTTTCAACCGGCATTCGGCTCATAATATAGAGTGGGGAGGTTAAGAATTCAAGATGGCGTTGTGACTGCTTCCTTCCAAGTCAGGGTGGAACGAGCTATTTTTTTCAAGTCAACTTAGTCAATTAATAATCAAGGTTCATTTCATAATAAATTCATTATAAGGTGAAATAATGTAACGCTCAATGTACAGTAAAGTTATCAAAAGTCAGTGAAGTTCATATTTCTTCTAAACCTCAAACACGTGTAAACGACACGTATAAAAACGTTTTGGTGGCCCGATTAGAACAACACACACAGGCTTTCAGGGAGGGAGCCTGCTCTCAAGCTGCTGCGGACGCAGGGCTTCCATCGGAGTTGGTAATAGGGCGCGGCGAGGTAAACCGGCCCACGCTTCAATTCACCACAATCAACATCTCAACGCTTCATCATATCGTATCCGGGGAGCGGATACGATCATCATCATCCAGCCTTCAATTAGGTGCTCCCACCAGGGACTCACACCACTTCAACGTTCATTTTGGTGACCCATGTTCAGGCCCATCACATCATCATTAAATCATCGGTCATCTATTGGTGGTTCCAAGAGGGGACAACCACCATCAACTCATCATCACCGGTCATTTTTGGTGGTCGCATGAGGGGAGAACCCACCATTTCATAATCCATCGTTCATATACATATATTTTTATATGAATGAATAGCGCTTGAACTAGAGTTTCCTATAATCGTTTTATATTTTTGAAATAATGTACTAAATGGCCAAAAATACTGGCGATTCTTCCTGTGTTTTTACTAAAAAGTTGTTGCATGGAAATACGGTTTTACTCAACAATTTAATATGTAACCTATAAAATGTTTTCCACTTATTCCTAAGAAGACTATCAATCCAATATAGATTTAATTGTTTCATGTCGGTTTGAAATCAAATAGTTCTTCAAATCTAACTCGTTTTACACGTCTCCGAGCGAAAATTGAGAAAACAGCTGTTGGACTGAGCCAAAATATAGTAAATTGAGAGCTAAATCTAAACAAATTTTCCACTTATTCAACTTGAATTGAAATGATCTTTCATATTATACAATAAAATCTTTAGGAAAACGAATATTGAATGAGATATGACCTCAAAAAGTTTAACGAATTCAGCAAACGGCTATATACGGACTCTTAACTAAGATATGGCTCAACATAGTTCACGGTATTCAATTGGAAATGCCACTGGTGTTCAATTGGAAATGCCGTGAGCTTCTGCATAAAGTTATATTTAAAGGAGCTATATATATATTTACTGTTGGATGTTCACAGTAAGTTCCATTGCCACAGTGCCATTAAATAATTTAAAAAAAGAAACGTCAAAAATCTACCAGCGGGTACAGAAATATAGTTGCTTACGGTCTATATATTTTCTTCGTGAGTTGGCGGTCTGAACCCTTACTAGTCTGTGTATAGGAAACATCCAAGACTCAGGAACAATATTCGTGATAAATGCACAGATAATGACCTGACCGGGATTCATTATTATTTCGCACAAAGAAATGAAATTACACAAAAGCAAACCAGACAAAAAACAATGAACCGTATGCATAAACCAGTATGTGCATAAAAATTATAATAACTTGCCAGAAAACTTTAAGTTGCTACAGGGACACGAGTTGAAACGAAAATTAGTAGAGTGGCTTCTTGACAAGTGTTTGTATAGCATGATAAAGCAATATTTAGAATTTAAAAACTATTATTTATTGAATCACAATGTTTTATGAAAAATATGTTAATTTCCTGTATTTATTTGTTTTAATTTTATTTTGTAATATTAGAATTATATATTTATTTTGATGATTAATTTTGATTGACATGTGAATTAGATTTATAAATAAAAATATATAAATAAATATTAGGGGACAGTTTTTACACAAATCGAACTAGTCCAATTGGCTATGTGCACGTCTGAAACGTCAAACGTCAAAGGTCCCGAGACAATGTCAAAACTCAGAGATGTCAAATAATGACACGTGAATATTTTATTTACTTTAGTAACCGAGAAAGACCCCGTATTGGAAATTTTACTGAAATAAATAAGAGAATAAATATGTACATACAAACGAAACGAATCGTAGGAAACCGTTAAGAAACCAATAGAAAATGTGAAAGTAAATTTGACAGTGGTCCCCGGTAAGTACACATTTCTGCCATGGTGTGCGCTACGATCGCCTAGCTTACCCCCACCACCTACTTCGCACATAGCCAATAGTAAGCTCCATAAGACTTGTGTTATGGGTACTAGACACAGATATCAGAGTAAAGCAGATCCGCTCATTTAAGTTGAACGATTTCTGTCCATCTGATCTATTCTCACTATTGCACAAATCAGAAAGTTTGAGAGAGTCAGATAACTGACGTCTGACACGTCTTCATCTGTCAGTGTCTCCGTCTTCATAACTGAAAATTGTACTGAACTGACGTTGTTGTGTGTTAAGTTTATATGGGATTTAACATCCTGGTGTGCTTGCAAATGGAGACAACTTGTTACAAGCCAAAAAAGGATGTTACTATCTATCGCATTCTAACTCATTTTGGTGCACCATAAGGATTAAAGAGACAACTATATGAAAATGTATCTGGCTTAATACTGCGAGTCTGCTTTTCTCTGATGTCTGTGGTACTAGACGATGATATATTTAATAGATATGTCGGAGTGACGCTGTCACAATTACATTTGGGCTGCGTTTCCAAAGTGCGCCAATAACAGATCGTTCATTCAATCATTCGTTATTTTAGTCTGTCAATTGATTTGTAAAGGAACGTTACACTTGCGGAATATTGTTATGCTGCATTGACACGCTTTCCGGACCGCCGAAGGCGTGTAAATGCAACTTAAGGCGGTACGGCCAGACAGTTGGGTGAACGGACATATCTGGAGGTGGGGGAGAAGAGCCGTCAGACTTGACAAGTGAACACTTCTGTAACGTTCCATCCATGAATATTAAAACAATCACTGTTTTTTTGTAGTCTCATGAGTGGATCGAATTAAAGGACAATTGAAGTATTCGAGTGCGTTCTTATTTGTATCGAATTACGATAAACATGGACAGTGATGAAGATCATCCCAATCTGTTCAACGCCTCGCAATGCCCGTTCTCCGACAGATATATACTTAAATACATAGAAAACATCCAAGTCTCAGGAACAAATGTCTCTGCTCACCAAAATGAGAAAGAAAGAAACAAATGTCATTACCGGGATTCGAACCCGGGACCTCTAGCTTCGGAGGCAGTGACACTACCAACTGGGCTAAACAGGCCGAAATTTATATTACTAATAATATTCGCACGCTTGCTTGCAAGCAAAATACACAGAACTATAAAATAGTAATAACCTGCCGCTGTATTTTTGCAAATAAATATATTTGATTTGAATCGGGGACCACCGGCTTCGTAGGCAGGGTCACTGCCAACTAAGCCCAAGCGGTCGTCAAGTTATTCTTGTATAAGGAAGATATCTATACTAATATTATAAAACTGAAGAGTTTGTTTGAACGCGCTAATCTCAGGAACTACTGGTTCGAATTAAAAAAATCTTTGTGTTGGATAGTCCATTTATCGAGGAAGGCCTTAGGCTATATAACATCACGCTGCGACCAATAGAGCGAAGACGCGGACGAAGTCGCGGGCAACCGCTAGTTCTCGTATAAGGAAGATTACATAAAAGGTAAATTTGATATAACAAAGGTTCGTATTAAACTAACACACCATCGAGTAAATACCATTAATCATTCATTACAAGGCAAAATTACGATAAATAGTAAGTGGCTCAACAACCCCGGTTCGTGTCTGTATGTAGTCCAAGAAGTAGACTTTTTTCGAGTTTGTGTGATACAGGTCGCGTACGGTACGGTTTTAGAGGAATTTCCTCCCTCGGAAGCTCCGACTATGGAATGAGCTCCCTGCCGAGGTTTCCCCAAGGGACTACAGTATGGGGTTCTTCAAGAAGGAGTGTATACATTTTTGAAGAATCGGCAACGCGCATTGACACTTTTGGTGTTGCCGGAATCCATAGGCTGCGATGACCGCTTATCATCAGGCGGGCCGTACACTTGTTTGCCACCGACGTGGTATATAAAAAAAGAAAGATCAAGTAATGTATTGAATTTTGCTTACCCAGTCTTTATGCGCCTCGCCGACGCAAACAGGGTCCAACGTGGGCAGACTGTAGATGGCGAGTTCACAGGAATTCTGCGCGCCCGTCGCTAGCAATGTTCTGCAACGATATCGTCATCATCAACATCATATCAGCGAAAAGAAAAGAAAGCGTTCACTGCTGGACATATGCCTCCTGTCAAGAGTGGCACAATGCCCGGTCCTGCGCCACCCGCATCCAACGGACACCCGCGACCGCTACCAGGTCATCAGTCCACCGCGTGGGGGGCCTGCCCAGCAGTGGTCGCCACTCGAGAACCACTCCGCCCCAACGGCCATTGGTTCCTAGTGCTATGCAAACGTGTAACAACATTGTGTTATACTATAAAAGCTCAGATAGGATAAATCGATGAATGAAGTTTGTAATTCCCAAAGAGTTCATCCCGACCAAGACCACCGTGGGATGGGCAGCAGCATCCCTGGAGTGCGGTGGAGATACTGCGATCGCCAACCCGCATGCCAAAGCGTGGCGGTTATGGCATTTACCCTCCATGAAATTGTGGGAGGCCTATGTCCAGCAGTGGACGTCCTTGGGCCAATATGGTGGTAATGGCGGTGATTACCGCTAAAAGGTAAAAATTCAAACATAAAAAAACAATTAATTGATAACAGTTACTTTATAAAAACTGACAGTGACAGACAGACAGATACAGATTGATTGTATAAGTGTTCAGTTAGGCCATATTGGTATGGAACACTAAAAATAGCTGGCAAGGTAGTGAGGTGTCAAACAATGAAAACAGAGCTTCGGAGAGCTCTGGATATTCACCCTATTCACTATACGGCCCTTAACAGACACTGGTTTATATTAGAAGTAATAGTTCCCCTTATGCCGTTTCTTCTCTCTAATCTTAAGAATAGGCAATGTGAAAGATGTTTGTGTTACCTGGTCTGGTGCTCCATCGGCTACTAGTGTTCTTGTTATACGTACTCCACAGTACTTACACGTTACTTTGATTGATCTGGTCTGACGCATCGGTGACTGCTCGACTAGTATTGTTAGTGTGTTCCTTCCGTAGTCCACAGTACACCTTACCTGGAGGGATTGATCTGGTCTGACGCATCGGTGACTGCTCGACTAGTATTGTTAGTGTGTTCCTTCCGTAGTCCACAGTACACCTTACCTGGAGAGATTGATCTGGTCTGACGCATCAGTGACTGCTCGACTAGTATTGTTAGTGTGTTCCTTCCGTAGTCCACAGTAGAGGTTACCTGGAGGGATTGATCTGGTCTGACGCATCGGTGACTACTCGAGTAGTATTGTTGGTGCGTTATTGCCGTGGGCCACAGTAGAGGTTACCTGGAGGGATTGATCTGGTCTGACGCATCGGTGACTACTCGAGTAGTATTGTTGGTGCATTATTGCCGTGGCACAGTAGAGGTTACCTGGAGGGATTGATCTGGTCTGACGCATCGGTGACTACTCGAGTAGTATTGTTGGTGCGTTATTGCCGTGGCACAGTAGAGGTTACCTGGAGGGATTGATCTGGTCTGACGCATCGGTGACTACTCGAGTAGTATTGTTGGTGCGTTATTGCCGTGGGCCACAGTAGAGGTTACCTGGAGGGATTGATCTGGTCTGACGCATCGGTGACTACTCGAGTAGTATTGTTGGTGCATTATTGCCGTGGCACAGTAGAGGTTACCTGGAGGGATTGATCTGGTCTGACGCATCGGTGACTACTCGAGTAGTATTGTTGGTGCGTTATTGCCGTGGCACAGTAGAGGTTACCTGGAGGGATTGATCTGGTCTGACGCATCGGTGACTACTCGAGTAGTATTGTTGGTGCGTTATTGCCGTGGCACAGTAGAGGTTACCTGGAGGGGTTGATCTGCAGCGCGTGGATGCCGGTCTGGTGCTCGGCGCCGGCCCACGGCGCGCGCGGCCGCAGCGTGGGGATGTCGTCCAGCGACCGCGTGCGCACGTCGTATACTTTCAACTGGGAACACACGTTACGAAAATTCAGTCTTAAAGTATGTTTTTTAACCTCCTTTAATAGAAGGAGGTTCTTAGTTCGTCTGCATGTTTATTTTTTTTATGTATGTATGTTCCCCGATAACTCTTGACCACGTTGGCCGATTTGATAATTCTTTTGACGTGATAACGTCTTTAAAATCGTTTTAGTCGGGTGACATGTTCAGAAACTTGTGTCACACCAAAACCTCACGAGCGCGATCGCAGGTATAAGTGAAGTGCAAGTGAAGTAAGACGTTATCACGTAAACATCTCGATCGTAAACCTACTTTACAAACAACCAATTTTTTTGTTTAAATCAGGTACCCCCAAGTTGATCTCATATAAATTAGGTGGTCTGATGGTGGGATCCAGGAGAAATCGAGGGAAGTTCTCAAATTTGATAGGCGATTTTGGTATTTTCTGTAGTATTGGAGTCGGTTTTATTTGGGTATATATTATTTTATAAAATATCGTTCAATCAATTTTGGAGCAGTTCACGGATCATCACGGCGCAACATTTACTAAAACATCTAGGGTGACTTTTGGATGCTTTTGAAAACGTGGCGTTTTAGTTATACGCTGATCAACCGTCCGGAAAGTTGAGTCATATGAACCAAGAAACAATTCTGTAGTCTTCAGTCTGTTCTAGCGGGAGTCTGCTGGATGACAGTGACACAGGACCCGTCATTGTGGCTCTTTAGGGGAGGCCTACGTATATCCAGCAGTGGACGTCCATTTGCTGATATGATGATGATGATTTGTGCAATAGGTCAAGATTGATAGATATGGCGGCTTTAAAAGCGGCGTAAAGCGCAATGTATACCTGATGTCTAGAAGGCCACAATCTCGCGGTGACTAATAATTTCTTTCGATTCATTAAATTTTAAGACAAGCGGAATTCAGCTCTTTTTTGTAATTTTACTAACAAAGATTTTATACGGTGGGCGGTACGATTATTTTCTTCATTAAGTACTTAACTTGTTACATTAAGTTCAGAAGACGATCTGTCGATCCGAGAGCCATTGCGAACAGAACACCTTGTTCATGTTCCCAAAATTGTTCATATTGTATTCATATGTCCCGGGTCAGCATGTGATGTAAAGTAAAAGTAGTTTATTCTTCAAATTAGGCATATTACATGCACCTATGAACGTCAATAAACTACTACCGGTTCGGATGGGTCACGTAGTGCTACACTACATCACTATGTAGTGTAGCACTACGTGACCCATCCGAACCGGTCCACTGACAGTAGTGTCCATGTAGGTGTCTAGTTACAACCGTGTAGACTCGGAAAAGAATGAGTCTACGTTCTCTCTCGCCAGTCATTAAAGGCGATTGAAAGGGGTCATCGGGGTTTCGACATAACTCAGTCACTCCCCGATGACTGGGTACCTGGTTCGCAGGTTATCTCCACGTAAAAAAGTTGTCTAATTACACACTAACCGCGACGATACTAGCTTGCGTTAAACACCACTCCTAGATTACGAGTAGTAGTGTCTTACACTTACCTTGTTACACTTAGTTCCGAAGACGACCTGTCGATCCGAGAGCCATTGCGAACAGAACACCTTGTTCATATTGCCGAGGTTTAGCGGGGTCTCGCGGAACAGGTCCCGAGTCAGCATGTGTCGGGTCGCGTATAGTGGATCCACTGACCGAGGCTGCAAAATACATATAAGCCTGAATATTAAGTGTTAAAGTATGACATTGCCGATGTTTTTCTAGCGGTGCGGGGCGGGGCGATGCGGTTCTCGAGCGGCAACCACGTACAGCGCGGCGCGCACGGTGTAATTTTATTTATTTATCGTATGTCAATTATTTCGAACCGTGAGATCTTTGAGAAGACAGTATGGATGCCAGTTTGTTGCACTTTTAGCACCACCCCGGGGGACACGTGTTGGGTAACGGTGGGTACTCCCTACGGACGTAGTGCAACTTCGACCCCCCTTGTCAAGAGAGTAGGCAACTGGACTGTTAGAAGTTCTCAAGCCACCCGAAGGTCTCTAACTTGGCTTGGCTGTCACATCCAGCAGCCGGGATCAATGTCTTCAGGTGCCTTCCTAAGCTCGGGAGCGCACAGTTAGTAACCACTCATAGCGGTCACCCGTCCAAGAACCAAACCAGCACCGTACCACTACTCTACCCAGACCGCTACGTCACCGCAGCGAATCTTTGCCTTACATTCTCAGCCTCAGTTCTCAATATCAAATATTTTAAAGTGGACTAAATTTATGAAATTTTCATAGTATATATTGTTATTGAGTAAGAGTTGTTAATGTGTAGAATATTTTTATTTAAATTTAAATTTCAAGACTCATCCGGTTTAATGTATATCTTATGTGTTGCGTCCTGTATTTACTAACAATAGTTTGGTAAGAGTCTGTATCTACTTATTACTTTATGGGTAATGCCTGAATTAAATGATTTTATTATTATTTATTATTAAAGTTTATTTGCACATTCAAAGCGTTGACAAGTATCAAACGCTGATGAAAGTTTGCGCTCAAGACACACTCAAGTATTGTGTCCCTCAGTTGGCTGAGTGAGACTTATCTATGAATAGAATAGAATAATTATTTATTGTTTAACTATGTTGGTACAAGGATGATCAATAGTAAATGGTTTCAACAGTTGCCTTTTGCGGGCGTACAATATTTTAATTAAGTGGTACGAGGCTTGCACTGAAAGTGGCGGGAATCGAATACTTATTAATTTATTTTTAACATGTATTATACCTTTTTATAATCTCTGAAGTTTCCTTATCTCAACACACTGGCCACTTAGAAAAAAAAAAGTATGGTTCGGTTTCAATTGTTTATTGAAGTCGTCGAGTCACTGCTTAAAATGGAATTGTGCCGTGAAAATTTCAGAGCTATGATTTATTATGACTTTAAAAGTGGACTAACACAAAAACAATGTGAAGAGCGGATGGTTGCTGCTTTTAATATTGAAGCTCCTTCAAAGACTACAATATACAGGTGGTATTCAGAATTTCAACGTGGCCGTGTATCCCTCACCGACGAAGTGCGTGAAGGTCGACCAAAATCGGCAGTCACGCAAGAAAACGTCGATGTTGTGCGTCGTCTGATAAATGAAGACCGACATGTGACATATCGGGAAATTCAAGAGCACCTGGGTATTGGAATGAGTCAAATACAAATTATTTTAAAAGAAGAATTAGGCGTGAAAAAGTTATTTTCCCGTTGGATACCTCACCTATTGTCTGACGAGCAGAAAATAGTCCGTGTCAATTGGTGCCGCAAAACTTTGAAAAGATTTAACAAGGGACGCTCAAATGCTGTTTTTAGCATAGTATCAGGTGACGAGTCGTGGATATACGCTTATGAGCCTGAAACTAAAAACCAATCCCGAGTATGGGTCTTCGAAGACGAGCTCAAACCCACAAAAGTTGTTCGTTCTCGCAGTACGGCTAAGAAGATGGTGGCTACGTTTATCTCTAAATCTGGTCACGTAGCTACTGTGGCTCTTTAGGATCGTAGAACAGTCAATGCTGATTGGTACACCACTATTTGTTTGCCGAACGTCTTTGCTGAACTCCGAAAAACAAACCCTAGTCATCGCATCATCCTTCACCACGACAACGCCAGCCCACACACCGCTCGGACAACAACTGAGTACCTGGACGGTGAAAAAGTCGAAATATTGGACCACCCTCTATATAGCCCTGACTTAAGTCCCAACGACTTTTTTACATTCCCCAGAATCAAGGACAAACTGCGTGGTCAGCGGTTTCAGACGCCAGAAGAAGCAGTGGAGGCCTATAAAATAGCCATTTTGTCGACCCCTACTTCAGAGTTCAAAAAGTGCTTTATGGACTGGTTTGAACGCATGCATAAGTGCATGAAATACAAAGGAGAATATTTTGAAAAACAATAAAAATAAATAAACTCACTTATACTGCATATTTTCTTCTATTCCCGAAACTTTCAGTTTTACCCTCGTATATTGTATTTAACAAAATACTCATTTAGATTGTACAACACTTTATTGATAAGCCGATTATATTATTGTGTTTTGAAGACAAAATACACAGTTTCTTAAAACACATCCAATAATGTAACTATTTGGGGTCAATTTTTTACTTGTTTGTTTTGCTCATTATTTATTTATTTACTGATTTATAGGAGACCCAACAGCAATAAAACTAAGTAACAACTAGGGAATGTCTGAGATTTTTAAAAGTCCTTGATTATTTTTCTAATGGATGGTAGGAATAACCGTCGCCATTAAAAGAAAAAAGTTTCAGATTTTTCGGTTGCGCCATATATTTGACACTGACAGTTCAAGTCATACGACCAACCTATGATGAACTATCAATGTCATTGCGTACCGCAGATTCAAGCAGGTGTTTTTTTTTTTAATTTTTGACGGACTTAGAAATGTCTTAGTAGTCCGATACGGGGCAGACGCGACCTGATATAAAATGTTTGTATTTTTACAAAATATATGGCGCAACCGAAAAATCTGAAACTTTTTTCTGTTAATGGCGACGGTTATTCCTACCATTAGAAATATAATCAAGGACTTTTAAAATTTTCAGGCATTCCCCAAAGGATCTCTCATATAGCCTTAGAAAATGATTAAAATATCATTTATTTACAAAATTCTGATATCAGATAATCAACCCAGGATGACATTCATATTTTCTGTTTGTCAACAAGATTCTTAGTTACCATGTCATGATGATGATAACATTTCCGCTTATATTTTCGGTGTAGAGCCAAGGGCAATGAGTCCATGCACCCAGATTATGTAGATAACCGCTTATAAAAAGCATTATATAAAAAGATTGCAACAATGTTGCATTGACTATTATTATAAACAATAAATAAGGCTCAGAGTACAAGTACTAAAGTAGGAAGGAGACTCATTAAATAAAACCGGCCAAGTGCGTGTCGGGTCACGCACAGAGAAGGGTTCCATACCGACAACGACACCTCCTAATCTACATTTAAAACCACTATACAATACAGTAAATCAAAAAAGGTCGTATCTTCATAGGGAAGTCGTGGCACTTACGCCCTTTTGTGTGGGCAAGACAGTTTTTCAGCAATAACTCAAAAACCGTTAAACCTATCTTGTTCAAACCAAAAATCGTTTTTCAGAATTTTTAACTTTAGTTTGGAAATTAGAGGGGGGTCACACACTTTTTACGACTTTGACAGCTAATATCTCACTACCGGTTGACTTAAATGGAAAAGTTTTTTAGAAACCTCTATGTCAGTTTTGAAGGCCTATTCATTGATACCCCACACGCCTATGTGCATTGAAAATTTTTTGCCCCCCCTATTACATGTATGGGGTGCCCCCTCTGTTTAATATTTGTTTCGTAATTTCACATCATATTTCTGTAGCGGTTCATAGCATACACCTTCCTACCAAATTTCAAAATTGTAGAGCTCGTAGTCTCCAAGTAAATCGGCTGTGACATACGGACGGACGGATGGACGGACGGACGGACAGACACGACGAATCTAAAAGGGTTCCGTTTTAGCTATTTTGACTACGGAACCCTAAAAGTGGGCTCTAAAGTTGGTGGTGCAAGCTATTACCGCTCACTCTACTTTTTTGCAGTCATCAACCTACTTACTGTGAAGATTCTAATGAGCCAGAGCAATATAATTAGTATTCCATCACCATCATCGGACCTGTTTTATGGTATCATAATATATAGCATTGGAACAAATTCACATATTATTTAAGCCAAGTTTCAGATTGATCTGACGATATGACGACCTGTTTAGCCTAGTTGGTAGTGACTCTGCCTCCGAAGCTAGAGGTCCCGGGTTCGAATCCCGGCCAGGGCATTTATTTGTGCATTTTTCACTGATATTTGTTCTTGGGTCTTGGATGTTTTCTATGTATTTAAGTATGTATTTATCTATATAAGTATGTATATCGTCGTCCAGTACCCATAGTACAAGCTTTGCTTAGTTTGGGAATAGGTCGATTTGTGTAAGATTGTCCCCCAATATTATTATTATTATATTATTATCAGATACCAGATAGTGGCAGAAAAAAAAACTGAAACATTGAAAGCATGTAGATAAAACTAGTCAGCCGCGAGTTTGCGTCGCGCTCCGAGGGTTCAGTACGAACATTTTTTTATAAAATTAGTATTACTTTTAGAAACGGGGTATTTACCATAAATGAGTTTTATAATTATAAACCAAACATGTTCTAATTTGCTCTAGTAGGTAATAAGAAATGTTAAATATTGTACGTCCGTGACGGATAAACTCTTTACATTATTGATACCATCTCTGTACACAGTTATGCAATAATAGTTATTTGTTCAACAAGAGAGCAAAGTAGATTAATAAATAACGCAAAGGAATAGTGATATTGAGAATGAAGTTACTTAATCTAACCGACGATATGGAAAAGTAAAAATTAATTTTTTTTTCACGCTCTCAACAAAATTGCAATTTACTCACTGGTTTCAAGCAGGAAAAGTCGTTTTCACGCTCGCAGCAAAATTGCATTTTGCTCACTGGTTTCAAGCAGCAAAACAGCTATTTTCGAGCCGTTGAGGTGAAAAATATATTCTATTCTATTCATGTACATTATGTTTTCTAATGTTAATGACCATATTAGCTTGAAATTTTACAAGATTGTTTGATAGTAACCTAGATAGGGTAATTTTGTTGCAGAATGAATGAATAATGAATGAAATGTTTATTTGCAAAAACATACACAGATGTTATAAATTTACATGTCAGTAGAATTAAATTACATGTTCATGCATGTTCCGCCATAATTTGGCATGCAAAATCTAAAATCTAATTTAAAAACGTCAATACTATTATCTATTTATACAATTTATCAATATATTTATTTAAGTTATAAAATGGTCGAGTTATCAAGTACCATTTTAATGTTCTAGAAAATTCACTTATATTATCGCATTGCTTTATGTCGTCGTTTAAATTATTATAAATTTTTATACCATTATATTCAATACTTCTTATGAAATGCACATAATTATTAGATTTAGGTAACAGAATGTCAAAATTGTCTCTGCATAATCTACGTGGTCTACTGTTACTATTACATGCAAAACTGGACTTATTTTTGTAAACAAAAATGCAGACCAAATATATGTAAAGCGATATCACTGTTAGTATTCTGTGTTTTACAAAAAGTGGACGGCAATGTTCAAGAGGCTTTGCTTTTTCGACATACCTAAGAGCCTTTTTTTGTAGTATGAGAACACGGTACACATGAACACCATTACCCCAAACCTCAAGACCATACCTTAGTAAGCTTTCAAAATATGCAGAATAGACTGTCTTAAGTACCGAAGAGTTCAACATTTTTGAGAGATTTTTTAAAGCGTAACAGGCGCTGGCTAGTCTTTTCCTTAGTAGGCTTATATGGCTTGACCAACGCAACTGTGTATCTAATTCTACGCCTAGAAACTTGACATTAGTGACTTTTACTATGGGTAAAGGCAAGTCGTACGTTACGCTATTTGTATGTCTTAGAAAAGGGAGATACAGCGTTTTTTCCATGTTAACCTTCAGACCATTACACTCAAACCAGTATGTCAGGTCCGCCCATGTCTGGCTAACTTGAGCCCTAAATTCCACATCATTTTGATTTTCAAATATAATGCTTGTGTCGTCTGCATAGAGGTAAACTGTTCCATGAGTAATATTACACTGTAAATCATTAATAAAAATAATAAACAGCAAGGGACCAAGGACAGATCCTTGGGGGACCCCGCAGGTAACCGATTTTTGAGCAGAATTGATAAATTCAATGCACCCCAACCTATCTACATCAGATATTTGGACAAATTGGACTCTATCAGTGAGGTAAGATGTAAGAAGTTTTAATATATAGTAATGTGCAACTTAAGCCATAACTTTTCCAAATTTCAAATCAATATGTAGTCACGTTATAGCCAGTTACCTAGAGTGGACATAGTCCATAGAGTTGTATGAGGTAATGAGACTAATGGAGTCTATTCATTGCTGCTGCTGTCTAAATAACACAGTCTTCTCTCTTGTAGCCGCAAGTATGTGTCTTACCTCAGGTGCCTGTATTTCCCTAGAGCGGACATAGTCCACAAAGTTGTATGAGGTAGTGAGTATGCGGTGCTGCTGGAACGGAGTCTCCTCCTCGCTGTCGCTGTCAGAGTAGCACACAAAATCTTCTGGTTTGTCTGGGCGGCTAACTCTGCAATGTACAGTGAAAACAGTCAAAACAAAATACAAAGAAAAACATATGACCAGGAGCCGGACAGTTGGTGGCAACTTAAACACAGAGAGTAGTGGAGATGTTGTTACAATGTTTTCTCTTATGATTAAATAAATAAATTATTTATTTTCATACCATAAAATATTTATTTCAAATTTATTGCAAATAATTTTTAAGAAAAAAACCAACTTCAATGGGGGAGGCCGGTGAAAGATTATTATACTTAGACGGTGCACTCTTAGATTCCATACAATAAAATAAAAATAGCTATAATGTATGTTTATAATGGTAGAAGACTAAGTACCCTCAATTCCTCATGGAATCATGGAAAAACCTTGTTTGCTTGACAGACAAAACCAATCGCCAAACGTGAACTACGCGTCGTTGAAGAGTTCCGTTCTGATCATCATCAGCAGTTCCACTTCATCAAATGTCACATTTTTGTATGATAATGCTCGATTTGTTGATAAAAACACAAAAATCACTATATGTTTGCCTTTAAGATTTGAGGAGTTCCCTCAATTCCTAATGGATCCCATCATCAAAAATCGAGGATGATAAAAATTAATCGTGAAAATAGAAATTGCTTAACAAACACGGCTAGGAGGACAAATCGCCAAACGTGAACTTTTGGTCGTTGAAGAGTTCTGTTCTGATCATCATCAGCAGTTCCACTTCATCAAATGTCACATTTTTTTGTATGATAATGCTCGATTTGTTGATAAAACACAAAAATCACTATATGTTTACCTTTAAGATTTGAGGAGTTCCCTCAATTCCTCATGGATCCCATCATCAGAAATCAAGCATGACAAAAATTAATCGTGAAAATAGAAATTGCTTGACAAACACAGCTAGGAGGACAAATCGCCAAACGTGAACTTTTCGTCGTTGAAGAGTTCTGTTCTGATCATCATCAGCAGTTCCACTTCATCCAATGTCACATTTTTGGATGAAAATGCTTGACTTGTTGATAAAAACACAAAAATCACTATATGATTGCCTTAAAGATTTGAAGAGTTCCCTCAATTCCTCATAGATCCCATCATCAGAACTGCGTTTTGACAAAAACGGGACCAACTTGGATATATATACGTACAATCAAAAAAGAATTTTCCAAATCGGTTAAGAAATGACGGAGTTATGGAGTAACAAACTTTAAAAAAAAAAAAAAAAAAACATACAACCGAATTGATAACCTCCTCTTTTGAAATTTTGAAGTCGGTTAAAAAGGCAGACATGATGAAAAAAAGCATTCTTTATCAGTCAACCTAGAACCTAAGCAAATAAATTTTAATTATACTAATACAACATGATATTTTGCATGACTTTATTAAGGGAAGTATGTTTTTAGAACAAATATTTCAAGTTATGTACTTAATAAAGGTATCAGCTTTTTATTGAAAGTCTGTAAATGGGACAAACTTAAGTTTAGGTACCTAACTCAAGTCTACTCAAGAGAAGTATGAAATAATTTATTTATTTATTTATTTTAATTTATTTTATTTAATAATACAAACAAATAAATAATTTAAGTGATCATTGTTCATTCTATCAAAAAAGTAAACAGCAGTAACATTTGTACGCCAGTAATGGCAAAAGAAGATGCAATCTATATGTATTTTCTACCACCATATTATTCTTGTTTTTTTTTTCAAATAAACAATCATTCATTTATTAATTAAATATTAACTTGAGACTTCAGACCTGACATTTTAACTGCATAGCATAAATAACTGCCTAATGTACTTCACCAAGTACAAATTAAGGATGCGCTAAAAACCATAGACATATTGAAGATAACCAATGACAAGATTTTAAACAAAATCGAAAAAATCATGTCTGGGTTTTAAACACTACTCTTAGTTTGTACTTGGTGAAGTACACTGGGTAGTTAGGACTACTACAGTTGAAAAAACAAAAGACTTACGAGTTTAAACATTTTACATTATTTTTAAAAAATATTTTACAATTAAATCAACCAAAAAGCAAAAACTTTTTTATACCATGTTGCTGGCGAACAAGCTGACAGCCCACCTGATGATAAGTGATCACAACTTATCAATATTAGTCATTATTCTGCAATAGCTTACAATTGCCCATTTATGCAAAACTTTACATGTTAATCAAAATATATTATTCAACATTCCGTTATTCAGAAGGTATGGCATGTAATTTAATAAATTACATTTTATTTATTTTGGCTAGTCATCTTTCACCCAGGTCCTCTTACACCCTCCGTGCCCCATCATAATCAAATGAGATATTTTTTTCGACCCTCTCCCCCCATAAACAAATACGATTTCTAGATGGGCCCAAAGCAAAATAAAATAAACAATCACAAAAAACAACAATAAATTAGCAATGAATATAAACCAATATTTGAACTATAAATATCATCCAACTGGAAAAAGGCTTGTGCATCTAGCTCATGTGTGATCAATTTGATAACTATTCATACAATTTTCCTGTTTGTGCGTGTGAACCTAGCATATCAACTTCCAGCATCTCACCAAATGATGATAGTTCTAGTAGCATCCCAAATAGTTCTACAGTTCTAGATAGTTATTTTCAATAGTTCAGCCCATTTTCGCGAAAAAAATGAAAATTTGAAAATGAGATGCTAACTTCGAAAATCGACTACCAGCATCTCACCCGTATCCGATTCCTAGTCAACAAGTAAGCGTTGGGAATGAAAGTTCTGCTATTTCTAGATGATATGGCAAGAGTTCTGGCCGAAAAGCCCAAAAAAAATTATTTTTTCTTTTTTGGAAAATGAGATGCTAACTTCGAAAATCGACTACCAGCATCTCACCCGTATCCGATTCCTAGTCAACAAATAAGCGTTGGGAATGAAAGTTCTGCTATTTCTAGATGATATAGCAAGAGTTCTGGCCGAAAAGTCCAAAAAGAAGAATTAGCAATATTTGTCAAAAATCGATTTTTAACATTCATACTGATATGCTATGTTTTCGTTGCCATCCAGGCCCGGCATCTCAGGCGTTCTGAGTAGCAATGGAGTAAACAAGCATAGAACTCCACAGATTTAGTGGCTGTAAGCCGATCTGAAAGAGTTCTAGAAGGACACATAGCAGTATTCCACAAAAATGGAATTTTGCCATTCTTACTGATATGCTATGTTGTCATGGCCATCCAGGTCCAGCATCTCAGGAGTTCTGAGTAGTAGTAAAGTAAACAAGCATAGAACATAACAGGTCAAGTGACTGGAATTCGATTTGAAAGAGTTCTAGAAGAAGACTTAGCATTATTTGACAAAAATCGATTTTTACCATTCATACTGATATGCTATGTTTTTGTGGCCATCCAGGCCCAGCATCTCAGGAGTTCTGAGTAGTTATAAAGTAACCAAGCATAGAACATAACAGGTCAAGTGACTGAAAGTCGATTTGAAAGAGTTCTAGAAGGCGACATAGCGGTATTCCACAAAAAACGATTTTACCATTCCTACTGATATGCTATGTTTTCGTGGCCATCCAGGTCCAGCATCTCAAACGTTTTGAATAGTAATGGAGTAAACAAGCATACAACGTAACAGTTCAAGCGGCTGGAAGTCGATTTGAAAGAGTTCTAAAAGAAGATTTAGCATTATTTGACAAAAATCGATTTTTACCATTCATTCTGATATGCTATGTTTTCGTGGCCATCCAGGTCCAGCATCTCAGGCGTTCTGAATAGTAATAGAGTAATAAAGCATAGAACTCCACAGTTCTAGGGGCTGAAAGCCGATCTGAAAGAGTTCTAGAAGGAGACATAGCAGTATTCCACAAAAAAGGATTTTTACCATTCCTACTGATATGCTATGTTGTCCTGGTCATCCAGGTCCAGCATCTCAGGAGTTCTGAGTAGTTATAAAGTAACCAAGCATAGAACATAACAGGTCAAGTGACTGAAAGTAGATTTGAAAGAGTTCTAGAAGAAGTCTTAGCATTATTTGACAAAAATCGATTTTTAATATTCTTACCGATATTTTATATTTTCGTGGCCATCCAGGTCCAGCATCTCAGAAGTTCTGAGTAGTAATAAAGTAAACAAGCATAGACCATAACAGTTCAAGTGACTGGAAGTCGATTTGAAAGAGTTCTAGTAGAAGATTTAGCATTATTTGACAAAAATCGTTTTTTACCATTCTTACTGATATGCTATGTTTTCGTGCCCATCCAGGTTCAGCATCTCAGGCGTTCTAAATAAAAATAGAGTAATAAAGCATAGAAATCCTCAGTTCTAGCGGCTGAAAGCCGATCTGAAAGAGTTCTAGAAGGAGACATAGCAGTATTCCACAAAAATGGATTTTTACCATTCTTACTGATATGCTATATTTTCGTGGCCATCCAGGTCAAGCATCTCAGGAGTTCTGAGTAGTACTAAAGTAAACAAGCATAGAACATAACAGTTCAAGTGACTGGAAGTCGATTTGAAAGAGTTCTGGAAGATTTAGCATTATTTGACAAAAATCGTTTTTTACCATTCATACTGATATGCTATGTTTTCGTGGCCATCCAGGTCCAGCATCTCAGGCGTTCTGAGTAGTAATGGAGTAAACAAGCATAGAACTCCACAGTTTTAGCGGCTGGAAGCCGATCTGAAAGAGTTCTAGAAGGAGACATAGCAGTATTCGACAAAAATGGATTTTTACCATTCATACTGATATGCTATGTTTTCCTGAAAATCCAGACCCAGCATCTCAGGCGTTCTGAGTAAGAATGGAGTAAACAAGCATAGAACATCACAGTTCTAGTGGCTGGAAGTCGATTTGAAAGAGTTCTAGAAGAAGATTTAGCATTATTTGACAAAAATCGTTGTTTTACCATTCTTACTGATATGCTATGTTTTCGTGGTCATCCAGGTTCAGCATCTCAGGCGTTCTTAATAGTAATAGAGTAATAAAGCATAGAACTCCACAGTTTTAGCGGCTGAAAGCCGATCTGAAAGAGTTCTAGAAGGAGACATAGCAGTATTCCACAAAAATAGATTTTTACCATTCTTACTGATATGCTATGTTTTCGTGGCTATCCAGGTCCAGTATCTCCGATGTTCTGAGTAGTAATAAAGTAAATAAGCATAGAACATAACAGGTCAAGTGACTGAAAGTCGATTTGAAAGAGTTCTAGAAGGAGACATAGCGGTATTCCACAAAAATCGATTTTACCATTCCTACTGATATGCTATGTTTTCGTGGCCATCCAGGTCCAGCATCTCAAGCGTTTCGAATAGTAATGGAGTAAACAAGCATACAACGCAACAGTTCAAGCGGCTGGAAGTCGATTTGAAAGAGTTCTAAAAGAAGATTTAGCATTATTTGACAAAAATCGATTTTTACCATTCATTCTGATATGCTATGTTTTCGTGGCCATCCACGTCCAGCATCTCAGGCGTTCTGAATAGTAATAGAGTAATGAAGCATAGAACTCCACAGTTCTAGCGGCTGAAAGCCGATCTGAAAGAGTTCTAGAAGGAGACATAGCAGTATTCCACAAAAAAGGATTTTTACCATTCCTACTGATATGCTATGTTGTCCTGGTCATCCAGGTCCAGCATCTCAGGAGTTCTGAGTAGTTATAAAGTAACCAAGCATAGAACATAACAGGTCAAGTGACTGAAAGTAGATTTGAAAGAGTTCTAGAAGAAGTCTTAGCATTATTTGACAAAAATCGATTTTTAATATTCTTACCGATATTTTATATTTTCGTGGCCACCCAGGTCCAGCATCTCAGAAGTTCTGAGTAGTAATAAAGTAAACAAGCATAGACCATAACAGTTCAAGTGACTGGAAGTCGATTTGAAAGAGTTCTAGTAGAAGATTTAGCATTATTTGACAACAATCGTTTTTTACCATTCTTACTGATATGCTATGTTTTCGTGCCCATCCAGGTTCAGCATCTCAGGCGTTCTAAATAAAAATAGAGTAATAAAGCATAGAAATCCTCAGTTCTAGCGGCTGAAAGCCGATCTGAAAGAGTTCTAGAAGGAGACATAGCAGTATTCCACAAAAATGGATTTTTACCATTCTTACTGATATGCTATGTTGTCATGGCCATCCAGGTCCAGCATCTCAGGAGTTCTGAGTAGTAATAAAGTAACCAAGCATAGGACATAACAGTTCAAGTGACTGGAATTCGATTTGAAAGAGTTCTAGAAGAAGATTTAGCATTATTTGACAAAAATCGTTTTTTACCATTCTTACTGATATGCTATGTTTTCGTGCCCATCCAGGTTCAGCATCTCAGGCGTTCTAAATAAAAATAGAGTAATAAAGCATAGAAATCCTCAGTTCTAGCGGCTGAAAGCCGATCTGAAAGAGTTCTAGAAGGAGACATAGCAGTATTCCACAAAAATGGATTTTTACCATTCTTACTGATATGCTATGTTGTCATGGCCATCCAGGTCCAGCATCTCAGGAGTTCTGAGTAGTAGTAAAGTAAACAAGCATAGAACATAACAGTTCAAGTGACTGGAATTCGATTTGAAAGAGTTCTAGAAGAAGACTTAGCATTATTTGACAAAAATCGATTTTTACCATTCATACTGATATGCTATGTTTTCGTGGCCATCCAGACCCGGCATCTCAGGAGTTCTAAATAGTTATAAAGTAACCAAGCATAGAACATAACAGTTCAAGTGACTGAAAGTCGATTTGAAAGAGTTCTAGAAGAAGTCTTAGCATTATTTGACAAAAATCGATTTTTAATATTCTTACCGATATGCTATATTTTCGTGGCCATCGAGGTCTAGCATCTCAGAAGTTCTAAGTAGTAATAAAGTAAACAAGCATATACCATAACAGTTCAAGTGACTGGAAGTCGATTTGAAAGAGTTCTAGAAGAAGATTTAGCATTATTTGACAAAAATCGTTTTTTACCATTCTTACTGATATGCTATGTTTTCGTGCCCATCCAGATTCAGCATCTCAGGCGTTCTAAATAAAAATAGAGTAACAAAGCATAGAACTCTTCAGTTCTAGCGGCTGAAAGCCGATCTGAAAGAGTTCTAGAAGGAGACATAGCAGTATTCCACAAAAATGGATTTTTACCATTCTTACTGATATGCTATGTTGTCATGGCCATCCAGGTCCAGCATCTCAGGACTTCTGAGTAGTAGTAAAGTAAAGAAGCATAGAACATAACAGTTCAAGTGACTGGAATTCGATTTGAAAGAGTTCTAGAAGAAGACTTAGCATTATTTGACAAAAATCAATTTTTACCATTCATACTGATATGCTATGTTTTCGTGGCCATCCAGGGCCGGTATCTCATACGTTCTGAGTAGCAATGGAGTAAACAAGAATAGAACTCCACAGATTTAGTGGCTGTAAGCCGATCTGAAAGAGTTCTAGAAGGACACATAGCAGTATTCCACAAAAATGGAATTTTGCCATTCTTACTGATATGCTATGTTGTCATGGCCATCCAGGTCCAGCATCTCAGGAGTTCTGAGTAGTAGTAAAGTAAACAAGCATAGAACATAACAGTTCAAGTGACTGGAATTCGATTTGAAAGAGTTCTAGAAGAAGACTTAGCATTATTTGTCAAAAATCGATTTTTACCATTCATTCTGATATGCTATGTTTTCGTGGCCATCCAGGTCCAGCATCTCCGAAGTTCTGAGTAGTAATAAAGTAAATAAGCATAGAACATAACAGGTCAAGTGACTGGAATTGGATTTGAAAGAGTTCTAGAAGAAGACTTAGCATTATTTGACAAAAATCGATTTTTACCATTCATACTGATATGCTATGTTTTCGTGGCCATCCAGACCCGGCATCTCAGGAGTTCTGAGTAGTTATAAAGTAACCAAGCATAGAACATAACAGTTCAAGTGACTGAATGTCGATTTGAAAGAGTTCTAGAAGAAGTCTTAGCATTATTTGACAAAAATCGATTTTTAATATTCTTACCGATATGCTATATTTTCGTGGCCATCCAGGTCTAGCATCTCAGAAGTTCTGAGTAGTAATAAAGTAAACAAGCATATACCATAACAGTTCAAGTGACTGGAAGTCGATTTGAAAGAGTTCTAGAAGAAGATTTAGCATTATTTGACAAAAATCGTTTTTTACCATTCTTACTGATATGCTATGTTTTCGTGCCCATCCAGATTCAGCATCTCAGGCGTTCTAAATAAAAATAGAGTAAGAAAGCATAGAACTCTTCAGTTCTAGCGGCTGAAAGCCGATCTGAAAGAGTTCTATAAGGAGACATAGCAGTATTCCACAAAAATGGATTTTTACCATTCTTACTGATATGCTATGTTGTCATGGCCATCCAGGTCCAGCATCTCAGGAGTTCTGAGTAGTAGTAAAGTAAACAAGCATAGAACATAACAGTTCAAGTGACTGGAATTCGATTTGAAAGAGTTCTAGAAGAAGACTTAGCATTATTTGTCAAAAATCAATTTTTACCATTCATACTGATATGCTATGTTTTCGTGGCCATCCAGGGCCGGTATCTCATACGTTCTGAGTAGCAATGGAGTAAACAAGAATAGAACTCCACAGATTTAGTGGCTGTAAGCCGATCTGAAAGAGTTCTAGAAGGACACATAGCAGTATTCCACAAAAATGGAATTTTGCCATTCTTACTGATATGCTATGTTGTCATGGCCATCCAGGTCCAGCATCTCAGGAGTTCTGAGTAGTAGTAAAGTAAACAAGCATAGAACATAACAGTTCAAGTGACTGGAATTCGATTTGAAAGAGTTCTAGAAGAAGACTTAGCATTATTTGTCAAAAATCGATTTTTACCATTCATTCTGATATGCTATGTTTTCGTGGCCATCCAGGTCCAGCATCTCCAAAGTTCTGAGTAGTAATAAAGTAAATAAGCATAGAACATAACAGGTCAAGTGACTGGAATTGGATTTGAAAGAGTTCTAGAAGAAGACTTAGCATTATTTGACAAAAATCGATTTTTACCATTCATACTGATATGCTATGTTTTTGTGGCCATCCAGGCCCAGCATCTCAGGAGTTCTGAGTAGTTATAAAGTAACCAAGCATAGAACATAACAGGTCAAGTGACTGAAAGTCGATTTGAAAGAGTTCTAGGAGACATAGCGGTATTCCACAAAAAACGATTTTACCATTCCTACTGATATGCTATGTTTTCGTGGCCATGCAGGTCCAGCATCTCAAGCGTTTTGAATAGTAATGGAGTAATAAAGCATAGAACTCCACAGTTCTAGCGGCTGAAAGCCGATCTGAAAGAGTTCTAGAAGGAGACATAGCAGTATTCCACAAAAAAGGATTTTTACCATTCCTACTGATATGCTATGTTGTCCTGGTCATCCAGGTCCAGCATCTCAGGAGTCCTGAGTAGTTATAAAGTAACCAAGCATAGAACATAACAGGTCAAGTGACTGGAATTCGATTTGAAAGAGTTCTAGAAGAAGACTTAGTATTATTTGACAAAAATCGATTTTTACCATTCATACTGATATGCTATGTTTTCGTGGCCATCCAGGCCCGGCATCTCAGGAGTTCTGAGTAGTTATAAAGTAACCAAGCATAGAACATAACAGTTCAAGTGACTGAAAGCCGATCTGAAAGAGTTCTAGAAGGAGACATAGCAGTATTCGACAAAAATGGATTTTTACCATTGTATTTCATTTCATTTATTTATTCAATAACAATGTAAAGATCGTTTTTTTTTTCAAATAATGCTGAGTCTTCTTCTAGAACTCTTTCAAATCGAGTTCCAGTCACTTGAACTGTTATGTTCTATGCTTAGTTACTTTATTACTACTCAGAACTCCTGATATGCTGGACCTGGATGGCCATGAAAACAGCATATCAGTAAGAATGGTAAAAAACCATTTTTGACAAATAATACTAAGTCTTCGTTTAGAACTCTTTTAAATCGTCTTCCAGCCGCTTGACGCCTACAGCCGCAGAACGCCTGAGATGCTGGGCCTGGATTTTCACGAAAACATAGCATATGACTATGAATGGTAAAAATCCATTTTTGTCGAATACTGCTATAATAATAATAATAATAATAGATCGTTTATTTTCAGACCAGATTGATCCATAAGTAATAATACAATGCGAACATGACAAAATAATAATAAAATAAAATAAAAATACATTTGACACAAATAAACTAAAAATAAAATACACAAAATAAGTTTGGATAGCCATTGACAGGGGCAAGCAAGGCAAACAATACGCCCTACTTGGCCCTGCCAATAGCTACTTCCACCCAATACTATGTCTCCTTCTAGAACTCTTTCAGATCGGCTTCCAGCCGCTAAAACTTTGGACTTCTATGCTTGTTTACTCCATTATTACTCAGAACTCCTGAGATGCTGGACCTGGATGGCCACGAAAACATAGCATATCAGTAAGAATGGCAAAAATCCATTTTTGTGGAATACTGCTATGTCTCCTTCTAGAAATCTTTCAGATCGGCTTCCAGCCGCTAAAACTGTGGGGTTCTATGCTTGTTTACTCCATTACTACTCAGAACGCCTGAGATGCTGGGCCTGGATTTTCACGAAAACATAGCATATCACTATGAATGGTAAAAATCCATTTTTGTCGAATACTGCTATGTCTCCTTCTAGAACTCTTTCAGATCGGCTTCCAGCCGCTAAAACTGTGGACTTCTATGCTTGTTTACTCCATTATTACTCAGAACTCCTGAGATGCTGGACCTGGATGGTCACGAAAACATAGCATATCAGTAAGAATGGCAAAAATCCATTTTTGTGGAATACTGCTGCCTCCTTCTAGAACTCTTTCAGATCGGCTTCCAGCCGCTAAAACTGTGGAGTTCTATGCTTGTTTACTCCATTACTACTCAGAACGCCTGAGATGCCGGGCCTGGATGGCCACGAAAACATAGCATATCAGCATGAATGGTAAAAATCCATTTTTGTCTAATAATGCTAAGACTTCTTCTAGAACTCTTTCAAATCGACTTTCAGTCACTTGAACTGTTATGTTCTATGCTTGGTTACTTTACTACTACTCAGAACTCCTGAGATGCTGGACCTGGATGGCCACAACAACATAGCATATCAGTAAGAATGGCAAATATCCATTTTTGTGGAATACTGCTATGTCTCCTTCTAGAACTCTTTCAGATCGGCTTACAGCCACTAAAACTGTGGAGTTCTATACTTGTTTACTCCATTGTACTCAGAACGCCTGAGATGCTGGCCCTGGATGGCCACGAAAACATAGCATATCAGTATGAATGGTAAAAATCGATTTTTGACAAATAATGCTAATTCTTCTTCTAGAACTCTTTCAAATCGACTTCCAGTCACTTGAACTGGTATTTTCTATTCTTGGTTACTTTATTACTACTCAGAACTCCTGAGATGCTGGACCTGGATGGCCATGAAAACAGCATATCAGTAAGAATGGTAAAAATCGATTTTTGACAAATAATACTAAGTCTTCGTTTAGAACTTTCTCAAATCGACTTCCAGCTTCTTGAACTGTGATGTTCTATGCTTGTTTACTCCATTCTTACTCAGAACGCCTGAGATGCTGGGCCTGGATTTTCAGGAAAACATAGCATATCAGTATGAAGGGTAAAAATCCCTTTTTGTGGAATACTGCTATGTTTCCTTCTAGAACTCTTTCAGATCGGCTTCCAGCCGCTAAAACTGTGGAGTTCTATGCTTGTTTACTCCATTACTTCTCAGAACGCCTGAGATGCCGGGCCTGGAGGGCCAGGAAAACATAGCATATCAGTATGAATGGTAAAAATCGATTTTTGTCAAATATTGCTAAGTCTTCTTCTAGAACTCTTTCAAATCGAATTCCAGTCACTTGAACTGTTATGTTCTATGCTTGTTTACTTTACTACTACTTAGAACTCCTGAGATGCTGTACCTGTATGGCCATGAAAACAGCATATCAGTAAGAATGGTAAAAATCTATTTTTGACAAAAAATACTAAGTCTTCGTTTAGAACTTTTTCAATTCGACTTCCAGCCGCTTGAACTGTGATGTTCTATGCTTGTTTACTCCATTCTTACTCAGAACGCCTGAGATGCCGGCCCTAGATGGCCACGAATACATAGCATATCAGTATGAATGGTAAAAATCAATTTTTGTCAAATATTGCTAAGTCTTCTTCTAGAACTCTTTCAAATCGACTTCCAGTCACTTGAACTGTTATGTTCTATGCTTGGTTACTTTATTACTACTCAGAACTCCTGAGATGCTTGACCTGGATGGCCATGAAAACAGCATATCAGTAAGAATAGTAAAAATCGATTTTTGACAAATAATACTAAGTCTTCGTTTAGAACTTTTTCAAATCGACTTCCAGCTTCTTGAGCTGTGATGTTCTATGCTTGTTTATTTCATTCTTACTCAGAACGCCTGAGACGCTGGGCCTAGATTTTCACAAAAACATAGCATATCAGTAAGAATGGTAAAAATCGTTTTTTGTCAAATAACGCGAAGTCTTCTTCTAGAACTCTTTCAAATCGACTTCCAGTCACTTGAACTGTTATGTTATATGCTTGGTTACTTGATTACTACTCAGAACTCCTGAGATGCTGGACCTGGAGTGCCACGAAAACAGCATATCAGTAAGAATGTTAAAAATCGATTTTTGACAAATAATGCTGAGTTTTCGTTTAGAACTCTTTCAAATCGACTTCCAGCGGCTTGAACTGTGATGTTCTATGCTTATTTACTCCATTACTACTCAGAACGCCTGAGATGCCGGGCATGGATGGCCACGACAACATAGCATATAAGTAAGAATGGCAAAAATCCATTTTTGTGGAATACTGCTATGTCTCCTTCTAGAACTCTTTCAGATCGGCTTCCGGCCGCCAAAACTGTGGAGTTCTATGCTTGTATACTCCATTACTACTCAGAACGCCTGAGATGCCGGGCCTGGATGGCCATGAAAACATAGCATATCAGCATGAGTAGTAAAAATCCATTTTTGTCGAATACTGCTGTCTCCTTCTAGATCTCTTTCAGATCGGCTTCCAGCCACTAAAACTGTGGATATCTATGCTTTTTTACTCCATTACTACTCAGAACGCCTGAGATGCCGGGCCTGGATGGCCACGACAACATAGCATATCAGTATGAATGGTAAAAATTGATTAATGTCAAATATTGCTAATTCTTCTTCTAGAACTGTTTCATATCGACTTCCAGCCACTTGAACTGTTGTGTTCTATACTTGTTTACTCTATTACTACTCAGAACGCCTGAGATGCTGGACCTGGATGGCCACGACAACATAGCATATCAATGGTAAAAATCGATTTTTGTCAAATAATGCTAAGTCTTCTTCTAGAACTCTTTCAAATCGACTTCCAGTCACTTGAACTGTTATGTTCTATGCTTGGTTACTTTATTACTACTCAGAACTGCTGAGATGCTGTACCTGAATGGCCATGAAAACAGCATATCAGTAAGAATGGTAAAAATCTATTTTTGACAAATAATGCTAAGTCTTCGTTTAGAACTTTTTCTAGTCGACTTCTAGCCGCTTGAACTGTGATGATCTATGCTTGTTTACTCCATTCTTACTCAGAACGCCTGAGATGCCAGCCCTGGATGGCCACGAAAACATAGCATATCAGTATGAATAGTAAAAAACGATTTTTGTCAAATAATGCTAAGTCTTCTTCTAGAACTCTTTCAAATCGACTTCCAGTCACTTGAACTGTTATGTTCTATGCTTGGTTACTTTATTACTACTCAGAACTCCTGAGATGCTGTACCTGGATGGCCACGAAAACATAGCATATCAGTATGAATGGTAAAAATCGTTTTTTGTCAAATAATGCTAAGTCTTCTTCTAGAACTCTTTCAAATCGACTTCCAGTCACTTGAACTGTTATGTTCTATTCTTGGTTACTTTATTACTACTCAGAACTCCTGAGATGCTGGACCTGGATGGCCACGAAAACATAGCATATCAGTAAGAATTGTAAAAATAGTTTTTTGTCAAATAACGCGAAGCCTTCTTCTAGAACTCTTTCAAATCGACTTCCAGTCACTTGAACTGTTATGTTATATGCTTGGTTACTTGATTACTACTCAGAACTCCTGAGATGCTGGACCTGGAGTGCCACGAAAACAGCATATCAGTAAGAATGGTAAAAATCGATTTTTGACAAATAATGCTGAGTTTTCGTTTAGAACTCTTTCAAATCGACTTCCAGCAGCTTGAACTGTGATGTTCTATGCTTATTTACTCCATTACTACTCAGAACGCCTGAGATGCCGGGCATGGATGGCCACGACAACATAGCATATAAGTAAGAATGGCAAAAATCCATTTTTGTGGAATACTGCTATGTCTCCTTCTAGAACTCTTTCAGATCGGCTTCCGGCCGCCAAAACTGTGGAGTTCTATGCTTGTATACTCCATTACTACTCAGAACGCCTGAGATGCCGGGCCTGGATGGCCACGAAAACATAGCATATCAGCATGAATGGTAAAAATCCATTTTTGTCGAATACTGCTGTCTCCTTCTAGATCTCTTTCAGATCGGCTTCCAGCCACTAAAACTGTGGATATCTATGCTTTTTTACTCCATTACTACTCAGAACGCCTGAGATGCCGGGCCTGGATGGCCACGACAACATAGCATATCAGTATGAATGGTAAAAATTGATTAATGTCAAATATTGCTAATTCTTCTTCTAGAACTGTTTCATATCGACTTCCAGCCACTTGAACTGTTGTGTTCTATACTTGTTTACTCTATTACTACTCAGAACGCCTGAGATGCTGGACCTGGATGGCCACGACAACATAGCATATCAATGGTAAAAATCGATTTTTGTCAAATAATGCTAAGTCTTCTTCTAGAACTCTTTCAAATCGACTTCCAGTCACTTGAACTGTTATGTTCTATTCTTGGTTACTTTATTACTACTCAGAACTCCTGAGATGCTGGACCTGGATGGCCATGAAAACAGCATATCAGTAAGAATGGTAAAAATCGATTTTTGACAAATAATACTAAGTCTTCGTTTAGAACACCTTCAAATCGACTTCCAGCCGCTTAAACTGTGATGTTCTTTGCTTGTTTACTTCATTCTTACTCAGAACGCCTGAGATACTGGGCCTGGATTTTCAGGAAAACATAGCATATCAGTATGAATGGTAAAAATCCCTTTTTGTCGAATACTGCTATGTCTCTTTCTAGAACTCTTTCAGATTGGCTTCCAGCCGCTAAAACTGTGGAGTTCTATGCTTGTTTACTCCATTACTACTCAGAACGCCTGAGATGCCGGGCCTGGATGGCCACGAAAACATAGCATATCAGTATGAATGGTAAAAATCCATTTTTGTGGAATACTGCTATGTGTCCTTCTAGTACTCTTTCAGATCGGCTTACAGCCGCTAAAACTGTGGAGTTCTATGCTTGTTTACTCCATTGCTACTCAGAACGCCTGAGATGCCGGCCCTGGATGGCCACGAAAACATAGCATATTAGTATGAATGGTAAAAATCGATTTTTGTCAAATAATGCTAAGTTTTCTTCTAGAACTCTTTCAAATCGAATTCCAGTCACTTGAACTGTTATGTTCTATGCTTGTTTACTTTACTACTACTCAGAACTCCTGAGATGCTGGACCTGGATGGCCATGACAACATAGCATATCAGTAAGAATGGCAAATATCCATTTCTGTGGAATACTGCTATGTCTCCTTCTAGAACTCTTTCAGATCGGCTTACAGCCACTAAAACTGTGGAGTTCTATGCTTGTTTACTCCATTGTACTCAGAACGCCTGAGATGCTGGCCCTGGATGGCCACGAAAACATAGCATATCAGTATGAATGGTAAAAATCGATTTTTGACAAATAATGCTAATTCTTCTTCTAGAACTCTTTCAAATCGACTTCCAGTCACTTGAACTGGTATGTTCTATTCTTGGTTACTTTATTACTACTCAGAACTCCTGAGATGCTGGACCTGGATGGCCATGAAAACAGCATATCAGTAAGAATGGTAAAAATCGATTTTTGACAAATAATACTAAGTCTTCGTTTTGAACTTTCTCAAATCGACTTCGAGCTTCTTGAACTGTGATGTTCTATGCTTGTTTACTCCATTCTTACTCAGAACGCCTGAGATGCTGGGCCTGGATTTTCAGGAAAACACAGCATATCAGTATGAAGGGTAAAAATCCCTTTTTGTGGAATACTCGTACTGCTATGTCTCCTTCTAGAACTCTTTCAGATCGGCTTACAGCCAGTAAAACTGTGGAGTTCAATGCTTGTTTACTCCATTGCTACTCAGAACGCCTGAGATGCCGGCCCTGGATGGCCACGAAAACATAGCATATCAGTATGAATGGTAAAAATCGATTTTTGTCAAATAATGCTAAGTCTTCTTCTAGAACTCTTTTAAATCGACTTCCAGTCACTTGAACTGTTATGTTCTTTTTTTGGTTACTTTATTACTACTCAGAACTCCTGAGATGCTGGACCTGAATGGCCATGAAAACAGCATGTCAGTAAGAATGGTAAAAATCGATTTTTGACAAATAATACTAAGTCTTCGTTTAGAAATTTTTCAAATCGACTTCCAGCTTCTTGAACTGTGATGTTCTATGCTTGTTTACTCCATTCTTACTCAGAACGCCTGAGATGCTGGGCCTGGATTTTCAGGAAAACATAGCATATCAGTATGAATGGTAAAAATCCCTTTTTGTCGAATACTGCTATGTTTCCTTCTAGAACTCTTTCAGATCGGCTTCCAGCCGCTAAAACTGTGGAGTTCTATGCTTGTTTACTCCATTACTTCTCAGAACGCCTGAGATGCCGGGCCTGGAGGGCCAGGAAAACATAGCATATCAGTATGAATGGTAAAAATCGATTTTTGTCAAATATTGCTAAGTCTTCTTCTAGAACTCTTTCAAATCGAATTCCAGTCACTTGAACTGTTATGTTCTATGCTTGTTTACTTTACCACTACTTGGAACTCCTGAGATGCTGTACCTGTATGGCCATGAAAACAGCATATCAGTAAGAATGGTAAAAATCTATTTTTGACAAATAATACTAAGTCATCGTTTAGAACTTTTTCAAGTCGACTTCCAGCCGCTTGAACTGTGATGTTCTATGCTTGTTTACTCCATTCTTACTCAGAACGCCTGAGATGCCGGCCCTGGATGGCCACGAAAACATAGCATATCAGTATGAATGGTAAAAATCGATTTTTGTCAAATAATGCTAAGTCTTCTTCTAGAACTCTTTCAAATTGACTTCCAGTCACTTGAACTGTCATGTTCTATGCTTGGTTACTTTATTACTACTCAGAACTCCTGAGATGCTGTACCTGGATGGCCATGAAAACAGCATATCAGTAAGAATAGTAAAAATCGATTTTTGACAAATAATACTAAGTCTTCGTTTAGAACTTTTTCAAATCGACTTCCAGCTTCTTGAACTGTGATGTTCTATGCTTGTTTATTTCATTCTTACTCAGAACGCCTGAGACGCTGGGCCTAGATTTTCACAAAAACATAGCATATCAGTTTGAATGGTAAAAATCCATTTTTGTCGAATACTGCTATGTCTCCTTGTAGAACTCTTTCAGATCGGCTTCCAGCCGCTAAAACTGTAGAGTTCTATGCTTGTTTACTCCATTACTACTCAGAACGCCTGAGATGCTGGACCTGGATGGCCACGAAAACATAGCATATTAGTAAGAATTGTAAAAATCGTTTTTTGTCAAATAACGCGAAGTCTTCTTCTAGAACTCTTTCAAATCGACTTCCAGTCACTTGAACTGTTATGTTATATGCTTGGTTACTTTATTACTACTCAGAACTCCTGAGATGCTGGACCTGGAGTGCCACGAAAACAGCATATCAGTAAGAATGGTAAAAATCGATTTTTGACAAATAATGCTAAGTTTTCGTTTAGAACTCTTTCAAATCGACTTCCAGCCGCTTGAACTGTGATGCTCTATGCTTATTTACTCCATTACTACTCAGAACGCCTGAGATGCCGGGCATGGATGGCCACGACAACATAGCATATCAGTAAGAATGGCAAAAATCCATTTTTGTGGAATACTGCTATGTCTCCTTCTAGAACTCTTTCAGATCGGCTTCCGGCCGCCAAAACTGTGGTGTTCTATGCTTTTTTACTCCATTACTACTCAGAACGCCTGAGATGCCGGGCCTGGATGGCCACGACAACATAGCATATCAGTATGAATGGTAAAAATTGATTAATGTCAAATATTGCTAATTCTTCTTCTAGAACTGTTTCATATCGACTTCCAGCCACTTGAACTGTTGTGTTCTATACTTGTTTACTCTATTACTACTCAGAACGCCTGAGATGCTGGACCTGGATGGCCACGACAACATAGCATATCAATGGTAAAAATCGATTTTTGTCAAATAATGCTAAGTCTTCTTCTAGAACTCTTTCAAATCGACTTCCAGTCACTTGAACTGTTATGTTCTATGCTTGGTTACTTTATTACTACTCAGAACTGCTGAGATGCTGTACCTGTATGGCCATGAAAACAGCATATCAGTAAGAATGGTAAAAATCTATTTTTGACAAATAATGCTAAGTCTTCGTTTAGAACTTTTTCTAGTCGACTTCTAGCCGCTTGAACTGTGATGATCTATGCTTGTTTACTCCATTGTTACTCAGAACGCCTGAGATGCCGGCCCTGGATGGCCACGAAAACATAGCATATCAGTATGAATGGTAAAAATCGATTTTTGTCAAATAATGCTAAGTCTTCTTCTAGAACTCTTTCAAATCGACTTCCAGTCACTTGAACTGTTATGTTCTATGCTTGGTTACTTTATTACTACTCAGAACTCCTGAGATGCTGTACCTGGATGGCCATGAAAACAGCATATCAGTAAGAATGGTAAAAATCGATTTTTGACAAATAATACTATGTCTTCGTTTAGAACTTTTTCAAATCGACTTCCATCTTCTTGAACTGTGATGTTCTATGCTTGTTTACTTCATTCTTACACAGAACGCCTGAGATGCTGGGCCTAGATTTTCACAAAAACATAGCATATCAGTTTGAATGGTAAAAATCCATTTTTGTCGAATACTGTTATGTCTCCTTGTAGAACTCTTTCAGATCGGCTTCCAGCCGCTAAAACTGTAGAGTTCTATGCTTGTTTACTCCTTTACTACTCAGAACGCCTGAGATGCTGGACCTGGCTGGCCACGAAAACATAGCATATCAGTAAGAATTGTAAAAATCGATTTTTGTCAAATAATGAGAAGTCTTCTTCTAGAACTCTTTCAAATCGACTTCCAGTCACTTGAACTGTTATGTTATATGCTTGGTTACTTTATTACTATTCAGAACTCCTGAGATGCTGGACCTGGAGTGCCACGAAAACAGCATATCAGTAAGAATGGGAAAACGATTTTTGTCAAATAATGCTAAGTCTTCTTCTAGAACTCTTTCAAATCGACTTCCAGTCACTTGAACTGTTATGTTCTATTCTTGGTTACTTTATTACTACTCAGAACGCCTGAGATGCTGGACCTGGATGGCCACGGAAACATAGCATATCAGTAAGAATGGCAAAAATGCATTTTTGTGGAATACTGCTATGTGTCCTTCTAGTACTCTTTCAGATCGGCTTATAGCCGCTAAAACTGTGGAGTTATATGCTTGTTTACTCCATTACTACTCAGATCGCCTGAGATGCCGGCCCTGAATGGCCACGAAAACATAGCATATCAGTATGAATGGTAAAAATCGATTTTTGTCAAATAATGCTAAGTCTTCTTCTACAACTCTTTCAAATCGACTTCCAGTCACTTGAACTGTTATGGTCTATTCTTGGTTACTTTATTACTACTCAGAACTCCTGAGATGCTGGTCCTGGATGGCCATGAAAACAGCATATCAGTAAGAATGGTAAAAATCGATGTTTGACAAATAATACTAAGTCTTCGTTTAGAACTCTTTCAAGTCGTCTTCCTGCCGCTAAAACTGTGGAGTTTGCTTGTTTACTCCATTACTACTCAGAACGCCTGAGATGCCGGGCCTGGATGGCCACGAAAACATAGCATATTAGTATGAATGGTAAAAATCGATTTTTGTCAAATAATGCTAAGTCTTCTTCTAGAACTCTTTCAAATCGAATTCCAGTCACTTGAACTGTTATGTTCTATGCTTGTTTACTTTACTACTACTCAGAACTCCTGAGATGCTGGACCTGGATGGCCACGACAAGATAGCATATCAGTAAGAATGGCAAATATCCATTTTTGTGGAATACTGCTATGTCTCCTTCTAGAACTCTTCAAATCGACTTCCAGTCACTTGAACTGTTATGTTCTATTCTTGGTTACTTTATTACTACTCAGAACTCCTGAGATGCTGGACCTGAATGGCCATGAAAACAGCATGATGAATGGTAAAAATCCTTTTTTGTCGAATACTGCTATGTCTCCTTCTAGAACTCTTTCAGATCGGCTTCCAGCCGCTAAAACTGTGGAGTTCTATGCTTGTTTACTCCATTACTTCTCAGAACGCCTGAGATGCCGGGCCTGGAGGGCCAGGAAAACATAGCATATCAGTATGAATGGTAAAAATCGATTTTTGTCAAATATTGCTTCTTCTTCTAGAACTGCTTCATATCGACTTCCAGCCACTTGAATTGTTGTGTTCTATACTTGTTTACTCTATTACTACTCAGAACGCCTGAGATGCTGGACCTGGATGGCCACGAAAACATAGCATATCAGTAAGAAAGGTAAAAATCTATTTTTGCGAAATTTGTTGTTTTTATCTAGAACGGAATCATTTTCTTTTCCAATTACCAAAACTGTTTAGTTATCTGCTTGTTGTTAATATCATTAACGCATGAGATGCCGCATATAAATCCTCTCTGAATCGTGTTATGTATGCTTGTACACAGACAACTTTCGTTCTGATTGTGGCTCATACATATGTTTTATTTTTTGGGATTTTCGGCCAGAATCTTTTTATATTATCTAGAAATAGCAGAACTTTCATTCCCAAACCTTATTGAGTGACTAGGAATCGGGCACGAGTGAGATGCTGGTAGTAGATTTTCGAAGTTAGCATCTGATATTAAAAAAAAAAAATTTTTTTGGGCTTTTCGGCCAGAACTCTTGCCATATCATCTAGAAATAGCAGAACTTTCATTCCCAACCCTTATTTGTTGACTAGGATACGGGTGAGATGCTGGTAGTCGATTTTCGAAGTTAGCATCTCATTTTTCAAAAAAGAAAAAAATTTTTTTTTTGTGCTTTTTGGCCAGAACTCTTGCCATATCATCTAGAAATAGCAGAACTTTCATTCCCAACGCTTACTTGTTGACTGGGAATCGGATACGGGTGAGATGCTGATAGTCGATTTTCGAAGTTAGCATCTCATTTTTAAATTTTCATTTTTTTCGCGAAAATGGGCTGAACTATTGAAAATAACTATCTAGAACTGTAGAACTATTTGGGATGCTACTAGAACTGTCATCATTTGGTGAGATGCTGGAAGTTGATATGCTAGGTTCACACGCACTTCCTGTTTCCTGTTTTATAAGTTTAGTATTATAAATGATTTTATGAATCTGTATTTTATTGCAAAAGTTCGCTTCAGTTACGTCAACTGACATTAATAAGAAAATTACTAAAGATATATTTTTATTATTCTATACTATTTTACAAGTAGAGCAGAAGCATTGTTTCTTAAGCAAGTGAGTTGTTTACTACAGTTTAATTGCACAAAAAAAAAATCTGTTCTTTGACTAATTAAACAAATACATATATAGAGTGTGATAACCTAACTATTGTAAGACTATAAGTAGAGATAAAACCTTAACTCCTTGATCACATTTTGGGTCAAATGAAAGATAAAACACCACGTAAATAACGTGTGAGCGTCAAGAACAAATTAACACAATTGGCTGTGTTATCAATCCCTTTGCCTACATACTTCAAACACTAGAAAAAAATGCTTTACAGTTTCCCAGGTAGGAAAAGCTATAATAAACTAAAAATAAAATAAATGTTACGTTCGATATTTTAATGGCAGCAAGTTTCTAGTTCTATTTACCTCAGCATTCCAGCTTTTGCCTTGCGTTCTTTAAGTCTTTTAGGATTATAACACGAGGGATATCTCCCTTCGATCGCCCGACGTACAGTTTGTGCCATTTTACTTATAATAAACCTTGGTATCTAGGAACAATTACACCGAAATCCACACGGTTCACTTTTTATTCACTTTCGTTTTGTCCTATTGTATACAGATCCATAAATCGACATTGTCCGAGCAGCAATGGAGTCCGATCATTTCTTTCACAAATAGCCACTATGAAGCAAGTAATTTATAACACATTTTAGTAACAAAATGTTATTCTGAATGAAATTAGGAAGCACAATAAAGATATTTTCAAGAGTCACGGATTATTTGCAACAATAAATAAATGCGCTGACGGAAAGCTGGCTGGCTGTCTGTCAGAGCCAGAAAGTAAATTGTTGCCAGCTATAAAAAAACAGCAAGCTCATTATTGGCTCATTAAATAAAGTATTCGCTTACAACAAAGTCTAAAACGATTTTATTCTGCAGTTAAACTACCGAAATATTTTGGGCATAAAAGGATTGTATTTAGAAATAATAAATTTTCATTGTGATTGGGTATACTATGCGTTTCTATGCGTTTACTGCGATGACTAATAGATGGCGTACGCAACTTCATCCGAGACATCCAAGAAAATATGCTCATGAGGATGGAGCCTTTTACTGCCTTTTACACAGTGAATATTATCATGCGACGCATGTGATACACTCATATCACGACCCATAGTGGACCCGTATCACGACACTTAAAGGGCCCTAAGCATAGCTGAAATATGGTATCCACTTAGCTACTTTGAAGTTTATGAAGGTTCCTATAATTTACTTACCTACCTTATTCTATCCAATGTCGTTAAGCACCTACCTACTTACTTGCTGTAGGTGCAAACATTGTATGGGTACCAGCATTGTTTATTCACTTGAATTTAATTAAACGCTTGCTAGTGCTCGTGAGCGTAAAACAAGACTAAGTGTACATCAATATGAAAATGTGCATTTACATACTCGTAATTCTGGGAGAGCAATCTCTAGGATGGTGTTCATAACGTTTCTCGAAAGCTCGTCACGGGGAGAACCGGTTTAGTCTGGTCTCCGATTACTTATAGTTACTAAGAATCTATGGGTCAACATATTAGGTCTGTCGTGTAGTGAGAGGAGTCGATCAGTCGACCCAGTAAGTGTACATATACTAGTCGCTAACATTATATATGCATTTTTGAGGGTACTAAAACTGTCTTAACCGAATCCTCAAGTTAATAAAGGGTCGGCAGTGCGCTTTTGATTCTTCAGGAGGTGCAAGCGTCCATAAGCGACGGTGTCTGCTTACCATCAGGCAGGCCGTAGGCTTGTTTTTATTTTTTATTTATTTATTAATAGAAATGGGGGGGAGCTCCCTGGGAGTTTGGAGCTTGGTTGGCTGGCGACGCAGCGTCGCCGACGCTCAGCCAACTAGCACAAAATATGGTGCTAACAAGCTGTTCAACAACCATCCACTTGTACCGCCCGCCGCTAGAACTCTCGATGCTCAAAATACCGACGTCTAAAATCTTTGCTAATATCTTTTCTACGGAAATTCTCAAGGCAGCACGCCTAAAGTGTGTGGATTTGCGCCGTAATATGTAAATCGGGTGGTTATGGTTCACTTACTCTTCGCTTGAGTTAATAACATGCTTGTTTCACGGTGAACATACGTGCGTAATTTCAGCATTTTGTAACTTATAGTACCTACTTGCATTCTTATTTGTATTCTGACACAGCTGTCATCCCCGTACAAAATATGTCATCATTGACGTTTATTGTACCGGGATGACAGTTAAATTGTGTTAGAATTAGGAATTAATGCAAATACTATAACACTATCCGCGACTTATTGTATTTAAATTAAATACTTTATTGTATACAATACCTAGTACCTACTCAAGAAAACAGATAAAAATATAGACTAGTGGCTCTGTGAGCTGTAGAACTCGCAATTTTTTTTTTTTCAAAATTTCCAAAAACTGGCTCGACAAAAAAATTTATATAATTATCGAACCTGCTCACAAAATTTCACGAGAAACGGTTGAGAAATGCGACCTGTAGAGGAGAACATCCGGACAGACAAACAGACATACGAAAGAATTTTTGTCGAAAGCTGAAACGGGGACGGTTCGCTCGCTCGGTCAATAAATTTGGTTATATAGGTACGAAGGCGAACTTATCCCTGTAAAGAATCTCTTCCAGTCAGCGTTAATTGAGCAACTGCTTGGACCCGGGCATGTTCTAAAACTACGACCAAGACCACCGTCGGATGGGCAGCAGAATCCCTGGAGTGGCGATTATGGCATTTACCTCTCAATAAATAAGGGGAGGCCCATGTCCAGCAGTGGACGTCCTTGGGATGTAATGGTTTAAAATTATAATGGAGAAAAAATACAGCGTATATTAAGGTTTTCATACAAGACCTAAAAAACTCAAAAACTCACTGTATATTTTTTCTGTTACAATTTCTAGCAAAGGAAATTAATTTCCGGCCTAGATATGGCAGATCCCATTGTGTATACAAAGTTTCGTGTTATAAAAGCATGGCGTTTTAAAATGAGTACGAAACTACGTTTGTATGGAGAATCGAGTTCAGTCGAGCATGCGGGGGACCCTTAATTCACGTTACCTTTTACAAAACCTAGTTACCTACTCTACTACTCTCTTCTTTCCTTCCCCATTTTCGTAACTGCTAGAAAGAGACGAATCAATTCAGCACTAGCCAGGGCTGAATTCATCGCCCCAAAGCCTAGATAGTGTTGCCAGTAACCGTAAAACACAGCTCGTATTACCGTTAACTTCCGATAACAACGCCGTTTGTATTCTGGCCATAGACAACAGACAATTTTGGCGGTGTACTTTCAGAAGCTCTTATCTCCCCTTGTCATATTTAAACAACAATGAACTTTATTGTAAGGTTGATAAAGTTCATTTTACAATGAAGGCATTGTGTTTAATATGATTTTCTGAGACTAAAGATTTGTGTCTTAATGTAGAAAGGTTCTTTGGAACGGAATATGAGTAACCCTTTTATGATAAGTTCTACTAGGTTACGCATAATAAAACTTAACGATGGAAATTACGTACTCCTTAGCCTTTCAAAGATACGTAAAATATTCATAAATATGTAATGAGGACATTACGTCGGCTAAAATAATCTTGTTCACAATTGGGCTTTCGGACCAAAAAAAGAAATTGAATCTTTTCAGGGTGTTACGACGGTATAGTTGAGCCTATAGACGCTTGAAACTCCAGGCTACTGGCATTTCCATTACCACGTCATTGGCAAACAAGCGTACAGCCAGCCTGATGGTAAGCGGTCACCGCAACCTATGGTTACGCCTGCAACTCCAGGGGTGACGCATGCGCTTTGCCGACCCTTTAAAATTTTATACACTCCTTACTTGAAGAACCATACCCATATTGTGGTTCCTCGGGAGACCTCGGCAGGGAGCTCATTCCACTACCGGAATATCTCAGCTCTACATGGCTCAGCGATTATAATCCCGAGGGACTATTATTTTATTTATTGGAGAAGCAACAGAAATAAGTAAAATATTATGTACAATGAAAGTATTTTAAACATTAGGTGTGTACCTACTTCCTTAAGACGACGAATTGAAAATATTGGCGACAGGGATTATAATTTTTCTCCGCAACCAAGAAACATACGAACCCTATTATTTTTTATATGATCCATAGTATCTTTGGCTTTACTTTTGTAAAAGCTTTACATGATTGGATAACTTTCATAACACAAAAATAATTCTCTTTTAAACCTCTTTAAAAACAGAGATTTGCATTTTACAGATCAACGGCACTTGTTAAAGTCTCTCAGTTTTCCATTTAAATTTGTCTAAACAAACACTTCAATATTGTAAAAGTATTTTATGAAATTACCAATGGTTTTTATTTAAACTGAAAAAGACTGTTTTGTCGCATACGCCCTTACGGTATCAGCTAGCCGCCCGCGTGTTTTCTATGCAATCAGTGCCCCCTCAGTCCGCTATCGACTACTGTCAGCGTTGGGCCTGTGCTAGGCGAGCTCCCACGCGTTATGGATACTGTTTGATTTAAAGTGGTATTTTATTCATTTAAAAATAATGAAATAATTGGTGAAGATCTCAAAAAAAAAGGAAGGCTTGTTCAATTGAGCAATGTAATTTTTTTAAAGTAATTTTCTTAAAATAACTTTATTAGCCAAACTAAATAATGTTCCAATTATAAAATAAATCGTTTTTTTAAACTCGTGTATACTAAACCGAGATGTTTCTACTGACAAAATATTCTTTTAAATTTATAAGTAAAGCAAAAATAAATTTTATTTGCCTATTTTAGAAAACAATAATTAGAACAAGGCAAAGCCATGGAGTCGTCTCCGGATTTAGGCGAAATCGAAACTATGTCAGATAAGTCTTTAGAAAGGTTAGTATTTGGGAGATAGGTAGGTACTTATAAACTAATTTAAAGGTATTATAATACCTACTTATATTACAAGCTTTTATTTAACTTGCAATGTATGTATGTATGTTGGACCCGGGTATGTCCTAAAACTACGACCAAGACCATCGGGGGATGGGCAGCAGCATCCCTGGAGTGCGGTGGAGATACTGCGATCGCCAACCCGCATGCCAAGCGTGGCGATTATGGCATATACCCCTCGTGAATTTGGGGGAGGCCCATGTCCAGCAGTGGACGTGTTTTGGCTGATATGGTGGTGGTATGTATGTTGGTCGGTCGGTGTTGTTGGACCCGGGTATGTCCTAAACCTACAACCAAGATCACCGGAAGATGGGCAGCACCGCAGCAGCATCCCTGGAGTGCGGTGGAAATACTGCGATCGCCAACCCGCATGCCAAGCGTGGAAATTACAATACAATACAATACAATATGCTTTATTGCTCACCTCAAAAAAGAATTACAGATAGAAACAGCATAGAGATACAAGCAGAGGTAAACAACAGGCGGTCTTATCGCTAAATGAGCGATTTCTTCCAGGAAACCTTAGGGTAGCGAAGAAAAAAAAAGTAAACAAACATGATAAGTGGGTGGTGCAAACAAAAGGAATAACTACTAGAAATAAAAATAAATATAATGATAATAATAAAAACCACATAAAGCACTATATATAAATATATATACAATAAACATACATAAATAAGTATATAAATAAACATAAATATATACCACAAATTTAAGTGAGACCCAAAAGTAAACTACAGACCAGTATCGAAAAATATTATGGAAGAGACAAATAGTGCTCTTTCAGACTAGATTCAAAAGACGCACTAGATTTAGCCCGTCTTACATCAAGGAGCAGAGAGTTCCATAGTCGGACTGCTTGAAAAGTAAATGAACTGTTATAAAATTTAGAGGAGGACGAAGGCACAGCAAGAAGAAATTTATTAGAGGATCTAATTGAACGCAGATAGTTAAATCGTTCCTTGAGGTAGCGAGAGGTTGCCGGATTAAAAAGTATATTAAAGAGAAGAGAAAGAATGTGAGAGTTACGACGAAGACGGATTGGGAGCCACTTGAGTTTTAAACGGAAACTAGAGACATTGACATACTTGCGTAACCCAAATATGAACCGTATGCATACATTTGAATACGCTCAAGTTTATTGAGTTGCTCCTCAGTGATATCAAGATATGAGATGTCCGCGTAATCGAGAATAGGGAGAAGAAGGGTTTGGGCAAGTGCAATTTTAGTGGCGATGGGAAGGAAGTTACGAAGGCGTCTTAGAGAAGCTACTGCAGCAAACATCTTCCTGCTGAACTCGCTCACTTGCGGCACCCAGGATAGAGTGCGATCCATAATAATCCCTAGATTTTTCACCTGGGTTGAGAAAGGATTCTGAATACCATCGAAATATACAGAAGGGAGATTGGCGAAGTCGATTCTGGAAATCATATTACTACTGCCGATAATAATAACTTGGGTCTTTGTTGGGATTAACTTTCAGCCCAAAACTCTCGCTCCACTTTAGAATGCGTAGTAGATCCTCATTAGCCGACTTAATTACAACACGTAGATCCCTAAGCACGAACGCTAAGAACGAACACTATTGCATATATCTCCCGTGAATTTGGGGGAGGCCTATGAGCAGCAGTGGATAACCTTCGGCTGATACGGTGGTATGTATGTTTGTTCGGGTGGAATCTTGTAACTCGATTTTGAAATAGATATCTTCAACCGATTGTGCTGAAATTTGGCGTACTTACGTAAGCTCCACCACTAGGTATATCAGCCCAAGGACGTCCATTGCTGGACAGGCCTCCCCCAATTACATGGGGGGTAAATGTCATAATCACCACGATTGGCATGCGGGTTGGCAATCGCAGTATTTTCACCGCACTCCAGGGATGCTACAGCTCATCCCACGGTGGGCATACTTATGTAAGGTGACAATACATACAATATTATGGTACCATCAAGCTGATCTGATGATGGAAACAGAAGGTCGCCATAGCAACTCCTAAACTATAGAAGATAAACCCGTATTTGGGCTCATTCGTCAAACCGTCTCAACAAGTAGTTGATGATTATGGAAAAACTAGCCAAGTGCTTGTCAGACCACGCACAAAGAAGGGTTTTGTACCGACACCTCCTAATCTACGTTTAAAACCACTATACAATACATTCAACCAAAAAAGATCGTATCTTCATAGGAAACTCGCGGCACTTGCGCCCTTTTGTTTGGGCAAGACAGATTTTCGGCAATAACTCAAACACAGTTAGACGACTCTTGTTCAAACTAAGAATCATTCAATGGATTTATTAATGTACATCACCTTGATTATTTCTGAATTTTAAACTTTAATTCAATACAAACCGTGTAGAAAAGGGCCATCTAAACTGGATAAGGCTAGGCATCAGCATAAAGAGTACCTCACTCACCTTCGGTTTGCTGACGATATAGTAGTCTTGGCTGAGACCATGGAGGATTTAAGTACAATGATCAATGACCTCAGTAAAGCCTCCGAGCGAGTTGGTCTAAGGATGAACATGGACAAGACGAAGATCATGTCAAATGCCCATGTCGCACCAACTCCCGTAACAATCGGACACTTTACGCTCGAAGTTGTAGACGATTACATATACCAAGGACAGACTATCCAGTTAGGTAGGTCCAACTTCGAGAAAGAGCAGGTTAATCGTCGAATCCAACTCGGCTGGGCAGCGTTCGGGAAGCTATGGCACATCTTTTCGTCCAATATTCCGCAGTGTCTCAAGACGAAAGTCTTTGACCAGTGTTTGTTGCCAGTGATGACATATGGCACTGAAACGTGGTCGCTTACTATGGGCCTCATAAGAAGGCTCAAAGTCACCCAAAGAGCAATGGAGAGAACTATGTTGGGAGTTTCTCTGCGTGATCGCATCAGGAATGAGGCCATCCGCAGCAGAACCAAAGTGACCGATATAGCCCTCCACATCGCTAAACTTAAGTGGCAGTGGGCCGGGGCACATAGCACGTAGAACCGATGGCCGTTGGGGCGGAAAAACTACTACACGAAAAGACTACTTGGGCACGAATTCGCTTGTTTACAAGAAAAAAGAAAACATCAAAATTTCAAAGAAAATACCTGAGGGGGTATCGGCAATAAAATCATCAAATTTGTGTAGTTACAGTGGTGACGGCACATTCAAAACAGCTCCACGTCCTTTTAGTCAGCTTTATATTATTCATCTAGACATATATTCGGACCAAACAACAGTAAACATATTCCCTGTTATATACGCATTTCTGCCAAATAAAACACACAAAACGTACATGAGATTATTTAAATTAATAAAAGAAAAACTGCCTGTCGTCATGAAGTCCTTTAAGTGTGATTACGAGGTTGCCCAGATCAATGCCGTCAAATCGACTTTTCCAAACGTTAAATTATCTGGATGTTATTATTTAAATTATCAACACTTTAATAAAGCCATCTGGAGGAAGGAAAAGTGCTGAAAATAGCAAGGGTCCGAAAACCTTCTAGTGATGATAGGAGTGCAAGAAACATTGCAAGAATTTGCTCTAATTTTGTTTTACTTCCACACACTTTTATGTCACAAGCTTGAAAGGCTATTAAAAATGTTGCTCCTGCCACGAAGAAAATGAAATTATTTTTTGATTACTTCCATGAAACATGGTATAACAGGAACCACAATTTGATAAGTTGTGCGGGAGACACTCATCGCACTACTAACAGTTGTGAGGGTTACCACAGTCAAATTAATTCGAGATTATCCTCTAAACCCACACTGGTATTTGGTGTTCAGTATACTTTTGATAGAAATACAACATTACGACAGAAAAATGGAAAAGTATATGCTGTTCGTGCCATTTAAAAAGAACAGGGGGACAAGAGACATCCTTTTCGATAAACAACATTCAGCCTTATTGAAGGAGCTGAAAATAAAAACAATATCGCCGCTAAGTTTCCTTAAAAAGATTAATTTTCTTAGATTGAAACTGGTCTTTAAAAAAGGGAAGGGAAATAAGGTTCGAATATACATATACATATACATATACAAGTGTATGCATATTTATGTAGCTGACCGTGAGATCATTTAATTTGTTATTATAAGTTATTGTTTATTATTATAAGTTACCCCTAAAGAGTAAGGATGTTTTTTGTTGCACTTTACCCTACCGCAAATTAAATCAACTTTTGGATTCGACAATCAAAAAATTATCAATTAGACTTATACAACCTAATCCGTACCAGCATTGTAAATTCCAAAAAGTAATGTATAGTTAAAAAATATTTAAATAAATGTGAAAGCATAGAATCTCCTTGGACGTCTATGTTCCAGCGCGCGGCCGCGCAGCGCACGAGTCGAACGACCGGGCTCTGTCCGGCCGGCGCTCCGCGATCGCAAGCCGCGTAAAAATACAGGGGTAGACGCGGGGAAAGGGTAAGAGGGCACTATTCGAGTTTAATTGTTTATCAATGCGTCGCCTTAAACGCTCTCACTAAGAGATTTACTTATATTGCAACATAGGTAAGCAAAACAATACAAAAAACATAACACACTCTAAAAGCTAAAGGTAGTACTAACAATAAATGAATACATATAAAAATATCAAGTTTCAGCTAAGGTATCGAGAATTTGTTTTTGGAAACGTGGTCTGCTTGCTTGTCGTGTCTGGTTCTTCAAGAAAGGAGTGTACGGCAGCGCGCATCTGACACCCCTGGAGTTGCAGGCGTCCATAGGCTGCGGTGACCGCTTACCATCAGGCGGGCCATACGCTTGTTTGCCATCGACGTGGTATGAAAAAAAGTGACTACTTATATATCTTAAGTTTGAAATGCACAGAGCGCGGCGCAGCGTTCTTGCGTGGCGGAAGCGGTTTTTCTATAAAGCGAACGCGGTCCGGGGGACGTCGCACGAACAAACTGCGCGGGATAGCGGAGCGGAGGCGGCGTGTGACATATGAAGCAGTAATCGACACTATCAACAGTTGTCAGTAACGGAAAAATCAAAAATGTAAAACCCGCATTTTGCGTTTCGAGTTTTAAACTGCCAATCGACGACTGGGCGTACCCCGACGACTGACGACCTGTTTAGCCTAGTTGGTAGTGACTCTGCCTCCGAAGCTAGAGGTCCCGGGTTCGAATCCCGGCCAGGGCATTTATTTGTGCATTTTTCACGGATATTCGTTCTTGGGTCTTGGATGTTTTCTATGTATTTAAGTATGTATTTATCTATATAAGTATGTATATCGTCGTCTAGTAGCCATAGTACTAGCTTTGCTTAGTTTGGGACTAGGTCGATTTGTGTAAGATTGTCCCCCAATATTATTATTATTACAATCCAAGGTAAAACTAGCCCTTGTTGGGATTAAACGGGTGTCCTCACCATGTTTTCCTACTAAGCTACGGGGGCATTATACTAAATATAAAAGAACCGGCCAAGTGCGTGTGGGGTCACGCACAGAGAAGGGTTCCGTACCGACACCTCCTAATCTACATTTAAAACCACTATAGAATACAGTAAATCAAAAAAGGGCGTATCCTTATATAGAAGTCACGGCACTTAAGCCATTTTGTTTGGGCAAGACAGTTTTTCAGCAATAACTCAAAAACCCTTAAACCTATCTTGTTTAAACCAAAAGTCGTTGAAAGTATTTATAATTGTACATCATCCTGTATTTTTTTTTAATTTAAACTTCATTGTTTGGAAATTAGAGGGGGGGACACACTTTTTACTACTTTGACAGCTAATATCTCACCAACGGTTGACTTAAATGGAAAAGTTTCTTAAAAACCTCTATGTTATTTTTGAAGGCCTATCCATTGATACCCCACACACCAATGTGCACTGAAAAAAAATTTTTGACCCTCCTGTTACATGTATTGGCTATGTGCACGTCAGAAACGTCAAACGTCACGGGTCCCGGGGCAATGTCAAACTCAGAGATGTCAAATAAAGACATGAATATTTTATTTATTTTAGTAAGCGAGAAAGACCCCGTTACTGGAAATTTGACTGAAATAAATAAATAAATACAAACGAAACGAATCGTAGGAAACCAATAGGAAACGTCGAAGTAAATTTGACATATAAGTCCCCGGAAATTGCACATTTCTGCCATGGTGTGCGCTGCGATCGCTTGGTTTACCCCCACCACCTACTTCGCACATAGCCAATAGCGTAGGTGTAGACGACAGACCCTACCCTCCCCTAATGTACCTAGCACGTAATTTAGAAAGAAATAAAGATAAGACGTTAGCTAGGTAAATGTAAGAGTAACCCTGTTATTTAAAATGGAATATTTAAGAAATATTGTCATATTTACGTAAATATTAGAACCTTGTCGCACTAAGCGGAAGGAATAACTCTTTAGGGCGAGTTTATTCATTTCAGCAAGTATTATGACACAATTCGAGTGATTGCGCAATGATACTTGGAAATTTCCATACGCAGTAGAATGAAAGATTGCGTAATAATGTAAAATATGTCGATCGTAGATCGAAATTACGCTATGAAAATGGCATGTTTGTGAGCTAACTCACAAACAGTTGACTCTGAGACAATAAGGTTTTTATTATATAAAGTAGGCGCTGAGGCGCATATTATAAGCCCTTTTTGAATCACAGGCACTAAGAAATGGTCGCGCAGCGAATTTCTTAAGATTGAATAAATTCAGAATAGTCGTTTTTACACAACGTTCTTCCCTCTCAGAGCCAATATTAGGGAGACACTGTCCAAGTATAAAGGGTCACGTGTGACCACACCGAACGCCGACTCGATGAGTCCTAGTACAGGCCAGTGAGATAATCACAGCCTCCGCAATCCGCGGAAAACCGCGAGATTTGTAAGATTCCCTATTTATACTCGGACAGCGCCTCGTAGCGTGCGCAACTTCGTGGTGCTCACGTTACGGTCAGCCATTACGAAAGAAAGGAGGTGAGTTCGCAACGTACTTCACTTAGTACCGAAGAGACACTCCAAGGAAGAAACCCAGAACAAGAAAGAAAAGCGCGTTGGGAACTCAGCTCAGGAAAAGTTTAGGAATCTAGACATTGTGTCCTAGATTTAGATAAAATCAGTGTTAAAGTCATTATAAATAAGTAACTTTATTATATACAGTGTTAACTTCCAAATACGTTTTATTAAGAACATAATCTGTGATAAACAATATAAGCCATTTACAATCCGTCCGGACTTCTTATTTACTTGTTACGAATCATAAGAAAAAGCAGAACCAAGGTGGCACCAAAATTAGAGTAGAGTCAGTCACTGTTATTTTACGAGAGGAACTACCAGTCATTTGTATACAGTCCACTTTAAACATTTATATTTTTGGGCCTAATCAATCAGGATTAGTGCATCATTTACATTTTGGTCCTTAGCGATCCGAATCTTTTAGGATATCAGTGCAAGTGTTAAATTCAGTGCCGAACATTCGAACATTCGCGAAGTGCGTCGTGACGCGAATCGCGACGCGTAGTAGTGAACGAATTTTTGTTGTGGAAAACTACGATTAAGGGCGTCGGGACTTAATGCGTAGTAGTGTTAAAGTAATTATTTCGAGAACAAATTATTATTTTTATACGTGATTCGTAAAAGTGAACAGATTTTATTGTTGTAAACTGCGATTAAGGGCGTCGAGACTTAATGCGTAGTAGTGTTAAATTATAATTATTTAAAGAACAAGTTTTTATTTTTTTTTATTTACGCGACGCGTAATAGTGGACGGATTTTATTTTTGTAAACTGTGATTAAGGGTGTCGGAACTTAATGCGCAGTAGTGTTAACGTATAGCTACGGTGGTTTATATTGTTTTTTGACTGTGAGAACTTAATATCCGAGTGATTTAAGATCGTATACTCGTCGGAACGAGTACGAACGGGTTTTGTTTTGTATATCAGCCGAACGCTGATGCGCACTTAATATCCGAGCGATTTAGGAGCGTATACTCGTCGGAACGAGTTCGAATAGGTTTTGTTTTGTATATCAGCCGAACGCTGATGCGCACTTAATATCCGAGCGATTTAAGTGCATATACTCGTCGGAACGAGTACGAGTAGGGTTTTCTTGTGTATATCAGCCGAACGCTGATCGATCCTGAATGCGATTCAGAATCACGTGTGTCTTTCTAAAGTCGGTACTAGTCAATTAGGTCGTCATACTGAGCTGAGTCAGGGCGAATGAAGACGCCCGCGAATCGGAGAACCCGATCCCGATCTTCTCCTTCGGCGCGCGTCATGACCACGAGGTCGAGAACGTCGGACCGCGACGCGGAGGAGCGACGCCTGTTCCTGAGGGAGGGCGCGGATGCTGCGCAGCAACGAAGAGCCGCGGCCGCTGGATCGGCTGCTGGCGCTACCACTGACGTCGCTGGCGTCGCTGGAGCTGCAGCTAGCATGGCTAGCATGTCTGCCGGAAAGGCTGGCGGACCTGCTGGCGTAGCCGGCACGTCTGCTAGCATGGCTGGCAGGCTTGCTGGAAGGGCTGGCATGACCGGCACATCGGCTGGCATGGCTGGCACATCTGCTGGCATGACCGGCACATCGGCTGGCATGGCTGGCACGTCTGCCAGAAAGGCTGGCGGACCTGCTGGCATGTCTAGCACGTCTGCTAGCATGGCTGGCAGACCTACTGGCGCCGCTGGCACCGCTGGTGTGGACGCTGGCGCCAACACTATGGCCCGAGAGGCCATCTCCGAACAGTCCAGGTTTCCCCTATCTGCACTCCGAGGCCAGAACGAGCGCCCGGAGCGATCGGCAGAACGGGAACAAAGGGACAGAAGAAGAACGAAGACCGCTAGCGCCGCCGCTGGCGCCGCTGGCGCTGGTGGCACCGCTGGCTTTAATGCTGGCGCTGCCGCTGGCGCCGACGGCGATCCGGCTGGCAGTGCTAGCAATGCTGCTGGCACCATCACCAGTGCCCCTGGGGCATTCTCCGAACCGACTTGGTTCCCTCCATCTGCACTCCACGCTCAGAACGAGCGTCGGGAGCGAACGGCAGAGCAGGGGCCCTCGGACAAGAGGCCCAGGAAGACAGCAAACGTGAGTAAGCACCGAACTAGCACCGGGGCCGCGCCAACGGCCTTGGTGCACGAACAGCCACCAAGATCTCCGAGCATCCACGAACGGGGAAGATGGCGCCGCGAGGACGGCGGCCGTCTGCGACCACGGGAGCAACAGCCAGACGACGACGCATGGGACCGAACACGCGTCATCGATCGCGAACGGGCTGAGCATCACCCAGCGACGAGTGGCGAAGCAGCATCGAGGAATGTTGCTTTCGCGGACCTCGTCCAGTCCACCCCACACAGATCTCCGAGACCGGCGAGCACGGTTTCGCACCGAAGCAGTCGCGCCGCGAGCCACCGACTGCAAGCCGAAGCCGAGGCCGCAGAACAGCTGGCGCGACTGCGCCGAGAAGAGCTGGCGATCGATGCCAACCAGCGTCGACAGGAGCTGGCGATCGAAACCGACCTAGTAAACAGGCGGTTACAGGCAAGAATTGCACAAATAGATTCTGAAAGTTCCGGTGGTAGCGACCGAATCGCCCGATGGGTGGACGAGTCCGCGGAGCGACACGACGTGGAAGACCGTCGAGTGCTACGGACCCGGGACAACGAACCAGTCGTCTCGTACGAACGAGTACCAGTCCTCGCTCAAGTGGAAGAAACGCCGAGGCGTCCAGGAGAGCGGATCCCGATCAGAACCGAACCGAAGAAGCTGGAGCGCGCGACCATGAACTACGGCCGGCGCCCCCTTTCTCCAACCCAGGGACTGGAGTACGAGGACGAAGGTGAGCATGAACCAGAACGCGTGAACGAGCCCATGACGCCTCGTTCGAGGTTCACAGCGACGACGACCCCAGAATGTATGGTAGAGTTGTTTGAACGGATGCAGAGCGCAGCCCGTCCAGCAACCAAGGAGGTGTACGAGTTGCCACACTTCCACGGGGACGTCAGTGAGTGGCGTTGCTTCCTCAACACATACATTGAGAGCAACAAACGCTATAAGTTTAGCGGCTACGAGAACGTCGCGCGCCTGAGGGCCGCGATCAAAGGTGAGGCGAAGGCGTGCGTGCAGCACATCCTGTCGACGGCGACCACACCAGACCTGGTGATAAGGATACTGACGAAGCAGTATGGTCGCAAAGATTTCCTAGTGGACAAGGCGCTAGAAGATCTGAAGAAGCTGCCACGCGTCGGGTCGAGCGCGAACGAGCTCAACACCTTCGCCATCCAGGTCATGAACATAGTAAGTACGCTTATGGATCTGGACGATGCGCACTACGCGAACAACCCGCTACTAGTGCGCGAGGTGACGGACAGATTGAGTCCGCATCTCCGATCGCGCTACTGCGACTACGCCCGAGGGCAGAGGGGCGGCGGCCTAGCAGAAATCCAGGTGATGGCAGATTTCTTGCTCGAAGAGAGTGATCTGCAGCTGGAATTCACCCACGCTAGCGCTCCCACCGTGAAGAACGTGCCACGGGGAGCACCGCCACAGTCGAACGCACCGAAGACCCAGAACCGGAATGACAACCGCCCGCCGCCGCCCCAGCAGAACCGATGGGGCCCGCCGCAGCCGTTGCCTTCAAAGGTGGCGTACGTGACCGAACAGGTACAGCCATCACGGGTCCAGGTATGCCTCTATTGTAGCGCGAGTCATCGAACGAACGAGTGCCGGAAACTGCAGGCTCTGCAACTACCGGCGAGATGGGACTGGGCGAAGCAGAACAGAATCTGCTTCAGATGTATGGACGCCAGGCATCAGCGCTCTCAATGCCGAGCGAAAGGCTGCAGTGTTCCTGGCTGCCAACACCCCCATCACAAGCTGCTCCACCAGAATGAACCACGATCGCGACCAGCGGCGGCGACAGTGCCGCCGCCGCCGTGTGAACAAGGCACGGCGCAGAGAGCGACTCGTAGACCCCGCAACGAACCAAACCAGAACAGCGGGGGAGAGCAGAGCAGCTACGCAAGTAACGCCGAGGAAGCTACCGAGGTATTACTCAAAGTTCTCCCCATAACGATATCGGGCCCCAAGGGCGACGCCCATATCTACTGCTTGCTGGACGAGGGATCGACCGTCTCACTCCTCGAGCAGAAAGTCGCTGACCTGATTGGAGCTACTGGACCACAGGATCAGCTGACAGTGCGCGGCGTTGGAGGGATCGCGCACAGCGGACACTCCGAACGAGTGTCGGCCTACGTACGGTCAAGAAATGGAGGCTTAGCTTACCCCGTAAGACTACGAACGGTAAGTAACCTCGGCCTGAGAGGCCAGACCGTCAACGAAGATCTGCTGGATCGATACGAGCACCTGCGAGAAGTCCGCGGTGCAGTATGCAGCTACGGTGCGCCGCAGCTGCTGTTAGGTGCCGACCACTGGCACCTGCTGGTACCCGAGGAGATACGAACCGGACCAGGAGACGGCCCCGTCGCTATAAAGAGCGCGCTGGGGTGGGCGCTCTTCGGTAAGAACCCCGGTTATCTCGGAACGAACGAACAAACGGTGTACCACGCGACGTGCGAACGTGAGTCGCACGACGCCATGAACCCAGCAGAAGATGCCACCCGCCTGCAAACGAGCCAGAAGGTGAGCATCAACGAAAGATGGTACACGAGTCCCGCCTTCTGGAGCCAGGCGGAGGACCAGTGGCCACCAGTCATATCCACCAAGAACGTGGAGCCGACAGAGCAGCGAAAGAAGGAGGTAGTCCTCGCGACAACGCATGAACCGGCCACAGCGCTACCGGACATCGAACGGTTCAGTAGCCATGAACGCGTCGTAAGGACAGTCGGGTACATGTTGTTGTTTATAGAAAGGCTGAAGTCTCGTGACAGAAGGAGACAGCTGGAAGCGAGGCATCTACGAGCGGCGGAGCATTTGCTGGTGCAGAGGAGCCAGCGAAATAGCTTCCCAGACGAGTTAAACACACTAGCTGCTGGAAAGAAGCTAACGAAGCAGTCTAAGTTATATAAGCTCGATCCCGAGCTCTCGTCAGATGGTCTGCTGACGATGAGGACCAGGCTGAGCCGTGCACCAGTACGGTACACGGCTGAGAAGCCCATCATTTTGGATGGTAGGGACCCCTACACCAAATTGCTTATAAGGCGCGCCCATTGCCGGGGCGCGCATGTTAATAATGAAAGTGTTGTTAATGATTTAAGGCAGAACATGTGGATACTGCATCTGCGGCCGAGCGTGCGCGCCGTAGCACAGGCGTGCGCACTCTGCCGCCTACGTCGCGCGATCCCGCGCGCGCAGCCTCTGGGGGACCTCCCGCCTGAGCGGCTAGAGGCCTACCAGCGCTGCTTCACCCACGCGGCCCAAGATTACTTCGGCCCGCTGTGGGTAACGATCGGCAGGCGACGCGAGAAGAGGTGGGTCGCCCTGTACACGTGCCTGGCGACACGTGCGGTCCACCTAGAAGTCGTGCACAGCCTGTCAACCGACAGTGCCATCAACGCGCTACGACGCTTCGCGGCGCGTCGTGGATGGCCACAAACCATGTGGAGCGACAACCAAACGTCGTTCCACGCGGCCGCCTTAGAACTAAAGGCGGCCCGAGAAGAATGGTTGCCAGCACTCCAGAAATACGGACTGCAGCATCGATTGAACTGGCGTTTCATCACCCCGGCTGCGCCATCAAAGGGCGGCAGCTGGGAGAGAATGGTGAGAACCATTAAAAATGCATTGAGCTACACGCTAAAAGAGAAGGCGCCGAGTGAAGAAATCTTCCTGACACTTCTGGCGGAAGTAGAGAACGTAGTGAACGCCAGACCACTTACCCACGTACCAATGAACAATGAAGACGACGCCGCGCTGACACCGAATCATTTCCTGTTGTTGTCAGCGAACGAGCAACTAGTCATCGGTCCCTGCGAGGAAGATGACCGAAGAAGATGGCGCCAAGTACAGGCGCTCGCCAACCACTTCTGGCGAAGATGGGTAAAAGAATACTACCCACTGTTGGCCCCCCGTCAATCCTCCGGCGGTGGGAACCAACAGATCCACGTCGGCGACTTAGTGTTGGTCGCCGACCCCGCAAGCCCTCGCAACGTATGGCCGCGAGGGCTAGTCGTGGCCACCTATCCAGGGCCCGACGGAAAAGTGCGGAACGTGGATGTCCGCACAGCAAACGGCGTGTTACGTCGAGCCTCATCACGGCTGGCCGTGCTAGTGCCAGCCGCGCCGAGCACCGAGCCTGCATCGAGCACCGAGCCTGCTTCGAGCACCGAGCCTGCATCGAGCACCGAGCCTGCATCGAGCACCGAGCCTGCATCGAGCACCGAGCCTGCTTCGAGCACCGAGCCTGCGTCGAGCACCGAGCCTGCTTCGAGCGCCGAGCCTACGTCGAGTCACGAGCCTGCGTCGAGCCCATAGCCCGCACCGTGTCCCGAACCAGAGAAGCCTGAGACTAGAGCTACCGTAGCCACAAAGTCTGAGTCTTCAGACGGCGGGGAGTATGTAGACGACAGACCCTACCCTCCCCTAATGTACCTAGCACGTAATTTAGAAAGAAATAAAGATAAGACGTTAGCTAGGTAAATGTAAGAGTAACCCTGTTATTTAAAATGGAATATTTAAGAAATATTGTCATATTTACGTAAATATTAGAACCTTGTCGCACTAAGCGGAAGGAATAACTCTTTAGGGCGAGTTTATTCATTTCAGCAAGTATTATGACACAATTCGAGTGATTGCGCAATGATACTTGGAAATTTCCATACGCAGTAGAATGAAAGATTGCGTAATAATGTAAAATATGTCGATCGTAGATCGAAATTACGCTATGAAAATGGCATGTTTGTGAGCTAACTCACAAACAGTTGACTCTGAGACAATAAGGTTTTTATTATATAAAGTAGGCGCTGAGGCGCATATTATAAGCCCTGTTTGAATCACAGGCACTAAGAAATGGTCGCGCAGCGAATTTCTTAAGATTGAATAAATTCAGAATAGTCGTTTTTACACAACGTTCTTCCCTCTCAGAGCCAATATTAGGGAGACACTGTCCAAGTATAAAGGGTCACGTGTGACCACACCGAACGCCGACTCGATGAGTCCTAGTACAGGCCAGTGAGATAATCACAGCCTCCGCAATCCGCGGAAAACCGCGAGATTTGTAAGATTCCCTATTTATACTCGGACAGCGCCTCGTAGCGTGCGCAACTTCGTGGTGCTCACGTTACGGTCAGCCATTACGAAAGAAAGGAGGTGAGTTCGCAACGTACTTCACTTAGTACCGAAGAGACACTCCAAGGAAGAAACCCAGAACAAGAAAGAAAAGTGCGTTGGGAACTCAGCTCAGGAAAAGTTTAGGAATCTAGACATTGTGTCCTAGATTTAGATAAAATCAGTGTTAAAGTCATTATAAATAAGTAACTTTATTATATACAGTGTTAACTTCCAAATACGTTTTATTAAGAACATAATCTGTGATAAACAATATAAGCCATTTACAATCCGTCCGGACTTCTTATTTACTTGTTACGAATCATAAGAAAAAGCAGAACCAAGGTGGCACCAAAACTAGAGTAGAGTCAGTCACTGTTATTTTACGAGAGGAACTACCAGTCATTTGTATACAGTCCACTTTAAACATTTATATTTTTGGGCCTAATCAATCAGGATTAGTGCATCATTTACAGTAGGGTAGGGTAATTTAATTTTTTTTTCATAATTTCACATCCTATTTCTGTAGCGGTTCATAGCATACACCTTGCTACCAAATTTCATAATTGTAGTGCTCATATTCTCCGAGTAAATCGACTGTGACATACGTACGGACGGACGGACGGACGGACGGACGGACAGACATGACGAATCTATAAGGGTTCCGTTTAGCCATTTTGGCTACGGAACCCTAAAAATTCCGTTCCATTATCCGTCCGAGTCCTTATTGGCCGCTCGCCAACCCCGCAGTGTCCTGATTCTGATGCAAACGCCATCACATGCCATGAGGGAAATAAATATTTACCGTAACACGATACAGATGTTTGTAGGCTGTTAGGGACTTTCTTTTGATAGAATCTTCGGGAAATGTCGGGTATTTTAGTGCCCGCATATTTTCCAGACTAGAATGATGCTTGATCAGGCCTCCATGTCGGACCCGGACCCGAGTATGTCTTAAAACTACGACTAAGACCACCGGGGGATGGGCAACAGCATCCCTGGAGTGCGGTGGAGATACTGCGGTCGCCAACCCGCATGCCGAGCGTGGTGATTATGGCATTTACCCCCCATAAAGTTGAGGGAGGTCTATATCCAGCAGTGGACGTCCTTCGGCTTCGACTTCGGGTGGTGATGGATGGCTCCATTGTGACCGCTTACCATCAGGAACGCCGAATGCTTGCATGTTTGCCACCGATGTGGTACAAAAAACTCTTTTTCTGAATGAAATAGGATGTGAAATTACTGGTACACACACACACAAACACACACACACAATACACACACACACACTCACACACACACACACACACACACACACACACACACACACACACACATATACAGTCTCACATAAATCCTCTATGCTGTATTAAAATGAACAGGAAGTTAATGAATAATTAATTATTTAATTTATAATTTTATCTAAAGCTTAAAAACATAAGTAAATTATATTGTAATACGAGGGTGGTTAGATAAGTAACTTGTTTCGGATACCGATAGATGGCGTTAGTGTAATCTATGTAACTATTCACAAAGATTATTTAATCAAGATAATTTATCTGTGGCCAAATGTCATTTTTGGCGGGAATTTTAGATTTGACAGTAGTTTAAACAAAAGTGATCGGAGTAGCGCGGCAAAATGGAGAAAATAGGAATTCGTGGTGTAATTCAGTTCTTTTTTTTGGAAGGTAAAACTGCAAAAGAAATCCATGAAAGGATTTTACCTACATTGGGTAGCTCGTGTCCTTCCTATGAGACAGTTCGACTTTGGGTGAATGAGTTCAAGCGAGGCAGGACAAGCATTGATGATGCACCTCGTCCTGGAGCCCCAAAAACGGCGGTTGTACCCGAAATAGTCGATAAAATCCATGATTTGGTTTTAACCGACAGAAGATTGAAGGTACGCGAATTAGCTGAAGCCACAAACATCTCTTCTGAGCGGGTGCATTTTATTTTGCACAACGAACTGCACATGAAAAAGCTGTGTGCAAGGTGGGTGCCGCGGCTGCTCACTCCAGAACAAATGCGTGTTCGTATGCGAACATCTGCGGATAATCTCCAGGTCTTTGAAAGAAATCCAACAGACTTTATTCGCCGTTTTGTGACAATGGATGAAACCTGGATTCATCACTATATTCCGGAGACGAAACAACAGTCCAGACAATGGGTTGGTCGTGGTGAGCCAACTCCAAAGAAAGCCAAGGTCATTCCATCAGCTGGAAAAGTGATGGCATCCGTTTTTTGGGATGCAAAGGGGATTCTCTTAATTGATTACCTTGCGAAGGGAAAAACCATTACTGGGGCATACTATGCATCACTGTTGGACCAATTGCATGCGGCGATAGCCGAGAAACGGCCAGGTTTGGCAAGAAAGAAAGTAATGTTTCACCATGACAACGCACCGGTGCATTCAAGTCGTGTCGCTGCACAAAAATTGTCGGAATTACGGTTTGAACTCCTTCCTCACCCCGCTTATTCCCCGGATTTGGCCCCGTCGGACTATCACCTATTCCCCAAACTCAAAATCTTTTTATCGGGGAAAAAGTTTAACTCCAACGAAGATGTGATACAGGAGGTAAACGCGTATTTCGAGGACCTCGAAGAAACGCATTTTCGTGAAGGCATCGAGAAGTTGCAGAAACGTTGGGGCAAGTGCGTCGAGCTTCGAGGGGACTATGTCGAAAAATAAAATATATACAATCGCTCAAAATTTTTTTTTCATATCAAACCAAGTTACTTCTCAAACCACCCTCGTACTACCTAATCTAAGTTAAAACTAAATTTAACTATAGGTTTTTATTATGTACTATATTTGGAAGAGCGAGATCTCCTGATACAGGTATCTCTATGCCTACTAGGAGACCTCAACCTTACTGTAAATTATACCCCATTTTTGTTAAATGAAATAAAACATTTGTATTTGTATTGTATTGTAGAGCTGGATGAGTCTGGCCTTAAGGTACATATTAATATGTATATACGTATGCAAGTCTACATATTTTGAATGTATTATGGAATGCCTCGAAATGTGGTCGAAATTCCTCTAATTCGAACCAAGCGTTTGGAATTCTCTGCCGGCGTCTGTATTTCCGAGTTCATATAACCTGGAACTTTTTAAGGCACGTGAATAGGCATCTTCTGGGTGAGCTCGCTTCATCGTCGGCCTCACCTTTCCCCCTGGCTAGATGCTGGCCAAGAGCAATCGCATTTTTAATTAAAAAAATGCCTGTCAGAGGAAAACTGAGGAAACAGTTGCTTACATTTATGATTCCTCACCTGGACTCGATCGGAGTCACATCTGTTATTCAAGTGATTGTTGCAAATACATACATATACTTCGAAGAAATACATTAAGTCCACCGATGCGTGAAGTATTTCCTTTTAACAGCAAATCTCCTAAGGTTCCCCAATCAGTATATACCACAAGCCAAGCGGGCTAGAGCCCGAGATAGTACCTGAACCTAAACATTTGCAAATGACTCAACAAGTGCGGCTGTACGATTAACCAATTTAATTTCTGGGTCACATCGTACGTTGTCACAGTGAAAATCAATATGAAAGCTGCTAGAAATCTCATATTATTGTCACTGTGACAATGCACGAAGTGGCCACAAAGTACAATATATATACTGAGATAGACCAGTGAAATACTCCACATAGATCGTAGCGCCGTTGTGTATTTAGTAAGAACTAACAGCACGACCGCTGCATCTCTGATAGCTGCTAGCACCCACTGACATCTGGTACAAACAAGTTAAACTAACATTTCCATAGAAAAATTCGTACTCCAAGCTGAAAGGCCCCTGGAAGTGGCCTAGGAATTAAACTGGTTGACTGTTTATACACGTCGCAGAATTTCGTTGATGCAGTGTTGAGTTTCCCCCTCCATCTCTATGATTAGACCAAGATTAGACTCATGTAAGTACTCTAAGTCATAGATAAGTATGTGTAATTACTCTGTGGACTCTATAAAAGTCAGTGTCAAACGAGCATAAAATAAATAATCCAAAGATTTGTTAGAATTTGTGTTACATGAAGATCATGAGCTACAACATGTAATGTGATCACATAGCAGAACTGTAAGTTTCTTCTTACTTAAGTTTCAATAACTGGGGAAGCAAGGACCTCCCCTCCACCTTACTGAAGAATCCATTCTAAGTTCTAACACTGCCATATACTTACTTACTTTCTCTGTAGATATACGAGTATATGATGTTGTGTTTCTGATTGTCAGTCAGCTCGCCTGAGCTCCTGAAGATGCGCTGTGCTGAGAGCGAGAGACCTGTATTTCTATCTATTCTAGATGGCGACACAATGAATCCTCAAATCGATAAAGGTTCAGCAACGTGGGTTGGAGTCGCAAATGTCTGTAGGCTACAGTATCTGTATACCATCGGGTAGAAACTTTGCCTCCTGCATGTTCTATAGCTTGTATAATGGGTTGTGCTCCGAAGAACTGTTCGACATGATGCCCACGCCGCTTTCTACCATCGCACCGCTCGCCGTCGGCGGCATTCATCCTCGCACCTTAGAACCTAAATGGTTGCGTACGGTACGGTTTCAGAGGAATTTCCGCTCCGATTGTGGAATGAGCTCCCTGCCTAGGTTTTCTCGAGGGACTACAGTATGGGGTTCTTCAAGAACGGAGTGTATAAGTTTTTAGCAACGCGCCCTTAGGTCAGCATCGCGCCTGTGACACCCCTGGATTTATATCCGCCCAAAGGCTGCAGGCATTCCATTAGGCGGGCCGTATGCTTGTTTGCCACCGACACGGTATAAAAACATTTAGGTCAGACGCTAGTTTACCGCAGTCGTGCAACGATAATAACACATAAGGTAAAGACAATTTGAAATTTCTAAATTGCAATGATTTACTATACAGTTGTATACTATACTTTCACGGCTCAATCCATACCACATGCTTTATGTAGACACATAATAATAAATGAAGCCGTTAAAATCGATAAACGTAACTAGGGTTTTATGAGATCAACATAACATATACCCTAGAACTTTTGCTAATGAAGCCTACGTACCCAAAAGTTATGAGTAGAACTTGTAAATTGTTCACGTGTTCCATACACATATACCCGAATAGCAAAGTTAATGCTAACTTCACTAACTAATAACCTAATGAGCATGAAATTTACATCTTGGCACCAGTGCGGGCCTCATCTGTTTCTTGGCTAACATGCTTGGCATGCTGGGTACAAGTTCAAAACAAGAATAGCCGGAAATTTCACTCACAGCTAATCTACTGCCAGGGTAGAGTTAAGATAAATAAAAATTAGGGGACAATTTTAACACAAATCGAACTAATTCACTAGTAAGTTCAATAAGGTTTGTGTTATGGGTACTAGACGACGATATATTTAATAGATTATATACTTAAATACGTAGAAAACATCCATGTCTCAGGAACAAATGTCTCTGCTAACCATAGAAACAAATGCCCTTACCGGGATTTGAGCCCGGGACCTCTAGATTCGGAGGCAGTGACACTACAAACTAGGCTAAACAGGCCGACAGTTAATACTAATGAGCAAATAATATGTAGGGCACTAGACACAGCGGAACATGATCTTGCTCATTCATAATCCTCAATACTTCTATGACGCGTCTGGAACCGAGTCTTAGTAACCAAATCCGTAAAGCCGTATTTGTTCACTTAAATGCAACATCTGACAATGAAGCCGTACATCCACACTCATAATTATGTGCAGATATTGACCCTAATTTTAATGAAATAAGGTGCATTATTGTAGACATATTAAATTATTAACGGTGTTACTGTGCCAGTCAGCAGAATTGTAGTTTTGGCGAGCGGCCAGTGACACGGCATGGGAGGTCCGTGGATCACGCGAACTGAACTGATGTTACAATGGTAATTACTTGAAGTTGGGTTTTCTGTTTGGCAGTACTTTATTTCTCCATGATCGGTGATGATCGCAAATAAATCTGTGGGAATAACTTCACCTTGCAGAAGACCGCAGGTAGCCATAATAACTGGTAGTTTAGGCAGTTTAATATTGAATAAAAAATAAGCTTCTCAATGGGATTTTAAATCAACTGGCAAGTAAAAGTTCCGAGTTTTAGATTTTTGTTGTTGTTTGTTTACCAATACTAGCTTACGAGTATATACCAAATTTCAGCTTTTTAGAACTTCAGGAAGTACCCTAAGAATTCTGATGGTCATCAGTGAGTGAGTGAGTTAGTGAGTTAGTGACGAAATCAGGTTTTTTATATATCATTAAAATCTAAGGGCTATGCAAATGAAACTGGACCCGGGTATGTCCTAAAACTACGATCCAGACCACCGGCGGATGGGCAGCAGCATCCCTAGAGTGCGGTGGAGATACTGCGATCGCCAACCCGCATGCCAAGCGTGGCGATTATGGCATATACCCCCCGTGAATTTGGGGGAGGCCTATGTCCAGCAGTGGACGTCCTTGGGCTGATATGGTGGTGGTGGTGGTGGAAATGAAACTTAATATGTTCAATAAATTCACTATTGACATCATATCCCGGGAACTTTGTTTATCTAGTACTAGCATTTGCCCGCGGCTTCGCCCGCGTACTAAGCGTAATTTATAACCGTCTACAAAAAAGAGGTTCACTGTTTGACCCGTATATATGTATGTAGGTATATATGTATGTTTGTCCAAAATTATCTCGCGTTTGGCTGAACCGATTTAGATGCGGTTTCCAGAATAGTAGTTGTTACATTCTTTCGGTATACGAAGTTTGGTGATTGTGATTTATTAAAAGGAGCATCCAAAAAGAAAATTTGGCTTCACTTTCATTCGCACTCCTTACTGTTAGTCCGTCTGTTACAACCGAGTTGCTTTTACTGGACCGATTGAATTGAAATTTGGCACAAACTATCAAGAATTCAGAGCGCTCGTGGCCCAGCGGCACCCGCCTACCGCGTGCGGTATGCGAGGTTACGCAATGTGGGTGCAGGTCAGGTCTTGGATGGGTAACCGCTTTGAGTAATTACTAACTGAGCGCTCTCGTGCTTTGGAAGGCACGTTAAGCCGTTGATCCCGGCTGCTGTTTACGACAGCAGTCGTTAAGCCAAGTTAGAGGCCTTCGGGCGGCTTGAGAACTTCTAACAGTCAAGTTGCCCACTCACTTGACAAAGGGGGATCGAAGTTGCACTACGTCCGTAGGGAGTACCCACCGTTACCCTACATTTGACCCCTGGATGGTGCTAAAAGTGCAACAAAAACTGGCAACCGTACTTGTCTTCCCGAAGATTTCACGGTTCGTAAATAACTGCCATACGATTAAAAAAAAAATTAAAGGTTGATTTTAATGTAAAAAATATCGAAACCTCTATGTCGTTTTTAAAACCCAATCCTTTTTTTTACAATCCCTGGCATGCATGGAGTGCCAAAATTTACCTCAGATTCGAATTAAGAGACCTCTCGGACGCTCAGATCTCGATTTTGAACGAAATCGGGACGAAAAAAAAAATAATATGGCCACCACTTACACAAATTTTACCTGGGATTCATATTAAGAGACCTCTCGGACAATCAGATATCGATTTTGAACGAAATCAGGACGGAAATGAAGAAAATCAATATGGCCGCCACTTTTTCCAAATTTTACCTCGGATTCGTATTAGGGGACCTCTCGGACGCTCGGATATTGATTTTCAACGAAATCGGGTTGGAAATAAAGAAAATCAATATGGCTGCCACTTTTTCCAAATTTTACCTCGGATTTGTATTAAGAATTCTCTCGGACGCTCCGATAGCCATTTTGAACGAAATCGTGACGGCAATGATAAAAATGAATATAGCTGCCGCATTTTCTAAATTTTACCTCGGATTCGTATTACGAGACCTCTCGGACGCTCAGATATCGATTATGAACGAAATTAGGAAGGGAATGAAGAAAATCAATATGGCTGCGACTTTTTCAAAATTTTACCTCGAAGTCGTATTAAGAAACCTCTCGGATGCTCAGATATCGATTTTTAACGAAATTGTTAAAGAAAAGAAGAAAATCAATATGGCCGCCACTTTTTCCAAATTTTACCTCGGAGTCATATTAGGGGACCTCTCGGACGCTCAGATATCGATTTTGAACGAAATCGGGACGGAAATGAAGAAAAGCAATATGGCCGCCACTTTTTCCAAATTTTACTTCGGAGTCGTATTAGGGGACCTCTCGGACGCTCAGATATCGATTTTGAACGAAATCGGTTTGGAAATGAAGAAAATCAATATGGCTGCCACTTTTTCCAAATTTTACCTCGGATTCGTGTTAAGAGACCTTGTGGACGCTAAGATATCGATTTTTAACGAAATCGGGACGGAAATGAAGAAAATTAATATGGCCGCCACTATTTTCAAATTTTACCTTGCATTCGTATTACGAGACCTGTCGGACGCTCAGATATCGATTTTGTACGAAATCGGGAAGGAAATGAACAAAATCAATATGGCTGCGACTTTTTCCAAATTTTACCTCGGATTCGTAATAAGAGACATCTCGAACGCTCAGATATCTATTTTGAACGAAATTGGGACGGAAATTAAGAAAATCAATATGGCTGCCACTTATCCCAATTTTACCTCGGAGTCGTATTAGGGGACCTCTCGGACGCTCAGATATCAATTTTGAACGAAATCGCAACGGAAATGAAGAAAATTAATATAGCCGTTACTTTATTCAAAGTTTACCTCGAAATCCTATTAAGAGTCCTCTCGGACGCTCAAATATCGATTTTTATCGAAATCGTATCGGACGGCACTGATTAATAAAACCATTTACTTACAATACATTGAATCAAAAAAGGTCGTCTCTTCATAGGGAATTCACGGCATTTCATGCACCTTAAGATGTTATAAGGAACCTACATGCCAAATTTGGTATCTCTCGAATCAGTAGTGTGGGCTGTGCGTTGATATGTCACTCACTCAGTCAGTCAGTTTCTTCTTGCAATTTGGCAAACACTTTTAATAGTTTTCATGTCCGCAATATAAAATTTCGAAATCAATGCCATTTTCAAAATTAAAGACCCAAAGAACCATAAAAACGACGCCCATATTAATATTTAGACATTCTAACCCCCTTGGAACCCAACAGAGGGAATGGTATTTCACGTCCTCCACGTGGGATTTTAAAATCATTGTTGTTTTCGTAATCAGCGACCCGATAAACCATAGAAACAATACCTACCCATATCGATTTTCAGAATTTGTCACCACATTTCCCCCTTTTAGGGGTTGATTTCTCATAAAACCTGAAACACATGTTTACTCATATAACGTTAGAAATACTCCTGTCGACTTTCGAATAAAATAGTCCAACTAATCTTGATTCCCCACACACAATTCGAACCCCCATTTTACCCCCTTATGGGTTGAATTTTGAAAAATCCTTTTTTAATGCACCTCTAGACCTTATATGGAACCTATATACTAAATTTAGAATCTCTAGAGCCAGCAGTTTGGGCTGTGCGATGATATTTCACTCACTCAGTAGTTATTTCTTGCAATTTGGCACAAACTTTCAAAAGTTTTCATGTCCACAACATTAAATTTCAAAATCGATGCCATTTTCGTAATGAACGTCCCAAAAAACCATAAAAACGACACCCATATTAATATTTAGACATTTCATCCCCCTCGCACCCCAACAGGTGGGATGGTATTTCACGTCCTCCACGTGGGATTGTAAAATCATTGTTGTTTTCGTTATCAGCGACCCGGTATATCATAAAAACAATACCCATGTTGATTTTCAGAATTTGTCACCACCTTTCCCCCTTTTAGGAGTTTATTTCTCAAAAAACCTGCAACACGTGTTTACTCATTTATCTTTAGAAATACTCCTGTGAAGTTTCGAATAAAATAGTCCAACTAATCTTGATTCCCCACACACACTTCGGACCCCCATTTAACCCCCTTAGGGGTTGAATTTTGAAAAGTACTTTCTTAATGCACCTCTAGACCTTATATGGAACCTACATACTAAATTTAGAATCTCTAGAACCAGTAGTTTGGGCTATGCGATGATATGTCACTCGCTCAGTCAGTCAGTTATTTCTTGCAATTTGGCACAAACTTTCAAAAGTTTTCATGTCCACTACATTAAATTTCAAAATCGATGCCATTTTCGTAATGAGCGATCCAAAAAACCATAAAAACGACACCCATATTAATATTTAGACATTTCATCCCCCTCGCACCCCAACAGGGGGGATGGTATTTCACGTCCTCCACGTGGGATTTCAAAATCATTGTTGTTTTCGTTATCAGCGACCCGATAAACCATAAAAACAATACCCATGTCGATTTTCAGAATTTGTCACCACATTTCCCCCTTTTAGGGGTTGATTTTTCAGAAAACCTGAAACACGTGTTTACTCATTTATCGTTAGAAATACTTTTGTGAAGTTTCGAATAAAATAGTCCAGCCAATCTTGTTTCCCCATACAAACTTCGGAGCCCCATTTCACCCCCTTAGGGGTTGAATTTTGAAAAATCCTTTCTTAATGCACCCCTAGACCTTATAAGGAACCTACGTGCCAAATTTGGAATCTCTAGGACCAGCGGTTTGGGCTGTGCGTTGATATGTCAGTCAGTCAGTCAGTCAGTCAGTCAGTCAGTCAGTCAGTCAGTCAGTCAGTTTCTTCTTTTATATATTTAGATAATCCAAACCCAACTCATGAGGGTTCAAATCATTTCGGACGGCTCTGGGATCTCCTACTTACTTTAATACCATAAGGACGTACGTATAATCGCATTTCGTAACGTGCAATTTGGTGCATGCGCATAGACATTTCCAGACCTTATTTAATTATTTCCAAACAATATTTGTGGATCGATTGGAAAAATTACTTGATAGGATAAATATAACAATATCGTATTTTATTAATAAGAATATAGTTGGATATGAAATTAAAAAACTAAAAAAACATTACAAATAAAAACACAACCTAAAAATACTAACCTATACCTGCTCGTACCTAATGGCTAGCCCCCTTATTCATAAACGTCTATCAAGCCTTTATTAGTTAACAAGCCGCTAAAGTTGGTTTGTCCTTATCTGTCACTTTGTGAGAAAGGGACAAAACAATTTTTAGTTAACAGAGGTTTGTTAAGTTTTATGAATAAGGTGGTAAGTGTATTACAAAAAGAACACCGCCTCAAGCAGGTCAGACTGCGGCATGGACCCCATTACACTGGCGGCATTACGTCTCTGAATCGCTATAGAGATGCGTTGCGAGAGGTAAGCACCAGCTCTGGGGTCGCCAGTTGTTTGGACCAGCCGCGGAGACAAGGCCTTTAAGAAGTTTTTCATATCTTGAATACCTACCTAGTTAAGTTACCTATATTATTTATTACTGCGACGTTGCCGCAGGTGGTATAATAAATTAAAAAAGTACGTATTGCGCGCGCTCTAATGGAAAATGGAAATTATTCGAGCAATAAACGAGTGTAATAATTGAAAACGCCTTAAAGTGTCGTAAAAATAATTTAGAAGTGTTTGCAAGGCGAGCAGCGATCTGAGATAATTGTTACAAGAGATTTTCTTGAGGCGCTTGAAAAATCTGAAAATTGTTGCTAGAATTAAGTTTGATGGCTTTTTGTGTATAGTTTCAGAATATAATTTATTCTAAGATAAATTAATCCTACAATTTTAACCTTGGATTAAATATATTTTTCGGTTCAGTCTTATACTATTAGTTTATATTAAGCTTTAGCCTGATCTAGATTTTTAGTATAATTTTAATAAAGCGTAACATAAAAACCTGCGGCGCCGACCAACACAGGCTTATTTTTTGCTTACCGGGTGGTGCCATCATCTAAGATTATAAAGACAGTGTATATTGTGAAATAAAGAATTTTTAATTTTGAATATTCGACAAGCGGTCCCAATTATATATAAATAAATAAATAAACCAAATACACAAAAAACCTGGTACAGTCAACAGCAAAAGTTGATGATCACTTTTAGTACCTTGTCCCTTTACTACTTTGATGCATCCCAACTGTCGCAGTATTGTTATGTTAGTGCGTCAAAGTACTAACATGATCATCTACTTTTGCTGTAAACTGTAGTTAGGATAATTTTGTGAGCAAACATTTTTTTGGAACATAATACCGATTGAGGAATGAAAAGTGACGAAGACTTTAACTATTTTAAAATAGAGTTGATAAGTGACGAAACTTTTCATTCCGCGACTGTACAACATCTCAATAATACTCGATCGTCGATACTTCACAATGAAGTGGAGCCAATATTTCTCCTCGGTAGGTCTTTTTGTGGCGTACCTTCTCATAATTTTTATTTCTATAGAAATCCGCAAACTTCGTGAGTAACGCGCAAAGTTAGCCGAATCCCGGATAACGTTAGAGAGAATTGGGCCCGATAAATTACTCTTTCTTTGTGTTTATTTGCGGGAGCTCTTTTAAAATCCCCGTTTTAGTTTTTTGTATTTATTATCAGAAAATATTGAGACATGCTCATATTCGACCTTAAAGACGTGAGTGACCCTTTTCATATGTCTCAAAGTCTATTTTAATATGTCTCAAACTCAGGGGAGTTTTTATAGTAAAATTACCATTTAAAAACATTTCCACTAACTTTATTAACAAAAAACAATATTTTGAACCAGAACCATCACTCGGTCAATTATTATAAAATAATTATTAACTCAACTTTGGCATTAATCGGTAAAAAAACTTGTTTATATGCTTCGTTCAATCTTTAATAGTACATTACGATACAAGTGCAGATAACAGGAAATTCGCAACGAGTGGTGATAAATTAAAACACGACCGAAGGGAGTGTTTTAAATCGACACGAGTTGCGAATTACCTGTTTGCACGTGTATCGTACAACGTTTTACAGTACATATGGCTCTTTAAAGTTTCGACACATGCACATAATCTGCTGATTACCGCACTCGTGCGGTAATGTAGCACCATATGTACTGTAATAGTACATTACACAATTAGGGTGGTAAAGCAAAGAAAGGCTGAGATCACAGATGCTGCGGCCCAAGCTGTAAGCGATCGAGGGCTTTATTTATTACCTCCCGTGTTGTGTACATAATTTTATTGCTACACTTTTTGGCCAGCTGTGGCATAAAGTAAATAATTATCCATTGTTTATAAAATCCTCATATTATCTGAAATATTATTCATCGCTCCCGTCTTGGACTCACAATGTGTCATTAATTACAATTATTACACGTACAAGGGCGGAAATCTACGGTATCAGTGTACCCTTTCACAAGCAGCGATTCTCTGACTTGCTCGTTCAGGCTCTGGTCGGGCCTGTAATGGGCGGAGCAGGCGGTAATGCTCCTGATCTTCCCTCCTTCCACCACCATCAGCCCCGCCCCCGACACAGGGTTCCCCGCGAGCAGACTGGAAGTGTGCAACAGCCCGGTCTTGTGCACGTTCGAAACAAGAATTTGCCCGTCCGGGCCCATCACAAATATAGCCGCCCGGGTCTCACCAACCTCACTAGTGTCAACCAGGAGTCCCTGGGAATCAAACAGCTTCCCGTCCTTAACGAAGATCTCCAGCGCCGCTCTGTGTTCAAGGTCGGTGTAGTAAAGAACGGCCGGTGGACACGTGAACACTCCTTTCCAAATACGCTCAAGACCTATTAAAATGGGTACACTTTGCATTGAATTTCCATACAAAGTGTACGCATTCTCTGTGCTCTTGAGCGCACATTTGGTTGACTCCATTCGGTACTTGTCTTGCATTGCGTAAGTCCCGTGGGCAAACGAGATGCTCACGGCACCGTTGTGTGCAGCGAAGTATGAACTAACTTGAGCGTACTCCGGCACCTGGACAGTACGAATCTCTTTGACGTCCCGCCTCACCAAGTATAATTTTCCATTGTAGACAGCCATGTTTCCGTACCGAGCACCCGCTATACTTCGTGATTCGCATACATTTGATTTCCCATGACCTATCACTAGGAAACCACCATATGTAGTACCATAAACTTTATCCCCGAAGACCGCCAGACCTGTTACGGTGAACGCATGTTGATTTGCACAAAATAGGGAACAGTTGTGTCCAGAAATATCACAGCGATCAATTCGCATAGAGCCTGACCCGACGTAGATAAATGAGCCGGAAGCAGCTAAAGATGTTACGTCTCTTCCTAAGTTGGCGAAGATCCGGCAGCTGTTCGGAGTGTTCATGCTGCAACGCAGAACCGTCCCGTTCCGGAGTCCCGCGTGGATGAACCCTGCCGCCACGGCTAGCCCGGTCATCTCGGAGTCTGCTTGGTTGAACCTCGAGCAGGAGTGCGTCCGCTGCCAGGATCACCGGAGCATGGTCCCAGACTTAAGCGCAGCGAAGAGGAACTCCCCATGTACGACGGTAGCGGTGACAGCGGGGCGAGGGCACTCCGTTGTCGGCACCGCTGTCCATTCCGGAGAATGATAGACCTCGCAGGATGTTGGCGTGGCATGTAGACAGCGAACTATGCTGCCGTCACTTTTCCCAAGAATAAGCATGGGTGGCATGTAGGTCACTTTGTTGGTTATGACGGTGCTTATCTCTTTGACTTTGCTTAATATGGATTCCTGGTTGGTGTATGCTCTGGCGATACTTAGCAGCATTGCTAGCACCATTAGAGAGCTCATGGGAGCCATGGTTGCTGGAAAGTTAAACGTGCGTCTCTTGAACTGAATAATACGTCGCTGGCCCGGCGCGGCTTATATAGAGCAACAGCCATGCAGTTCGAGTGATAAGTGACGCTTATCTTTTGAGGGGTCGAGGTCAAGAATACTAATTTTTGCTTGATTGCCGAATCAGTATGACTATTCTTGGTAAATATGTACGTTCATTTCTATTCCCATCAGAAGAGGGATCTCTCTGAAATTTGTAAATATTGTTACTTTAGTATGTTTTACGATACATTGTAAACACATGTTGCCTTGTTGAACTATACATTGTAAATGTTTTTCCTCTTTTGTTTCCATACTCAGATTTATTTATATAAAGTAGGTTAATTATTATCATTGTAATAAGCATATTTTTGGGAAAAAATGACTGCCTGTCGAGTTTCTTTCGGCGTTTCTTCTCGGCAGTGGTCTTATTTTGCAGAAATGCTAGTAGATTTTGACTTGTAAAAGTGTCGTTGTATGTGGCCTACTAGCAGAATAAAGTTCATTTATTTAATTTACATATACGAGTATATACATAGGTACTTACCTATACATTTTTCCCGACTGTAACGTTTTTCGGCAGCCATCAACTACTCGTTCAGACGGTTCTAGTGTACCCAAACACGACGGGTTTATGTCGTGTAGTTGAGCAGTTGCTATGGCCACCTTCTGATACTATCATCAGATCAGCTCGGTTGTACCTTATATAAGTGTGCCAAATTTCAGTTCAAATGATTTCAAATTTTGTGGACATTTTATATACGAACAGTGCTAGTTAAATAAAAGCTTGTAATAATTATGCCTGGTTCTTGAAGTGGTAGGCAGAGATCACGGGTTTGCTACGATGTTGTTGTTGGGAAACCTCTCTTGCTTCGTCCATTTTTATGACATTCTTCATAGAGTCAGTAGCAGAAGGCAGCAGACGAACAGGTCAAAATAATTTACATACGTCTTAATTCTACAGGATTAAGAGGGGTCTTTGGGGGAGGCTTATGTCCAGCAGTGGACGTCATTCGGCTGAAATAATGATGATGATGAAGAGCTTGTGAGTGCCTCGTCTGTTAAGTTAAGTTTACGGTTTAGGGCACTTTTGACAAGATCTTTTTTTAGAATTTTTCCTATTCGGCACGTTTTAACCCCCAACCCAAATGAGGGGCGTTTTGAAAGCTTGAAACGCACAGAGCGTGGCGCAGCGTCGTTGCGGGGCGGAAGCGGTTTTGCGGTAAAGCGAACGCGGTCCCTAGCGCACCCAATGGCAGCAACCCTCTAGGGCCTGAGCTCGCGTCGATGTGGGCATATATGCCGGGACATCAGCGGTGGCATGCGCAAGTGAATCCCGCGGTGTCTCCCTAAGGCGATGATGGCAACCCACATCACCGTGCCTACCTCCACGAAGGCCGGCATGCATAAAGCATTTTCCAGCGAAAAAAAAACATCACACCAGAAAGGTGTGTGTGACATATGAAGCAGTAATCGACAGTCGACAGTTTCGTAAAGATCAAAAATGCAAAACCGCTACCGCACCACGCCGCGCCCGCTCTGAGCGTTTACGAGCTGAAGCATTCTGCAAATCTACCAACTTGTTAATACTTATTTGTTCAACAAGAGAGCAAAGTAATTTTTTGCTGCGAGTGTTGATGTTGAGTCCCGAGCAAGCGAAAGATTCCATAATTAAATTAAAATCTTGAGCGTAGCGAGGGACTCAAAGACACGAGATGCAAATATCTTTGCTCTCGTGTGATACGTACGTATACAGCCGTGTGATACGTTTTCACCTCGGCAGTGAGAACATATAACGCAAAGTAATAATGATAGAGAGAATGAAGTTACTTAACCTACGATATGAAAAATTAAAAAGTTAGTTTTTTCACGCTCGCAGCAAAATTGCATTTTGCTCACTGGTTTCACGCAACAAAACCGCCAATTTCGAGCCGCTGAGGTGAAAAAATGTTTTTTTTTTATACTGCGACGGTGGCAAACAAGCTTACGGCCTGCCTGATGGTAAGCAGACACCGTAGCCTATGGACACTTGCGACTTCAGAGGGATCACAAATGCGTTGCCGACCCTTTTTTGACTTGAGGATGCGCTGTGTTGACAGTGAGGGACCTGTAGATGTCCCCAGCTGTCAAGCTAGACATATGCAGCCCTCCACTCCCAACACAGCGCATCCTCGGGAGCTCTGGCGACCTTACTCACCACCAGGAACACAACGCCACATACCTACCTAAGGGGTAAGTAGTGATGCTATTATGGCTGCGGTTTTCAGTATATTACACTCTTATTTATGGCTGTGGTCTTCTGTAAGGCAGAGGTACTTCCCCAGTTGGGCTGCTCCAAATTTGAGCGAGATGACGTTTCGCTGTGCCCTACCTCTATTATTTAAATGAATTCAATGATTGCTGTCTCTTTCATCTATAGTTGCGTCTCTAGTTTGTTAGTGACAAATTGGTAGGTTTGTAGAACGATTATGTTTTACATTGTATACGAGTATGTTTGTCTCTGCCATCGTTAGTCCCAAACGAGTGAACCAATTCAAAGTTTGCATGCCAAGCGTGGCGATTATGGCATTTACCTCCCATGAAATTGGGGGGGGGCTGTGTCCAGCAGTGGACGTCCTTCGGCTGATATGGTGGTTGAGAGATTTTGATTCCGTCGTAGGCGTCATTGCAAAAGGGGATGCACAAGTCACAAAAATATTTTGTAGAAATTGATAAAACTGTTTAATAAAACTACTGGAAATTGATAACATTGTTTGATAAGACTACTGCTAAGTTCGAAATATGGGGCAATCTCGGTGACACCGATGTCAGGAATAAACGCAACATAGTGATGTTTTGTTCTTTATCTTATTTTGCTGTTATATTCCAGTCGCGTGTTTGGGTTTTGACAGGGTTTTTAATGCTACGAAGGTGGTAAACGACGTGGACTGTCTTTTTTTTATGATAGACTGACCAGCGATTGGCCTTAGTCTCACCTGATGGAAAGCGATGACAAGGCCTAAGATGTTCCTCGCTGGTTCAGTAATAGCCTATTCACTCTTGTCTTGAAGAGACCCAGATTGTATGTATCAGGAAATACAGACGGCGGCATCAAATTCCAGTCCTTAGCTGTTCGCATTAGGAAAGAAGAAGCAAATCGCTTCGTACGAATAAATGGTAGACTGACAACGTAAGGATGCAACCGCTCACCGCGTCTGGACGTCCGGTCCGGTCCGGTGGTGTCTGATAGTAACAAGGCGCCGTACCCTATCATCATCATCATCATCATCATATCAGCCGAAGGAGGTCCCCACTTGCTAGACAGCCACAGAGTGCCACAATGCCCGGTCCTACGCCAGCCGCATCCAGCGGAGAGATTAGTTGACCGAGCGAGCGAAGCGAGCCAAGCGTCTCCGTTTCATCTTTCGACAAAAAATCTTTCGTATGTCTGTCTGTCTGTCCAGATGTTCTCCTGTACATGTCGCATTTCTCAACCGATTCTCGTGAAATTTTGTGAGCAGGTTCGATAATTAAATAATAAGGTATATAAAAATTTTTGTCAAGTCTGTTTTCGGAAGTTTTAAAATTTGAAAAGAATATTTGTTTTCCTTATTTTAGAGCTCACAGAGCCACTAATTATTAATCTAATAATCCACCACCAACACTCTTCAACCTACACATAAAAACCACAACTAATACTCGGCTCTATCCGCATCAAGATAAGGTCTATTTCAGTTTTTAACTGGTGGTGTGAAAAGGCACAACTCTATTCAGGCGCGTAATGGCCAAGTGGCATTTGACCTTTTTTTCAACGTGTCAGTCAGGGCTTCGTCCAAAGATTCCCTATTCAAAAACAACTTAAACCTATACAGTTTTTGTAGAGACTTACGCTCTTTTACTTCCTAGGTTTAGAGCATGACAAAATAAGAAATGCAGTCGGAAAAGCGCTGAAGGTGAAAGTTTGCTGAGGAAATAGTATGAAGTGTGGTTAGTTCCAGAATTTGGCGTATGTGAAAATAAATTTGTGTTGCTATATCCGAATGAGGGTCATATTCGTATGCCAAATATGACGTTAGGTCTCATTTTTTCATACGCGGGGCGTTGCGCGGCGCGTGTACCAAGACCTCAGATCATAGAAAGAAGGAGATATGGCACGGGGGCGTGGCGCGTGTCGCCTCGATAAGGTCAGTAGTCTCTTACCGCTGACTCATTTGAGCGGCGATCGTTGTTCACGCTATGGCTCCAGATTTTTTTCGAAATAACGGTCTGTAGCGTGTTTATTTGTAAAAATCGGTAAACTAAACAAAAATACAAAATGCGTGGAATAACATACCACTGCTAAGTGCTATTTTAGATTAGTATTTCTATTATTAATGTATTTTTAACGTTCCATAATTCACTTTGTAAAATTCACCCTAAAAGCGCGCGGGATAAGGCAGTGGCAGTATCTGTATGCATGCAATATTATCGATAATTGATCGACGTTATTACGAATGGTTTTCATTACATTTTCTATTTAAATATAGTTATTTGCATAACTGAATATCACATTAAAATATAAAAAAGTCTACAGATCGACTATGAATGATGTTGCCATGAAATATTTATAATAAATTGATTAACGGTCACTGAACTATTGTTTAGGATGTTTCTTTGTTACACATAGGTACATTACACATCATAGGTTTGTATAATATCAAAATAGACGAACCCCCAATACAATAAATACGAACCATAGCACAGAATAAGGAATAGTACAAGTACAGAAATTTAACTTCCTAACAAAAACGGCGTTTAGGCATTAGAAACGTGCCTACTCTCTGCATCTCTGTCTATCGCATAACTTGTATTCATTCACGCGTGGCACGTGTAGCCCTAGGGTTGTCACGCCAAAAATACTTCAATGATGCAAAAATGTTCTACCTCACCAGATGTCGCTTAAGTACAGTGAACCGATATTAATTAAGTACATGTTACTTCACAAGAATAATAAATCTCATATTTTTTTAACGAACCATCTAACGATACCCAACACGGTGGGTTTTGCAAGAAAAAAAATGCATCCCCATTTTACGTGTAGGGGAAGTACCTTCAAACTACATATATCGTGTTACATTTAAAATGAAAGACCTCATTGTGTGTATCTTAAATATATATTTTGTAATTTTATAATAATTATTTTAGAAATTATTTAAGATAATAGCCAAAAAATTACCAGTCCCCCCTTCATCTCCGAAACTACTGGGTCTAAAATATAAAAAAATACATTTCAAATCATCAACCAACAGGTTTTGTCGGACATACAAATCAACAACAAACACGTCACAACTGCATACAAGTCATACAACAGGACAGGTCATCTTGTTATGTTTTTCAGCTATTTATACCTACACTTTGTCCGTGTTTCAAATGCTATGGCCACAATAAAGTACAACTACCTAAATAGGACAACTATTATGTAGCTAATCAAGTAAAATAAATTTAATAACGCGTTTCATTTTGAATACAATTACAGTTAGTTACTTAATAAGTAAATCGTCGGAAATAGTGAGTTTAAGCTATAAGTACCTAACACACTTGATAATTTTAAACATCAACCAATAATTTTAAACACCAACCAACACTAAATAACTACTTATTATTACATATATCAAACTAAAATATAAAAAAAAAACTTACCGTTCAAAATTTATAGGCAACTGAAAAAAGATACACTAACGTTCCTTCGGGTATTCAAACAACCATATACACAGAGCATGTGTGGCCGGTTATCGGTTTCATCGTGGGTTTTTTAAATCACACAAAAAATTACGTAGTAACGCGCGGTTCGTCGCGATAAAGTCGGCGGCGCGCGGCAGCGGATCACAAAACGACACGCACGTACATGCTCGGACGGCGGCGGCCCGCGACTGACAGCTAGAGTCAGGGTTTTCGAGTGTTAGGTTATTAAAGCGGCGCGCTCCACCCATTGCAAGCCCCTTGACCATAGGTTCGTTGGACTCGTAATTTTTACTAAAATTAACAATTTGTATTTCTGTAATAAACAGTATTTTGATTCAACCTTAAATGAAGTTTATCGTTTTAAAGGTAAAATTCTCATCTCATGATTTTATCGATAAATGCAAAAATGGATGCATGTGCCCATCCCTAGCGAGTTCACCGACGCTGTTGTTTACGTGTACGAGTGTATTCCTACAGTTGCTGTTCGTAGTGAGAGTACCAGTTAGAGGATTAGAATGCTAGTAGACAACTGGACGGATGTGTGCGGGAACCCAATATTTAGGTACAATGTTGTTCAAGTAGTCGAAACGCACACATCTTTAAAAGTGGCGACAGCAGTACCGGACTAATTTCGCGGTTAGGGTATATCTCTTTCTTTCTATGATCAAGACAGATAAAAAAAAATCAAAATCAAAAATCAAAATCATTTATTTACCAGAAATTAAAAAGACTATACACAGAATTTGCAATGACACCCACACTAGGCAAAGCCTGTGTCGTGGGTTTCAAGCACGGTATGAATTGCCAGAGTGATGCGACTTTTGATATCTTCAAACTTACAGTTAATTTATTAATTAATTAAATCCTACTTGGGTGAGTGTTTGTATGTGCGTTTGTGTGTGTGTGTGTGTGCATGTTTGTGTATGTGTGTGGGAGTGTGTGTGTGATTGTGTGTGAGAGAGTTATAATTGTGTGCACGCGAGCATAGCATGAATAGTATACCTATAATCAAATACAAATTACTATGGAATAGATGCATTCGACGCTGCACTAGCGCGCTGATGCGCTCGCATATACGCCCGTGACGTGAGACTTATTGCGCCAACGCGCAACGAAAACGAGGGGTATTATATGTTTAACATGTGTATCTGTGAACAGTTAACATCAAATGCAGATGATCATTTTAGTACTTTGTCGCACAAACGCAACAGTACTGCGACAGTTGGGATGCGTCAAAGTAGTGAAAGTGACAAGGTACCAAATGATCATTTACTTTTGCTGTTGACTATACCTGTGTTTCTGTGTCTGTCTGTGGCACTGGAGCTCTTGAACGGAGGAGCCGATTTTAGTGTTTTTTTTATTTGAAGGCATTGTTTCTAGAGATAGTTTTGATTTTATCAAAATTGCTTTAAACATTTTGAGATATTAAACTTTGAATTGAAGTGAAAATGTCGGTAGTTTTTATTTTTTTTATAGTTGGTTAGTTATAGTACTAGGCAGGCCGTATGCCTATTTGCCACCGCAGTGGTATAAGAAATAGAAAAGTTGGATATTCACAAAACTGGAACACCTTCCCTGGCCAAGTACTTGAGATCTTGGCACCAGCCTCAATAGGCCAAATCGTAAATAACGCAAATCTGCAATAAAACTCAAACAGAACGAATTATGTCTATAGGAAAAGCTGGGTGGTTACTTCCTTTTGTATAAAGACTATCGCTGGGGTTCGCTTATTCACTATCAGCGAAACTTTAAATTCGGCGAGTACAGTCGAAAACCGTAGCTGGAGTACAGGCAGCTACACAAATTGCTTGATATAATAGACAACAGGGAACAATATTCATGTAACATGTATGTACAGTCAGCTGTGACCCCCCCCATGCATAGAAGTTTATATGCAGGGGGCTCACGCTTCTCTGCAGTTAACTGTACAAATGTGAGTGTACTGTTCTTTTCTTTGGAGCCTAAACTGTTTCACACATTTCGATATACATAGATGATTTTATCTTAGGGTGGTATTCCACTCGTCCAATATCTCCGCCAATTTCTTTGTCAAATCTTTGATCAAGGTTCGACTTTGACGTAGGCCCATTCCACTTATCCAATATCTTTGTCCAAGTTTTATTTTTTTTCATGCGTAGCCATATTGACTTAACTGTCATCGGAATCTTTGATCAAATGTCGGGGTCCTATTCAAGTTTGATGAAATCATCGAATTTCTTTGATCAAAGATATTGGACAAAGATATTGGATGAGTTTAATACGGGGTGGTATTCTACTCATCCAATATCTTTGTCCAATTTCTTTGTCAAATCTTTGATCAAAGTTCTTTGACGGAGGCCAATTCTACTCATCCAATATCTTTGTCCAAGTTTTATTCATTTTCATGCGTAGCCATATTGATTTAACTGTCATCAGAATCTTTGATCAAATGTCGGGGTCCCATCCAAGTTGGATGAAATCATCCAATTTCTTTGATCAAATGTATATTGGACAAAGATATTGGATGAGTGGAATACCTCCCTAAATTGTGAATAAATATATAATATGACAGATTTACATATCTCACAATACGGCAGAGGGACATGCAGGCGGAACACTAAGATAGGTAAGTCATTAATATTATTAGAATAGAGAGGTAAATCTCACCCGGGTATGGCGGGTATGTCCTACAACTACGACCAAGACCACCGCGGCATGGGCAGCGGCATCCCTTGAGTGCGGTGGAGATCCTGCGATCGCTAACTCGCATGCCAAGCGTGGCGATTATGGCACTTATCCCCCATGAAATTGGGGGAGGCCTGTGAGTTGTTGACGTCCTTAGGCTGATCTGGTGGTGGTGGAGGTAAACCTTCCAATGCTGACTATTGTCATGATCATCATATATTTAAGAGTGTAGCTCTTGCCGGTGGAGTAATCGCCATTCTGTTCGGTTCTCTGCCAATGCTTTGAGCTCCTGATACGACATTACATTGACCTTCTCATTGGCTTGATCCATAAACGCACGTCTCGCTCTTCCCCTGCCTCTGCTCCCCTCTTTCCTTCGATTATAGTTTTTATGTAATTGTCATGTCGTATCAGGTGCCCCAACATGTTTCCTCTTCTGTTCTCAATCATCTTCAAAAGCAGTCTCTTCTCTCCTACCAAATCCAAAACCTCTTCATTTGTTTTCCTTTCTGTCCAGCTTACGGCTTCCATTGTCAATCGTGTGCAAATATTTAGATATTTTTTTAAGAACATATGACTCTACTTTTTTTAATCATCATCATCTTCTTCAGCCGAAAGACGTCCACTGCTGGACAGAGACCTCCCCCAAAGACCCACAACGACCGGTCATGGGCCGCCCGCTTCTACCAGACTCCTGAGATCCTTACCAGGTCAACGCTGCGTCGTACGGTAGCCATCAGTTCACTTTTTAGGGCTCCGTAGCCAAAATGGCAAAAACGGGACCCTAATAGATTCGTCATGTCTGTCCGTCCGTCCGTATGTCACAGCCGATTTACTCGGAGACTATGACCATTACAATTATGAAATTTGGTGTGAAGGTGTATGTTATAAACCGCTATAGAAATATGATGTGAAATTACGAAAAAACTATTAAACTGGGGGGCACACTAATACATGTAACAGGGGGGTAATTTTTTTTTAATGCACAGGCGTGTGGCTGTAGGCCTTTAAAAATGACATAGAGGTTTTAAAAAAATACATTTAAGCCAACCGTTGGCGAGATATTAGCTGTCAAAGTCGTAAAAAGTGTGCCCCCACCTCTAATTTCCAAAGAATGGAGTTTAAAATTCTGAAAAAAATCAAGATGATTTATAATAATAAAAACTTTCAACGATTTTTGGTTTAATTAAGATAAGTTTAACGGTTTTATAGTTATTGCTGAAAAACTGTCTTGCCTAAACAAGAGGGCGTAAATGCCGTAAGTTTCCTATGAAGATACAACTTTATTTGATTCAATATGTATCGTGGTTTTAAATGTAGATTAAGAGGTGTCGGTACGGAACCCTTCTCTGTGCGTGGTCCGACACGCACTTGGCCGGTTTTTTAACTTAAGAAATGATGATATATAAAAGATCATCCTCCTAGCGTTATTCCCAGTACAGTTCCATCCTGAAGGATGCCTGGGGTCCGCTACCTAATCCCAAGAGTTGGCGTAGGCACTAATTTTTTACGGAAGCGACTGCCATCTGACCTTCCAACCCGAGGGGGAAACTAGACCTTATTAGGATTAGGCTTGTCAAGTGAGTGGGCAACTTGACTGTTAGAAGTTCTCAAGCCTCTAACTTGGCTTAACGACTGCTATTATAGACAGCAACCGGGATCAACGGCTTAACGTGCCTTCCAAAGCACGGGAGCGCTCAGTCAGTAACCACTCAAAGCGGTCACCCATCCAAGGACTGACCTCGCCCGACATTGCTTAACGTCGCAAACCGCACGCGGTACGCGGGCGCCGCTGGGCCACGAACGCTCCTATATAAAAGAATGAACCTAAATCTACCTATGACCGCATGTACAATTTCCACTAAACCATTAAATCATTCGGGCGACGTGAAGTTTCGATCGATTGGCTGACCTTGAGGTCGTTGACCTTTGTAAGTCGGTCGTGAAGGAAGGACGAGTGCGGAAAGTTATCGATGGATACATGTGGGGAAATAGGCTTTTTGTATGTCAGTCGCGGATCCATTGAAAGTTCAAAGTGATTAATCTTGTTCAGTGGTGTTTCTATAGTACAGTACAGACAACTATTACTTATTTTGTGCTACAGAGGCCGGGAAGAAAGAGGTTGCCGGCCGAAGACATGGATAGGTCTGAGGCGGGCAACCCCAGATTTCCCACCGATGTATATCAGTTTGTACTAAAAACAAATTGGTTGAAGGTTTTATAACATGTCGAGTGTGTCCTCCAGTGAGGGCATCTACTCCTCCATTAAGTCTAGTCTGTTAAAATGTCTTTTCTTTTGAGCCTCTTTCGGTAGTCTCTGGTTGTCAACTTTACAGCAAGCTCATTCGGATAGCGTTTCAGCCTCTCTTTGTATACGTTGGTCGCAAAGAGTATTTCTTCCCTGCCTGTGTTCATTTCGAGATACTTGTGGATTTCAGAGTTGGTTGTAAACAATGCAGCCTTGCATATGGACCGCAATATGTTGTTTTGTATTCTCTGTAAAATTGAGATGTTGGAATTACTGGCACTGCCCCACAGTTGTATACCGTACATCCACACTAGTTTTAGAAGAGATTTGTAGATAAGTAGCTTGTTATCTGTAGATTTTCTCAAACATGCAATGAAATAAACGACAAAAAAAAACAAAGTTTTATTTTTAATACGCATAGTGGCAGAATGTCATGATGCCTGTGCCACAAATTGAAAAAGAATGGAAATTAAAAAAGATGACTTTGCCGGCTTAGGCGTGCAAGATTTGTATGAAATTCCATTAACAACCTCTTGTCCTAGCCGCACCTGAAACGTCATACTTCGCAGCCTATTATAAGGAACATAACATTAATATTTCATTGCATGTTTGATAAAATAATATTATTAAAGACTAATTTCAAAAGGAATTTATTAACGTCGTCTTAACAATGCGCGATTTCCTTCTTAAGTACCATTCTTATATGAGTTTCTGTGAGTTTCCCCAAAAGAGGTAAGCAGAATAGCTAAAAATCACCTTTAAAAAAAAGCAAACAATAATCTGAAATTTCCTATTCAATCATGTGATGAAATTTATACCTACGATTTCATTACACAAAATGCTCTGAACATATATATACAGTTCTATTCCTTAATTAAACCTTAATTTAAAAAAGAGGACATACGTTTTTAATAATTAGCTAACTAACAAATTTCTACCCTTTCTACCATGATTAAGTAAAACTTTTGTAGATACATATATATAGCGTATCACAGACCTTAATGGGCGTGGAAGGGCAATCGATGGCACTTTTTCGTTTCTGTCCGGCTGCCCGCATAACCCACATTCCACTATCAGTAGATGTCTTTATTACGGTGATTAGAATAAGCCTGAAGCACAACCATTCAAGAATACTGGAATTTGGTACTTTGAGATAACACTCGTTTTTAACCGACTTCAAAAAAGAGGAGGTTTTCAACTCATCAAAATATTTTTTTTTGTATGCTCATCGATTTCGAAAATTGTTTTTTTGTTTGAAAGGGTATGTTTTCTAGTTAGTCCCATTGTCACCAAGTCAAACTTTGCCAGACCCCATCCTCCTGCTATATAATTTGAGGAGTTCCTTCGATGTAGCCTTACTTACCCCATCCTCTTGGTATATAATTTGAGGAGTTCCCTCGATTTTTCCAAGATCCCGTCATCAGATCCAGACTTGGTGACAATGGGACCAACTAGAAAACACACCGTTTCAAACAAAAAAAGAAATTTTGAAATCGGTTCACTAAGTCTCCGAGTAATCGATGAAAATACATAAAAAAAAAATATTCCGACGAATTGAGAACCTCCTCCTTTTTTTGAAGTCGGTTAAAAATAGCAGGAGGATGGGATCTGGAGTTTGGAGTCAAAGACTACGCTGTCCGTCCGTCTGTGTGCCCGTCCTTCACCAGGCTGTATCTCATGAACCGTGATAGTTAGACAGTTGAAATTTTCACACATGATGTATTTCTCTGTTGCCGCTAACATTAAAATAATATCTTTTTATATAAGTGATATGACAGCCTTATCGTTTCAATATTACTATTTGAGTTATACATATATACATTTTGAAGTAACACATGTTTGAGTTTTCTTATAAAACAGGGTTGAATCATGCTGTTTCAACTTGATGTTTAATAAGTTTTATCACGAAAACGGTTACGAATTAGCATAGTTTATTTGACAAAAGTGTGGTTCTTACTAAGGCTAACCAATTCCCTGTTTGTAACTTGCAGAGAAGCTTCTCTTACTACGGCTAACCAATTGCCTGTTTGCAACTTGCAGGGAAGCTTCTCGTTCTGTTTCACCCTGTACAGTGAGAAAAACCGTGTTGAAATACGCACTACGTTTTCTGGTATATTGATGGCCTAAAATATTGGAAAGCCATTTGGGGCCATTTGCATCCATAACCGAGAATCGGCCGTTAATGAATTATCTCCGAATACCGATAACGACTATTAATAGCAATCAAGGGATCTATTCCAGTCAACGTACTGTCGAATCGTGTTTTATTGACAGCTACCGTTTTGACATGCACTTACGCCAAATAACAGCTTTCTTGTAGTAACGGTTACTGAGGTAAGAAGTGGATAGATGTACGGACAGACAGACGAACGGACATGGCGGAACTATAATGCTTCCTTCTTTACTACGTAACCCTAAACATGAGCGCAGTTGTTGTGTTGACACAACAACTGCGCTAATCTAAATTGGTTTAGTGGCTGAACTGGAGTTCAGAGGGACACTCTGTCTGTGACCTTTTTTCGCTTAAGCCACTAAACCAATTTAGATAAGATTTAGTGTGTAGATAGTTTGAAACTATGGAAAGGATATAATATTTTTTATCCCAGGAATCGTCATGTAAAGGGCTTAAGGGGGGAAGGGATATATAAAAGTGAATAGGCATCTTCTGGATGAGCTCGCTTCATCGTCGGCCTCATCTTTGCCCCCTGGCTGGATGCTGGCCAAGAGCAATCCCATTTTAATAAAAAAAGTACCATATAAATACGTGCCCCACGATCAAAGTGTCGACCTGCTTAGCCTAGTTGGTAGTAACACTGCCTCCGAAGCTAGAGGTCCCGCGTTTGAATCCCGGTAAGGGCATTTGTTTCTGTGTTGAGCGGAAACATTTGTTCCTGAGACTTGGATATTTTCTATGTATTTAAGTATATATTTATTAAATATATCGTCGTCTAGTACGTACCCATAACACAAGAATTATTCTTACTGTGGGACAAGTTCGAAAAAAAAACAAAAGAAGAAATAAAGAAGTCGCGGGCAGAAGCTACTTCGTTTTATTTCAAGATATTTAACCGCCTTCAAAAAAAGGAGGAGGTTCTCAATTCGTCGGAATATATATTTTTTTTGTTTTTTATGTATGTTCACCGATTACTCGGAGACTAGTGGACCGATTTCAAAAATTATTCTTTTGTTTGGATGGGGTGTTTTCTAGTTGGTCCCATTGTCACCAAGTCTGGATCTGATGACGGGTAAGGCAAAATAAGGAACTCCTCAAACTATATACCAAGAGGATGGGGTCTGGCCAAGTTTAGAGTAGGTGTTTTTTTGTTAAAAATTTACTTGTTCTGTCATTTGCACGCCTGAAGCTTCTAGAAAACTTCCGAAGCGATATTAAAAAATTATCTACGTAGTCCCATTTAAAACAAGCGTAGCACTGCGTCAAATGTAGCCCCTCTACGGCGTAGCACTAACACTTGTAGCCTCGTAGCACTTGGTGTAATGCCTGCTGAATTAATGCTGCCCTGCATTTTCAACTGCCTCTTTAAAGTAGTACTTTTATTATTACGATCATTGTGAAAACAACCTTATGCCGTGACATTAAAATTGGTTTTCGTGATATGAGGAGAGGAGAGATGTGAGGTTGCGGAGTTAAATGGTTGATTTGAAAATTACTGCCGGATTTTAAGGAGTAAATATGTGAGCGCTGCTTTTACTGTACGTTATAGGCCTGTATTCTACTAGATATAATGTCTGTAAGTGATATTGCTGTAATTATGTATTGTGTAAAATGTGTGTTTTTTTTTAAATTAAAAATGGGATTGCTCTTGGCCAGCATCTATCTCTTGTACTCTATTAAAATAACACGCGTCCATTGGCTACTGTTTTGTGCATGTTACATCATGTAAAAATAACATAAAGGACCTCTTGCATAGTAACACACAAATTCAACTCTGATCTAATAGGCTGTTATTACTATTATTGTAATACTTGAGCGAGAACACCTAATAACACAAACTAACACTATTCTAAAACGAACATAAGTAAACTGGTTTAAAAGCCCATCCATTTTCAACCTTATTGCAATGTATTAAGATTTAGAGTGAACTTGATTGGAATGCTAAGGCGTTGGCGACCGTATGGCGTTGGTAATAGGAAATATATCGTTTGGTAGGTTTATTCGCGGCTCGCGTGACGTGATACCGTACCGAACGGTAGGGTGGGGCCATGAAAATAACGTATTCATAAGAGGAATTCCTGAATAGTTTCCTTTCAAATGTGAAACTTACATAATCATATTACTTATACACTTGACAAAAATCTAACGGTACTTTAAAGATAAATAAATATAATAATAATAAATATTAGGGGACATTTTTCACACAAATCGAACTAGTCCCACGGTAAGCTCAATAAAGCTTGTGTTATGGGTACTAGACGACGATATATTTAATAGATATATACTTAAAAATACATAGAAAACATCCAAGTCTCAGGAACAAATGTCTCTGCTCACCACAGAAACAAATGCCCTTACCGGGAATCGAACCCGGGACCTCTAGCTTCGGAGGCAATGACACTACCAACTAGGCTAAACAGGCCGACAAAAGATAATCGTAATGTAATAAGCAGGGAGCGAAACTTTGGTGCCGATGACAGACGTATTGACGTCAAGCTACATACAGAGTGTTTTTATGTAGATTATTGAAGAAATCGATTTTGCTGATGAAATGTACGACAATATTTTGTTCTATTTGTGGTATAGGCATTATGATCAGAACAACGACAATTTTTATAACTAGCGGGAGATGCGAGAATGATATCAATTGTTTAGAATGTACAGTGTATGTATGTAGGTATGTATTTAAATAAGAAGGTGCGATGTTATGTTTGAATTTTAAGCGTTGCGCAATTTTTCAACAACTCACGAAACTTAAATTTTTGGAAGTATTATTATTAATATTATTCATAATTTATCCATTTGAGGAGCGCTCGTGGCCCAGCGGCGCTCGCGTACCGCGTGCGGTATGCGAGGTTAAGCAATGTCGGGCGAGGTCAGTCCTTGGATGGGTGACCGCTTTGAGTGGTTACTAACTGAGCGCTCCCATGCTTTGGAAGGCACGTTAAGCCGTTGATCCCGGTTGCTGTCTATGATAAGCCAAGTTAGAGGCCTCCGGGCGGCTTGAGAACTTCTAACAGTCAAGTTGCCCACTCACTTGACAAGAAGGTCAGATGGCAGTCGCTTCCGTAAAAATTGGTGCCTACGCCAATTCTTGGGATTAGGTAGCGGACCCCAGGCATCCTTTAGGATGCAACTGTACTGGGAATAACGCCAGGAGGATGGATTCATTTGAAAACCCCAAGTATTACATTTTTACTTCTGTCAAACTGCAGAACAGTTTGTTGGCCTCGGCCAAGTCCCTCTGGACTGTTTTACAAAACTATATGGGTAGGATCAGCTTTAGTTACCTGTTAGGCCTGTCTTATATACCTTATAGTAAATAGACAACGTATACGTATCGCTTCCAGACATGAACCCTATGACACTGACAGTTATTCCCACGACACAACCTTGTAGTGGAGTCACCGTTACATTAGAATGGAATTGGAGACGTCTAAAAATGACATTTATTAATTTTCGGTAAAAATATGCCATTACAATGATATTCCGTTGAAATTATAAGAATTCTTAACATTTACAAGAAATTATCTCGATCAGACTTTACTTTTACGTCCTGCAAAACTTACTTCGTTTGGAAGACATCGACTAGTGGTAGACATCGATTTAGAAGACATCGGTAGTTGGCGGAAAGGTTCTCGAGTGGCGACCGCGTACCGGAAGACGTAGCGTGGGCAGGCCCCCCACACGGTGGACTGATGACCTGGTGAAGGTCGCGGGTGTCCACTGGATGCGGGTGGCGTAGGAGCGGTCATTGTGGAAGTCTTTGGGGGAGGCCTATGTCCAGCAGTGGACGTCTTTCGGTTGACATGACGATGATAATGAATCAGTCAATCTGGTTTTGAAAATTGGGTTTTGGAAGCGCTTGATAATCTGAATAACAGTTACAGTAACTTATTGATCTTCTTATCCATTTATTGTCCATGTGAGTATTGAAACAACAACAACAACAACATTACAACATTATTAAATAAATAAATAAATAATATTAGGGGACAATTTTTACACAAATCGAACTAGTCCCATAGTAAGCTCAATAAGGCTTGTGTTATGGGTACTAGACGACGATATATTTAATAGATATATACTTAAATACATAGAAAACATCCAAGTCTCAGGAACAAATGTCCCTGCTCACCACAGAAACAAATGCCCTTACCGGGATTTGAACCCGGGACCTCTAGCTTCGGAGGCAGTGGCACTACCAACTAGGCTAAACAGGCCTACAAAATTATTATTGTCTAAATTGAGCATGTTTCGTGGCCCCACGATCGCTCCGAAACCCCACATCACCGTGAACTTTGGCCTTAGTTGGCAACTGTAACTCAACGCGCCCGTAATGTGATAGAAGTGCTTGTTTACCACCCAGTAGACACAGATATAATAGTCTTATGTTATGCCATAACCATAAACAGGGTCTTTGTTCGACATGAAAGGAAAAAAAAAGGTTAAAATTTGCTGAATATGATCTGATAGTTGTACAGTTGATACAATATCCACCACCACCATATCAGCCCTAGAACGTCCACTGCTGGACATAGGCCTCCCCCAATTTCATGGGGTGTAAATGCCATATTCGCCACGCTTGGCATGCGGGTTGGCGATCGCAGTATCTCCACCGCACTCTAGGAATGCTGCTGCCCATTCCCCGGTGGTCTTGGTCGTAGTTTAAGGACATACCCGGGTCCGATGCAATGCAATGATATATAAGTAATATAAATGTGTGGAATACGGCGTACCAATCTTATAAATATAATGGAAAGCACGCAAAATATCAGCAACATGTCCCACTGCTGGGCACAGGCCACTCATCGATGAGGGATTGGGCATTTATCCCCACACTTATCCAGTACGGATTGCGGTCTTTAAATACAACGTAGAATTTCTTTGCAGACGTATGAACGTTTCCACAAGATGTTTCTCTTCACCGATAATAGTTATTTGTTCAACAAGAGAGCAAAGTAGATTTTTACTGCGAGTGTTGATGTTGAGTCCCGAGCAAGCGAAAGATTCTATAATTGAACCACGAGCGTAGCGAGTGATTCAAAATTAGAACCTTGAGCGTAGCGAGGGAATCAAAGACACGAGATGCAAATGTCTTTGCTCTCGTGTGATACATACAACTTTTCACCTCAGCGGCGAGAATATATAACGCAAATGAATAGTGATACGAGAGAATGAAGTTACTTAAACTAATCGATGATATGATAAATTAAAAAGTAAGTTCTTTTCACGCTCGCAGCAAAATTGCATTTTGCTCACTGGTTTCAAGCAGGAAAAGTCGTTTTGACGCTCGCAGCATAATTGCATTTTGCTCACTGATTTCAAGCAGCAAAACAGCCATTTTCGAGCCGCTGAGGTGAAAACTACTATTTACCTTAGTTTAAAAACAAAACACCTAGTTTCCGGCCCGGCACCGTCCGGTTCTAATTTAGTCCGGAAAGGATGGGATAGTCAGGATTCCGGCTACGTTATTGGACGAATGCCTCGACTTGTGCCAAATGCTGCCTTTAATTCTGTGGGAACATCAAAACCGTGAGCGACGGATTCGAGTAAAAAAAAATATCGACTGCTAGGTTTTGCCCGCAACTCCGTCCACGTACAACTAGTTATATTCAGAGAGCGAAACTTTGGTGCCGGTGACAGACGTATGACGTCAAGCTACATAAAGAGTGTTTTTATCTAGATTATTGAAGATTTTGATACCGAAAGTTTGACTCACAATCATATTTGTTCTAGTTGCATAATACAGGCATTATGATCAGTACAACGAAAATTTTTATAACCGGTGGGAGATGCGAGAGTTACATTTGTTCAGTATGTACTATGTATGTATTTAAATAAGAAGATAAAATGTTATTTTTGAATTTTAAGCGTTCTGCATATTTTTTGACAACCCACGAAATTTCAATTTGTTGTTTTACCTTTATCCGCGGTGTTGATATATTTCTTACAATTACTCACTCAGTAAAATGTTTTTCTTATTGTCTGTGTAATTGTTTTAATATTTACATTATTTTCAATATAAATAAATAGTCATTTTTATAACCTATAAAATTTATGTTACCATGATTGCATTATATATTAATAATCATTGGGGTGTCGCAAAGTCGTTTATATAAAATCATCCTATATGTGAATTTACGTCATAATGATGTCACCGGCACCAAAGTTTCACTGCCTGGTTATATTATAGAAATGATTTCTAATATTTTTTTGTAGGCGCAGTCTTAAATTCTTTGTAGGGGGCAATGAAAGTGTAAAGGCCATTGTTCACACATACGGGTTTCATTACATTGCGGGTTGCCGTGGTATAATGAGTTTAATCGAACTGTCAAACCGCGCAATGTAGTGAAACTCGCACACGACTCTCGTACGTGTGTAAATAAGGCATTAATATGAGAAAGCGGAACTTTCGCGGAAATCTAATAGTACATTACTACAGAGGCCGGGACGAAAGGGGTTGCCGGCCGAAGACATATAGACTATGGATAGGTCTCAGGCGGGCAACCCCATATTTCCCGCCGAGGTATGTATAGTGTTTTTCTCAAACATGCAATGAAATAAACAACAAAAAAATCAAAGTTTTATTTTTAATTCGCATAGTGACAGAATGTCATGATGCCTGTGCCACAAATTTATGTGGAATGGAAATTAAAAAAGAGGACTTTGCCGGCCTAGGCCTGCAACATTTGTATGAAATTGCATTAACGACCTCTTGTCCTAGCCGCACCTGAAACGTCATACTTCGCAGCCTATTATAAGGAACATAACATCAATATTTCATTGCATGTTTGAGAAAAGTAGTTTTATTTATGCCCACGGTTATCAGCGTTCTAAGCCGCAATGATACAAAGCGGCATCGGCAAGACCCTACGTGCCTTCTCCGCGCTTTGCTGTATTACCGGCAGCGCTGAGTAAAGTTAGGTAAGTCTATAATAATGTGCTTGGCTGACGAGGCAGCTATGATGACTAGATACTGGTACATACACAAACTTGCAGCCTTATGCTAAAAGGGGTGGTTAGAGAATATGAAGATTCATTTTCAGTATCATTTGTAGCAATGATAGGTTGCTAGCCTATCGTCCACAACACATTTCAACTCTATTACCATTTATTATTATTAATCGTATGGCATTTATTTACGAACCGTGAGATCTTCGAGAAGACGAGAACAGTTGCCAGTTTTTGTTGCACTTTTAGCACCACCCCGACGTCACTCTATTACCATAATCGTCCCTTACTTAATAATCTAGTGTCCGAGCGAACATCATAGGAGAAACGAAATCCGCAAGACTCCGATGGCTCGGGCATATAATCCGAATGGGTGACGATCGTGCAGTCCGGAGAGCGTACTCGGGCCGTCCAGCTGGTCGAAGACCCGTTGGGCGTCCTAGGTACCGATGGGGCGACGAAGTGCAGAGGAGCCTGAATGAGCTCCAAGCCGTCGTCGAATGGAAGGAAACAGCCATGGACAGGGAAGCCTGGCGGTCTTTGGTGTCGGAGGACAGGATCCACTTCGGGTCGTTGCGCCACAGCAGTAAGTAAGTAAGTCCCTTAAGTGCTCACGGAAAGATAGGTATAGGGTTACGTGGAACAGTATCGGGTGGTAACCCAATACCGCACGGGGCAGTAGCATACTTAGCAGAAATTTTGTCCTCACGTATGATTGGGATTTAGGGAAAAATTGTTATAACATCTCATCAACACCTTTGAGGACTTAGTTCCACCCCTACTGTGCCTTATGGATATTGACTCATTCCATTAATCTGCAAACAGCACCTGGCGAACCTTTAAAAATGTTGTTCTTGACTTGACACTGCCAAAAGATTCTCCGAATAAGCTGGCGCGAAAGTGGTGTAGATGAATGGCACTACCTACCTGGAACGCTGTCAAAGAAATAAAAGCATTGAAGCTGCAAAGTCTAGCCTCAGAGAAAGAACGACAAGATTACGCCCGACTCATCTCTCTCTTATATTGCCGTCTTTTCACCCGACTGCGCCAGACGGAGGGTTATGTTTTTCGAGAGTAGGTGTATAACTGTTTGGCACGCTCTGTAGCCTGAACGGCTCAATGGATTTTAGTTTAAATTCGTATTTACTGTGAGTAACACTGGGTATATCAAAATATAAAAAAACGAAATGACGGATTTTTGGCGCCAAATTTCAAATTACACAGAAAAGTAGTCGGTTTTTTTTTAATAATTAGTTTTGTTTCCTTTTTTTTCGAGGTAACACAAGTATGCCAAATTTCAGGTCAATTGGTTGATGATAACTAGTCTACAATTCAGTTTCAAGATTTGACCAACACAGACATATTGACAGGGCAAGTTAAATAAAAGCTTGTGAAAATCGCATTTATAAGTAAAGTAAAGTAAATTTTATTTTCAAAGTAAGTTCATTCACATATTATGCCATGAAATATCAGCGGCTCACACTAGGCTAAGCCAGTCCTGTGACACCACCTTGGTCTCTCTTAGTGCTTAAGTACATTAAAGAAAAGATTCTTTATCATCGTTACTTACATGTCCGATAAAACAGTTACATTATTACATTATGGTTCAGATTACAGATAATCATGAAACGTGCCAACAAATATGGCCGCGTCACCCTAAAAGCGCTGGCCTGAAAACCTGAAATAGCGCTGTTAGCGGTCCCGTGGGTGCGGTACAGCTAAAAAACTTTACCATTTGGGATATATAAGTATAGTGGACGGCGGTTAGGAAGTCAATCCTGACACCTGTCATTTCCATACAGTTGATAACCTATAATTTTTAAGAAAAAAAAACCGACTTCAATGGGGGAGGCCGGTAAAAGATTATTATACTTAGATGGTGCACTCTTAGATAGATATACAAAAAATAATAATGGCTCTAATATATGTTTATAATGGTAGAAGACTAAGTACCCTCAATTCCTCATGGAATCATGAAAAAACCTTGCTTGCTTGACAAACAAAACGAAGAGAACAAATCGCCAATCGTGAACTACGCGTCGTTGAAGAGTTCCGTTCTGATCATCATCAGCAGTTCCACTTCATCAAATGTCACTTTTATGAATGAAAATGCTAGATTAGTTCATGAAAATACTAAAATCACTATTTGTGTGCCTTTCACATTTGAGGAGTTCAATCGATTCCTAATGGATCCCGTCATCAGAACTCGAGCATGACAAAAATCGATCGTGAAAATAGAACTTGCTTAACAAACACAGCTAGAAGGACAAATCGCCAAACGTGAAGTTTTTGTCGTTGAAGAGTTCTGTTCTGATCATCATCAGCAGTTCCACTTCATCAAATGTCACATTTTTGTATGATAATGCTCGATTTGTTGATAAAAACACAAGAATCACTAAATGTTTGCCTTTAAGATTTGAGGAGTTCCCTCAATTCCTCATGGATCCCATCATCAGAAATCAAGCATGACAAAAATTAATCGTGAAAATAGAACTTGCTTAACAAACACAGCTGGGAGGACAAATCGCCAAACGTGAACTTTTCGTCATTGAAGAGTTCTGTTCTGATCATCATGAGCAGTTCCACTTCATCCAATGTCACATTTTTGGATGAAAATGCTTGACTTGTTGATAAAAACATAAAAATCACTATATGTTTGCCTTAAAGATTTGAGGAGTTCCCTCAATTCCTCATGGACCCCATCATCAGAACTGCGTTTTGACAAAAACGGGACCAACTTGGATATATATACTTACAATCAAAAAAAGAATTTTCCAAATCGGTTAAGAAATGACGGAGTTATGGACTAACAAACATAAAAAAAAAAAAAAAAAAAACAAAAAAAAAAAAAAAAACATACAACCGAATTGATAACCTCCTCTTTTGAAATTTTGAAGTCGGTTAAAAAGTCACTTTGAGGTTATAAACTGTATGGATATGACAGGTGTCAGGATTGACTTCTTAACTGCCGACCACAATAATGAATTTGTTTGATAGTTTGATGAGAATAGAGCCAGTGAACTCCATCTTAGACCCTGCTAGTTTAAGGTAGATCTATCATTTTTAGTATGAGTACGTAGTAAGAGCGCTCGTGGCCCAGCGGCACCCGCGTACCGCGTGCGGTATGCGAGGTTAAGCAATGTGGGCGCAGGTCAGTTCTTGGATGGGTGACCGATTTGAGTGGTTACTAACTGAGCGCTCTCGTGCTTTGGAAGGCACGTTAAGCCGCTGATCCCGGCTGCTGTCTACGACAGCAGTCGTTAAGCCAAGTTAGAGGCCTTCGGGCGGCTTGAGAACTTCTAGCAGTCAAGTCGCCCACTCACTTGACAAAGGGGGGTCGAAGTTGCACTACGTCCGTAGGGAGTACCCACCGTTACCCTACACGTGACCCCTGGGTGGTGCTAAAAGTGCAACAAAAACTAGCAACCGTACTTGTCTTCTCGAAGATCTCACGGTGCGTAAATAAATGCCATACGATAAAAAAAAGTATGAGTACTTATAAAAATCTGGGCTTTAAATTATGCGTACTTGAAATAAACAAAATACAAAAATCGTTATTATTTTTCAAGTTATTTACACATATTGTAACAAAAAAGGACGTTGGAACTTTCTGTTAAGCATTTCTATATGCTTCTGTTGGAAGATCCCGCTCCTCCATAGCTCGGAAATAGTAACAAATATTGTTAATGATAATTAACTACTTTAACGAGGAGAGGCAGGGGGCGTAGTTGTAACAACCGGGTTAGACGATTTTAGACTTTATTGTCTCAGATTCAGTATGAGTACAGACTTACAGTACTGAACCAGTGTATCCCAGCGGTGGTGGAAGTACACAAATACAGCAATGTGTATCTAGCACAACGACACTTATACGAATACGAAGGTACTAGTCCCTAGCGAAATCCAAATAAACCGTGGTTCTGCTCCGGGGGTCATGAAACTACGGGAAACAAACGATAGCGCGTTCTAACTCGATGACGGCGCCATCTATGGGCGCTTCGACTAAACCGGCCTCATACAGTGTAGTTTACATGGGCGCGGCAGTACTGCTCATGCCATCTAGCGGCGTATGCTGCTATAGTGGCTACATATGGTGTTATACTACATAATATGTTTGCGCGTGCGCGTGCGTGTGCGTGCGTGTGCGTGTGTGTGTGTGTGTGTTCACAAATAAATGCCTTTACAGGGATTCTAACCCTGGCGGGCTATGATGGTTAATCGTTTGTCGTTTGTCACTTATCGTTTATCACTTGTCGTTATCGCAATCTTGTCGTCTCCTTTACTATGCTTCCTGTCAAAGGCGTCGATAGCTTTGTCACTTATCGAACGATAAGAGTTAGTCTTGACAACCTTCAAAATGTAATGTTGGATAAATGTTTGCTCGTTAGTAGGAAGCTTTATTATTATACCAGTAAATTAAGACGGTTTAGAAAAGCCTTGTAGTTAGCAAATTTAAGTGACTTTTTAAAATACACGGTTAGTGTTTGATAAATGGCAAGTCGCACGTTTAAACAAGGTTCAAAAGTGTATATCTCTTTGTAGTCTATTACATGTCGATTTGTTCTCTGCATTTGTCGATATATATGGAGTGTTTGTATTGATTTTTATTCTCAAAATATATGATGATTATCACGATACACGTATCAAGTGAATATTGAAGTAAAATCCATACAATTATGAAAAATCGCAATTATATTGACATCCCAGTAATACTAATCGTGTATTGGGCCCCTATAACAAGGTCCCATTCGTTATGACCACAGACTAGTAACGGACCTAAACACTTTTGACAATGGTAAACGACAAGATATCGTTTTGCATAACATGGTCGTTAGTTAAAACGACAAATTGTCGTAATTTGACGTACCAACTTAGTTAATTTTATCTAAGTGCTTCTTAGGTCACGATAAGTTTTCTCGCGTATAAATATCTTGGTTTTTACCAAATTAAATAACAAGTGAGTATTTGATTTTAGTTATAATCATATTAATTAGTTTATTATACTTTTTTATTTATTTATTTAGGTAAACAAACAGTCACTACAAAAAAAGTTAGATAGATTTCTTAAAATAAAGGTTTACAATATGTGTGACCAACACCGTTCACCACTTATTAATTTAAATTGATTGTATCACTCGGAGCTATATGTGCGAGTCACAGTAGCCCCTAGCGCCTCAACGACATTAATCAGTAGGTATGAAGGAAAGGAAATTTCTATGCTTAAAATAATTTGCTAATTGCTTAAAATATACTTCTACAATTATTTAGATACTTTTTTGTAGGGATGTCAAGATATCATTTTTATCTAATGGAGGTTGCTGCTGCTGAAAAGCAGCGTAGGAAAATTCAAAGGAGAGCCATCCGGAATGCCTCCAACCCATTTGAATTGCCGGACGCTGAGTTCCATCACATATAGAGTGCGGAAGGAGCTGGCATTCTATTTATGTGATGAACTGAACGAGGACCTCCGGCCTCATCATGCCGACGGGTTGCTGGTTCATATAAAGGTAACTTAGGTACATTCTTTCTCGAGTAGAATGATGTATGGGAGTAGGCTATAGAGTGTGTATAAATAACAACACAGTAAATAGTAACACATTACCTTGGTCCTTGTGTTTTAGGTACTAACATCGCTGCATCTCCTGGGTGATGACAGCTACCAGCATGGGGCTGGACAAGACCACGGCTTGTCCATCGCACAATCTACAGTTAGCCATTACCTAGGTCAATTTGTGGACGCCGTAATAGAAGGTAGGTATCTACATTTGTTGGGCGCGACTATTGAGTGCAAAATTCGCTTACTTCATTCTATAAACACTGATGTGGATTTTAAAACTGACAGTGACACCTTTTTTATGGGTTGTATTGTAGTACACTCAACAGCAAAAGTAGATGATCATTTTAGTACTTGTCACTTTCACTACTTTGACGCATTCCAACTGTCGCAGTATTGTTACGTTAGAGCGACAAAGCACTAAAATGATCACCTACTTTTGCTGTTGACTGTACCATCTACTGTAGTATGCGTGTAGTAAGTACCATTCGAATAATATAATAATAATAAAGTTTATTTCATAAGTACTTACAACTATGTCACTGTTACATCATGGTTTGAGATAATAATAAATATTAATAATATGTGACGTATTATTTATAATAGATATTGTGACGAGATCAGTCTAAACCCAATAAGGTGTAGTTTTCCCCAAGTCTGGGTTGGCAGTCACTTTCAAAAAAGTAGTGCCTACGCCAACCCATGGGACTATTGCTCCTTTAGGATACAATCGGGAAAAAACGCTAGAAGGATGATGATTACCAATGCTTATTTGATATCAGTTTCCTTAAATAATGCTTTGTTTTGTTTGCAGACTCATGGGAAGGTGGATAGTTTTCCCAGGACGACCAGTCCCAGCGATCCACAACGGATGCCTTTTTACAGGCATAAATATGGGGTGTCGCACATCTAGGGTGCAATACACTACACCCAAGTTAAAAATATTTCTCCCGCCACTGCCGCACGGGGTTCAATACTTAAATAGAAAGTGTGTGCACTCGCTCAATGTACTGTTAGTTAAGTAATATGTGATTTATTAAATGATAAATATATATAATAACAGGGACATAGCACATACTCTCTCATTTGTCAAAGGCGTTCATGCTAATATTATGATTCTCTCCCACAGTGGAAATATTATGTTGGTATTATATTTTTAACTAACAAAGTATGAGAAATAGTGTTGTCATATCAACTGTCAAATCTCTGTCTGTCAATGGAAATTAATTGACCGAGGGAGCGAAGCGTCTCCGTTTCAGCTTTCGACAAAAATTCTTTCGTATGTCTGTCTGTCTGGATGGAAATGGGCGGGACACGTATGTAGAATGCCATGTGATAGATGGGCCAGAAAACTGGTATGCCCGCTCCACACTCGCGGCGCGAAAGCCCGTGAGAGCTGCGAAACGCGAGTGTAGATGTTGTTCACGCCTTTGCATTCGCGCTTCGCGCCGTTCCCCGATCAGAGTGCCTACCGCGAACTTCGAAAATCGAACTTCGTATCGTACCGTCCCTTTCCGTCATATAGTGTATAACACGAGAGTGAAAGGGACGGCACGACACGAAGTTCGATTTTCGAAGTTCGCGGTAGCAGGCCAGTGTCGGTTTTTAGGCCCGCGACAAAGGGTTCGCGGCGCGCGAACGTGAACAACATGTACACTCGCGGCGCGACAGCCCGCGAAAGCTGTGAAACGCGAGTGTAGATGTTGTTCACGCCTTTCGCACTCGCGCTATGGCAAGCAGTGACACGTCCATTTTCGTTCAAGTCGCGAACAAGACTGCGAAGTGCGAAGCTTTGCGAGTGTGGATGGACACAGGTCACGCGCGAATCACTGCGTAAATTCACGGAGCGACTTCGCGCGCGAGTGTGCAGCGGCCAGTAGAGTGGGTACCTAGAGATGGACAAAGAAACAAAGGTAGACCACGGAAAAGATGGGAAGATATATTTAAAGAAAAATGTGGACCAGGCCGGAGAAGACAAGCCAGAGACCGAGACAGATGGAGGATACTGGGGGAGGCCTACACCGCAGAGGTGACTTCCACATGAATATTACCTAATTAATAATAACAATGTTGCATTTAATTATGATACCTGCTATCTGTTTCTTCCCAGCTATAGATACACATATCCCACAAGATGGGTCAGCTCTCCTTAAATTGCTGCCCTATACCTACTACGAGTATATACATATTATAGACCGAACAAGTGAAGAGTCTCCGTTTTAGCTTGCGACAAAAATTCTTTCATATGTCCGGAAGACGAGAACTCCTCTTACGAAAATCGGTTAAGAAATGCGTCTCAACCGATTTTCGTGAATTTTGTGAGCAGGTTCGATAATTATATAGAATTTTATTGTCAAGCCAGTTTTTGGAAATTTTGAAATTTGAAAAAAAAAAATTTTTTTTTGAGAGCTCAGAGCCCTGAGCCACTAGTGATAACCTATGCATGGGCTTCTTCCTGACTTGGCGGGGAGGGATCGATATGTGGTAGGTATTTTGTTGTTTGACGTGAGGTTACTGATATGCGATTTACTCATTGGCCGAAATACTAACAGCATATGTTAGCGCAAAAGTGAGGCAGTACTGAAGCGCTACCGCAAACTGAAAACGAAATACAATGCCTCTCTGTCGCACTTGCATATTCGAGCACATTAGCATTCGTCTCGGTTGACACTGACAGCTGACAGGACAGTCTCAAATTGTACCGCCTCCGCATCGACGAATCAGGAAGTCACCTTACTCTACAACCCCTTAGACAGTATCACTAAAGCGGCGCGGGTGCGAGCCAGAAGCGGAGCGAGCGCGGTTATATCAGAATTTATGACGCATACAGCTCTACACTACAACGCGGGCCCACGAATTATGTGCTTGCTGTAGAAGTTCCACTATACTGAGGTCTCTATGCTGTGTGCGCCATAGAAAGCGCTATTGTGGTAAACACTCTATGCGCCATACCAACTGAATGGTATAAATAGAGTCCTCTATTAGTTGCGGCAACTATATATTAGTAGTATGGTCACGGACTTTAATTGATGAGCCATCTAGAGCTCACTTTATACTGGATACTTTATAGCTAACTATGATGCCCAATATAAAGCGAGCTTTAAATGGCTGAACAATTAAAGTCTGTGAGTGTACACTTATTGCGTTAAGGGTGTTCCTCATGCAATAAGTAGTCAATGCACAACTTGACGTAGATAGGCAAGTAAGACAAAGGCTAAAATTTTAATGTATATATAATTATATAATCAAATGTCAAGTTATAAAAGTTCTTCTAAAATTTGGATTTCCTCCATAACATATCTGAAACAAAAAAGACAATGTTATAATCCGTTACATTGATGAAAATATCTAACGCGCCAGCGTGTCCATCCAAGTTTAGCCCAGGAACTGGCGGACAGCAGCCGAGTGTTATTTTACACAAACCGTTTGGAGCCACTTTTGACCCGACAATAACTCCAAATCTATTTAACATGAAAAAATGAAATTTGGTATATGTATTAAGATCCTTTAGTACAACTAGAACCCCAAATTCCATAAATATAGGTGAAATGTGGTAGTAATCAAAAACCTAACCCACTTCCAGGTGACCTAGAAAGGTGAAATTTGGCAGCCAGCTTGGTAATTGTGTGTGCACACCAAAAAGTCAGAAAAAAGGGATTTTTTCAGTTTTATTATTATTATTTATGCTAGTTACCTCAGAACTCCGTCATTGAACTTGGCAGTTTTCTATGTAGTATGACATAATACCATGAAAGCTGTTGGATATACAAGAAAACTGCCAAGTTTAAGCTCAAAATGCATTAAGCCGCAGTAAATTAGTTTTACTGTAAACAGTGTAGTGCCAGACTTGGCACCTTTTCAGAGAATCTGTGGAACTTGGCACCTATTTAAATCTCAATTATTTTGTCTGTGTAGACGAGAACCAACCAATACAAATAAATAAATAAATAACCAAGTATCACACATTCTTATGTGATTATATTGACAAATAAATAAATAATAGGGGGACAATCTTACACAAATCAAACCAGCCCGATAGTATGAACATATTATGAGATTATATTTTAAAATTAAATTTTAAATTAAGTAACAAATAAAGGCCGAGCCACACCGAATGCGTGCGCAGCACGTGCGCGTGTGCGTGTGCGTGGCGTGCGCGTTGTATCGTATGAAATGTCATAGTAGATGACAAACCGCTTGCGTGCGCAGCACGCGTGCACGCCACGCAAGCGGTGTGTCATCTACTATGACATTTCATACGATACAACGCGCACGCCACGCACACGCACACGCGCACGTGCTGCGCACGCATTCGGTGTGGCTCGGCTTTAATAGTAATCCTTAATCCTATATGTTTAATGTCTCTTTGGTGTTGTCAGGGAAAATATGTGCGTGACAAACATGCATATTTATTTGTTGCTGAGACTTTGATGGTTTCTACATACTTATTTATTTAATTTTTATATAATAATAATAATAATATTGGGGGACAATCTTACACAAATCGACCTAGTCCCAAACTAAGCAAAGCTTGTACTATGGGTACTAGACGACGATATACATACTTATTATAGATAAATACATACTTAAATACATAGAAAACATCCAAGACCCAAGAACAAATATCCGTGAAAAATGCACAAATAAATGCCCTGGCCGGGATTTGAACCCGGGACCTCTAGCTTCGGAGGCAGAGTCACTACCAACTAGGCTAAACAGGCCGTCGATAATATCAATTAAATATATCATATACAAAATGTCCTAACGGGGATTCAAATACGGGGCCATCAGATTCGTTTTTAAATTTTAAAAATGCCTTAACAACAAGATCAGCATTGGCCTAGTTGGCAGTGACATGAATTTGATGGCCCCGGGTTTGAATCCCCATAAGGGCATTTTTTTGTGATAATCATTTGTTGACATGTTTTGGATATTTTCTATGTATTTTATATAAATATTATACAAATGTTTATTGTTTTCTGGTACCAATAGTAGGTAATCAACTTCAAAAATATGGGTGCATACAACTTGCTCAAAAATATGTCCTATAGCTCTTATGTCGGCGGATTAAGGTTGCTGTACGTATTTATAAGGATTAAATCGATACGTATTTTTGCAGTTGACCGTACCAGTCTTTTGAAATGGTCCCAAAATATTTATAAATTGTTAATTTATTATTTTACTTGATTTTATAATCACAAAAAGTGTATACTCACATCACCGATCCGGGACTCTGGAGACCAACCTCCTCGGAAGACTCCAGCATAATCACCGAGGGCACCATCTACTCTTCCTCCCCCACTGGCGGAATGGCGAGAGTGTTTCCGGTGGCCGCTGTCGCCCGCTTTGCCACAGCTTTCTCCTCCCTCACTTTCCGTTTTAGGTCCCTCCGTGTCTGTGAATATCACAATGCCATGTGTGTGTGGTCATATCATATACCTTCATTAAGTTCCTTCATATACATCTTTATTAATTCAATTCAATTCAATTAATTTATTTCAGATTATAATCCATATACACATTTGTTAGTAACAATTAGAAACTTACAAAACTATGTTAGTGAAACATTTATGAAAATAAATATAAAATAAAATTAATTTTTAATTAATAATTCATATAAAACAAGTATCAGTATCTGTCAATATAAATATATTGAGGGCATCAAGCTATAGGAGTTTATCATGTTTTATGGCTGGAATGTACTCTTACAAAAACCGTCACATACAATACAAGTAAAACATAGGCTGTAGTGACCGGTTACCATCAGGTGGGCCGTACGCTTGTTTGCCACCGACGTGGTATATAAAAAAAAACATGACAATATGATAGCATGATAAGTCATGCCAGAAAGACTAAAGCCCTCTTAAATATAATTTTATACTATATGATTCAGACAAGATTAAGTCACAACATGGTTTATAGCCATAAAACATAATTAAAATCCCTTTTGTAGCTTGTGTATAAAAAAAAATGAATATTTCCATAAATGTTACAATTTTATGAGCAACCATACTTTGAGGAATCTAAGTATGTAGTTGTGGCATGTTCGAATATGCATTAGTTTTTTGTCCATTCAAACACACCAGAACTACATACAAAAGGAGATTTACTTAAGTTTTTACCTAATATACCTCATAAACCAACTTCAATAAAAGGAGGAAAGTTTTCAGTTTGTCTGCATGTTTGTTGTTATTTTTTTATGTATGCATGTTTCCCGATGACTCTTGACTATGTTGGCCGATTTTGATAATTCTTTTTTTGTTTTAAAGCAGATAACCCATAAAAATTTGGTGATAGTCTAATGGTGGGATTCAGGAGGAATTGAGTGATACATAATTATTATGTATCCATTACTTACGATTTTCCAAGCCACCGCGGACTTCTCCGGGCCAAACTTCAGCAGCACCTCGGCCATAGCTTGCCAGTTTCCTTCATGTTTTTGATCACCGAGTGGCTAGTCGAACTCCCCGTTTGCAAAAAGGGGGTTTGCAGCCATGTGCTCTATTAATTTCTGTTTTTGAACGGCGGAGCAGCGCTGCGGCTGAAAGCGTATTCATCATGCAAATAAGGAAATATGAAACGAACATAATTATTTACTAATATTTTTTTATTACTATGAAAATCTTTAATTATATTTTATAATTATTATAACTTACACTTTCGGCGGCATTGTCGCGATTTTTTTTATTATAGTGGCCCACGCAAAGGCCTTCTTCACTTTTCTTACAAACAAAAACGTACTGTTTATATTCTCATTGTTTACAAACAACCGACCACCCGACATTTTAGTTTTCGAACAACGCATCGCTCCGAATATAACCTCAACTTTCGCAGTGTTGCCAGGTCCAATCTGAAAAAGTCTCTACTCAAGTGCTGTACACACCCGAAAAATCAAGATATTGGAATGAAAAATAATAGTCGATATGATTTATATGTCAATACTTACCTAAATGCAGTTTTTTTACTATCATTGTGACAGAACTTATCTAATTATTAATCTCTGTATTGTAAAAAGCGTCAGACGGTTATTTTCAAATAATTATGTTGTTAAAAAAAGTCGGAAGACTAATTTCTCTATTTAAAATGATGCACACCTCAGGATTTTCAACACTAAACACAGTCTACCATGTCGCTATATCAATTCCAAAGGTCAATTTATCATAAAATTTTGGAGGTAGAGGTTGCATTGCAGACTCATAAAATCATTTTAGGCAATTTTTATCTACAGTTCGACAGAGGTCTATCACATCAAGCTAGTCACGCACGGCTCTATTCAGTAAAAGACTCGCTTTATCTTTGTGTAATGGGTGTTACCACTCACATATTGCCATCTTAGTATGGTGTGGGGCGTGCAATATTGGATGGTTTTCAATTCCAGAACTGATTTTCGATATTGGGCTCCAATTCCGGAATTGGGATTTATCTAATTCCTTGATCATGTCATGATACCATGTCTTATAACTATTAATAGGTACTTACCTCCTGAAGTCAAATAAACGTTAACATTACTTAGCCAGATGACCTGACTACAAATGAAACCTTTCATGGCCAAATTCGGTAGAAAACTAAAGCAGTAGGTATGGCCGATTCAGGGCATGGTCCATCGACCATGTACCTTACATTAAAATAGAAAATCGGCCATATTGCTTTAGTTTTCTACCGAATTTGGCCATGAAAGGTTTCATTTGTAGTCAGGTCATCTGGCTAAATAATTTTAACGTTTATTTGACTTCAGGAGGTAAGTACCTATTAATAGCTATAAGCTTTTAGTCTTAGCCTTGTGGTAAATCCGCCACTGCCTCCTCGAATGTCAAGTGCTTCATTATTGTGTCTGCTTACTATTAGGCAGGTCGTATGGTGTTTGCCGCCGTGGTTGCACTATACAATCTTAGGCCTTGGCGTCTTTTATTATGTATATACGATGCGACGTGCGGCATAAAAGAGTATAAATTCGGAAACTGGTTTCATTATGTGGCAACTCCATCAATCATGCTGTCAATGCTGTCATACTCCAAATTTCAAAAATCGAACTTTGTGTCGTGCCGTCTCTTTGCTCTCCGTCCTCACTCTTGTGTTATATACTATATGACGGAAAGGGACGGCGCGTGCGACGGACTTGCTAGAAATTGTAATAGAAAAAAATACAGTGAGTTTTTGGGTTTTTTACGTCTTGTTTGAAAACCTTAATATTCGCTGTATTTTTTCTCCATTATAATTTCAAGCAACGGAAACTAATTTCCGATCTAGATATGCTGGATCCCATTTTGTATACAAAGTTTCATGTCATTCTAGCATGGCGTTTTAAAATGGGAGCGAAACTACGTTTGTATGGAGAATCTAGCTTACTGCGGACTCTTAAGTTACTGTAATTTTATTTTCTTCCCAGATATTTTCCAAAGAAAGAAAGTTATCTACTTGATTGTGATAAACAAGTAGGAAACAGCCAAGTCATAACAAATCTAGGAACATTAATCTCCATTGTCATAGCATTATCACGATACTGTTACATCCTGAAGAGTGCCCAGGGTCTGCTACCTAATCCCAAGAAATGGCGTAAGCACAAGATTTTATGAAAGCAACTGCCATCTCACCTTCCAATCCAAGGGAGAATCTAGACCTCATTGTGATTAGGCTTGTTGCCCGTTGGCCTTTTACTTGGCTTCATGGCTGCTGTAAATTTAATAGCAGCCGGGATCAATGGCTTAACATGCCCTCTAAAGCACAGGAGTGGTCAGTTAGTAACCACTTGAAGTGGTCACTGCTGGGCCATGAGCGGTCTTTAACAGGAACATTTATAAGTTTTTTTTTAGTGCACACTTAATGTGACATAATATTACGAAGAAGTAATAAAATGGACCCCAAATGAAATATAAAATTATATATATGAAATACCTACTATTTTGTTTAATTTATACCTTTACAATGCTACCAAAGAAGATATATACTAAATGCTACTCATATACAGGGGGTGCGCAGAGGAAGGTGAGTGTTACAGAGACTGTGTGTGAATTTACTCCCACTTGTCGGTTTTCATATATGTCACCAGTAAATATAGTTTGTAAGCTAGTAAGAATACAACTTTGAAGAACTATTATATTAATCTGTGGTACAACTAAGCAAGGTAAGCTATAGCCAGTTTATCTATTAAGTATTAAGGTTGTCAGGAAGAGATTGCTCTTTAGTGTTAAGACTGCCAATTTTCTACCATTATTTTATTTTGTCTTGGTGAACAATGAAGAAGTATTGTATTGTATTGTACAATGCCATACAAATTATTTGTAAGAAACAAATAAGTGTGACATACATTTTACAATGGTCAGTACTTAATAGATACAATACAACAAAACTTTATTGTACACTTAAATGAATGATTACAGTGAACAATTAAAGACACATGATTATTATATTTTTACTTTAATTACTAAGTAAGAATAAATAGGCTACTCTTTATATATTACAAGTTTAAGTACAAGGCGAACTTATCTATTTAAGGGATCTCTACCAGTTCTTGTCTCTCTCTCTCCTGAATATAGGTTCCATTCCCATCTGAAACTTGGAACCCTGAAAATTATTTTTAGGAACATTAGTAACAGAAGGAAATTTATTTAGACAAAATCGTAGAACAAAGAGGCAGAAGGCAGATGAATACCTTTACAGCCGTTGAATACATAATATACTTATGCTTTAAATTTGCCTGTTTATTTTTATGAATCTTAAGTTGAAACATTTGGCAGTGAAATTGTAGGTTGTGTTGCGTTCCGTGGGTCACGTACGGTGCTGTCTGAAAACCAGCGCTGCAGGTGTCTGACACCTCGGCATAATGCTGAGACAGCAACCGATTCACTGCCGCGAAGACACACGTTGTGTTCTATTTTATGTGAGTTGTATTCCTTTTATCTGTGTTGTATCTGTGTGTCTTTTGTGTTAGTGAATAAATGTCTTTCTTCTTCTTCTTCTTCTTCTTCTTAAATGTTGCACAATACACAGATAACCTTTTACAATACAATATAATCATGACAATACAGATTATTTTGTCTTTCAGTTTAGGTATAGATCCGTGTTTCAGGTAGATCCGGTGGTTTGAAATATATTTAAAGAACTGAATTTGCTTTAGGCTGACAAGTAGTCGCTGTAAACGAACAAACTTGGTACTTATGTATCACAACTTACAGTATACTTTCTTAAAACTTGTGGACTAGTTATTGTTGAGCTAATAATGGTATGTTTCTATTCGATACTTTGCTTTACTTTTTACACGCTTTTCTATGAAAAATTATATTACTAAATATGTTATGTTGATATTATTTTATTACTTTGTAGTTTGTTAAAGTTGACATTGACATTCGCCTCACACTACTAACCATACATTTTCAAAGGCACTTAAGTTTGCTGACCACCAAACATTTCTAAACCATCTTAAATTTATGGTATAATAGTAAAGCTTCCTACTGACGAGCAAACATTCATCTAATATTACCGACAAATGGATTAAAAACCCAAGACTTTTGAAGCTGTCAAGATGTCGCTTATCGATCGATTAGTGACAACTGTCGATGTTTTTATTATATCGTACGTCAAAACCATAGTAAGGATAACGATAAAACTGAGATAAAGACAAATGACATGTGATAGAAGACTTCTTTTTACTAAGATTTTAGACTTAGATTAATAAGTAATACGTGATTTTAGAGCTAAACTCTAGTAACTCAGCATGGACGCCAGTGTGGATGAAGGGATACCACAGGGGGAATGATGTCTACCGATGGTTTACACTGTTAGGTCTTTAGTATACTGTTCGGTTTGTTGTTTGGGGTGAAAGTGATGGTCCTCCCCCAACTCTGGAGAGCTGGGAAATCACCTCTTCCATCTCTGTCGTCTGTGAGGTCTGTTACTTCAACTCCCTGGCCGCCTGGCATCGTTTTGTAACATTTTCTTTAGTAGGTCTTGAGTCGATTAATACGTGCTCTTAGTTTGCGACCGGAATGTAATTTGCTGCTGCCCTGATGAGGGGATTGATGTTGTGTGGCGTAGCATCGAACTATCGCCTTGACGCCAGTGTCATATATTATTTAACTTTTTCAAGCCCTTCCCTATGCAGAATCAGTGTTCCTCCAACCAAGGGGCTCCCACTGCTCCCCTGAGGAACCGATTTTGCAGGGCCTGGAGCTTGTTCAGGCGATACTTCAACAAACAACTAGCTATCATAATGGGTCATGCATATTCAAATGCTCGGCTACAGTGCTACTCTCTTCAGATGTTAGAGTAAATATGCAGATATCTTCGAGCACCCTGATGACTGCAATTACCTTAAACTTTTGCCCTATGAAATTTCAACTTCACTTCCACTTAGCTAAGTCCAGCACACAGAAGGTCTATCAGGGACTAGTAAATTATATAGTCTAGCCTTAAGTAGGTAGTTTTACCATGGAGAGGTCTGTATCATTCGTTTTGTATGACACTTTCTAACTACTTGGCACCATCTGTAAGAAACTTCTTTGTTGTGTCACTATATAATACAATACAATACAAATAATACAAATAAATTTATTTGTTGTGTCACTATTGTGATAGGCAGAGGCCCAAGTGTTATACAGGGACCTCTCCATAGTGAAACTAGCTACAGCAGCCTACCCTAGCTCTACCGCCACTTTATATGGCCAAAATGTCCTAAAACATCGCATGAAAGACGGTATTAGCTATCATGCTAGCTAGGCTGGCTCATTATTTTATAGATTTGCCACAATGTATAGGCATTGACAGATTTGACAGTCTATATAATTAACTGGTCTCTGGAAACACTCGCCTATCAAACCTCTATATGTATAAGGAGCATGCAAAACAAAGTTCCCAATGAAACAAAATAGTAGTAAAAATAATAAGCCCTTTATTCCGTACTAAGAGAAATTAACATGTACAACTTAAATGTAATTTATTCTACAGAATGTCTCTTAGTTCGGCGTGCCGGTTGGCAAAGGCCTCCTCCAATGATTTCCATTGTTGCCTGTCTTGGGCAACCCTTCTCCAATTTATTTATTTATTTATTTATTTTATCTTATACATCATTTTAATTATGAACTTTTCTGGTGATTTGGCTGTTCCTATGCATTTGTAACATTGAAGTAGGTGATCTTCATCCTTTTAAGATCTGAAAAAATAAAGATGAAAAATTAAACCTCAATAATAAAACGAATTACCGGGTATCCTCTTAATTTAATGGCAATAAAAATATGTTTTTCTTGAAGCTATAAACTGACCAGAGAGGGCCAAATACAAATAGACATTCTTAGCCAAGTTCCCTGGCAATAAGATGAATGGCAATAATAATGTACCATTGAGGAATTTGATTTCTGGGCTGCTTCATACCTTGTCCCAGACAACACAACAACAATATGATATCTCTAGCAGCTTTCATATTGATTTTCACTGTGAAGAGCTGACAAGTGGTCCGGAACGGACAAGTAGTTCTAACAGAATAGGTAGCGGACCCCGGGCAATCCGGGCATCTTTCAGGATGTAACTGTACTGGGATAACGCTAGGATCATGATGATGATGATGAATAATGTACATAGCTCCACATAAATATACTATTAATTTGACTGTGGTAAACTTTCTACATATTGTATGCATAATGCATTAAGGTGTCTTATTTATACTTTAGATCTAGTTAATCACGTAGGTGCTCTGTAAAACTTGACATAAACGTATACAGGGCATTGATGACATTCCTTGTAATCTAACCTTTTTAGTTCTTGGTCTGTCTTTGGGAAGATACGGAACTATGGATTTCTTTGTGTTCTCCATAGTACCTAAGTAGTTTATAGAGTTGCGTAGCCAACTGTACAATGGAAAGCAACATTCAAATAATTGCAGCTCTGCCCAGTAAAGGAATTTTAATCTATCACAGTTATGGCAAACAAACCTTACGTACCATTTTGATAACAGCACATCAGTCAGAGATTCATCCTTGTGCACTTATAATACCCAGCTAAACATCCGGCTGAGGAACTCAAAACTGGCAAACAGTGTCCGCGAAGACTCTTCGTGATAAAATATACGGCTGCTTCTCAAATTGTAGGTCGATGATGCTAATGTTCCCACATTTTGTACCTAAACATATATACACAAATCATTACTAACTTATACTCGTAGGTAAAATATAGCAGCGTATTAAACTAATTTATATTATTATCACTAGGAAATCAAGTACTCACTTGTTATTTTGGATAAACCAATATTTTACACACGTTAAAGCGTAGCTATATGATATGAGGACGACGTGACATCGGAAGCACAGATAAAATAAAAGTTGAGTTGAGACGTCAAAACGTCAAATCACGACAATTTATCGTTTTAACTAACGACCATGTTCGCAAAACGATATCGTTTATCGTTTGTCGTTTATCGCTGTCAAAAATGGTTAAAATCGTGATAACGAGGTAAACCATGTTATGTATCGATAAATGTCGTGGATAAATCGACAAATTTACCGTTTATCGTTTATCGAGCTCTTATCGACGATCCATCATAGCCCTGCTGGAGATTCACTATTAACTAGATTAAAGTGGTCCTCAAAGTCAAGTCAAAGTTTACAAACTTATGTTTGCTGTGTGTTTGACACAACCAACCAACACCATTACCTAAGTAATCAGTGGAAATTGTACAAAAGATTAGTTTACTAATTACTCTTTTTTTTATACCACGACGGAGGCAAACAAGCTTACGGCCTGCCTGATGGTAAGCAGACACCGTAGCCTATTGACACTTGCGACTCACAAGTGCGTTGCCGACCCTTTATTGACTTGGCGATTACATTATAAGTTTATCTTGATTGCTTCGGCTACCTAAAAAGTAAAATTGCTACTTTCGCAATAGTACAGCAGAGATATTTACATATTATTATTTAAATCGTATTTACCTACAATTTTTTCCTTGACTTCGGCACAGCGCTGAATTTTCTAGAATCCAGTAAATATGCCTATCCGAGGGTGCTTGACCTAAATGGCTAAAGTAGTGGGGCCTTATTGAAAATGATGTAGGGGAAAATTGGTAAATGTGTAACATTCGCCTGATTTCCTTCATCCGCTCCTCAATTTGAGTACAAAATGGACTAAGCTATTAGGAAATTTGAAAATATAAGCGATTTCAACTCTGATATTGAATTTTATTTATTTCCTAATAGAAAGATCTATCAATGAAGGGAGCGCTCGTTGCCCAACGGCGCCCGCGTACCGCGTGCGGTATGCGAGGTTAAGCAATGTCGGGCGAGGTCAGTCCTTGGATGGGTGAAAGTTTTGAGTGGTTACTAACTGAGCGCTCCCGTGCTTCGGAAGGCACGTTAAGCCGTTGATCCCGGTTGCTGTCTATGATAGCAGTCGTTAAGCCAAGTTAGAGGCCTCCGGGCGGCTTGAGAACTTCTAACAGTCAAGTTGCCCACTCACTTGACAAGCCAAATCCCAATTAGGTCTGGTTTCTCCCTCGGGTTGGAAGGTCAGATGGCAATCGCTTCCGTAAAAAAATTAGTACCTACGCCAATTCTTGGAATTAGGTAGCGGACCTCCGGCATCCTGCAGGATGAAACTGTACTGGGAATAACGCTAGGAGGATGATGAGGAAGAACTATCAATGAATCTATCTTGATTCTATTATTTCATGAAAACAATTACAAAATTAATTTACATTCATGTAAAAAATATGAAAATTCGCGTCATTAAAACGTAATAATATTTCTTCTACTCCAGAATTATAATCAGTCAATTAAACAAATCAATATTAAATAACTCTATACCATAGACGAGTCATTATTATGACTGATGGTAAAATCAAAATGGAGTTCCATTTCATACATTATTATACAACTGGTTTTGTTTAAAGAGGCTCACGTCAATGCCCGTATTTAATTCTGCCACCATATCGATTTTTAATTGATATCAAAATATTTTGCTGTCGAAAATACATGATTGAATGCAAAACCAACCAACTAACTAGGCTGGCACGACGACCCAAAATGAGCCTTGGCCTCCGAGACAAGAGCACGCCACTTTTCTCGGTTCTGCTCTATTTCTCGCCAGCTTGCATCGGCTCCAAGCTCACGCAGGTCCGCGTCCACCAAATCCTTCTAGCCATACTTAGGGTGACACACAGGATGCCGAATGAATGCAACGTTACATAATTATGTAACACTTATTGTCAAGGGTTTGAACCCACGGGATTAAAAGTCTCGTTCATTAGCGCTTGGTGGCTTCTGGCCCCCTGAGCCATACATTTACAAATAAGACTCAGGAGCACATTCTGCGAATCAACTGTCAGTGGGACGGAGATGCTGTGTATGTATGTACAGTCGAACTCGTTCGTACAAGTTACCTACATGTTCGGAGCCCACAAAACAGCTTTCACCGTAAATTCAACCCCCAACGGTGTCGGGAACACCGACCGCCGCTCGCTGAATGTTAAGTGCACTGTGAATTATTCTGCCTGTTGGTGTTTATTGTTTTTAACCGATTTCAGTAGAAGAAAAGAGGTTTTCAGTTACGGGGAAGTAGTCTCACAAACAATGAAATCTGCAGGGAAAATCCGAAGTGCGTTAAAAAGTGTGGCAAGGTTCATAATGAATGAAGTAACGCTACAGAAAAGTATGTTATAACCAGTCGGTGAGCTGCATTTGCCTCTAGGCGACAATGCAACGAATCCTCAAATGCAAAAGCGGCTTTGATGTCCGCTTACTATCAGGAAAACCGTAAGCTTGAAAATATTTTTTTTAATTCTTCTTTATACAGCATAAGACCGGTCGGTTAAGCCCTTTTTGTTCCAATAGAGAAAAACAGCCTGTAGAATAAGCAGTCGCAATCAACTATGCCGTTTACCCTCACTAGTAGCCACTTGAATTGAAACCTTATAATAAAGCTACAAAGTTAATTATTGCATGAAAGCCATTAACGTTGTTTATCTCGAGATGCTAGAGGAAATACCTTAATAAATCAGAGAGCGAGCATATTTCAGAGTATGATTTAATGTAGGGTTTAGTAACACGTGGAGGTTGTGATTTACCGATCGGCCGTTTACTAAGGTTTCTGACCGAATTCCGTGTAGATATATAGGAAATATCCGTATTAAATTACTTCTATATAGTATAGGGTTTCTTAAATCCTTAGGGGGTCCGTGTAAGGGATGATTCCCACTAGACCATTCAGTTTCCGAGTCGTAGCTAGATCGACCTTCCACCACCACCACCACCACCATATCAGCCGAAGGACGTCCACTGCTGGACTGCCTTCCCTAATTTCATGGGGGGTAAATTCCATAATCGCCACGCTTGGCGTGCGGGTTGGCGATCGCAGTATCTCCACCGCACTCCAGGGATGCTGCTACCCATCCCCCGGTGGTCTTGGTCGTAGTTTTAGGACATACCCGGGTCCACCACCAACCGGATCGACCATCAAACGTTTGTTTTTACCAAAAGTGCGTGGGCCGGGCCGCTTCCGAGAGTCACAGGACCTAGACACGCAACGGCAGTCGTCTTGCTGACATAGAAAACGGGCCGGCCCGGACATGCAATGGCCTAGTGTGAATCAACCTTAATGAACGCCACGGGTGCATCGTCTATCATCATCCTCTTAGCTTTATTACCAATACAGTTGCATCCTGAAGGATGCCCGGGGTCCACTACCTAAGGGGTCTATCGCCTATATATCAAAATGCATTTATATTACAATTGGTAGTCATTAGTTTGAAAAGAATCCGTGGGCTATTAGACATTTCAAAAGGGGTCCATGACTAGCCGAAGCATAAGAAACCCTATAGTGATCGCTTTGAGTGGTTTTTCTGACAAACAGTGTTCGTCCTATTTTAGTAAACTTTTATTTATTATATGTGTTAGTATAAATAAATGTTTTTTCTTTCTTTCTTTAGAAGGCACGTTCGCGATCGCTGCTGCTGTCTACGACAGCAGTCGTTAACCCAAGTAAGAGGCCTTTGGACGGCTTAAGAACACTTCAAACAGTCCAGTTGCCCACTCACTTGATGAGTCTAATCCCATAAAGGTCTAGTTTCTCCCTTGATTTGGAAGGTTAGATGGCAGTGAAAACGCTGGAAAACTCACCCGAAAGCGGTTGATACGGACGCGGCCAGCGTTGTAACCACGTCGATGACAAGCTAACGTGACGAACCTAACCACATGCCCCCCCTCCCCCTCCTGAACGAAATCCTGCTTGAGTCGGGGTTCAAACCTACGATCTCCAGATTGAAAGTCACGTGCTTTACCGCTTGGTTACCACCACCACCACCACCACCATATCAGCCCTAGGACGTCCACTGCTGGACATAGGCCTCCCCCAATTTCATGGGGGGTAAATGCCATAATCGCCACGCTTGGCATGCGGGTTGGCGATCGCAGTATCTCCACCGCACTCTAGGAATGCTGCTGCCCATTCCCCGGTGGTCTTGGTCGTAGTCTTAGGACATACCCGGGTCCGCTTGGTTACAATAGCATTGAATTCATCATCTTCATCATATCAGGCGAAGGACGTCCACTGCTGGACGTAGGCCTCCCTAAAGAGTGCCACAATGACCATTCAGCGGCCTCCCACGATCTTTACCAGGTCATCAATCCACCTTGGGCACCTTGTGGGAGGTCTGTCCACGCTCCACTTTCCGGTATGTGCTTTGAATTAAATATGTGTAATTCGTAAAATCTATCATTCTAGAAAACGACGCAATCTTAGTCAGATTCAAGATAGTACTTACGGAGAATACTTAGAATATTTCCAATAGTAATAACTTACAGGTATGTAAATCACGTGTCTCAGCTTTATCCTACTCGTATATAATCGGATTCAGCGTTTTAGCTTCTCTTGGACTCAATTCCGAAATTAGTTGTTACGTCTGGAAATCAATACATTGTTTTTTTTTTGTTAGTAATACATTTAATGAATTTAAAAGGAAAAACATTACAGCTAAGAACATATAAAGAGTAATTGTATTGTATATAACTAGTTAATAAATTCAAGTGAATATTTATTACATTGATTTGATTTAAACTTGCACGATTTTCATACATAGCCCACGTATCGCGTACGGTGTGCAAGGTTAAGCAGCGTCGGCTGTGGTCAACTCACGGATAGTTGACCGCTTTGAGTAGTTACTAACAACAGTCGTTAAGCCAAGTTACAGGTCTTCGGAGGCTTGAGAACTTCTAATTCTAACAGTCAAGTTGCCCAGTCACTTGAGAAGCCTAATCCCAATAAGTTCTTAGTTTCCCCTTTGGGTTCCAAGATCAGATTTAGATTGCACCCGCTAGGCGGGCTGTCACTATTGGTAGCCGTAGCGCCCCATAAACCGACCGCCTGTTTCTGGGGTATATTCAAGATCTAAGTTTAGGACTGAAAGACGAGACGAGACGTGAAAGGACTGGGCTTTATTGACTATGTGCGAAGTAGGTGGTGGGGGTAAGCTAGGCGATCGCAGCGCACACCATGGCAGAAATGTGTACTTACCGGGGACCACTGTCAAATTTACTTTCACGTTTTCTATTGGTTTCTTAACGGTTTCCTACGATTCGTTTCGTTTGTATGTATTTATTTATTCTCTTATTAATTTCAGTAAAATTTCCAATACGGGGTCTTTCTCGTTTACTAAAGTAAATAAAATATTCATGTGTCATTATTTGACATCTCTGAGTTTTGACATTGTCTCGGGACCTTTGACGTTTCTGACGTGCACATAGCCAATAATCACTGGTAGCTCTCTACATTTGCATGGTAGCACGCTCTCTCTTCCATTGCGGTGTGAGCGGGACGCACTGATATTGTGATGTTGTTGAAATGAAATAGTTGTTTTCAAATGGAGACATTTGTCTCAATTTGAATACGAATTACAATTTCAAAACAGTTTCAAAGCAATTGTGAAGCGATTAGAATTTTGATCACACTGGTATCCATACGGTTAAATACTTATAAAGCTATAGTGTGGCTCTGTGAGCTGCAGGCGTCGCATTTTTTTTAATTTTTAATTTTTTTTAAACTGACTCGACAAAAATCTATATAATTATCGAACCTCCTCACAAAATTTCACGCGAATCGGTTAAGAAATGCGACCTGTAGAGGAGAACATCCGGACAGACAGACATACAAAAGAATTTTTGTCGAAAGCTGAAACGGAGACGCTTCGCTCGCTCGGTGAATAAATGCGAAAGTAACTCAGTTCCTCTATCTGCTTGCCTTTTACCATTTACGTTTGAAATGGCTATGGGAACTTAAATCTTATACTAATAAATATACAATATGTACAGTACGTTTCATTAGGTACTTCATACCGAGAATACTTAGTTTGTGGAATAATCTCCCTGCCGAGGTATTCTCAGCTCAGTTGGTTAAAGCGATTGACCATGTATGCCAATCAATCGAAACGTTTATTTTAAAATTATAGGTAGAGATATAAACTACGATAATTATAATAAAGAATTTTGAACTTTTCAAATGCGTAGTTAATTTTGATGCTGACTGTACAAGTCGAATCCTGCTTGGGGCGCTATTTTTAACCGACTTCAAAATTTCAAAAGAGGAGGTTATCAATTCGGTTGTACTTTTTTTTGTTTTTTTTTTTTTTTTTTTTTAATGTTTGTTATTCCATAACTCCGTCATTACTTAACCGATTTGGAAAATTCTTTTTTGATTGTAAGTATATATATCCAAGTTGGTCCCGTTTATGTCAAAACGCAGTTCTGATGATGGGATTCACGAGGAATTGAGGGAACTCCTCAAATCTTTACGGCAAACATATAGTGATTTTTGTGTTTTTATCAACAAGTCAAGCATTTGCATCCAAAAATGTGACATTTGATGAAGTGAAACTGCTGATGATGATCAGAACAGAACTCTTCAACGACGAAAAGTTCACGTTTGGCAATTTGTCCTTCTAGCTGTGTTTGTTAAGCAAGTTCTATTTTCACGATTGATTTTTGTCATGCTCGAGTTCTGATGATGGGATCCATTAGGAATCGAGGGAACTCCTCAAATGTGAAAGGCACACAAATAGTATTTTAGTATTTTCATGAACCAATCAAGCATTTTCATTCATAAAAGTGACATTTGATGAAGTGGAACTGCTGATGATGATCAGAACGGAACTCTTCAACGACGCGTAGTTCACGTTTGGCGATTTGTTCTCTTCGTTTTGTTTGTCAAGCAAGCAAGGTTTTTCCATGATTCCATGAGGAATTGAGAGTACTTAGTCTTCTACCATTATAAACATACTTATAGCCATTTTTATTTTATTGTATGGAATCTAAGAGTGCACCATCTAAGTAATAAAGTAATCTTTCACTGGCCTCCCCCATTGAAGTCGGTTTTTTTTTCTTAAAATTATTATTTGTAATATTTTCCATTTAATTTGATACTCTTTGAAATGTTCAACTTTCTTGCTGTGTAGACAATCATGAGATGGACGATTCAAAGGAGTTCCAACCCTTCATACAGAAGTTAGATTTCATATTTGAATGGGTTGCGGGCAGACGGTCGGCTCCGGTCGGTTGCCGCCGGCTCTGCCGCTGCCGTTTGGATACGAAGTCTAGCTTCTGTATGGAGGGTTCAAATTCCTTTGACTCCGGTGGCGTGCGCGCCGATTCCGGCCGTTTGGTGTGAATAGTCCATAGTCGACATAGAAGTGAGCGCAGCGTTTCAAAATTTCCGGGAACGCCCACGAATTATGAACTAACAGTTTTACAGATTTAAAAAAAAGCTTGTAGTTACAATACCTACCATATTATATACGCTATTGTCGTATTGCGTGAAGTTACTGCTAAAATCGTGGCAGAACAAACTGCCAGGTTGTTTTAGAAATGGCTAAATGTTTTGCCATGGACACGAACGGGATAGGTTCACTCGTTCAGATTACTGAATCAAAAATTGCTTAAAATGAATCCGCTTGCGTGATATAACTATAAAGTGCCAATTTTTGTTGGAGTCAAGTGTCCCCCTGCGATCTAAATGGTTGTTACTGGGTAAAAATGCATGGTATACTTATACATATAATGAATTTGAAAGGAAAACTATAAAGAATAATAGCCGAAATTAAGAAATGTACTTGAAAAGCAAACTTTCGTATTATTTTCCATTGATTACTTATAGATAACTAGCTTTTGCCCGTGAATCCGTTCGCGTGCAACTCGTTATATTATACAAATAATTGCTATTAAATTGTTGTAGGCGCAGACTTAAATGTCGATGCGAAATTCTACCCCCCATTTCACCCCCTAAGGAATGACTTTCGGGACTCAAGCCATATCTATACCAAATTTCATCTAAATCGGTTTGGCGGTTTAAGCGTGAAGAGGTAACAGACAGACAGACAGAGTTACTTTTGCATTTATAATATCAGTATGGAAGGATGTTGTTAGTTGTGTCAAACACACAGTAATTATACGCTTGTGAACTTTTAAGCCTGCACATGCAATCTAACGGGTGGAATGCTACATTGCGCGTGGACCGACATCCACTTAGCCAGTTTTTTACGAGCTTTTATTTAACTTAGAATTTATGCATGTTTGTACAGTAACTAAGTGTATTCGGGTGGAATCTTGCAACTCAATTTTGAAGCAGACATCTTCAACCGATTGAGCTGAAATTTGACATACTTATGTAAGTTCGGTGACAATACAATATTATGGTACCACCAAACTGATCTATTGATGGAGCCAGAAGGTGGCCATAGCAACTCCTACATGATAATCCCGTCGTGTTTGTCGTGTGTCAATAAAACCTTTAAAAAAAATAGGGGACAATTTTTACACAAATCAAACTAGTCCCATAGTAAGCTCAATAAGGCTTGTGTTATGGGTACTAGACGACGATATATTTAATAGATATAAACTTATATACATAGAAAACGTCCAAGACCCAGGAACAAATGATTCTGCTCACCACGGAAAAAAATGCCCTTACCGGGATTCGAACCCGGAACCTCTAGCTTCGGAGGCAGTGTCACCAACTAGGCTAAACAGGCCGACAAACAAGACAGCTTGTACCAAAAAAATATTTTTTGACTGAACCTTATTTAATTTTAGTCAGTTCACGAAACTACTGCATATATAAGATGGCCAGTTACACAGCTAAGGAGTTGGCTCGCTGCCCCGCCGGCCAGTCTGGCTCGCACGGCGCCCGGGCGGCGACTTATTTCACCACCCTAATACAACTTCCAATAATCTAGGAAACATGCTATGATTGGGCTAGAATATTTTAAGTACAATACAATACAGATACTCATACATTCGGTCTTATTTATTCGTAAAACCAATACATGACAGGTTCAAGAAAAGAGCGTACTTAGTCCACGCCGGCAACGCGCTTTCAACCCCTCTGGTGTTGCGAGTGTCCATGGGCGGCGCTAATCGCTTACCATCAGGCGATCCGTCAGCTCGTTTGCCTCCTATATCATAAAAAAAATGAATATCATTTTAACCAGATGTTTTCTTTCATCGAAAAGCTATTGTTAGATATCAAAATGATATTTCGCATATAAGTTTAAAAAACCCAGTTGGTATTCGAACCCACGACCTGCAGATTGAAAGTCGCGTACCTTCCCAACTAGCAAAAACCACTCATACAACAGTCTCAAGATTACATTTTTTTCGCTCTTACATTGATTCTATATCATCGTATAAGCCCGGATTTGGGCACAAATTATAAGCGTATTCATTTTAATATTGTTCTAATATCAGTCTAACTGAATGCTATTCACATTTAAACTAATCTTGCAAAAACTAATTTAAGCTGCCTTAGGCTAATATCGCCGTTACGTAAGTATCTTTTAAGTCTACATAGGCTTATATTGGTCCACCGTTAGAATCTTGTGAGCCTAAACAGGCTTCTTTAGATTTTTTTAAGATCACACGGTATCTTAAACATTCTGACAGTCGAGCTTGTGTGAAAGTGCACCTTGACAATAAAAATAAAAAAACAAACTAGTTCAAACTGTTTATTAATCATAATTTATTTTGCAAATTAATTACTTGTTGGTTATTATCTGGTTTCGTGTTTATGTTTTACGGCAAATTTTTTACTGTAATATATTATTTACTGTAAAGTAGACCCTGTTTTACACTTCAAACTTCATGCGCCTAATCAAATATGCTATTTCATGTTCTCTTTTAATTATTTCATTTCTTTATTTGTATTAAAAATGTCGCCATTTTGATGGTTGCATTTTTCCAGCGCACTGTTAGACTATTGTAAGAGCGTTTACACTAATATTGGCATTCTGAGTACGAATGGTAAGGCCATGTTGAATTAATTAGAGTTCTGTGCTGTACCTCGTCAGCCTATTTACAGTGCTCTCAGGCTATGCTGATATTAGTCTGATAGTCTTACAACAGCATTTAGCAAATATATTATAAAATCAACTGAGCTTAAAGAATGGGGATATAAGAACAGGTTTTCTCAAGTGCAATGCGGCTTCGTAAATGTTATTGTAGGAGAGAGAGGCTTATAATAGTATTATAAAATGCTTTTATATACATATATGAGACTTGGTAATAAGACTGAGCGTTCTTGACTACGGCTAGCTTGTACAAGGCTAATATAAGAGCGATGACATATTCCAAAACAATTATAAGAGCGCTATAAGCCTACCACTCTCATAAAGTGCGCATTCTGCGACTGTTATAAGAACAGGCTATCTGAAGTGCAATGAGTCTTCGTTAATGTTACTGTAGGAGTAAGAGGCTTATAATACAGGGTCAAAGTGACACTATCGGAAACGCACGTATTATCAATGTACTATCGTATTAAATCGTAAAAAGTGTTAGAAATCACAAAGAACTTACCAAACAGTATCAAAAAGATGTGCACAGTTGTGAAGAAAAGAACGTGAGCAAAAACAACACTCTGGTGAGCTGTTCTGATGTAATAACTATTGGAAAAAGAAAATAAGCAACGTTGGTTTAGTTTGAATTTCACACACACCAAGATAAATTACAGTTACTATATATTAATGCTCAAAAATAATTAAATAAATACGGGTACTCAAACAGCTGTTGTCGTTACTACAAGAACTGTCATTTGACGTGACGTACCAACCGTATTGCTAACCTACGGAAAATTACACTTCGTTCAGAAACGCTGATACTAAAAATGGCACCGAAAATTAGTTGTGCACACTGCACAATTGAAATAAAATCTAAGGATTATATGAAATGCCGCAAATGTGGGAATACATATGATCTAAAGTGAGGTAGCATAACTCGAACAATGCTTCTTTCGATGAACAAAAATAGCTGGCTCTGCCGACTTTGCAAAAATGAAAAAAATATAGCTGAAGCAAAAAAAAATCACATAACGAACCCTTCGAATTTACTCACTATCCTTGCCACTGAACATGACATCACCACCTGTAATGATGGACCTAGCAGGGAAAAAACTCCAAAAAATGAGAACATTACAATCCAGCCACTTCTGGTAAGTAAAATCAATATTACCTCGGATGTATTATCCGATTCTGAATCGGACATGGAGTTGTTGAACACAACCTTCTATAATGATTCCTCACGAAGTATGCCAAACATTTCAAAGATAGATAGTGATGACTACTTAGAGATGAATCAGAAAATCAGCAACCTATCCACCCAATTGGCAAGTGCACACGACGAGATCGATCGCCTTAATGCAGAGGTCACATCACTTAATAGAAAACTAGAAGAGCAGAATAAGAAAATAGAGCTATTTAGGAAACTGCTCACTGATAAAGGTCCAATAAAATATATATCACCCCTAAAAAAGAAAGTCACTCCCCTGAAGAATAAGATATTGGTCAGCAGAATGGACCATATTAATACCCTTGATAGTGATGATGACTCTATACCATCAGCATCGCCAAAGTGCCAATATAAAGACCCACCAACATCCCTAAATGATACTACACGGAAATTAGACAGTCCGGAACAGACCCAAGTATCAGCAAAGCACATAGAACCAGTGCATGCTGAAACACCAAAAAATATTATAGTTAAAAATCCTACAATGAACAGACTATGTGTTGTTAGTACCATCAGCGGTAGAACAGGCAAGAAAATATTGCCAGCCATGTTAGAGAATTTCGATAACGCTCAATGTATATACCTTACAACTCCAGGGGGAAGAATTCGAGAGCTCTTGACCACTTTACCCATAAAACTCCAAGGATACACAAAACGGGACTGTTGCATCCTACTGATTGGGGAGGAAGATTTCATTATAAGGGAAGACCTCGAGCATACAGCGCTCGTGCAAGAAATACATGCGACCATAGAAACAATAACTCACACTAATATAATAATATGTACGCCTACTTACATATGTGGGGCACCACTGTTTAATTACAGGGTAGAATTATTTAATACTTGCTTAAATAAATTCTTACAAAGGACTCAATGTGCGCACTACTATGATTCTAATCTGAACTTAACATTTGACATGTTTTCTCCGCGATCAGGGAAAATACGGCCCGTGGGAATTAAAAACATATTTACGAATGTTAAACTCATACTACACAATATTTTGTCAGAAGCATTCTCAGAAAAAGAAACAAATGAATTAGCTACACTTACTCAACTGCCTCAAAATCGAGATATTACATACAACATCGTAAACAAAAACGCAGAGGAAGCCGAAATACAACGAAATTTTCGGAACGGACCTGTATAGCTCCACCGCCATCACAGAGCTATACAGAAACTAAATGTAAAACTCCTGAAGTACTTCCACATAAGCATCTTTACATTATGCACCAAAATATATCAGGTTTACTCGGAAAAAGCGACGAGTTATCCATACACCTTCAGGACTTCGAGACTCGGCAGAGGCCAGTAGATATCATCGGAATAACCGAACATAATATGACAGCAGACAATGAAATGCTTCTCTCCATCCCTAACTTTTCCCTAGCAACCAGTTTCTGTAGAGAAAAAAGAAGAGGAGGAGCTTGCATTTTGGTGCGGACTGGTCTACAATACACAGTGCTGGAAAACATTAAAAAACTCTCCGTTAGCTGTGTCGTCGAGTGTTGTGCTATAGACCTTATTGATCACAATATGACAATCGCATGTATTTACAGGGTGCCCGGCACATGCATGGACACTTTTCGCGAAAAACTTGAAATTATCTTACAAACTACAGGTAGTTTAAAAAATAAAAATATTGTCATCTGCGGCGATTTTAATATAGACATCATGAAAGATACGCGAATCAGTCGTGAATTTGTGTATCAATTACTTAGCCATAATTTAGTACTAGAATTTAAGCAAGCAACAAGAATGGCTAGTGGGTCATGTCTTGATAACTTTGCACACAATATAAAGAGAGCGAAAGGTCAAATAGAAGAACTAGCTGTATCAGATCATGCCGCCCAAATTTTAAAGTGCCCCATAAATGAAAGTTTTCCAACAACATCATGGCGTGTAAGACGCAGAGACTACAGTCAGGAAAATCTTGATCTATTTCGCGAACACATAAAATGTTTAAGTTTCAATGATGTCCAATTATCGGACGACGTCAACACGGCATACAATAACTTTTTTGACATTTTCAAGTGTTTGTACGATATGTGCTTTCCTTATTTAATAATCAAAAAATCTCTAAGATCTAGGCCTAGTTGGATTTCAAAAGGCATTAGTTTGTGCTGCAAGAGAAAGCGGCAAGCCCTATGGACTTACCGACTAAATAAAACTGAGGTAAATAAAGTCAATTTTAAATCATATGCGCAGAGATTAAAAAAGGTTGTGAGACTAACTCAACGAGCACAAAATCATCATTATATTACAAACTCTAGAAGTAAGTCAAAAGCTACCTGGGAGATAATAAATAAATCTAAAATCACAAAACCTAAGATGCCTATAAATATTTTGACAGCTAATGGTGTATCATATACACAGCCAGTTGATATAGCTAATGTTTTCAATAACTATTTCATAGACGGAATAACAAATAATAATATAACCCGGGATATTACGCGTATTTCTATGAATACAAATTCTATTTTCTTAAGCCCAATTACACCTGTGGACATTAAGCAAACCATATCCTCGTTAAAAAACACACACAGCGTCGGTTTTGATGGCATAACAACAAAGGTTGTTAAATATGTAAGCGATTTGATAGCTGTACCTTTATCTCATGTTGCAAATCTAAGCTTCTCTACAGGCACGTTTCCCACGAACTTGAAAATGGCTGTAATAAAACCCTTGTTCAAGAAGGGTGATAAATCACAGGCAAGCAACTATCGGCCTATTGCCTTATTGCCAGTACTCTCAAAGGTTATTGAAAAGCTTATCTGTATCAAGTTCTACAACTTTTTTGAGAAATGTAACATACTCGTAGAAGAACAACGGGGCTTTCGAAAACATACGTCCATAAATGTGGCTATCTTTGATCTGGTTAAAAGAGCTGTAAATAGTCTTGATAAGGGAAATCCGTCTTGTTCCATATATATGGACATGACGAAAGCTTTTGATCACGTAGATCATAAGTTACTAGTAGACAAGCTACATCACTGTGGAATCCGTGGTAATGCTCAGGACCTTGTAAAATCATACCTGGCGAATAGACTACAAATCACGGAGCTAACTCAATTATGTCCTACTACCAGGGAAGAAAAAACATATGCCTCCGATAGTAGACATAACGCATATGGAATTCCACAAGGCAGCATTTTGGGTCCTTTATTATTTTTAATATATATCAACGACATAACAAAATCTAGTAAATATCCAATGATACTATATGCTGATGACAGTACCATATTTATAGAAAAGAGTAACAATAACGACTATGAACACGAAGTTAATGCAAATCTTGGACATATTATTCACTGGTTAAAATGTAACAATTTAAAAGTTAATTTAGAAAAGACCAAATTAATGCAATTTAGATTAAGGAAAACACTTCCTACACTAGATATTAAATACGAGGGCAACAGTGTAGAAAGTGTACACGTAACTAAATTTTTAGGAATTTATTTGGACAGCAACATGTCGTGGAAATCGCACTCTGCAGAAGTTTGTAAAAAATTGTATCGTTTTTCCTATGCGCTCTACAGACTAGCAAAAACTAATGACCGCAAGACAGTGCTAACAGCATATCACGGATTTGTGTCATCAACCCTGCGGTACGGCGTAATTTTTTGGGGAAACTCTTCTTATCGGGTCACACTATTTCGAGCCCAAAAGAGATGCATAAGAGCCATTTGTGGACTAAATTCCCAGCAAAGTTGCAAACATTATTTTCAGTTACTGAAGTTGTTAACGTTCCCTAGTTTATATATATTTGAGTGTTGTATCTTTGTAAAAGCGAATCCAGGTTTTTTCGAGCAGAATAAACAAACAGATAATTTTAATCTTCGCCCAAGACCAGCGACAGTAATAGTTAATAGGAGCAAGACAGCGTTGATGAGAAAATGTATAATAACAATGGCCCCAAAGCTGTATAATAAATTGCCTGAAACATGGAAGTCTGAAACCTCTAAGTCTAAATTTAAATATTTACTTTATAAATTGTTATTGGACAAATGTTATTATAATATAGAGGATTATCTTAATGACACTAATATCCTAATTTAAATCTATTGAATAATTTTATTGCATAGTTGTTTTTCAATTTTTTTTTCTTTTTAATCTGTATTTTAACATTATTGATATGACATTTGCCTTTATATTTAATATTTTGAAATTCGACATGTAATACCAGAAATTCGTACGCCAAAAGGCACATCATGGCTTTGTAACTACATTTAATTTTTTCATCTTTTTTCACCTGTGATGAACGAATAAACGATTTCATTTCATTTCATTTCATTTCAATAGCATAATAATATTCTCTTGTATATATATATGAGACAGGTAATAAGACAGAGCGTTCTTTAGTCCGTATTAGCTTGTCTAAGACTATTATAAGCGCGACGATATCTTCTAAAACAATTATAAGAGCGTTATGAGCATACCACTCTTATAATGTGCGTATTCTGTGACTGTTTTGCTAGTTGGGTTGTCACTCAGCTACAGTGTCTTATATAACATACCAAACACGATTTAAAAAAAAATCGCACCGCTCGCCGTGGGCACGGCATTCATTCTTACACCTTAGAACCTAAATGATCGCGTACGGTATAGGTCGATTCACAAGAGCTGGCACGAAAAATGTATGTAACTTTCATTAATTTCATAGACATTCCGCGCCAGCTCTTGTGAATCGACCTATACGGTTTCAGAGGAATTTCCTCCCTCGGACACTCCGGTTGTGGAATGAGCTGCCGGGGTTTTCCGTGGGACTACAGTAGATATGGGGTTGTTAAAGAAAGGATTTTTTAAGGCCTATTTAGCCTAGTTGGTAGTGACTCTGCCTCCGAAGCTAGAGGTCCCGGGTTCGAATCCCGGCCAGGGCATTTATTTGTGCATTTTTCACGGATATTTGTTCTTGGGTCTTGGATGTTTTCTATGTATTTAAGTATGTATTTATCTATATAAGTATAAATGTCGTCGTCTAGTCATAGTACAAGCTTTGCTTAGTTTGGGACTAGGTCGATTTGTGTAAGATTGTCCCCCAATATTTATTTATTCATTATTTATTCATTTATTTATCAGGTATTTTTTAAAGGGTTCATGACGCGCATTTGATACCCCTGGAGTTGCAGGCGTCCATAGGCTGCGCTAACCGCTTACCATCAATTCATTTCATTTTCATTTATTTATTCAATAACAATGTCAATTGTGTTTGAAATACAAAAAAACTTAATGTAACATCATAAAGTAAAAATACAATTAATATATGAATCAGGGCCGTACGCTTGTTTGCCACTGACGTGATATATATAAAAAGCTCAGATATGTTAAACCTTTGGAACGTACACATTTTGAACTCGAACCTGAAGATTCAGTAGTAGGTCGGGAAACGTATCTTTTCTTTTCTCTTTCTCTTCTATATTACGTCCTTGCCCTTATCAACGAAAGTCTGGAAATTGTTATCTCAGAAATAACTGATTGTAGGGATCAAAGCGGTTAGCAGTCCACTGCCTACAAATGTGATTTCCGAAACAAATATTCTATTTCCTTGCACTAGTACCATAACATCTAATAACTTACAAATAAAATCTTCTAAAAGCGACCTTGCTTACTGTGAATTAACGTACACATTTCAACGAAACGTTGCGACGAATTACGAGGTAGCGAAAGAAAATAGTGAATATTACTAACCAACAATATCCAATACACAGAGGCCTTTTGTAACATGCTACTTTATAAGCTTGTGGGCTTATAAAGGGAGATCTTAGTAAAATGGTCGGAGGCGAACGATCGTCCACTGTTTCGTTGTCCCCTGAAAAGGAATAGTTGCATACTTCGAAGGGATCTAACTTAATTGGATAACTGACGGCAATGTCCGTTTTGTTATGAGCTCTGTTGAGATTAATTTTATACAGACATAGAGGTCTTTCTTCACTGGATATCACAATTTTCGGCCTAAACCTTGAACTCCACAGAGCCGGATTAAGGAGATAAGTAAAGATATTCGTCATTTATTTCTCTTATGTTCAAGCAGTTCTCAAGATGATTTGCGTTAAAATAAAAATAGAAAGTACTTGGGATTTTTCGAGCATCGCGCTTGAATGCGTCATATAGGCAAAACAGTTTCCTTAATCGGGCTAGTCGAAACCTGAACAATTTGGCGAGAGAGCTTGATATCGATATATTTAATTGTGTTATTCCTTCCATGAGGCGAAAACTAGTGAGCACGTATTTTGATTAATGTGATTTCTCTTCTTCTCTTTTCCTTTTTAAATACAGTCTGTACTTTGAATTAATCAGGTTCCGTTATTTTATACTGTATTAAATTGGTCTAACTCCTGCAAGTGTGATTTGTTGCATTATTGTACATTGTATGTATTGCCTAAGCGTATGTTCCTTTTTTTTTCTTATGTAATTTCTAAACGTGAGTTCCTGTAATTGGCTCTGTATGACTATTTTAGCTGCAATATTGTAATTATAGCTGTTGGTTCTCCTTATATAAATAAATAAATAGTCTTTTAGGTAGGGCCAGAGAAAAGTAAAAATTACATACACACGTTCTATTACTTTTGTTACAGTAAGGCCTAGCGGAAATGTCATTTCGGTCATATTTAGAGCAGTCCAGCTGTAGAAGTATTCGTACCCTCGACTTTCAGAAAACCGCAACCATTTTATTTATTAATTGTATGGCATTTTATTTCCAGACCTTTAGATAAAGGGGTAGTATGTGTTTCCAATGAAGTGGAGCGGAGACGTACAGAACAGACCATTCATTAATTTGAGGTGGAGAGGAGCAGTGCGCAGGAACTAGAGTGGGAGTAGGTCTCCCACCATTTGTCTCAAGTTGTCGAACGGCACAATTGTTGCGTCCCAACGCGTGTTTCCGAACACACCATGCCATGTCATAGGAGAGATAGCTGTCAACTTTGACGCAGTCGGTTTAGAATTTTTTTTTAAACTGACGCGAGCCGGTGCGAATTAATGAATCGAGAAGAATCGAAAAGAAAAGAAAGATCTCGTTGTAAGATAGCGCGAGTATTGTTCCCCTGGGCCGACCAGTGTAAAATTTGTCGGGAGCCGCTATCTGCCAGATTTGAGAATATTTGACAATATAGTGTGGTGGGTGCTTAACCCTTATCAGCAGGCTTGAAGACTCCAGAAGGCCTCCCGTCGATACTCGAGTTTGAGTATGAGCTGAAAGGATCCAGGAACCACCCTGTGAGTTATAGGCTAGGTTTTCCTAGACTTAGTTGGTTAGTAATAAACTTAGTTATTCGCGAATCGAGAAGCAAGCGCGATTCCCTGGCAAGACTATGTATTCCTTTGAACTCGCAGCTTAGATCATCAGGCAGGCCGTAAGCTTGTTTGCCACCGTCACGATATAAAAAATGTAAATTGAAATTCCATTTATCCACAAATTGCCATTTTTTACAAAAAAGGTGTCGTTCATTCGGTCACAGCAGGATTCTTTTTAAACAAAAAGCATTTTACGTGTAAAAATGGCGATTGTAAAGAAAAAGAACGCTTACGAAGAATATTGTAATAAACACCAGAAATAATGAGTATTGCGGTCGGGAGCGGCGAAAGAAGCGCACACTTTGGATGAATAAAACACGATATTTTCTGCTGTTTGCCAGCTTTCCGCAAAAAAATGCTCAATTTTTATATGCCTTGTGTAGAAGTACTTATGGTCTCGTATCAATACATACTTTTTTTAAATTTATTTAGAAAGCAAACAGCCATATATGAAATAATACTTACAAAAAGGGTACAAAGGCCTAAAGTTTCCTATATTACTAATATTACAAATTAATGTAAAATTATGCGATTATAATCACAACCCATAAAATCGCAAACACAGTAAGTAATAAAACATGCAAAGGGGATTGCTAAAAACAATACTACCACTTATTTAAAAAATATTACTACTTGTTTAAACAATACCACTTGTTTGAACAATAAAATATTTCCATTTACCTATATCAACAATATTATTGCCTAGAAAACAAAATTTGTCTAACTTTATGTTTAAAAACGGGCAAACTAAACATACTTACCAATGATATTTTAAGTATAGATACGTTACCCGCGTACCTAAAGTGTGCCGCTATAAAGACGCTAAACATCGCCTATTGGCTTCAGTCGCTCCCGGGCAAGCGAGAGAGGCGAATGTTGACACGAGTTCCCGCCAACGACGTAAGTGACCTTAAAAATGCCGTCATGCGTGTTGCGAAAGTGCACTAATTATACATCCAAACGTACTAAGGCAACAGGCATCACATACCACAAATAAGTAAGCTGTAATTATATTATTTTTTTCATTTTATCCTTCAATTTACCAAATATGACGCCATGAAGACGCTGTCTCAGAGAAAGAGACTACCTAGTGTCGTTTGCAATGAGAGTGATAAAGACAAACCGACTGCGAACATAGATTAATGTAACAGATGCGTCATACTAAATCACATTCAATTCTAGATTATATGGGTTACATAGTCAACTTCAACTTACTGCCCTAAATATTTCTTCGGGTTTATTTAGAAGAAAATAATGCTGTAACTATTAAATGTTAATTTTTAAAGTATATCTCTGAGTACCAGTGACGAAAAGTGAAGAAGTGTCCTTTCTTGTATCCTACACGAGGTCGGTCTCTAAGAAGTTTTTGTTGCTTGATAGAAATATAATCGATTGACATCAACTGGCATGAAACATTTTTTGACAAGATTAGTTTTGCTGTCTGTACATTTATTCAAAAATCCGTGTCCGAGTCAACTATTTTGTAATTCTTTGACGTGCCTGCTACGCAAACGACAACCCGATAGCGGTATTACCATTACGTACACTCGCTATCATCCGTCGATTAATAGGTAGAAACAGTTTGCACCTTCTGCCTAGTGTTAGTTTCTTTAATCTGTGTCAAACGTGCGGTGATTGGTGTTCCGGGTGAAGGCTGTCTCTTTCTTATGTATTATTTTGATAAAGCTATCTCTTTTACGCTTTCGATGAAGTGTGCGTATTGTAAACAATAAAACAAAATGCGAATGTGTGATGCCGCGATGTTGGAATCACTTTTTGCGCTTGGAATGTTCGAGCGTAACCTATCTATACTTAAAATATCATTGATACTTACCCCCTATTCATAAAACTTAACAAACCTCTGTTAACCAAAAGTTGTTTTGTCCCTTTTTGACAATCATAAATGTCAAAGTGACAGATAAGGACAAACCAACTTTAGCGGCTTGTTAACTAATAGAGGTTTGATGGACGTTTATGAATAAGAGGGTTAGTGTTTATGTGACCCAGAATAGAGCGATATTAATTACATTTAACCTTTTAACATTTGAGAAATTGAAAAAGCGCTAGAAGGTAAAGAAGTCAGTTAATAGAGAAGTGGCAACTGCCTTGACTGACAGTTGACACTTACAGCTCACATAGTGCAGTCTGCATCAAAAGTAGCTACGCATATGAACAGGTCAAAATCTCTTACTCCCTTATAAAAAAGACTTGAACTGTTCAAATGCGTAGTTACTTTTGATGCTGACTGTACCGCTTCAAAACCAATAACTCAAGAAGTCGCTTAAGAGGGCGCAGTACGCTCGGTTCTCCATACAAACGTATTTATGCTCTCATTTTAAAACGCCATGCTAGAATAACATGAAACTTTGTATACACAATGGGATTCGGCATATCTAGGTCGGTAATTAGTTTCTGTTGCTAGAAATTGTAAAAGAAAAAAAATACAGCGGTTTTTTGACTTTTTTACGGCTTGTATGAAAACCTTAATAATCATTGTATTTTTTCTCCATTATAATTTCAAGCAACAGATACAAATTTCCGACCTAGATATGCCGGATCCCATTGTGTATACAAAGTTTCATGTTATTCTAGCATGGCGTTTTAAAATGAGAGCGTAAATACGTTTGTATGGAGAACCGAGCGTACTGCGCACTCTTAAGACATAAACGTCTCTCTAACATCCCTCATGTGGCTTACACGAATCGAAGCTTTCCCTTATGGTAACTAATCTCCTCGGGTCTATTACGGGTAGCTTCGAGTGTTATATCTTACCCTTTATCCACACCGTAAGAGTATAAGCCTCTTAAAAACGTGTTGATACAAGCGCTCATACTCGGTAAGTCTGAGCAAACAGTAAAAGTGAGGGATTATTAAGGAGGATCCCTGCAAAAGGTTTACGGGTCCTCAAGTGGGTATTACTTGTGCCGCAAACGTGTAGAATAAAGGTCGGTGGACAAGATATCTGTAAATTGTTGTAATTATTAGCAGGTTTCATAAATTGTTTCTGCACCACCTACTGCGAATATTTTGTAATTATTTGCTTTGATTTCCGCTACCCAAAAGTTGTCTGGTAGAGATCGCTCTTTAGCGATAAGACCGCCTTTTGTTTGCCTCTACTTATTGTTAAGGTGTCTTTAATTGAGGTGTGCAATAAAGAGTATTGTATTGTATTGTATTGTGTATCTGGTAATATTGTTATTTTGTCTGTCTGTCTGGTTTGTCTGTCTGTCTGTTCGCTAGAAACTATAAAGCTACTGGACCGGATTGACATGTTTTTTACAGGTTTAGGGGATAGTTTTATAATTTTCTATGAAGTATCTGTGTGACGGGTACGGATAGCTGCCATATAGTAATGTAAACTAATATGTAGTAGGTATAACAAAATTATGTTTTAGTTATGAGCGCATGCACTATTCGCCAACAAACTTTGTTTACCTACCACCTAAGTTTCATGTTGACAAAAAAAAAAGATATATACCTAAGCGACCGAGCGTTGCTCGGCGATTATTATTTTCGCCGACGTAAACCCTTGCATTGCAGTACTCATCTTTATTAAGGGTGAAACGCACAGAGCGCGGCGCAGCGTCGTTGCGGGGCGGAGGCGGTTTGGGAGTTGGGAGTAAAGCGAAAGCGGTCAGGGAGACGTCGGACCAAAAAACCGCGAGGGGTAACAAAACGAAGGCGGCGTGTGTCATCATCATCATCATCATGTCACCCGAAAGATGTCCACTGCTGGACATAGGCCTCCCCCAAAGACTTCCACAATGACCGGTTCTGCGCCACCCGCATCCAGCGGACACCCGCGACCTTCACCAGGTCATCAGTCCACCGTGTGGGGGGCCTGATGCAGCCGAAAGACGTCCACTGCTGGACATAGGCCTCCCCCAAATACTTCCACAATGACCGGTCCTACGCCACCCGCATCCAGCGGTCACCCGCGACCTTCACCAGGTCATTAGTCCACCGTGTGGGGGGCCTGATGCAGCCGAAAGACGTCCACTGCTGGACATAGGCCTCCCCCAAATACTTCCACAATGACCGGTCCTACGCCACCCGCATCCAGCGGTCACCCGCGACCTTCACCAGGTCATCAGTCCACGTCCTTCCGGTACGTGGCCGCCTCTTGAGAACCTTTGCGCCCCAACGGCCATCGGTTCTGCGTGCTATGTGCCCCGCCTACTGCCACTTAAGTTTAGCAATTCGGAGGGCTATACCAGTCACTTTGGTTCTGCTGCGGATGGCCTCATTCCTGATGTGATCACGCAGATAAACTCCCAACATAGCTCTCTCTATTGCCCTTTGGGTGACTTTGAGCCTTCTTATGAGGCCCATAGTAAGCGACCACGTTTCAGTGCCACCGGCAACACACACTGGGCAAAGACTTTTGTCATGAGACACTGCAGAATATTGGACGAATTATGTGCCGTAGCTTCCCGAACGCTGCCCAGCCGAGTCGGATTCGACGATTAACCTCTTTCTCGAAGTTGGACCTACCTAACTGGACAGTCTGTCCTAGGTATATGTAATCGTCTACAACTTCGAGCGTAAAGTGTCCGATTGTTAAGGGAGTTGGTGCGACATGGACATTTGACATGATCTTCGTCTTGTCCATGTTCATCCCTAGACCAACTCGCTCGGAGGCTTTACTGAGGTCATTGAGCATTGTACTTAAATCCTCCATGGTCTCAGCCAAGACTACTATATCATCAGCAAACCGAAGGTGAGTGAGGTAGTCGCCGTTTATGTTGATGCCTAGCCTTCTCCATCCAGAGTCTTGAAAACATCCTCCAGTGCAGCGGAGAACAGTTTAGGAGAAATAACATCTCCTTGCCTGACTCCCCGCTGCAACGGAATAGGCTTTGAGTTCTGGTCCTGGAGTTGGACTGACATAGTAGCGTTCTCGTACAAACACTTCAGCACTTCGATATAGCGGTAGTCCACTTGGCACCGTTGGAGAGATTGTAGTACAGCCCACGTTTCAATCGAATCGAAGGCTTCCTCGTAGTCCACGAACGCTAAACAGAGGGGCAGGTTATATTCCTCAGTCTTCTGTATAACCTGACGGAGCGTATGGATGTGGTCTACGGTGCTAAAGCCTCTTCGGAAACCGGCTTGTTCGAGAGGCTGGAATTCATCTAGGTTGCGTGCGAGACGGTTCGTAACGACTCTTGAAAACAGTTTATAGACATGGCTCTGAAGTGAGATGGGTCGGTAGTTCTTCAGTAAGGAGTTGTCACCCTTTTTGAAGAACAGCACTACCACACCTCTGTTCCATGCCTTTGGAGTTTTCCCTTCCAGTAAGCCCTCAGGACCGGTTTTCCACCCGCCTTCAGGAGTTCAGCTGTGATTCCGTCTTCACCGGGTGCCCTATTGTTCCTCAGCTGCTTAAGAGCCATTCTAATCTCGTACAGGCTGATGTCCGGGATATCTTCGGTATAGTGCCAGGTTAATCTAGCTCTAGGGTCTTCCGCCAGACCAACTTCGGGTCTGCTAGTTGACGTGTATAGCTGTCCATAAAAGCACTCTATCTCACTCAGAAGCCCAGGTTTGGACGAAACGATTCTCTTCAGTTTTTAATCTGGCGAGCTGGCTCTGCCCAATAGACAGATCTCTTGAGAAAACTTTAGAGCCCTTATTCTGCTCGATGGCCTCTTCAATACGATTTGTATTGAATTGGCGCAGATCGCGGGTAAGGGACGTAGAGATCTGTTTATTGAGCTGCCTGTATAATTTCGCATCGGCTGAAGACTGCAGAATCGTCTCATTCCTTTCCTCGATTAACCTCTGAGTGGAGATAGAGAGCCTTTTGGCTCTTTGAGTTCGTTGGGCCTTAAAGAACTTAGACCCAATACTATGGACAGCTTCCACAAATCCGTAGTTGAATTCGTCCACATCGGCGCCTAGACAATCAAAACGGTTTTGGAGTTCCAGTTGAAAGCTCTCGGGGTTTTGGATTTGGACTGCTGCTGGACGGAGCGTGGACTTCATCAGTCGAGAGCGCTCTAGCTTGACGCATATATTCAATGTGCCTCTTACCAGACGATGATCATTTCCGGTTTTAACCGTATTGATCACAGAGACATCATTGAATATATGCCTCTTCGTCGACATGATGAAGTCAATCTCGTTTTTTGTTGCACCGTCGGGACTCATCCAGGTCCACTTCCTGTGCTCGCGTTTCTTGAAGAAGGAGTTCATCATGTAGAGTCCCTCCTTCTTCAAGAAACCAGCCAGTAGTTGGCCCCGGTGGTTCCGACTTCCAACTCCAAATTGCCCCACTCTCGGCTCTTCGCCGTCTCTCTTGCCCAGTTTCGCGTTGAAATCCCCCATAACAACGGTGAAGTAGGTTTTGGAACTATGCATGACCTTTGATATATCCTCATACATAGCGCGTACACCTGTATGACCGTCAACGAGTACCTCTCGGATACTCTGAGTATAAGGTACGCCACCCTAGCCGACACACTCTCGATCTTCACCACGTTGTTCACGAGGGATTTGTGGACGATAAACCCGACACCTCCCTGGGACTGTTGGTCGCCCTCCCGGAAATAGAGCAAGTTGCCGGACTTCAGGGTTATCGTATCCTCCCCCTCTCTTCGGACTTCAGATACCCTACGATATCCCAATGCACCTTGCTCAATCCTTCCTCCAGTTCCGTTATCCTTTCGTCGGTCCCCAGTGTTCGTGTGTTGTATGTTGCCAGGGCCAGAAGTCGTCGGTGGTGGTAGCCGGATCTTAGCCGGCGATTCTTCGCACCCCTGACCCCGCTAGTACCCTGGCCGCTACCAGAACCAGGGTACCGGGGGTCGCTGGAACCTCGGGGCCGTGGCCTGTTTGTGTATGTCATTGAGGGGTAGTTGCCATAATCGCCACGCTTGGCATGCGGGTTGGCGATCGCAGTGTCTCCACCGCACTCTAGGGCTGCTGCTGCCCATCCCCCGGTGGTCTTGGTCGAAGTTTTAGGACATACCCGGGTCCAACCGGGTAACAGGTTTATTGACTAATTATTAACTGGTTTATTTATTTACGTAGCCGTGTAGAGCGTGAACATATGGCTGCTGATGGAGGCGCCCTAGAGCTCGTCTCGTATTAACCTAACCAAATTGCGCTCGCAACTTTGCTAAGAGAGGAATCTAAATAATAATCGTTACTATCTAAACTACATCAAATGGTCTCTTTGACATCAGCGATTGAGACAGATATTTTTAAGCAGCTTGCCTCGTGAGTTACTTTAATATTTTTTGGCCTTAGTCTCACCTGATGGAAAGCGATGACAAGGCCTTAGATGTTGCTCACTGATTCAGTAATAGCCTATTCACTCTTGTCTTGAAGATACCCAGATTGTATGTATCAGGAAATACAGACGGCGTCAGTAAATTCCAGTCCTTAGCTGTTCGCATTAAGAAAGAAGAAGCAAAACGCTTCGTGCGAATAAATGGTAGGCTGACAACGTAAAGATGCAACCGCTCACCGCGTGTGGACGTCCGGTGATGGAATGGGGAGGGCGGAATTAAGTCATGTAATTTACGTAAAGCAACGCTATCAAATACATCGGAGCGCATAGGATGGTCACTAAGCATTTTAATCGCTTCTGTACCGTCTCTATACTTACCTTTTGTTTTGCTTGCCCTTTCCCATATAGTTAGCAATAACATAATATTTTATTAAATCAACTTATTTACCATAATAATGTACCTTGTGCCTTGTGGGTACACCGCCTTATGACATAAAACGCACTCGTTGACCGGGATTCAAGGACACGATGTGTAAGTGGCTACTTTCTGCCCTTGTCCTTACAAACTCTTTGTAAGACAGAAAAAAGCATTTTGGCAAGAAATAAGCATTTTGGGAAGGCGATAAAAATGAAGAGTATGTAAAAAAATACACAATAAGCATGTTTCTAAAAAAGGGTTTACTAACTTATCCTGTAATCCTAAATTGATAATAATTATTTGTTTCTGAATAATAGTATACAGGTAAGATATTTGCATTTATCATTTGACATTTAATCAGTAACTTTGTAGAGGTCATGGCTAAATAAATCCCCTTTAAGTATAAATATTTGTGTCTTCAAATACTGTTGCTTTGGTTTGGTTTTGTGTTTTATTTGTATGAAAAATATCGTAATGAAACCGTTAACTGTTCCAAATATAATAAAGTCTAGTTTTCCCTCTTGGTTGGAAGGTCGCTTACGTAAAACTAGTGCCTACACTAAATAAAATTATGGATTAGGTGCCAAAGCGGACGGTTTTCTTACAGACTGACCCGTTTTCATTGCTCCTGAGTGTATATATCACCATAAATACCGTTAGATTATATAGTTTAAGAGGATGTAGTACGTGGCAGTACGCTCGGTTCTCCATACAAACGTATTTATGCTCTCATTTTGAAACGCCATGCTAGAATAACATGAAACTTTGTATACACAATGAGATCCGGCATATCTAGGTCGGAAATTAGATTCTGTTGCTAGAAAATGTAAAAGAAAAAAAATAAAGTGATTTTTCAGTTTTTTACGGCTTGTATGAAAACCTTAATAATCGTTGTATTTTTTCTCTATTATAATTTCATGTAACAGAAACCAATTTCCGACCTAGATATGCCGGATCCCATTGTGTATACAAAGTTTCATGTTATTCTAGCATGGTGTTTTAAAATGAGAGCATAAATACGTTTGTATGGAAAACCGAACGTACTGCACCCTCTTAAAAGTATTCCTTGTAAATAAAGCGTTTTAATCAGTTAGTGAATACTTAGCCTACACAAGTAATAATTAATTTTGCAATATTTTTATGTACTTATAGTTAAACCAAACGTCGACTTCTCTACCGTTCATTCTGACAACTTCCTGATAAAATATAATCAGTATTGTATAATTGATTTTTGCGGATATGTAAATACATGTATAGTTAATAGTAAAATTGATAAATGTAGATGGATGATAATATTATTGTATAAAATTTCTACATTCTGTTGCAGTGCCCTCACTGGGTTGTGAAACTTTAACATATTTTGTACACACAAAGCAACGAGTAAATGATTATGATTATGATCTAGCGAGATTGTAAACTGTCGAAAGATTGTGAACCGAAAATCGTTTATGCCTTCCTCCAGCGAGTCGACGAAGCCCCGCCGCGCGGGGCTTCTTTTTCCGCTCTGAGGGACACAAGGTAACGAACGAACCTACCTAAGTTGCAAGTTTCACGTCAAAATATTGTCCTAATAAAATAGGTTAGTCGTCTCTCCCCTGACTTGGCGGGACGGGATCGATATGTGGTATTTTGTTCTTTAACGTGACCTTACTGATGTTGTAGTAATTTTCTCACTTGGCAATATACTGACCGTATTGCGTTTGCGCAATCGTAGTAGCATGCGCAGAAGCGGGACAGTACTGTATTAGTATCGCCCCGAGTCCGCGTATCCCGCGCTAGTCAGGAAGCACTCATTTAATTTAAATATATCTTATAAATGCAGGGGCGCACTAAAGAGGTGGTGCTGACTCACCTGATTGTTGACACTGACAGCTGACAGTTTTCTCATGCCGTACCGCCTCCGCGTCGAGAAATCAAGAAGGCACCTAAGGCACCTTCCTGATTTATCGATGCGGAGGCGGTACAATGCAGTACTGCCCCACTTCTGCGCATGGTATTACTACTGACATATAATGCGTAATACTGACAGTATTTCGTCAAGTCAGGAAATCTCACATCAGTATGCTTACGTCCAAGAGCAAAATACCTATTACATATCGCTCCCGCCCCGCCAAGTCAGGAAGTCGCCTAAGGTTGAATATCGGTCGACATTTTTCGAACTTATACGTAGTTCTTAATCACAATGTTACTTTACTTTGCTACCTATAGTAAAAAAAAAGAAGATTTTTGCTGCTATACATACAATCCGCATTGCGCCACCTTATATTTCAGGAGAGCAATCCTCAGATGTCAAGAGTGCTTACTTTCAGATCTCAGCCACTTCTGCGCAGTATTTAAAATAATATTTATCTCAAAGTTTTTTCTCTTTTGTTTTATACAACGACGGTGGCCAACAAGCTTACGGCCTGTCTGATGGTAAGCGGACACCGTAGCCTGTGGACGTTTGCGAGTGCAGAAGAATCACCAGCGCGTAGCCGACCCTTTGCTGTCTCGAGGATGGTACAGTTAGAGTCATATACAGGTCTCTCACTCTCAACACGGCGCATCCTCGGGAGCTCTGCCGACCTTACTCACCACCAGGAACACAACACCACATACGTAAAGAGCAAGTAGTTAGGTTATTATGGCTGCAGTCTTCTGTAAGATGGAGGTACTTCCTTAGTTGGGCTGCTCCAAGCATGTGCGATTTTTTTTTTTTTCGTGGAGAAAACCTGCGGTCCAGGTACCCAGCTACCCAGCCATCGGGGAATGAATGAGCTATGTGACATTTATATCCACTAAAAACTCCACTATTTAATGAATAGAAATACCACGCCCCCCCCCCCCCCCTTGCGCTTTACTCCTTTTGGCTCCCGTCAGTCGACCTTCCCTGGGGTTGATAGTTGGGGAATGACTGAGCTACGTGGTATTTCGATCCACTAAAAACTCCACGGTGACCGCCATCTGCGCTCTAATGCGGAGAACTCCAGGATCTCTCAGTACTGACCCATCCCCCCCCTACCTTGCGCTTTACTCCTTTTGGCTCCCGTCAGTCGACCTTCCCTGGGGTTGATAGTTGGGGAATGACTGAGCTATGTGGTATTTCGATCCACTAAAAACTCTACGGTGACCGCCATCTGCGCTCTAATGCGGAGAACTCCAGGATCTCTCAGTACTGACCCATCCTTCCCCTTACCTTGCGCTTTACTCCTTTTGGCTCCCATCAATCGACGTCACCTATCACCTTCCCTGGGGTAGATAGTCGCGTTCTGTGGTTCCCGCCACGTGGTGTACTCTCAACCCCCGGTGACCCCCTGTATTCGCCTTTTAACGACAGGCGGGGGGAGAACGTAGACCTATTTATTCTTGCGTATACAGTTTATTAGAAAAAAAAAACAATAATTGTTCCTGAGTCTTGGATGTTTTTTTTTTATGTATTTAAGTATATGTATTTATCTATATAAGTATGTATATCGTCGTTTAGTACCCATAGTACAAGCTTTTCTTGGTTTGGGACCAGGCTGTGTAAGATTGTCCCCCAATATATATATATATATTTATTTTTTATATGTTTGCGAAAATGACAGTTTTGTAAAGCCCCTTAGTGGGAAAACAGCCCAACGGCAACAGTAGCTTGTGTCCCTCGGCTACCATAATATGTAGTACAGTCACCCAGTGATTTGCATGTTAAAGTTCAAAAATGTAAACCATTTTCTTAGCTTACTTTACCTATTCGTTCATTGTTCTTGCCTTTTGCGGAGATCAAATAAATTAGAAACGGCTACCAAAACATGATCCACTAAGGCTACAAAACCATTTAATTAGGAACCAACCTTAAATCATGATTAAGGCGACGCTTCGCCTTACAGAATCACCTTTGAGATAGTCTGTGCTCAAGTCACGAGAGAATCGCTAGTATGGATATATCATCACTCTGTTTAGGCCTATATTATAAGTTAATAAAAAGTTAGATCAGCTGATAGCCCTTATCAGTTAAAAATGATTATCTATTCAGCCTGTGTTCTGTGAAAATTAAAGAAAAATAATGGCTTTAGAGCATTATTTTATTTCCTTCATATTTACTTTCGTCATAATTGTAGTTTAAAAAGCCTCTGGAGCTAATGCTTAAGAGGCTTATCTTTAAGTATGGTGTAATGTGTCTGAATAACTACAGACTTATCAGTTTCTCACAACAACCACCTTAAGAATGAATAAATTTTATAATTATTGTCTCTTCTCAACTTCTAGCTGCGTTGGGTTGTTGTGACAAATTGATGGTAAAAGCTATAGTTAAACCCCTAGAAGCACTATGCATACTTAGTTCACTTAATTCATTACCGACTTCAATAGAAGGAAGGAGGTACTCACTACCCAGTTCGTCTGCATGTTTGCATGTTCTTTTTAGGGTTCCGTAGTCAACTAGGAACCCTTATAGTTTCGCCATGTCTGTCCGTCCGTCTGTCCGTCCGTCCGCGGATAATCTCAGTGACCGTTAGCACTAAAAAGCTGAAATTTGGTACTAATATGTATATCAATTACGCCGACAAAGTGGTAAAATAAAAAGTGGAAAAAAATATTTTATTAGGGTACCTCCCCTATACGTAAAGTGGGGAGTGTTTTTTTTTTTCATTTTAACCCTAACGTGTGATATATTGTTAGATAGGTATTTAAAAATAAATAGGGGTTTACTAAAATCATTTTTTGATAATGTTAATATTTTCGGAAATAATCGCTCCAGAAGTAAAAAAAAAAGTGTCCCCCCCCCCTCTAACTTTTGAACCATAAGTTTTAAAAATATGAAAAAATCTCAAAAGTAGAACTTTATAAAAACTTTGTAGGAAAATTATTTTGAACTTGATAGGTTGAATAGTTTTTGAAAAAATTACAAAAACTACGGAACCCTACACTGAGCGTGGCCCGACACGCTCTTGGCCGGTTTTTTTATGTATGATATGTATTACCACGTTGGCCGATTTGGATAATTATTTTTTTGTTTCAAAGCAGGTACCCCGACATTGGTCCCGTATTTTGGTGAAAGTCTGATGATGGGATCTAGGAGGAATCGAGGGAACTCTTAGAATTAATTAGGCAAGCATTAACTCACGGAAACCATACATTGTGGCATAGCAAGTACAAAATCGAAGTCGTTTTTTTTGGTATAAATTATTGTAATACTAATAACGCTTCTCTCTCGTGCCTTAGTCCATCGCAAGTGGCCTGAGGAAAATTTAGCACTCAACACCCCCGTACGGTGCGCAAATAGCCCAGACAACTCAATTAACGCAATCTAGATTAACTCAAAACCCACTTTCAATTCGATTGCTCTGATCACAAATGTAGGTAATGCCATTCAGAACTCGATTTAAATTCTACATTGCGCTGTTGAAATGATGATGCCGTCTTTGAAAAAAGCCTGTTTTCAAAGAATGCAACATAATATGGTTATATTATGTTATACTGCCTGCCCGGTAAACAGATACCGTAGCTTATGGACACTTGCGAGTTATAGACTCATAGAACCATAAACGATTTTTATTTATTTGTTTATTTGATTCAGGCAACAAAGGTCCAGAATAACATACATATCAATACAAAATATTCTTTTAGACTAAAACATTATTTAGGCGACGTGACAGCTTGACTCCGTTGCATCGTCAACTCCGGTGTAGGTTTCTGTAGGTTGCCCTGAAATCCCCGAAATATTTACGGACACCTTTCCGCCAAAAATCAGGACACGAGACACGCTATGGTACTCTGCAGCGGCCGCGGCACCACAAATGAGCTGAATTAAGTGCACGTAGTCTTGGCACGTGGACCCGGGTATGTCCTAAAACTACGACAAAGACCACCGTGGGATGGTTGCAGCATCCCTGGAGTGCGGTGATGACACTGCGATCGCTAACCCGCATGTCAAGCGTGGCGATTATGGCATTTACCCCTCATGAAATTGGGAGAGGCCTACGTCCAGCGGTGTATGTGTTTGGGGTGATATATGGTAATGGTGGTGGCACGTAGTGGCGTGGCGCGAACGCAGCTGGAACACCCTCAGCGAGTAACCTGACCCTTTATTGACTTCAGAATTCTTTGTTTTGGCAGCTAGAGAGATACCCCCTTATTCTTAAACGTCCATCAAGACTCTATTAGTTAACAAGCCGCTAAAGTTGGTTTGTCCTTATCTGTCACTTTGACTTTTATGTTTGTGAGAAAGGGACAAAACAACTTTTAGTTAACAGAGGTTTGTTAAGTTTTATGAATACAGGTCCCTCACTCTCAACACAGCGCATCCTCAGTAGCTCGGGTGACCTTACCTCACCACCACCGCAATACCACATACCTTACATTATTGATTTAAAGGTTATGGAACTTCTTATAATAAGCGTGTTTTTAAGTTACCTGTCCCCAGAACAAAGACTGCTTTTGCAAAAAAAAAATCCTTTTGACAGATATATATAATAAAGTAAACAAAGATTGCGATATTAAAAACTGTACTGCTCGTAAAGCTAAAATAATAGTAACTTCTTGGATAAAAAGCCTTAGTTATTATGAAACAGTGTCCTGTTTCATAATAACTAAGACTTTTTATCCAATATTAAATACTAATGAAGACAAATGATTGGTAAAATCAATGGATTAACTTCTTAATAGGCTTTTAATAACAGCCATTTAAACCTCAATTTCACCCTGTCATATAACACACACTTAAACACACCCACTCACACCACAAACACACCTCATACAATTGCTGTCTACAATAGTTAATAGTTTGAATTTATGTAAACTTTTTACTCTACCTAAATTGTGATTGTTCCCGTTTAGATTAAGCCTGTTATTATTAATAAAAATATTTTTAGTACTAGATTCTAATACATAGAAAACCAAAACTTCAGCGTAGGATGTAATTCAAATTAGTATTGTTTTCAATCTGACTCCACAAGACAGGCATAGCCTAGTGTGGCAATCATAGGTTAAAAAAAACTTTGTACTCTTCTTGGCAAATAAACTATTTTCATTTTCATTTTTCAAACTTGCACGAATTCTACACATTGTTATTGGTATGCGGGACTTAATCCGGTACAACTGTCGTCGTCGTGGAGTCGTCTCGTGACCACGGATATTGTGATACATTCGAAACGTCGGACATAACTCAAAATAAGACCGCATTTTGTCTACCTCTACCTGCTTACATGTTGCTGTTTTCTTTCTGTTTGTAACTATTTCATTTGTATTACGTGTGCTGTAAAGAATATTTGTATTTTACATTGCAGTTGTACGGGATTAAGTCCCGTAGTGGTGTTATAATGACTGCGGTCTTCTGTAAGGTGGAAATACTGTGATTACAATAGTGTAGTTTCCTCATGTTGACATTTTTAACATATTGCCGTTATATGGATAGTATACCATCAAATTAACACAATAGATGAAAATCTATACTAATATTATAAAGCTGAGGAGTTTGTTTGTTTGAACGCGCTAATTTCAGGGAAGGATAGTCTATTTATCGAGGAAGGCTTTAGGCTATATAACATCACGCTGCGACCAAAAGGAGCGAAAACTAGTTATGAAATAAAATCAGTATAAAAATAAAATACAAGACTTGAAAGTTTCTAAAAAACATGTACTTTTTATTATCATCTAAAAGTTAATTAAAGGCTAAAATTAGTTTATTAATACAACAAACATGAAAACATGATACTTAAATATAAAACAAAACAACTAAAACTAATTAAAAAAAAAGGTCTCCCAGATCGGAGCCCTGTGGAAGGGTTCCCATAAGGCTGGCAGCGTTCCCCCTTTCGATAGCTATGCTGATCCGCTGGCCGAGGAACGAGCAAGCCCTACGGTCTCCTGACACCTCGGCCAGCCTTCGGGATAGTTGCCCAAAAAGTCGGTGGGCACCCGCGCTCTACGGTCCCAGTGTCTCCACAGCAAATGCCGCAAATATATGACGGTCTGCAAGTCCGATGTATTTGCGGCACTTCGCTGCCTCGGCCGCTGCGGCTGCCCCGCCCGCTCTCAATGAAGTTGAGCCTAGGTGGGACGGCGCCAGGGTGTCGACAAAATTAAAGGCTACCAAAAGAATTTACACGATTCAATTAAATAGAAATTGAATGACAACTATGTACTTTAACGCAGTATTTCACGATTAAAATAGCAATTTTCTTGTTTTCCCTTACAACGTTAGTATGGGGCTCGTGCACTGTGACGTCATAATATGTCAATTAGTATGGAGCGTTTTTGTCTCCGAGATTAATATCCAGCTTTGACACTCATTACCGACTTTTGTTGTGCTTTAATCGTAGTGGGTCCCATACAATAATTTAATTTTCTCAAACATGCAATGAAATATTGATGTTATGTTCCTTATAATAGGCTGCGAAGTATGACGTTTCAGGTGCGGCTAGGACAAGAGGTAGTTAATGGAATTTCATACAAATCTTGCAGGCCTAGGCCTGCAAAGTCTTCTTTTTTAATTTCCATTCCACATAAATTTTTGGCACAGGCATCATGACATTCTGCCACTATGCGTATTAAAAATAAAACTTTGATATTTTTGTTGTTTATTTCATTGCATGTTTGAGAAAAGCACTATAAATACCTCGGCGGGAAATATGGGGTTGCCGGCCTTAGACCTATCCGGACTCGCTTCGCTCAGCATGTCTTCGGCCGGCAACCCCTTTTGTCCCGGCCTCTGTAGTAATGTACTATCTCTTTAAAAACTGGTTCGAATGGCATCATTAATATTTTTTTTGGAAAATAGCCTATATCTCGACTAGAATACTCGCAACCGCTGTTTCGCTGGCGCTACGTCCATCTTGACATTAGGCTCGTTAACATAACGAGGCTGGCTGCAGTTTTTATGCGAACCTGTGTGTTTGTTCTTGTTAGTGATATTTTCGTGTTAAATAATTAATGGTACTCGTGGAAGCTTCTGGAATTCTCTTCTGGTGTCTGTGTTTCCGGAGACATATAATCTCGATGTCTTCGAGGTAAGAGCTTAGTCAACATGCATCTACTGGGTGAGCGTGTCCCATCTTACTAGTGTACCTTGTCTTAAATTTCCATCAGATTAGACTACGGTCAAACGCAAACCCATTAAAAAACCGGATAAGACGTTGCTTCGTAACAAATTTCAAGATTCTGAGTTCACGGGAAGTACCCTGTAGGTTTTGATTCCCTTGCCACAATGTCGAAAATTTGCGGAAATTTGCGGCATACAAGGCTGTATCTTTTGATTGCGTTGGCTTAGACGTTTGATTTTTTTCACAGCTCCAAGGGACAGTAGACTTGAGTATTTGATCTAAATTCCAGCTTGATTCCTCTACGCGTTCCTGAGAAAAAGGGTCTTGACAGACAGACAGACGGACGGCCAACAAAGTGATCCTATAAGGGTTCCGTGTTTTCTTTTCGAGGTACGGAACCCTAAAAAGAACAGTCATTATGGGGATTTTATGCGCATGTAAGTCGCCAAGAAAAGCAGTTGGAGGTTTTAAAGAATAAATAATGGATTGAACGTCGCGAGCCTGTTCGCTAAAACTGATTTTGAGAAAACAGACGGGATTTTAAATACATAGGTATGTGAATAAACTAACAACTCTTTCTCAAAGTATAATTACATACAATGCGTGGAAAGTTCTAACATCTCGAAGACGTATCGGTGATCATCGATGTTATATTGAAAGATACACCCTCCCATCAATTATCTAGATTTTTATACCGCGTCGGTGGCAAACAAGCATACGGCCCGCCTGACGCGTGGTCAAGCGGTTGTCATTCAGCCGTTATCAGCCGAAGGACGTCCTAGCGGTCCACTGCTGGACATAGGCCTCCCCTAAAGAGCCACAATGACCGGTCATCGGCCACCCACATCCAGAGGGCTCCTGCAACCAGGTCATTAGTCCACATTGTGGGGGGCCTCCCACGCTGCGTCTTCCGGTACGGGGTAGCCGATCGAGAACCTTTCCGCCCCAACGGTCATCAGTTCTTCACTTTAGTAACGCGATTTGGAGTGCTATATCTGTAAGCGGTGCCTTGGCTTATATATAGACGCTTGCTATTTCAGTCGTACGGAAGGTTTTCAAAGGGTCGGCCACACGCGTCTGCGTTGGCATCTAATCCCAAGATTTGGCGTAGGCACTAGTTTTACTAAAGCCACTGCCATCCGGCCGTCCAAAGGGAAAACTAGACCTTGTTGGGATTAGACTAGTTTAAATAAATAAATAAATATTGGGGGATAATCTTACACAAATCGACCTAGTCCCAAGCTAAGCAAAGCTTGTACTATGGGCACAAGATGACGATATACATACTTACTTATATATAGATAAATATATACTTAAATAAATAGTGAACATCCAAGACCCAAGAACAAAATCCGTACTAAATGCACAAATAATGCCCTGGCCGGGATTCAAACCCGGGACCTCTAGCTTCGGAGGCAGTGTTACTTACCAACTAGGCTAAGCAGGTCTTCACCGTTTCTTACCGATGTTTTCCTTCACCGAACACCTAATGATTTTTTATTTATTTATTCGGAGATCCAACAGCTGCTTTAACTACATTAGTTCCAAACATATGATACAAAAAGCCAATTACAGGTTCTCACCAGTGACAAATGTTAAATATAAGACAGAATGGGAAAACTAAGTAGGTATGAGAGGCCAGCTGGTCTGAGAAGTCTAACAAACCAGAAAAACTACATCTTACCTAGAAATACTAATCTAAATATATAAAAGAAGAAACTGACTGACTGACTGACTGACTGACTGACATATCAACGCACAGCCCAAACCGCTGGTCCTAGAGATTCCAAATTTGGCACGTAGGTTCCTTATAAGGTGTAGGGGTGCACTAAGAAAGGATTTTTCAAAATTCAACCCCTAAGGGGGTGAAATGGGGGTCCGAAGTTTGTATGAGGAAACAAGATTGGCTGGACTATTTTATTCGAAACTTCACAGAAGTATTTCTAACGATAAATGAGTAAACACGTGTTTCAGGTTTTCTGAAAAATCAACCCCTAAAAGGGGGAAATGTGGTGACAAATTCTGAAAATCGACATGGGTATTGTTTTTATGGTTTGTCGGGTCGCTGATAACGAAAAGAACAATGATTTTAAAATCCCACGTGGAGGACGTGAAATACCACCCCCCCTGTTGGGGTGCGAGGGGGATGAAATGTCTAAATATTAATATGGGTGTCGTTTATATGGTTTTTTGGAACGTTCATTACGAAAATGGCATCAATTTTGAAATTTAATGTAGTGGAAATAAAAACTTTTGAAAGTTTGTGCCAAATTGCAAGAAATAACTGACTAACTGAGCGAGTGACATATCATCGCACAGCCCAAACTGCTGGTTCTAGAGATTCTAAATTTAGTATGTAGGTTCCATATAAGGTCTAGAGGTGCATTAAGAAAGTACTTTTCAAAATTCAACCCCTAAAGGGGTTAAATGGGGGTCCGAAGTGTGTGTGGGGAATCAAGATTAGTTGGACTATTTTATTCGAAACTTCACAGGAGTATTTCTAACGATAAATGAGTAAACACGTGTTGCAGTTTTTTTGAGAAATCAACCCCTAAAAGGGGTAAATGTGGTGACAAATTCTGAAAATCGACATGGGTATTGTTTTTATGGTTTGTCGGGTCGCTGATAACGAAAACAACAATGATTTTAAAATCCCACGTGGAGGACGTGAAATACCCTGCCCCCTGTTGGGGTGCGAGGGGGATGAAATGTCTAAATATTAATATGGGTGTCGTTTATATGGTTTTTTCGAACGTTCATTACGAAAATGGCATCGATTTTGAAATTTAATGTAGTGGAAATGAAAACTTTTGAAAGTTTGTGCCAAATTGCAAGAAAGAACTGACTAACTGAGCGAGTGACATATCATCGCACAGCCCAAACTGCTGGTTCTAGAGATTCTAAATTTAGTATGTAGGTTCCATATAAGGTCTAGAGGTGCATTAAGAAAGTACTTTTCAAAATTCAACCCCTAAAGGGGTTAAATGGGGGTCCGAAGTGTGTGTGGGGAATCAAGATTAGTTGGACTATTTTATTCGAAACTTCACAGGAGTATTTCTAACGATAAATGAGTAAACACGTGTTGCAGGTTTTTTGAGAAATCAACCCCTAAAAGGGGTAAATGTGGTGACAAATTCTGAAAATCGACATGGGTATTGTTTTTATGGTTTATCGGGTCGCTGATAACGAAAACAACAATGATTTTAAAATCCCACGTGGAGGACGTGAAATACCATCCCGCCTGTTGGGGTGCGAGGGAGATGAAATGTCTAAATATTAATATGGGTGTCGTTTTTATGGTTTTTTGGGACGTTCATTACGAAAATGGCATCGATTTTGAAATTTTATGTTGTGGACATGAAAACTTTTGAGAGTGTGTGCCAAATTGCAAGAAATAACTGACTGACTGAGTGAGTGACATATCATCGCACAGCCCAAACTGCTGATTCTAGAGGTTCTAAATTTAGTATATAGGTTCCATATAAGGTCTAGAGGTCAATTAAGAAAGGATTTTTCAAAATTCTACCCCTAAGGGGGTAAAATGGGGGTTCGAAGTGTGTGTGGGGAATCAAGATTAGTTGGACTATTTTATTCGAAGCTTCACAGGAGTATTTCTAACGATAAATGAGTAAACATGCGTTTCAGGTTTTATGAGAAATCAACCCCTAAAAGGGGGAAATGTGGTGACAAATTCTGAAAATAGATATGGGTATTGTTTCTATGGTTTATCGGGTCGCTGATAACAAAACAACAATGATTTTAAAATCCCACGAGGAGGACGTGAAATACCATCCCCTCTGTTGGGTTCCAAGGGGGTTGGAATGTCTAAATATTAATATGGGTGTCGTTTTTATGGTTTTTTGGGTCGTTAATTTTGAAAATGGCATTGATTTTGAAATTTTATATTGCGGACATGAAAACCTTTAAAAGTTTTTGCCAAATTGCAAGAAGAAACTGACTGACTGAGTGAGTGACCTATCAACGCACAGCCCACACTACTGGTTCGAGAGATACCAAATTTGGCATGTAGGTTCCTTATAAGATCTTAAGGTGCATGAAATGCCGTGAATTCGCTATGAAGAGACGACCTTTTTTGATTCAATGTATTGTAAGTAAGTGGTTTAGTGGTTTTGTGGTGGTTAGTGGTTGGTGGTTTTATCAGTGCCGTCCGATACGATTTCGATAAAAATCGATATTTGACCGTCCGAGAGGACTCTTAATAGGAATCCGAGGTAAACTTTGAATAAAGTAACGGCCATATTAATTTTCTTCATTTCCGTTGCGATTTCGTTCAAAATTGATATCTGAGCGTCCGAGAGGTCCCCTAATACGACTCCGAGGTAAAATTGGGATAAGTGGCAGCCATACTGATTTTCTTAATTTCCGTCACAATTTCGTTCAAAATAGATATCTGAGCGTCCGAGATGTCTCTTATTACGAATCCGAGGTAAAATTTGGAAAAAGTCGCAGCCATATTGATTTTCTTCATTCCCTTCCCGATTTCGTACAAAATCGATATCTGAGCGTCCGACAGGTCTCGTAATACGAATGCGAGGTAAAATTTGGAAATAGTGGCGGCCATATTAATTTTCTGAATTTCCGTCCCGATTTCGTTAAAAATCGATATCTTAGCGTCCACAAGGTCTCTTAATACGAATCCGAGGTAAAATTTGGAAAAAGTGGCAGCCATATTGATTTTCTTCATTTCCAAACCGATTTCGTTCAAAATACATATCTGAGCGTCTGAGAGGCCTCAAAATACGAATCCGAGGTGAAATATGGAAAAAGTGGCGGCCATATTGATTTTACTTCATTTCCGTCCCGATTTCATTCACAATCGATATCTGAGCGTCCGAGAGGTCCCCTAATACGACTCCGAGGTAAATTTTTGCAAAAACTGGCGGCCATATTGATTTTCTTCATTTTCGTCCCGATTTTCTTCAAAATCGATATCTGACTGTCCGAGAGGTCTCTTAATACGAATCCGAGGTAAAATTTGTGAAAATGGCGGCTATATTGTTTTTTTTTTCGACGCGATTTCGTTCAAAATCGAAATCTGAGCGTCCGAGAGGTCTCTTAATACGAATCTGAGGTAAAATTTGGCACTCCATCCATGCCAGGGATTGTAAAAAAAGTGGGGTATCTATGGATTGGCTTTTAAAAACGACATAGAGGTTTCGATATTTTTTCCATTTAAATCAACCTTTAATTTTTTTTAAATCGTATGGCATTTATTTACGAACCGTGACATCTTCGGGAAGACAAGTACGGTTGCCAGTTTTTGTTGCACTTTTAGCACCACCCAGGGGTCACGTGTAGGGTAACGATGGGTACTCCCTACGGACGTAGTGCAACTTCGACCCCCCTTTGTCAAGTGAGTGGGCAACTTGACTGTTAGAAGTTCTCAAGCCGCCTTTCTCTCTCTCTGAATTCTTGATAGTTTGTGCCAAATTTCAATTCAATCGGTCCAGTAAAAGCAACTCGGTTGTAACAGACGGTCTGACAGTAAGGAGTGCGAATGAAAGTGAAGCCAAATTTTCTTTTTGGATGCTCCTTTTAATGAATCACAATCACCAAACTTCGTATACCGAAACCCCCAGAATGTAACAACTACTTTTCTGGAAACCGCATCTAAATCGGGTCAGCCAAACGCGAGATAATCGTGGACAAACATACCTACATACATATATACGGGTCAAACAGTGAACCTCTTTTTTGTAGACGGTTAAAAATTACGCTTAATACGCGGGCGAAGCCGCGGGCAAATGCTAGTAATATATATGGCAAGAGAATATGGTCTTACTACCTACCTCATACACTAAATGGTTTCCCATTACATGTTATCAATAGATTAGTAAATAAGCCAAAGCAAGCCAAAAGTATTATCAAAAAATCAATAATGTAATATAAGTCAAAACTAACAATAGCAGACTAAAAAAATACTAGGCTTAGCACCACAATCTTAGAATATTAAGATTTAGCTAAGAAATTTAACTAAATGTGAAATATTAAAAAAAGAAATTTGAAATAAACAGATGAAATTTTAATTTTTTTTTTTATATCATGTTATATTTCGTACATGGAGCCCCAGTATCCTTTAGAATGCAAGTGTACTGGGATGGGATAGGATGACGATGATGTATTTGTACCTAGTTTTCTGAAAAACCCGCAGTTATATTAGCCGGGGTACGAGGGTAGGGGTTGAGGGTATTAACCAGGACCACCATTAAAACTATCGTGAGTGCGTGAAAAGAGTTCATGAATGCGCTATTGAAATCCCCCGTTTCGTTCCGAGCACGTATTTGCCTATGAATTAGGTAAATTTCGTAGCTTTCCTTTCAATGTTCTCTTTATGTATCACTTAAACCAATATCAAATGATCTCTTACATCATTTCCAAGCACATTTCTCACTGTATTATATGGATACCCCGCACCGCGGGGACAGTGCGGAGGTTATGTCGGACTTGCACCTACTAAAAACCTCCTGATGGTCCTCTTCAACTCGTTTCTGACGGCTCTGGGATCTTCATCGGAACGCACCAGTGCCGCCCTAGTCACACCTCTGTGGGTCCGACATTTGTTTTCATAGGCGATCGCAGCCCCCAACTGCGACCGTCTTCGACCCCAAGGGCCCCTTTTAGTCGCCTTGTACGACAGGCAGGGGATGCCGTAGCCGTTTTCTATGCCCGGGCGCTTCCCACTGCCCTACATTCGTTAGTTGTCCTAAGTGTAATAATCAAAATCAGCTGTTACCGGCACCGCATTGCGCTCGATCGATACGGCCGGTGCGAGAGACACGCACGCCGCCCGGCCGGTTACTGGCCGGCTGGCGATGCGAACTGGCCGGGTTATACTGTAAAACATCTATTAAGAGGGTGCAGTACGTGGCAGTACACTCGGTTCTCCACACAAACGTATTTATGCTCTCATTTTAAAACGCCATGCTAGAATAACATGAAACTTTGTATACACAATGAGATCCGGCATATCTAGGTCGGAAATTTGTTTCTGTTGCTAGAAAATGTAAAAGAAAAAAAATAAAGCGGTTTTTTCAGTTTTTTACGGCTTGTATGAAAACCTTAATAATCGTTGTATTTTTTCTCCACTATAATTTCAAGCAACAGAAACTAATATCCGACCTAGATATGCCGGATCCCATCGTGTATACAAAGTTTCATGTTATTCTAGCACGGCGTTTTGAAATGAGAGCGTAAATACGTTTGTATGGAGAACCAAACGTACTGCGCACTCTTAAGGAGATTCCTCAGTTCTGTCCCGTTCGAGTCATCTCTCAGACCTTTGAGGGGTCTGAGGAAGCCTTACGTGGCTTTGCCACTTTTGGCGATTTCATGCGCCGTCCGCATCTTTTTTTTATACAACGTCAGTGGCGAACAACAAGCTATACGGACGGGTAGATGTGGTGAGCATTTGTTGCTCGTCAGGGTCTTCTGCTTCGTCCGTCGCGCGTCGGCGAGATCAAGCCCTGCAAGCCACGCCCCCCGTGTAAGAGACACGCTTACTGTCCGCGCACGAAATGAGATGCTCCAACAGAATTGCAATTGCGCCGATTCCATTTTTTTTAAATTTGAGATGAAGAAATAAATTCCCGCCGGGGCGTCGGCCTATTTAGCCTAGTTGGTAGCGATACTGCGTCAGAAGCTAGAGGCCCCGGGGTCGAATCCCGGTAAGGGCATTTGTTTCTGCGGTTAGCAGAAACATTTGTTCCCGTGACTTGGATGTTTTCGATGTATTTAAGTATATGGATCCCGGTATTGGAGATTTCAGGTTATCAACATTGATTGATTATTCATTCAACCTTGATTCATCTGTCCGTAGTACTTTCGACCAGTTTGCAAAAGTCCAATCCTTGTGAGAAACAGCCCATTGCAATCTTTTTCCCTTGTTTGGTTTGCGTAATAATTTATGAAAATGAAACTAAAAATTGCGTTTGGTCCTTAACTTTCAGACGGTAGATATATTAAATACATCGTTGTCTAGTACCCATAACACAAGCCTTATTGAGCTTACTATGGGGACTTGTTCGATTTGTGTAAAAATTGTATCCTAATATTAATTAATTTATGATTATTTATACCTACCATCATTCTTATAAAATCGCGGTTAAAATAGTGCGGATATTGCTTCAATGTTCATAAATATTGACGTGAGACGCATTGTATTGTAGTATGAGTGTATCGCGTGATGGTAATTGCCGTGTAACGGGCCCCTAAGGGATCTACGGAAGATCAGCTTCGGCTGTAAAGCCTGCATATGCTGAGTAGGTTCCTTTTCGCAACTTAGCCTTTGTTGTGTATGCTTTTGTTTACTTTTGTTGTAGAGCTTGTTGTGAATAAATATATGAATCTTGAATCTTATGTACGCTAAAGGAAAAAAAGGAAATAAAGACTCCATTTTTGATTATTCTTTCTATCAAATAATTTTAAGCATTCGGCTCTAATCAGATAAATAATCGCATAGTCAAGAATCATGTACCTGAAAATCTTTATTCTGAAAGTACTCATTTAAATGTAGTTGCGCATTAAAGACGCGTACTGAATTAATTCAAGTAGACGTTTATTTCTTTATTTATTGATTTAACATATTTTGATGTTGATCTTTCACAATTCACATACACAAAATGTATTTTTTTTACTTCAAACTTCAAACTAATTTATTGCCAAAACATGATATACAAAATATTACAATAAACAATTTGGTAGCAAAAATAAAAATAAAAATAAACAAACAATAATGGTAGCATAAAATAACAACAAAAATTTGTGTCATGTTGGCCATGGGTACCAACCTCAGCATATGCTGGACTAGTGTCCAGCGCTGGTTTTCAGTTTGGCCCCTTTTTTGGGTCGGACGAAGTATTTAAAGAGTACAACTGTGGTGTACATTAGGTTACAGCATTACATGGTTTAACTTATTACTAACATTGTGGAAAAAATATAAATAATAATAATAAAAATAAAATAAGTAAAATATTATGTGTGAAAATTTGCAATTTGTTAGACTGATGATGACTGTGATCTAGACACGCGGCAGCGTGTCCAGCCAAGTTGACCCCAGGAACTGGCGGACAGCAGCCGTGTGTTATATTACACGAACCGTTTGGAGCCACTTTGATGTAACATCTGTATACCTATCTATGTTTTCATGTTTCAAAGATTTTGTAAATGAAGGTTTATGACTCTGACTGCTTTTTGATATCTGCCTGCACACCGACAAGCCAGGAAGTCACCTTATGAACCCACATCAATAACCGTCAAGCCATATGGTGCGCTAAAATTTCCTGCATTTTGACCGCATGTCGATTGTATCTTGGACTCATAATTTCTCCAGAATATTTGCATAGGGCGGCAGAGCGTGACCAGCAGTTAAGGGGAAGCTTAGTGCCACTATGATTCTATTTGACTACTAATCTTTGAGCATTTGAATTTAAGTATTGTGGGAAAACCATCATCATCATCAGCCGAAGGACGTCCACTGCTGGACATAGGCCTCCCCCAAAGAGTTCCACAATGACCAGTCTTGCGCCACCCACCTCCGGCCTCCCGGTGGGTAAATCAGTATATAGACATACATATATACATATAATCACGCCTGTTTCCCAGAGGGGTAGGCAGAGATCACGGATTTCCACTTGCTACGATCCTGACATACAACTTTCGCTTCATGAGCTTTCATAACATTCTTCATGCACGCGCGCCGATTTAGGGTACTCCTGACCCGGCCTTTCTGCAGAATGTCTCCGATTTGGTTGGAGTACGTTCGTCGAGGTCTTCCCCTTCCAACTTTTCCATCCACTCTTCCTTCATACACTCGTTTTGTCAATCTTCTTTCATCCATCCTCTCTACATGTTCAAACCATCTTAGCATACCTTTCTCAATTTTAGTCACTATATCTTCATTCACTCCTTCAGTTTATACTTTATAGAATTGGTCATTATAATCACCAGTATTACTATGTGTACCATAACTATCTGTCAGAACTCTATTTCTATAGAGCTGTCAGTAAGCGCTGGACATTTTTGCTCACTTTGTTTTTGCAGTTGTTGATGATCAGATGGTCCTGGTGTGTTCCTGGTGGTGACTAAGTTCACCAGAGTTTTCGAAGATGTCCTGTGTTTGCCAACACTGCTAGCCTAACCCCAGTCGGCAGGACACAGTCGGTCTTGTATCGGTTTTAATACTTGACCTACCTAATGTTCCGACGATATGACTTCGCAATACGTGATTTCACAGAGTATCTTTTTTCTCCTTCATCTATTGTTTAAAATCACTAAGGGCACACGGTGGACTGATGACCTGGTAAGGGTAGCGGGTGTCCGCTGGTTGCGGGTGGCACGGGACCGGTCATTGCGGAAGTCTTTGGGGGAGGCCTATGTCCAGCAGTGGACGTGCTTCGGCTGACATGATGATGATGATGATAATGATGAATCTATGGTTTAGAGCGAGTGACCCGCATTTGTCTCTAGCGGTCAATACTGTATCGGGACGGCAGACCGCTTTTGATTGTTATTGTGTCCATAGCCTACGATGTCTGCTTATCATCACTATCATCAGGCAGGCCGATAGCATGTTTGCCATCATCGTTGCTTAATCAAATTAAATATCGGGTTGGTTGCAGAGGGCCTACTCTGAACTTCGTATCGTGCCGTCCCTTTCCGTCATATAGTGTATAACACGAGAGTAAAAGGGACGGCACGACACGAATTTCAATTTTCTAAGTTCGGAGCCTTCTGGGTCTTCTATACATAGGAAGTCCTATTGTCTTTTTAAAGGCGTGAACTGACTACGCCTTAATACTGCAATGCGCGTGCGCCGATGAAATCGCGCGATTAGTGGGAACCGCGGATTAGCTGGCACCCGCTGCAAGGGGTATCTGGTTTATCTATTAGTACCTGGGTGATCGAGCTTTGCGCGGCATCTTTCGAGTTTTCCCGGAGTATACAACTTGTCACGAAGGTCCTAGCTAGATCCCGTAAACAACTGAATGGTTTCTGAGATCCCTGAAATAAGTAAAAAAATAAAAAAGTCCCCGGGTTCTTCAAGAAAGGAGTGACGATAAATTCTATAGTTGTAGACGTCCAGAGGCTGCGGTGACCGCTTACCATCAGGCGGGCCGTACGCTTGTTTGCCACCGACGTGGTATAAAAAAAATGATATAAAGATGTCACTGTACGCCCTAAGGCGATGTAAGAGGGAACTAGAGAGGGTTTTCGTGACTGAGCTTGATTGTTCCGGAAGCTCAGTTGGCTAGAGCGATATAAAAATCGCCGATTCTAATCCTAGTCGAAGCACAATTTTTTTAGCACTTTTCTTTGTTAGTTCGTTATTTGTTTGCTTTTCCAAAACCGACGGTACAAAAGTAAGTGTAGCATTTGATCATCATTTACTCATCGAAACTTTAGCCTAGAGGTGCATCGTTTAGATCAATAACCCTAAAATTCTCCGTAATAATACCCCGAACCTGACAAATAGACTCGGCAAGCTGCCAGAGCCGTCGCTTCACGGCGGCGCTGTGTACACAACATTTGACGCTTCTTAGCGTGCAACCAAGGCTCCAATCTGCTGTGAGTAAAAGTCAAGTGAAGCATTTTTTTCGAGGTAGTAATAAAAGTTTCGAACATAAACTAACCTAACGTACAAAAAACTAAAACTTACTGACTGAAATACTAACTGTGCGAATACTCCATCATCATCATCATCGTTATTCCCAAAAGCGAATAATTCGGAGAGTTCTTTATCTTTATCGGAGTACTAGGCGCCGTATGGGATTTCACCCACATGTAGTCGAATTCCCTCCATGCCGCACCTCGCGGTTTAACAAATCATTTCTGATTCGCACTGCTTCAGTCTGGAATTCTCTTCCGGCCTCTGTATTTCCAGAAGCATATGACCTCGATGTCTTCAAGGTAAGAGTGAATAGGCATCTTCTGGGTGAGCGTGTTCCATCTTAGACTTTGTCTGAACTTTCCATCAGGTTAGACTAAGGTCAAACGTAATCCCATTTACAATAAAAAAAAAAGTTAGTATTTTATTGTCGGTAGCATTTTAGTCGCACGTTTAGTTTTTCTGTGTACGGGTTTATTATCTCTTTTTTTTCGCAATACTACGAAGCTACATACTTTAGAGGAGTCATAAGTGCGTAGCCACTTCTTGAATGATTCGATGATTCGTTGTTTCGGCAACTAGGGACAATAGCAGTTCACTCGCTCTTATCAACATAGGGCCTCCTCGGTGACTCTGGACCTTACTTACCAATAGGGAGACCACCACATCAGCTTTGGCTGGGTTGTCCACTGTTGGACATAGGCCTCCCCCAATTTCATGGGGGTTAAATTCCATAATCGCCACGCTTGGCTTGCGGGTTGGCGATCGCAGTATCTCCACCGCACTCCAGGGATGCTGCTGCCCATCCTCCGGTGGTCTTGGTCGTAGTTTTAGGACATACCTGGGTCCCGGGACCAATTATCTTCTAGTATATAAAAGAAGAAACTGACTGACTGACTGACTGACTGACTGACTGACTGACTGACTGACTGACATATCAACGCACAGCCCAAACCGCTGGTCCTAGAGATTCCAAATTTGGCACGTAGGTTCCTTACAGTACGCAACTTGACTGTTAGAAGTTCTCAAGCCGCCCGAAGGCCTCTAACTTGGCTTAACGACTGCTGTCGTAAACAGCAGCCGGGATCAACGGCTTAACGTGCCTTCCAAAGCACGAGAGCGCTCAGTTAGTAATTACTCAAAGCGGTCACCCATCCAAGACCTGACCTGCACCCACATTGCTTAACCTCGCATACCGCACGCGGTAGGCGGGTGCCGCTGGGCGAGCGCTCTGAATTCTTGATAGTTTGTGCCAAATTTGAATTCAATCGGTCCAGTAAAAGCAACTCGGTTGTAACAGACGGACTAACAGTAAGGAGTGCGAATGAAAGTGAAGCCAAATTTTCTTTTTGGATGCTCCTTTTAATAAATCACAATCACCAAACTTCGTACACCGAAACTCCCAGAATGTAACAACTACTATTCTGGAAACCGCATCTAAATCGGTTCAGCCAAACGCGAGATAATCTTGGACAAACATACATATATACATACATACATATATTTGGGTCAAACAGTGAACCTCTTTTTTGTAGACGGTTAAAAATTACGCTTAGTACGCGGGCGAAGCCGCGGGCAAATGCTAGTATAGCATATACGCTTGGAGCTGGTAGTGTACGTCGTACGTCTGCCGTCTTCTGTAAGGTGGAGGTCCTGACTCCTCCAAATATGAACGAGATGCCATTCCACTGTGCGAAAGAAATTTCTTAAAAAAATTTAACGCTAATCGTTACGCAATCCCGGGGATACAAAACAATTTTAGCGCCTACCTGATACAGTATCTGTATACCTAGTTTTTCTAGTGAAATTGTCACATTACAACACAGTAAAACTCAAAACATAAATTACACGGCTACCCTCAATGTTACTGATTTTTATGAGCGCCTTGCTTCATACAGGTATTGCGAGATACAGCAGATTGTCACAGCTTTTACGCAACCATTGAGTAACGTCTATCTCAGGTATTTGATTTTACAGTAATAAGCCAGGACCGGTCATTGTGGAAGTCTTTGGGGGAGGCCCATGTCCAGCAGTGGACGTCTTTCGGCTGACATGATGATGATGCCAGGATATCGTTGTGAAAAAATTGAGTTACCTGTTGGGCTATTCATGTTCCTTATAAAAACGTTATTAAAAACGCTATTTAATTCAGAGTGGTTATTTTTGGTATTAGATTAATTCAAATTTATTTCGCTTAAATTTTTAACGCAGTAATTTTTTTGAAGTATTCCAATGATTTTCAATTACCCACTATATACGTTTTTAGGGTTCCGTAGTCAACTAGGAACCCTTATAGTTTCGCCATGTCTGTCCGTCCGTCCGCGGATAATCTCAGTGACCGTTAGCACTAGAAAGCTGAAATTTGGTACTAATATGTATATCAATTACGCCGACAAATTGGTAAAATAAAAAGTGGAAAAAAATATTTTATTAGGGTACCTCCCCTATACGTAAAGTGGGGAGTGATTTTTTTTTCATTTTAACCCTAACGTGTGATATATTGTTAGATAGGTATTTACAAATAAATAGGGGTTTACTAAAATCATTTTTTGATAATGTTAATATTTCCGGAAATAATCGCTCCAGAAGTAAAAAAAAATGTGTCCCCCCCCCCCTCTAACTTTTGAACCATAAGTTTTAAAAATATGAAAAAAATCTCAAAAGTAGAACTTTATAAAAACTTTGTAGGAAAATTATTTTGAACTTGATAGGTTGAATAGTTTTTGAAAAAATTACAAAAACTACGGAACCCTACACTGAGCGTGGCCCGACACGCTCTTGGCCGGTTTTTTTTTTTTATGGTGGCAACTCACTTGTTTACATATTTGATCTCTAAATCTATCACCGTATTTACATAGTTACATCAATTTGTCATGAACTCATGACATTGTGCTTTTAATCTAAATCGTAATGAATAATCCCAACCTGAAAACTACCGTGCTATAGGTAATTTTTCTAGCATGGAACTTTTGACGTTAGTATGATACTGTGTGTTTAAAACAGCTAATTTATTATTATTATCTCGATATTTTTCTTAAGCTAGATTTTTCACAATACGAGTATGTATATAAAAGTAAAATAAGAACACATATTTTTTAAGAAAAAAAAAACCGACTTCAATGGGGAGGCCGGTGAGAGATCATTATACTTAGATGGTGCACTCTTAGATTCCATACAATAAAATAAAAATGGCTATAAGTATGTTCATAATGGTAGAAGACTAAGTACCCTTAATTCCTCATGGAATCCTCCATCATAACTCAAGCTTGACAAAAATGTGTCTTGAAAACCTAGCTTACTTGACAAACAAAATGAAGAGAACAAATCGCCAAACGTGAACTACGCGTCGTTGAAGAGTTCCGTTCTGACCATTATCAGCAGTTACACTTCATCAAATGTCACTTTTTTTAATGAAAATGCTTGATTAGTTCATGAAAATACTAAAATCACTATTTGTCTGCCTTTCACATTTGAGGAGTTCCCTCGATTCCTAATGGATCCCATCATCAGAACTCGAGGATGACAAAAATTAATCGTGAAAATAGAACTTGCTTAACAAACACAGCTAGAAGGACAAATCGCCATACGTGAACTTTTCGTCGTTGAAGAGTTCTGTTCTGATCATCATCAGCAGTTCCACTTCATCAAATGTCACTTTTTTGGATGAAAATGCTCGACTGGTTGATAAAAACATAAAAATCACTATATGTTTGCCTTTAAGATTTGAGGAGTTCCCTCAATTCCTCATGAATCCCATCATCTGAACTGCGTTTTGACAAAAATGGGAGCAACTTGGATATATATATATATATATACTTACAATCAAAAAAGAATTTTCCAAATCGGTTAATAAATGACGGAGTTATGGAGTAACAAACATAAAAAAAAAAAAACAAAAAAAAAACACAACCGAATTGATAACCTCCTCCTTTGAAATCTTGAAGTCGGTTAAAAAGAATATGATATAGTGTTTCATGGCACGGCAACGAAGCCTCAGCGGCCGAGCCGATCAAGGCGAGGGCCAGGATAAAGCCATTGGCACGCAGCCAAGGCCATTCGTTAGATCCAGTCAACTTGCTTCATGGATTGGACGTATTGGTGTTAAGCTTTATTTGAATCTAGATGTAACAGCTAGTAAAATACTCACACTAGCAAGCATTGTCAAACTTACACTGGGTAGAGAACACAGTTGGTATGAAGGTTTAAAACCCAAATAATTTTCTTTTATCATAATTTCAATGAGAAATAATACTTTTTCATATAACTTAGTCACCCTACTCCACTGTCAACTATCCATACTGTCCGTCAAAGAGAGTAAGGTAACCATGTTTTTTGAGATTTTATCAAGATAAATTAAAAATGTAATGCGTTTGTTTCGTATCACTACATTTTTTGAAATGGCTAACAGATACTAAGTCTGAAAACTGGTTCTTGATCCATGACTCCGAAATCACACAGAATACAAGTGCGACAGAGAGGCATATTATTTTGTTTTCAGTTCGCGGTTTATAAAAGTTATAATAAACCATTTATTTCGAATCGGTGTTCGGCTGTCGGTTTAGATCGTAAAATTGTAGCCGATAGTTTCATGAAATAGACCCCAGATACATTATTTTATTAGATTACTTTATTCGTTCCTTTATTCTACCCTATTTGTCTTAGTTACTGCTCTGGTATATTTTGCACTTAAATTATGACAATCGTATTTTCTCTGAACCCTCCATACTAGACGGATTATAAGATTAGGCACACGGTTTGACGAAGGCTAGAGCTCGTAGTTTTTTGTATTATTGGTATGTACTTACTATACATTGTGAAATGTCCAGGTAGACTAATAAAACTTGCAGCCAGTCGCGTCACGCACGACTCTGAGTCCTGTCTCACTCGCTCTCGGCGAATTAGAAAGGGGAGGGTAGATTTTTCTCGTTTCGAGTAACGTCGCCCCGCTAAACACTTGTTTTGATTGTTGATTGAGATGTCATTTATATAATTGTTCTTATGTTCGTGACACTTTGTGGCTTAGGTGCTGGGCCTTTGTTATTATGACTCTATTTCAGATATACTCGTATTCATAAGAAAAAGCAAATTAAAATGAAGACACAAACTTAAAAAATCAAAATAATAAAATAATCAATACTAACTGCATAGGGCATTTGTTTCTGTGGTGAGCAGAGACATATGTTCCTGAGACTTGGATGTTTTCTATGTATTTAAGTATATATCTATTAAATATATCTTCGTCTAGTACCCATTACACAAGCCTTATTGAGCTTACTATGAGACTAGTTCGATTTGTGTAAAAAATTGACTCATAATATTTATTATTATTATTACTAAATAATTAACAGGCTTAAAATATATCTTAATCTATACATATAATAAAGCTGAACAGGGTCGAAAGTCTGTACATGGAAGATATTCGAAAAAAAGTTGGCTGGGGATACTTAGAATTGATAACAGAACACGTTCCAACAGTTTTTAGAATTTTTGTCTGTTTATCTGTTTGTCTGTTTATATGAACGCGCATCACGTGAAAACGGCTAAACGGATTTTGATGAAAACTTTACTAATCTGTCGAGTAAATACCCGGTCAGGTTTTAGGCTATAAAACTTGTGCAAATTTGGGCTTAAAGGGGGTAAAAAGAGGGGTTGAATTTTGTATGGGAACTCCTATAATCCATGAGTTACAGGAATGAAAATTGGTAAGCATATACTTGACGACAAAGGAAAAACATCCACATTCAAAATTTGTGAAATCTTAAGATGGAAACTGAAAAAAAAGTTAACGAAAGCGCTGCGCCGCGGCGCTGCCCAGTGTGCGCGCCAGCCACCACGGTCTCTTCAAATTTTGAACACTATTATGATTTATTCCATTAATTAACTGTGACTCTAAACCCCAATTTCAGTACCGTTTTCTAGATTCAGAAACTACATTTATAACTTTGTAATCCCACTAATATTATAAATGCGAAAGTTTAGATGTTTGGATGTTTGTTACTCAATCGCGCAAAAAGGGCTGAACAGATCAAGGTAATTTTTTGTATACTAAACAGTATATAATCTGGATTCACTTATAGTATACTTTTTGTCCCGATAATCACCCTCAAAGGGATGAAATCGGGGGTGCAAATATGGTCTATGAAACTGGTGATTTAAATCCTCATACGCCATTCTAAGCTTTAAGTTTCAGCCCATTGGTAGTATAACGGCGTGTCAATAAATTTAACTTAAGCCATAGCAGAATTTGACGTATTGTAAACAAGCTGACGTTTCGATATGTCAAAGCCGAAATATCATAATTCCTTCTGATTGATGACGCTATTTTTGAGCATAACCATTTAGCAATTAGGTCTATTATTGCGTGTAAATCAAAATAAATTTGCGATACTTTGGAATTGTTTGTCTTCATATGCTTAAATACAAAAACAGCTGCTTCAATGCAGTCTTTGTGTCGTCGGTGTACAATTTAATTTTGTCGTGTATTATTTTTTACGTAATTGGTGACCCTTCAGACTATAATAACTGTTTGATATAAGAGATCACTTGGGCTGGGCAGCCCAATCGTCAACATTGACGGTTGAAGCACCTTAGATCTATGCACAAAGTACAATATATATACTGAGACGGAGATACCAGTGAAATACTCCACATAGATCGGGATCTGGATCTATGCTTATCCGTATACATATAATACAGCTGTAGAGGGTCGAAAATCTGTACATTGAAGATATTGGCCCTTGGCATCGAAACAGATCACATTTCAACAGTTTTAAGAATTCGTGTCTGTTTGTCTATCGGTTTATATGTCTAGGCAGTGTGACTCTCGGCCTTCAGCCTCACGTGCATTGCCGCTTCGGGCCTTCGGTCCTCAGCCTTACATGAGGGGCCCGCTCTGTTGGCTATCTTGCCACTATGTGTGAATGATCGGCATGAGGAGCCCACTCTTTACTCTCTCTCTTTACTCGCATTTAGACTCGCATGCCTTGCCCCTCTGCATCATGCCTTCGGCCCTGCATAAGGAGCCCGCTCTGTTGGGACTCTCGGCCTTAGGCCTCGCTTGCATTGCCACTCTGCTTCAGGCCTTCGGCCCTACATAAGGAGCCCGCTCTGTTGGGACACTCGGCCTTGGGCCTCGCGTGCGTGTCACACGGGTCCGGGCCTTCAGCCTTATATAAGAACCCCGCTCTATTTGAATGCTCGGCCTTCGGCCTCGCATGCCTTGCCACTCCATTCCGGCCCGTTAGTCATCAACTTTACATGAAGAACCTACTCTGTTGGGAAGCTCGGCCTTCGGCCTCGCGTATCTCGCCTCCCTGTTTCAAGTCTTCGGCCCTCAACCTTACATAAGAAGCCCGCTCTGTGTGAATTCTCGGCCTTCCGCCTTGCATGTTTTGCCACTCTGCTTCCTCCTTTCGGCCCGCATACTTACATGAAGAACCCGTTCTCTTAGGACGTTTTACGGAAGAACTGCGTAGCGAGACTTTTATCATTGTACATGTAATATTTTACGGGCTTTATTCATCTAGAATCGGTACATTTGATATTCTGAAATAAGCTTAATCATTCGTTTTGAAAGCACGAGCACGTAGCACCAACTCCCGTTACAATCGGTCACTTTTAATTGAAGTTGTAGATGATTATATATTATACCTAGGACAGACTGTCCAGTTAGGTAGGTCCAACTTCGAGAAAGGGATTAATCGTCGAATCCAACTCGGCTGGGCTGCGTTCGGGAAGCTACGGCACATCTTTTCGTCCAATATTCCGCGGTATCTCAAGACGAGCGTCTTTGACCAGTGTGTGTTGCCAGTGATGACATATGGCACTGAAACGTGGTCGCTTACTATAGGCCTCATAAGAAGGCTCAAAGTTACCCAAAGAGCAATGGAGATGGCTATGCTGGGAGTATCTTTGCGTGATCGTATCAGAAATGAGGCCATCCGCAGTAGAACTAAAGTAACCGACATAGCCCCCCGAACCGCTAAACTTAAGTGGCAGTGGGTGGGGCATATTGCACGTAGAACCGTTGGCCGTTGGGGAGGAAAGGTTCTCGAGTGGGATCGGGGATGCAAGTAAGGTCTATGAAACGGGGTGGTTTAATCCTCATACGCCATTCTACGATTTAAGTTTCAGCCAATTGGGAGTATAACAGCGTGTCTAGAAATTTAACTTAAAGCATAGCACAATTGTAAACAAGTTGACGATTCATTATGTCAAAACCGAAGTATCATAATTCCTTCTGATTGTTGACGCTATTTTTGAGCACAACCTTTTCGCAATAAGTTCTACTTTGCGTGTACATCAAAATGCATTTGCGATACTTTGGCATTGTTTTTATTCATATGCTTAAATACAAAACAGCTGTTTCAATGCACACTTTGTATCGTCGTTGTACCATTTAGTTTCATCGTGCGTTATTATTTTTTACGTAATTAATGACCCTTCACACAATAAAAACTGTTTGATATAAGAGGTCACTTGAGCTGGGCAGCCCAATCGTCAGCATAGACAGTTGGAGCATCTTAGATGTACACTTAGAAGAGGGTCGAAAGTCTGTACATGGAAGATATTCGAAAAAAAGTTGGCTGCGGATACTTAGAATAATATAACAGAAATCGTTTCAACAGTTTTAAGAATTTGTGTCTGTTTGTCTGACTGTTTATATGTCTAGGCATCACGTGAAAACGAACGAATGGAGTACAATTTACCCTCATTAATATGGCAACTGGATCATCGGCGACGACATAGCTCGGCCTTCGGCCTCGCATGCCTTGCCACTCTCCTTCGGCCTTCCAGTCATCAACCTTACATTAGAATCTACTCTGTTGGGAGGCTCGGCCTTCAGCCTCGCGCGTCTCTCCTCTCCGCTTCATGCCTTCGGCCCTCATCCTTACATGAGAAGCCCGCTCTGTGTGATTATTCTCGCATGCCTTGCCGCTCTGTTTCCGGTCTTCGGTCATCATACTTACATGAAGAACTCGCTCTGTTGGGATATCGTTTTACGGCATAACTGTGTAGCGAGACTTTTATCATTGTACAATGTACATATAATGTTATTGACGAGATTCATTCGTCTAGAATCGGTACATTTGATATTCCGAAATAAGCACTTAATGATTCGTTTTGACAATAGGATTTCTAGGGAATGTCATATTGACTGAAATCATTTCTTAAGGGGGTGTAAAGAAGGGTGATAGATTGTATCATCATCATCATCTGAGGCGTTATAGCCACGGGTGGGCCCTAGGCTAGCCTGGTCAAGCAAATATCTCCAGTCGGATCTATAAGTGACTTTCCTTCTCCAACATGTCACCCCTAAGTTCCCGGTGTCCACCTGAGCTTGAGAAAGATTGTATGGGAAAACAAATCATTCTAAGGCGACAACGAATTATACGCGGACGAAGTCGCGGGCAAAAGCTAGTATAAAATATAATAATAAATAGGTTTCAAATATAACTTAATATAAAATAACTAAATAAAAGTGTAACCTATGTCTCCTAGATCGTTGCTGCTGGGAAAGGTTCCCAGAAGGCTGGCTGTACTTACAAAAAACTTAAAAATAAATAATCTAAAAAGGGGGGGGGGGGGGGGAGACTAGCGGCATAGTGCCAAAGATGCTGGCAGATTTTCCCCGCTGTATAACAACGCTGATGCGTTGCTCGAGGGAGCTGCCAGCCAATGGTTACCAGAGGTATCCACTAACCGCTTAGCCACTTCTTTGAAGAGGACATGGGCCCTGGGACCCCATAGACCGAGTGTCTCAACACCAAAAGGAACAGAGCGCTCGTGGCCCAGCAGCAGTCGTTAAGCCAGGATGCTCGAGAACTTCTAATAACACTCAAGTTGCCCATGCACTCACTTGACAAGGGGGATCGAAGTTGCACCACGTCCGTAGGGAGTACCCACCAAGTGCAACAAAAACTGGCAACCGTATGGTTCGTAAATAAATGCCATACGATTAAATAAAAGGAACAAAGTACTTTTCCTTGCCGAGACACCTATTTTTTTTTAATTACAACCATACATAGATACGCGTCTTAATTCCTAAGTAATATCACTGCAACATAAAATGGCAGATTTAATACAGGATATTGAATTTCGTATTCTCTACGTACGTTTTTCGTAATTCAGGCGTGAGTTTATATACAAATACAAATATTTATTCATAACAATTGTTATAAGCCATAGAGCACGTTAAATCAATAATCATAATTATACAATACAAATTATCTTTATTGCACACCTCACACAAATTAATTAGTTACAAACAGAAAGAAAACAGCAACATGTAAGTAGGTAGAGGTAATTATAATAATAATTACACTTTATTTATGTACCTATACCGGTTTTAAATAGTCTATCCTGATTTAAAAACCTAATACTTTGTGCTTAGGTCAATCACAAAGTATTTAGAATTTATAAACGGCCATAATAACTTCATTTAAGACAATAAATCACTACAAGGTTACATAACAAAGTTGTTTTATTTAAAATGAAGTCCTATTATCCTAGCCATCAAGTTTAGTAGTTCTTCAAGTTGTAAGCTGAAATCTTGGAGCAGACTTGAAGGTATACGAATATGAATAACATAACAGGTAATTTGACCTCAGGCTCTTGTGGATGCGAGGCTATTTCAGTCTTACAAGCAATATATTAACTTCGCATCCTAAATACAGGGTGAAAATTTATAACAATACCTACAGGGAAATTGCTGTTAATACTGAAGCTAGGAAAGTTTACTCAGAAGAAACGTCGTTGTTGTATTTACTAGCTTTGTTCCGGCGCCGATCCGTTCTGTACAAAATGTATGACAAAATGATTATTTTTTTCGTATGTTTTACCGATATTTTAACAGCTGTTCGGAGCTAAGACAAATCCAAAAAATCTAATAATATATCATAATGAACGGCCCAGCCGTGCTCGAGTTATAAATGGTGCACCTAACACGACTTTGATAAATATACATAAGTATATAAATATAAATAAAGCTCGTTTCGTTTTAGTACTGAGATACGAGGTTTCCAAGGGTAATGGCAGATTTTGTAGTGATTTTAACCTTTTCAACGCTCTGTCAAATACAAAAGTGGCACTCACACGCCATGACATCGAAATGACAAACACAAAGTTGAATCCTGTACAAATGCATGTAGGTTGATATCACACTGCACGCCTTGACCGATATATCCATCGTTGGCGTTGAACCGTGTGGCTATAAGTATATACGTAGTAGGTCCCCAAAAGGTTAATTTAGTTGTCAACTAGCGATGTTCTTAAGAGGGCGCAGTACGCTCGGTCTGGCTCGGTTCTCCATACAAACGTATTTACCCTCTCATTTTAAAACGCCATGCTAGAATAACATGAAAATTTGTATACACAATGGGATCCGGCATGTCTAGGTCGGATCATAGTTTCTGTTACCAGAAATTGTAAAAGAAAAAAAAATACAGCGGCTTTTTGATTTTTTTACGGCTTGTATGAAAACCTTAATAATCGCTGTATTTTTTCTCCATTATAATTTCAAGCAACAGAAACTATGGTCCGACCTAGATATGCCGGATCCCATTGTGTATACAAAGTTTCATGTTATTCTAGCCTGGCGTTTTAAAATGAGAGCATGAATACGTTTGTATGGAGAACCGAGCGTACTGCGCACTCTTAATATTCAAGATGTTATCTAAGATTCCGCGTAACACGTCAAATCATATTATGCACAAACTTGGCAGATATTCCAAGAAATGAGATTGCATACTCGCGTTGCATTTACCTATGCCAAGAAAGAATGAACTTCGTGAAATGGTATGACATAAGTAACTTAACAAGTTATGTTTAATGGAATTCCATTTTTCGCAAACATTTTATTTACTTATTTAAGCTTTGTTTCACAATATAAAAAAATACAAAATGGCGGACTTATTGCTATAACCAGCTAACCATTGGCATAAACAGAAAGAATACCTGCGGTGGTCTATGTAGGCAATTATTTGAGTCATTGGCTGCATCGCGATTCAAACTTATTAATTAGAATAGTTGGTAGATGAATTTAATGAAAGACTGATCCAACTAATACAAAATAAAAAGGCAATACAATAACATTTTTTTTAATAAGAAAAACGTATTAAACTCAAACGTTCCTGGGTGGGATTTGAACCCACGAACTCTGGAATCCGGTCCATCTCACCCGGAATGTAATTTTAAAATGTTTTACTCCACTTTGAAAAAAATTAGGTATAATTTCACTAAGCGGACGAGTAACATAATATTTACAGTTAGCAGTAGCATTTTTACTAACGATTCTCAATGTACATAATTTGAGACGTTAGTGCCGTTTCAGAAGTTGTCTAAGATCGTTGAAGAAGAAGAGAAAGAAGTAGATTAGAAGAATAAAAGAAGAGAAGTTAAGTAGGGTTGGTTAGAAGAGTGAACTGATTGAAAGATTCGTCACCACAAGGGATGCCCACGGTAGCTTAGATGGTTAAGAGCGATGGAGGGATTCTAGAGGTCGTGGTTACAAATCCCATCCGGGTGATATTTTTTTACTCCTATTGAAAATTATAAATTCGCTAAGTTTACGCTTGTAAAATATTTACTTTTACTATGCAAAGGGTCGGCAACGCGTATGTGACACCCCTGGAGTTGCAAGCGTCCATAGGCTGCGGTGAACGCTTACCATCAGGCGGGCCGTACGCTTGTTTGCCACCGTAGTGGTATAAAAAATACAAAATAGATATAATCAGTTATTTGGAAGGATATTTTTGCTTTGCCAGGTTTTAGCTATACGAGTACATTAGTGAAAGAATTTTTTAATCAGTTGATTGGTTCTGGAAATAAGCCCTTTATTGCAGTAGTATTTATACAAATATTGATAAACACTTTATATATATACAAGATAATTTCTAAACAAGCAAGAATACCAATTTAAAATGTATCCCTCCTAATTGCTACAATAATTAATTACTAGACTGGATTTTAATCCCTCCCTCACCGGCCGACGTCACAAGATGTTAAAAGAAAAAGAAATAAGACGAATTACTTTTTCTAACGAGCCTTGAGCAATCTTAAACATAATTTTGCCTTGCTTAAATATCCACCCTAACCTAAAAGGAATAAAGGCTAATATCAATTGTGCGAAGTGAAGAGGTGCAAACCATGTTTTTTCTCAGCAATTTAATTTATGAATGAGCAAGGAATTGAATTTGCCTTGTTAGAGTTAGAAAGAAGAAAGAAAGAAAAAGAAAGAAAATACATTTATTTAGCATATACATAAGAACATACATCACAGCAAATAACATAAAAAGAAATAACGCTAAAAAGGACCCCACTCAGCATAATGCCACGGCAAGCCGCGGCGCTGATTTTCAGTGGGGGCCTGACTTACAAAACTAACGAGTGGTGTCACAAACGCATACATAAAACAAAAACAAACAATATACAGAACATAATAACAAAAACTACAACACATAATAACAAAAGTAGGCAAAATCAGCAGTTGGAGGCTAGATCTAAGATTTGTATGTTAGTTGTTACTTGTACATTGATCTTGCACTAGAAATATATTTTTCGCAGGCGTATAGAGTAGTTATAGCCGATTTAGCTCCCGGGGGAGTTATGGATTTTCATAACTCCCCAGGGAGTTATGAGTTTCTCTGTGATTTGATTGGTTTAAAAAATCTAGTTGGCCGCGCTCCACAAGAATACTGCTCTCTCATTGGTTGCAATATTTAAGGTTCGCGCGCACGCGCGCGCGCGCTGCTGCTCCTCTCGGCATCATTGATAATGGAAATGAAGTAGTCGATTTCTTCAATTATGATTAGTTTTGGAGTTACGTATTCCTAGCAAATGTGACGAAAACATTGTTATTACCTCGGGACGTGAGGAAATTGCAAACTCGAGTCATCAAAAGCTTCTGATAGACTCTCGTTCGCAATTTCCCACTTACGCCCCTCGTTAAACAATGTACTATAAAAGTAGATTTGTGGCAATATGGGAATAAATAATTATTTCGTTTGGTAAAGATACCTAAGTCTACTTGCGTTTTTTGCGGGGGGCGGGTTGATCCGAGATGAATAAACCATCAGCTGTCAGTGTCAAGTATGAGCCGAGTCGGTAAGATTCTTTCTAATCTAGGCGACGTCAGTATGCTGTCAGGAAAGTAGAAAATACCGCATCCAGATTGCCCCGCCATGTCAGGAAATAGCCTACATATCATGGTATAGAAAAAACCGCACACGGGCTTCCCCGCAAAGTCGGAAAACACCCTGAATATAATTGTGTTTTCACATTCGAATAGATAACTCGCTACAAATTGTCGAATAAAATTCAGGCTGTTTAAAATCTACAGTGTTGTGTGCTGTTTAAAGTTTCTTACTATACCGAAAGGGTCCTTTTGCTTTGTCGTGTATCAATGTATGTTAGGCTGATTGAATTGTAAGATATATGTTTCAAATATCGTCCACCTATTTAACTAGTCATACAATAAATAGCTACTGAGTTCATGTCGCAAGTAAAGCGTTCATTTCTCTAAATTTACAAGTAACGGACGAAGGTTTTATGTCCAACGTAAACGGCATCATACAAGGGATAAAGTAGATTGTGATTGAAGTTATGTATACTTAATTCATTCATAGTTCCTTCTAATGTGGTATAATATTGATTACTACATGATTACCAACTGCCAATTGAAGTAACACACGCTAGCAAAATTTAATCCCCGAGGAAAAAGAATGGAGTTAAACAAACACGCAACATTCATGACGTTAGGTAGCTGGTAGTATAGGATACATGCTTCCCAAATAGAGTTAAGTGGACTTCATAAACATGTATACAAAATTCGCCGTATTACTCTAGAATAAGGTGTACAAGTGTAAACATATTTTTGACGTCGACCGTACAAGGGATGATTGATAACATAACACACACCGAAGCCTCTCGGGTACTCTGTTCTCTGTGATTGATGGTCAACTCAACTCTAAAAGGGTACAGATGGACGAAATCTCTAAATTTAGTACTTGATCTTTAGGTATATGGTGTTAATGGTGTTATGTTACTGTTAGTGAGCATCATACTCACCACCAGTATTCACCGAGCTACCATTATGATCACC